>JAVIAB010000047.1:43529385-44274411 GCA_032433765.1 Megaustenia siamemsis
AGCAGCACAAAAATTAAACGCCATGAAGAACACGTGGTACAATGCCAGAAAGACATTACAGTTACTGAGGACATATATCTTATCGATATCAACATACTGTAGTAAATCATGGAAAATCTCGCAAACAACAGGAAAGAAGTTAACAAGTAAGAAATGCGATTGATTCGAAACCAAATACTACAAAAAATCCTTAATATATCTTGGATAATGGAAAAGACCAATGAAGATATATTCTGCTTCTGCTTCTTTTCTCTTTTCACTGATACCTGAAAGGTGTCGTGGTTTATATCCTTTGTCGTTACTGAGCTGCTCGAATTGTCTGAATTAGTGATTCTCCTTTGTTGTTACATGTCTCTATCACTACATCTATCCATCTTTTCTGGGTTTTCCACTTCGTCTCTATCCAAGCATTCTCGAGAAGAACGCCCTTGATGGCGATTGGTGAGGATTCATTCTGACCAGGTGACCAAACCATTTAAGTTGTTGTTGTTCTATATATTCTTGGCATTGTTTTGTTCCTACCATTTTTCTTCTTGTTTCATTTGGTATTCTATCTCTTCTTGTGTTGTTTGTTACTTTTCTCAAGCATCGCATCTCACATGTTTTGATCTTTCTTAATTGTGATTTAGAAAGGGTCCATGTTTGACTTTCATAGCACAAAGTTGGTATGAAAATGCTATTTATCAATTGTTGTTTAGCTGGCATAGAAATGTTTGGATGTCTTAGCAATGGTGAAAGCTGGTATGTGAAGGCATTTGCTTTTTTGTATTCTCATGTCAATTTCTCTGTCTAGTTTTCCATCTTCTGGGAACATTGTGTGCAAATACTTGAATTCAACTACTTATATACGTTTTATTGCTTTACCTTTGATCTTAATGTTTAATGGGTGTCTCTCTCTCTCTCTCTCTCTCTCTGCGTTCAGGACTCAATCAGAGTAAGGATTCCAGACTCTCATATGAAGTCAGCTGTCAGGCTAAGTGTGTTGATCGCCCCCCACAGACAGAACATCACATTTAGAGTCTGTCAGATCCACTCTGACTGAACACCCGTTAATACGTTGCACTGTGTTCTGCGCCAGTGGCCCAGTGCATCCGATTTCAGCCAGCATTTTATTCGGGTTTGCTTTCCCTAGCCTTTGATTGTCCCCAATCTTCCTGCAAGGCAGCAGATGATCTTTTCTGTAGGGGGATTCTGCCCTTAGATGGTAGGCCCTCCCAGGTTTACGAGCACCATCTGCCCGAGTCACTAGAGGTGACTAACACAGACACGGACACACAAAGATGTGAGATGTGACTAACACAGACATACACACACAAAGATGTGAGATGTGACTAACACAGACATGCACACACAAAGAGATGAGATGTGACTAATACAGACATGCACACAGCGATACGAGACATGACTAACACTGACACACATCAAGATATATGACACATGACTAACATAAACATGCACATAAAGATATGAGATATAAATGACATTGACATGCACACACAAAGATATGACACATGCCTAACATAGACATGCACACAAAGATAAGAGATATGATTAACATAGATATGCACACACAAAGATATGAGATGGGACTAACATAGCCATGCATACACAAGGATATGAGATGTGACAAACACAAACATGCACACACAAAGATATGAGATATGACTAACATAAACATGCACACAAAGATATGAGACATCACTAACCCTGACATGCACACACAAAGATATGACATATGACTAACACTGGTACACACTAAGATATGAGATATGACTAAACACAGACACACATAAAGATATGAGACATGATTAACACGGACACACCGAGATATGAGATATGACTAACATGACACACACCAAGATATGAGCCATGGCCAGCACACACAAGCTAAGATATGAGCCATGGCTATGACAGAAACACAGCAAGATATGAGCCATGGCTTCACGAAAAAACACCAAAAAATGAACCATGTCTAGCACAGAAACACATTAAAGTGTCCATATGCTTGGGCTTGTTGTAGTCGGCAGACTCTTCTGAACGTGGGAATCACAGGTTTCGTTAAACAGTTGTCCGGAGTTTTGAGAGTGCAGTCTGACCCATAGAACGTTCTCTTGCATGTACAGATTCCCGATCGACTGTTGACAGGTGTCGTTGAAACAGTTGTCCGGACATTTGAGAGTACATATGATGTCACAGCCATCAGAACACATCTGTTCGCACTGTAGCCCAAAATTACCATCTGGACAAGTGTCATTACAGGTAAAGCCAAGATGTTTACAATGTAGGCATTTTCCAGATTTTTCCTCAAATAAAGGACAGACACTGAGACAAGACCCGGAACAGTCGTGTCCATAGATCCCATGTGAACAGTAGCCGTGACAAGTACCGATGATGACATTGCAGCCTTTACTACACCCACTACACACTGCACAAAACGACAAGACTGCTCGTCCAGACAATAGGTGTCTGTAAATGTTTGCACCTCACATACCGTCAGTGCACTGTCGGCCTGCGAAATGGTCGGTGAGAACTCAATCTTAATGTGTGCCATTGACGTTTGTGTTTTGACTACAATAGTGTTCACAGATAAATTAGGGTAGGATATATCATTATACTGGAACACTACTCCGCCACTGTCAGAGAAAGCCTTTAGAGTGGCATTCTTTATCCGAATCATAGTGCTAGCTCGATGATAGATTCGAATGATGTGAATCTTCTTGGGCGTTGCAAAGTTCAGATACCAGTAAACAGAACTGGTTCCACTTCTCCATTGTGTGTGTGTGCAGTCATTGTCATAGAGATTGGTCTTTTTTTGTTATTAATTGCGGCCTCTGGTCCAAATCCGTCTCCTGTATAACAAGCATCACATGTTTTGTGCATTAAATCGGTCTGGTTTGTGTTCTGTTTGAGAGCCAGTTTCCGACCCCCGCCAATGTGGTTGGAGCAGATATTTGCAACTATCGCCCTTTCAATCCGTAACTTGTTGATCAGACCAGCCCTAGGGCAGAAGGCATCAATCTCGTGCGGACTAACTACAAACCTTGATACATTGTTACATGAGGCAGAACCATTCAGTCTTACCGTGAAACTGTCCGGATAATTTAAGTCATTCGCATAAATCCTAAACCAGGAGCACGGCAAAGATTGATTGAGAGTTGCCTCAACTGATGTAGAATCTGTGTCCGGATTACATGAGGTGTCGTTGCCATCAAACAGGAAAGTAGGTTCAGATTTTTGGGCATATTTGCAAATAAAATCCAAGTACTGACACTGGGGTGCGAAAATTTTGTGCTGACAACTGTCATTGTTTGGGCATGTCCCTGTAGTTTTGTCACAAACTAAGCCATTATAGCAGTGACATTGTAACGTACAATTTGTCCCAAACCAACCGGCTGCACAAGTAAGGTCATTAGCTTCCATTGTTGCTAACGAAGCCAGGGAATAAAGACTTGATCTACAGCGATGGGTAACGAACTGTGTACACACATTTATTATCAAACCCGTGTTTACATTTCAAAAAAATCCGCCATCTCACTGTGGTAACAGATAGCGTGAAATTCTCTAACAGAATGAGATAAGCCGTTGAAGACAAGGAAAGTCAACATTGTTTACATGGCTTGGACGCAAGAAGCGTCCATTTTGGTGCGTCCCATGACGTCCTAATGGGTGTCTTAATTTGCTTATTCTCATAGCCTCTGTTTTGCTGTGTTCATTTTCATACTGTAGTTTGTGCAACTTTATCTAGAGATGTTATATTAACAGATTCAAATGTTAAAAAGAACAGGTTTTAAACACCACTCTACAGAGGAACTTGAAAATAAATATGACTCCGTGAAAAGACACATCGGACTAGAAAGAACAACAATGAAAGGCATGGTTTCTAGGCGATGCTTCAGGGTCAGGCCAAGAGGAAGGTGGTTTGAAGACATCAAGGAGACCTTGAATATGACAACACAGGAAGATTTGACTAGTAGCAGAGATTCTTTCAGACTGGTAATGGTGCATGGAACGTTCTGCAAAGGACAAACAACCTGATGATGATGGTGTTGTGACGTATCATCAGGGCAGAAACAGAGGTAGTGTTGTGAGAGAACTTTTGAAAGACCGAGATTGTATGAGTGGGAGAGGGTGGGGGCAGGGGCATCTGTCAAGTTAATGAACGCAATGGTGATATAGTTCTCTTTAGGTAATGGCAACTAGTCAACGACAAATGTGAGTCTGTCCTCAGAGGTTCTAGAGGAACTTGTGCGATGAGATACCTAGTAGTGTGTTTTGATCACAGCCATGCTTTTAACAAGCATGTAGACCAGGTGATGTTGAACAACGGAAAGGGACTCTCGACAATGAAGATCATTGCAGTAGCTCAATTTGTGCAGCGTCATCTTGTTCTGTTACGCCAGGGCTGGTCCTATCTGTGAGGATATCATGCACTGTTAATCGTCTCTAAGAAATATAAAAATTGAGCGATTTGAAAGGATACAAAATGAGGCAATGCGTAGTAAATTCTTAAGTGCAGAAAAGATATAGAGCGTAGGGCTGTACCAGATTGTCGGATTTAGAGGGTTAAAACAGTGAATTAAAAGAGTGGGAGTCATAAAAGTTAATATGGGGATGACTGAGGCGAATTATTGCGGGGCCACGCTGAGCACTGTTTAATTGAAAGGTCATCCTGTGAACGGTAAGGTCGTATGATCTAATGACCAAACTCGACTAGGCAGGCTAGGAATTTTGAGTTTAATCAGTTTTCAGTAGTACACGAGCTATCACAGAGATTACAACTGGGAAGCGCTGATGAGACACAATGCCACATGGAAAGAGTTGGCTAGTCATAAGAAGAAGTAGATTGTTAGAAATGAAACAGAGAGATCAACCAATTAGTTAAACATAAGATTAGTCGGAGATAGATTGACCTAGAAGAAATGGTTCACACAGGACAGTTTTAAAAGAACGTACAAGTTCTGCTAGGAATAACTAGTAAGACAACGGGCTAGTAGTTGTAGATGAATATTTTCAATTGGAGTGTGTGAGTAAGCTGAACATTGTAATTTCAGGTTCCTGAAGTAGAAATGATGATGTTTTCCTATACCATAGTTTTAGACCAGACTAGAAAAGTAAAATAAAGTTGTCATTGTTATGATTGAGATAAAATTGATGTGATGTCGCCAAAGTGTCGTCCTGTCATAACTTGAATTCCACAAGTCTTATACCATAGGTCTCGGTATATTCAACCGCTCTTCCCCCCCCCCACCCCCCCACACACACACACATTCATAATGGTGTAGGGCGAAGCGTTACCTTCTCGATCTTTCCCACCATGGTAGACAGGATAAGACCTTGTCAGCACGTTCCTACCTCCGAATACTCGCAGACTCTCGTCATCCGCTATACCGTGAATTTATGAATTAAAAAGACAGCAGATTTTCAAAAAATGACTAATATGTGTGGGCAGGCTTTGGATGTGGTTCAGATGGTTTGTTCAATTGAGGACATAGAACCTTGAGAAGAATGTGTACGAGTGCTGGCAGAGTGCAGTAGGTCCTCTCCCATAGTCATATCACAGTGGACTGAGATGTTGACAACAAAACCCTTTAATCGTTGTGGCAGAAGTTCAGACCTTGATTTTCTAGAACTCTTCTGAGAGTGACGCAATCACATACTCTGACGGGACTGATATTCGACGCCCTCGGAGCTTATGGGTTTTCGCTGCTCATGTTAGAGGGCAGACAGTGCGGTAAGACAGTGTTGCTTTCGCACTGTCTTTTTATAAAATATAATTTAACCATGGAAATTACGGCTGTCACTAAAACATTAGCGTGGCACGAGGCACAGACTTATAGACATGTGTGTTTCCTCAGTGACTCAGCGATTTTGCTCAGAAAGATCGCAAGCATTTGTCCTTACAGATTCGCAACTGTGAATGGGTTGTCCGCTATCCTAAACAACACTGCTGGAAGTCCACACGCCTTTAGATACATTACTGACCTGTTATCAATATGGCCAGCACTAAAGAAGATTCATATTCAGCGTATCTTGAGCCTCCTGTGAGTTCAGATTTGTTGAACCGTTCACCGGTGTTATACTGTATTCAAGAGATAGCTACTACGGGGACCTCGGCAGCCTTGTTGGAAAAACCCTCCCACTAGCTACCACAGTTCGGAAAACCTGTGTTCAATTCCCACTGGAAGCAGTTTGTGAATTGTACTCGTGTTTGGAAAAAATACCTCCGTGGTCGACCCAGCCGCTGGCAGAAACGGGTGCTAGGGTAGCACTCTGTGAAGGTGAGGAGTGGCACCTCGCTCGTTAATTACGATGCTTGAGGTGACACTAGACCTAGTCCTTTACAAGAGCTATTCGTATTTACTGGACAAGAAGAATTCAGTGTGAAAACATAACATTAACTGTGCATCATATCTAACATTTTAATTTGTACAAACCCTGAAACCTCTCGACAAAACCGAATACAACACAATGAAAAATAATGTATAAAAACATTCAGAAAGTAAAAAAAAAAAGGAGACAAGAAAATCTAAGCTAGATTGATACTCGAGCAGCGCAATAACATAGAACTAAATGTCGAGTAGAATAAAAATGCATAGACTTTTCAACATGTTATAGAATCTTACACCTGTTTCTGTATGGCCTTTGGCGTCCTTACAAGCGGTTGGCAGCAAGCAATCACGATATTTGTAGTTTAACTATTAGTGTCTTATGTTGGATGTTGTTTTTGCTGAACAACTTCATTCGTGGCTAATTCTGCCAATAGCGGCTCGAAATATTCTGCCGTAGAATAAACAAGATGTATTCGTGGCGTCTGAACTCGTCTCCCTTCTCTTGCGCCTTTTGTTCCCTGAATGTGATATCAAAGCCACCTCGAATGCCACTGTGCTGTTCATTAAACTTTTGTTCTCCGCGTGATACGATCTGTAGTTAGATCTAAACAGTTTCTTTCGCTGATAAAGAATTCCCACAAGAAAGTCCTGCAAGCATCATCATAAACATTTTCACATCTCAGCACTGGTCTGCCTCCTTCCATTACTAAGCCACTTTACACCAAAACCAAATAAAACCAAAAACCACCAGCAATCAACGGAATGTGGCCATTACAAAAGAAGTCGATTTTAGGAGAGGTTGAGCAGAATACAACACAATACAACTGTAAACCCTAAAATATTAACAACAGAAAATGTAACTCACAAAGATTCCAATATTAATGACCTCACATTGTTGAAAGAAGTGAATGAAAAAAGCCATTAAGACGTTACTTCAAGAAATCAAGATTCTACAATACACCATCTGAACCAATTAAAAATCTAGAACAAACAGTAGCCGATATTCTCACTGTAAGATGCAATAAAATCTGGCAAACTAAAGAGCGCATGGGACCCAATACCTATTCACCGAACAACTGAAAAAGTCAACCTCCAACTATGTTTAAAGTACAGAATCATCAAATTAATTAGTAATGTTTGTAAAGCAATGCTTAAAGTTATCATAAACATATTAAAACCTGAAATAGAGAAAATCACTGGCAAGTAGCAGACTGCTGGAAATGTCAGAAGCTCTGTAAAGAAAATATTCCACTTTCGACTGTTATGTGGATATACATACACTATTAAGAGCACATGCGAGGAGCGCGTGGCCGCACAAATGCACTGTTTCGCTGGCTGAACAGCCGGCATACAATGTTCGAAACAGAAATAATTTTTTTCTCTCAGAGGTGAAATAAAAATCCTGAGTCTCCCACGTCGTGGCGACTGCTTTGACCAAGCGGCCTTTATCCCTTGGCCCTGCCCTCCAGACATACACCAGCAATAGTAATATGTGTCGTAAAGAAACTTTTTTTTTCATCAAGAGTATCTACAGTAAAACTTCATTAACTTTACGAAGTATTTACGAGGATATGGGATGTATCACTGTTGTTACAATGAAAAAATATAACGTCGAACAAAAGACTAATACAAACAATACAAAACAACCGGTAGCCAGACTTAGATGAAGAGAGAGTAGTATAGGTTCAGTTTCGGACTCGAGATATATATTATTTAAGACTTTCAAATCGTCGTTCCTATAAATACCCCGTCCCTGGTGAATTTCGGAAATGTAAACGCCTGCCTGCATTCACGACTTCATTGAATTTAGTTTTAAAATAAAACATCTCTTTCATCTTCCTGTAGTTGAGAGGGTGGAGAATTATGAGGGACTCACTGTTGCCTCAAACAGATTAGTCTACAGCCTCTCTACTAGTATATGTCCAGTTTTAGACGCAACAATATTTGGGACCCGAGCTGTTTTTGTCTATATATTCTATATATAAATCGCCCCTCCCCCCACCTCCCGAAGCCCGCCTGGGACTGGAGCTGGAGGCCGTGGTAACCTCTCCAGGGTTTATCATTAACCCGGAAGTGACCTCTCGTGGCCTGTTTTATAGAGGGAAATCACTGCTGTGCTGACCTGACTTTGCAAATCTTGAAGTACTTGTAAGGGCTGATGCGATTTATATAGAGAATGGTTTTTATTTAGTAATTTGTTTTTAAATGGTCGAGTATCGGAATCAGGGGTTATTCGTGACGTTATCTATGAGGTAACTGGGGTTGTGTTCTTTCCTTTATGACTTCTTCTTCGGTGTTATTGGCACTCAATCTCTCTTTCGGCACCAAGATGGAAGTTCGTCCGGGTTCTAGCCGTGGTGTAACAATGCTGATCTTGAACATCGCGCTGTCTGTTGTCACAGCGAGTTGGCGGATTGTTAGAATTGTAACCACGGGTTTGAAATAATTGTTTGTGCACATTTCGTTAACCACCGATGTAGATCAAGTCTTTATTCTGCTGGCTTTGTTTGCGACATTGGAAGCTAATGACCTAACTACCTAACTTGTGTAGACGGTTGGTTCGGGGCAAATTGTGCGTTGCAGTGTCACTGCTAAAATCACTCAGTTTGTGACAGGGCTACAGGGACATGCACAAACGGTGACAGTTGTCGGCGAGAGCGTTTCGGACCCCAGTGTCAGTACTTTGATCTAGTTTGCAAATACGTCTAGGGATCTGGACCTACAGATCCGGACAGTTTCATGGTCTAATCAACATGCTACGGATTGAAGGGGCGATAGTTGCAAATATCTGCTCCATCTACATTGGCGGGGGTCGGAATGTGGCTCTCAAACAGAACACAATCCAGACAGACACATTTAATGCTTGTTATACATGAGACGGATGTGGACCAGAGGCCGCAGTTAATGGCAAAACAAATATCAATCTCTATGACAATGACTGCACACACACACAATTGAGAAGTGGAACCAACTCTGTTTACTGGTATCTGAACCAAATTCTACCTATTCTTGTATATATTCACGTTCAAAGGCTTCAATTGTCTGTTCTGTTTTCTTGTCTAATGTCCATGTTTCTGCACCATACATGAGTGTTGAGAAGATATAACATTTTTCTATTCATAGTTTTAGCCCTGGTGTTATTTGTTTTGATGTTAGTATATTTTTCAAAGCATTAAAATTACTTTTTGCCATTCCTCTGCTTTTGTTTATTTAAGTTTTACATTTTACATCACTGGTAATAGTATGTCCAAGGTAGCCTTGAACTGTCTCCAAGTCTACTCCTTAAATTTTGATATTCACATGTAAAAAAGTAAAAAGTAAAGTACCCCCGTCACGCCAAGTGGCGTATAGGGAATATGGTGTTAGTGACCATAAATTTTACAGACCTTCGGCACATGATTGTTGGGGTAATGTGGTTGGTATTACGCCCGTGCCGCTTCACTTTCCCAGAAAAAAATCCGGTACCCATTAAAAGCTGGGTGAACCCGGAAGCCGTCGGTTGGGATCGAACCCTACCCCTTGTCATTTGCTGTCCAGTTCACTAACCACTGAGCTATCGCGGCTCTCATATTCACATGTAGGTTTTGGATAGTTTCTTTGTTTATAATCATAATTTTAGTCTTTTTTTATATTCATATCTAATCCATATTTTTGCTTGTCATGTTTATTTCATTAAGCAATTGTTGTCGATCGTTAGCATTTTCTTCTTTGATTATTAATTGGCTTTCTATTAATGTTTAGGCAATATCTCTTAGATGTTTTTAAAGATTTGCTCGGTGTATAGATTGAACAAGCTTGGCGATAGGATGCATCCCTGCCTTACACTACTTTTTATATCCATTAGTGTAGATTTCTTTTTGTTATATTTTATTTTTGCTGTTTGCTCCCAGTATGTATTACACATTAGTCGTATGTCTGTGTCATCTAGATGTATAACTCTCAGGCAGTATAAAAGTTGTTTATGGTGTATTCTGTCAAAAAGCTTTTGGTGTAGTCTATGAAGCACGAATATATTGGTTTGTTTACTTCTGTGTACTTTTCGATTAATGTCCTCATACTGGCTTCTTGTGTACTACTGTTTTTCCTAAAGCCAATTTGTTCTTCTAATTCAATAATGATTTTATTTTGAATCTTTCCTTATATAAATTTAAGTAAGATTTATGTTACAATATCAGAGAGATTTTTTTTTAAATGGATAATGTATTTTGTAATGGATACATTAAGAAAAGAGAGAGAAAATGAGTACCAATAACACCGAAGAATAAAAAACAAAGATGAAACAAAAATAAGATAACGAAAGTCACACCTATTGTCAGTATTCTGGTCCTTATCTCATCAATAACACGTTATTTTTTACTATGTACCTCTATGCGGTAACAACATCTTTGTTTTCTATATAAAGCCAGAAATTCTAACAAAGATTTTTTTAAATTCCAGAATTCCAGAAAAATTTGCTGAAAAATTCCAGAAACCACCAACATAAAGCAAATCCCTACCTACTAACAGGTAGGACAATGTATATATTGAGAGACTGAGGAGTCTAAAGGTGGAAAATGGATCTGGGTTATCTGGAGTGCTTAGTGGGAAAAGCAGATGTATCTATAATGAACACCTAATAAATCCTGAAGTGAGCAGGCAGTGCAGAGTTATTTAGCAATAGTTCCGATCATTGAATAGTTGTCCTAACCTTGTGACAATGACGTAGCTGTAGCATAAACACAGTTTCAAGTTCTTCCAGTTTCTGCAAAAAACATTTTTGACTATAAGCCTCTCATAAGAAGTTGCACAGATTAAGGAGAGACGTAAAAGGAAGTCAGAACCGGGATAGCTAAGGAATCATTGGCTTTCAGAAGCCTTGACAAAGTATGGAATTTAAAAAAAAATCACAAGCATACAAATAAAATTTTGGTTACTCAACTCAAAATATTATCCACTCTTCTTCAACTTCAAATGTAAAAAAAAAAACGAAATTGTTGATTAACTGCAATTCAGGTTTAGAATAATATTATATCATATGTTATGTGTAAATTAGTCATACATGCTAATGCACGCTTAATTAATTTTTTTTTTAATGAAACAGAAAGAAGTTATTCCCTCACTGTATTGAGGTCTCTGTCAAATTTGTATAATGGATGGTTCTGTTAAGTTATCTGAGCTCATTGTATAGAGTTGTAATCTAACTCAACAACTATGCAGCAGAATATGAAATAAATGGTATAAAGGAAAATTAAAATATGGCACAAACTGTGAAACGACGAAATGGAGAGCTTATTTTATTTTTTATCATGGGGCTAACTTTTGATGTCTTTATTGTGAGCTCTGTGATCATAACAATGGGGAAATTGCCGAATGTCGTTTCATTGATGTCCAATTGGGAAAGTTTCAAAATTCATCAGATCTGAGAGAGTTTGAAATGACAGATTAATCTGCTCCAACAAAAATTTTTCAATTCAACCGACAAGTGTGTCTTGTGAGGAGTGTCCGACCAATATTTATGACAGAATTACTAAAACCTTCCTATAATATTAATTTTCTGTATGTCCATTGTTTTAATTCTCATAAATCTTACAACCACAGTTACTATTGTCTCATAATGAACAATATAAATGTAATTTTTAGATTTTTACAATATTCCGCCCGAGGATTGGGAAGTAGGAGGAGGGGTGTGAGATAAGTGATTCTATAATTAATTTGAAATCAAAATTGTGACAAATAGCCGAGTTAGGTGTGTCAACACATAAGAAATGTATACTTAGGGCCTTATATATATTTTCGAACCAAGACAGTTTTCCTTTCATGAGGTTGTCGTTGTTGTTTAGTTTTATTAGAAAACGAAGTAATATTTGAGAGTTGAGATACCAAGCTTTCATAATGAGAGTGGTAAGCATACATTTTTATCGTATTTTACAACTTCCACGAAAACGGTGAAGCCTTTTGACCGTGACCTTGAATGTAATTTCTGTGAAAAAGTCACGGAAGACAATCCCCTTATTCAGACAACTACAACAGCAACATTATGTCAAGCCCAGTGCCTATTACAACCGTTAGTTCATCTGGACATACTCCGAGAGAAGACAACTATAAGTTTGTGTGTTTTTTTTAAATTGATTCTTGGACAGATAAATACAATTGTTGAATAAATTTGAACGCATTCGAAATAAATTTGAACACATTGAAAATAGATGTCTAAGGAAAATACTTGGTATAGCGTGAAATGAATTCAAAAGAAACGAGAACATTAGAGAAATCGCCAATCAACTACTAATGTCTTCAGTAATCAAGAAAAGACGATGGTCATCTGTTGGACATGTGATGAGAAGAGAAAATAACTGAATAGCAAAGCAAGCCCTCATGTGGGAAACAACAGGTAAGAGGAAAAGAGGTCGACCCAGAGAGACACAGTGAAAAACATTGATCAGAGAGGCAAGAGCAGCAGGAATCGGCTCACTCAATGAAATAGAGTTGCTTGCCCAGAACAGAGTCAAATGGCGAGATTTGATAAAAGATCTTTACAAGGATTGAAAACTGCTAGATTGAAAATTTAGATAAGGGAAAGGAAATCTGGGTCTATGCGCTATGGGCCGGCTACGGCTACAAAGGTCAATAGATAGATAGAAATACAATTGACTTGTTAAAGATAAAGACTGATATGGTGCTTTATGTTGTGTTTGTTCTAGGTACTATCTAAATGATGCAAACATACTTCAGAAAAACAAAGGTCTCTTTATTAATGTAAGTAAAAGTAAAGACCCCGTCACGCCAAATTGTGTATAGGGAATATGGTGTTAGTAACCATCATTTCTATAGACCTTCAGCACATTATTTTTGGGGTAATGTGGTCTGTATTACGCCCGTGCCGCTTTACTTTCCCATAAACAAATCCGGTACCAACTTAAGGCTGGGTAAACCCGGAACAATGCATCTTTCACTAATTATAAGACAGGAACAGAAACTACTGGGGAATAAACAAAATCATGATACCTTTCAATATAATAACAATGAAATCAAGAAAAGAAAATCTCCATATACTGCATGAAGGGAGACGTGTTCACTCTATCCTACATCAGCAAGGCAAAGCTGGAAGTGAAGAAAATAGGTCAAGCCTAAGTATTTTGATGGGGAGTCTATATTTCCTACTTGAAGGGGAGGTATCTCACACAACGAAATATGAATACATTGTGAGAAATGTGATTGGACCGTGTGTTAGAGTGACTGGCTTCAGAAACAGAGTGAACGAGCTACATACTGCAGTAGAGACACAGCTTGTGGAATGTTTCATGGGAGAGGTACTTGATGAAAAGTTTGCTGCTGAAATTAAGGGGAAGCCATTTACTTTAATGGCTGATGAATCCACAAAGACTGTCAACAAATGTGAACTGCCTACATGTGTGAGATATGTGACAGATTGGTTAAAGAAGACACAGCCTTTCCATCTGGTATTTCCTGGCAATTACGTTCTCCAACAACTTACCAACCGTGTGTTTTACATGGTAATTATGCGACAGCCTTGTATTTTCGCATGTGTCTTGTTCGGCTTCGACAAAGTTAACAAAATAACTATATATCCAGTCTTCAGTGATAGCGCGCGTTGACGATGCTGCCATTATTTAAATGTGCTAGTTCCTTCAAACCGTCATCAGGAAACTCGCTAATCCCCTCTTGTTACAGAGCGAGAAGTTTTAATCACCCAATTTTCTTTCGAAAGGAGGATGGAAAGCATAAGGTTGCACATCTTTTACGAAAAGAGAAACGTAAAGACGGAATTATATAGAACCGTAGGGCACAGTAGAAGCGCGGCCCTAGACCTTAGAAACATGTACACCAAGAATTCTTGCGTATGTTAAATAGCATGCGAGAGAATAATGAAAAATATCTAAGAAGCTAGAGAAAAGAATAAAAAAGGAAATATCTCAGCCGAGGCAACGGGAATAGAGAAAGTGGCAGATGAACTTTGGGCACGGAGAGACGCTAATGAGAGAGCTGCATGCAGAAACATCACTGGAAAAAAAAAAAACTTTGTGGTTGGAAAATACAGGTTGATACTCACAGACAAGCAG
The DNA here is from genome assembly GCA_032433765.1 of Megaustenia siamemsis. Taxonomy (NCBI): domain Eukaryota; kingdom Metazoa; phylum Mollusca; class Gastropoda; order Stylommatophora; family Ariophantidae; genus Megaustenia; species Megaustenia siamemsis. The sequence continues at coordinate 43,543,772 of JAVIAB010000047.1, forward strand.
TCACACCAAGGAAAGAGTTAGCAAGTTCATTTACAAGAAAATTAAAGAAAAAAAGAAGAAAAGAACAACACCACATCAGCAAGGAGAAAGAAGTATTTAGAATAACCACTGAAGGAAATGTTCACCAGGAAATACAATTATGAGAATAGTCAGTTAAGTACGCGCAAGGATTTGAAATGATTCAGTGATTTATATATTCATAAAGAAGACTGGTAGGATTGTTTAACGACTAGTAGAACTAGCCATATAAGATACAATACAAATAAAATAAGATGGAATAACTCAGCTTTGTTAAGAAGTAAGACGAAAGCAGTAGCTATGTTAGAGTAATAATAATACAGCAATTGGTAGGATGGACTATAGTTAAATAAAAAAAAACGTTAATTAGCTTTGACAAATGCTCTTGTAAACTAAACTTTTAAAAGTGTCTTGAGCGATTAGGGTAACTCTCACATCAACAATGAGAGGAGAGGCCTTGCTATGAAGAGCATAACATGAACATCGGGAGAGTACATTCTAGTCCAGACATATTGTGAATGGCCATAACAAATCAGACTATCAAAAGATGCAAATCTCTCGATATTAACATTAAGCGTATTGTTTTTATCATTGTACATCATGAGTTGTGAATATCGTTACAGATGTAACTTTGTGATTGGTAATAAAACGCCATCTAGTAAGCCCGTAATAAACTATAGCCCTGGAGAAACTTACGAAGTTGTGCAAGAATTCATAGATTAGAGGAGTTGAAGTGTTCGAGACTGAAATTGAATAGTTGAAGATACTTGTTTTAAAGTGTGAGGTATTAAGACTTCTGAGTTGAATCGTTCAATGATTGAATCTTTGATGTTGGATATTTAAAAGAGATAGCAAATATATCGTGTAGTTAAAAGATGCAGAATTACAGTTGCAAGAATTCATTGAAATCAAAATGTTCGTCGTCAGTTGCGGAAGACGTTTTCGAAAATAAAACAGAAGAAACAAAGAAGGAAGGATTATCAAGTGGCAGACAAAATGTGGAGAAAGAAACATTAATCGCTATGAGGGATCGAGTTAAATCAGCGACACTCATACATAAGGCCATCTAGACCTATTCCAAAGCGGTAGCACGTTTTAACTCGGTTTTGATATAATCTACTATAACATAATCATTCCTTCGTGTAATCTTAGATTACACTTAAAAAGCCTACAGAAATGAAATAGGATTTTTAAAAATATGCGCCTGTGTCGTTATGTTATGCTCTTGATCTTGATCCTTCCCGCGTCGTTAGACGTCACATATAGCTTGTGTTTTTCGCTACCCATCTCTATTCTGAGCGAGATATTCGATATTATCTAATGAGCCTATGCCTGCCAACTTTGCTTTTCTTATAAGTGTTCTATAGGTGTTTCTGTTTTTCTATTTCCTGATTTTTTCCATAGAAGAGCATGTGATTTGGAATTCTCTTGTTGTCTCTTCTCAGCATATGTGCCACATGTGTCCATCTTCTCTTCATAATTGTAGATGAGATGGTTGGTTGCATGGCCATTTCGCGTATCTCTATATTGGTGTTGAATTAACTATAAAGAAAGAACTAAAGAGTCCACGTCACGCCAAGTGGCGTTTAGGGAATATGGTGTTAGTGACCATAAATTTTACAGACCTTCAGCACATGATTTTTGGGGTAATGTGGTCGGTATTACGCCCGTGCCGCTTTACTTTCCCAGAAAAAAATCCGGTACCCATTTAAGAATGGGTGAACCCGGAAGCCGTCGGTTGGGATCGAACACAACCCCTTGTCCTTTGAATTAATTATGCACAGAATATCTGTCTTAGACAATTGTCTTCAAAAGCGTTTAGTTTTCTCTCAATCTCCTTTGTTGTTTTCAGTTTTCATGTGCATAGGTAACAGTTGATAGTACGTTTGAGTTGAATATTATAAGTTTGATTTTCTTGCTTAGTATTTTTGAAATCATTATTTTGTCTTGGTTTTTTAATTCGCTGCTGCTTTTGTTATCCTGCTTCTGATCTCTTTCTTTGTTTAACCTTCTTGATCTATATTACTACCAAGATATTTATAGTAGTCTACTCTTTCCAATACCTGGTGATTGAGAATTGGAGTATTGTTATTTTTCATTGTTTTTGTTTTATCCCCGTTGATTCCAAGTCCTATATATTCGCCATGGATGAAAAGGTATCTGTTACATTTTGCATCTTGTTGATATTGTCACTTAGGAGCTTTATGTCATCTGTAAAATCTAGGTCATCCAAGTAACTCTTGTTGTACCATATTATGCTATAATTGTCTTTGCAACATTTACTCGTTATGCAATTAATGATAATTCCAAATAGCAATGGCGATACTATACATCCCTGTTTCACTCATGGTCCAATTCGAAACCCAAAGTTTAAACCTTTTTCCACAAGGATAATCTATGAATACTGTCAAACCCGTTTTTTTTTTTTAAATCAATGAAACTGCAGATTAATGGTTGTTGTTTTTCTGTATGTTCTAGTATTATCCTTAGAGTGAATATTTGGTCAAGACAGCCTCTCCCCTTTCTGAATCCTGCTTGTTCTTCGCGCCTATTATCTACAGCGTCTTTCATTTTTTTCAGCATGATTTATACAGAAAACCTTGGAGGTAATTGATAAAAGCGTAATTCAACTCCAGTTATTGCAACATTTAAGATTGCTTTTTTAGGTAGTTTGATAATGATCTCTTTCTTGCAGTTTGTATGAACGTCTTCTTCATCCCAAATTTTATTAAATAAACTTTCTTAGGTGGAATAAGGTTTGAGCATTAAATGCTGTAAGCATGATATCTCTACTCTTTATTAAATCCCATTCGATACTCGATATCGTGACGTCTCATTCACGATATTCCTAGTTCAGTTTTCAACGTTCCCCACAGATATTGCTGTCATTGAAGATAACTCAAATCTTAAAACTCAAAAATAAACCGATATCAAATCCTTCTTGTCTGAATTTATAACACCCTTTAGTCAATGGATAAATAAAATAAACAATCACTTAACAAATGTTCTGCATTAAAACCAAAGTAGACAGAACCAAGTAGCGATCTAACCGTCTATAACTAATTGTCGCTTTTTATTTTTTTTCCACCCCATTTTTTTTGGTCTCCCATTTTCTAGTGGTGTTTGTCTGTCTGTCTGCGATCAGTAAGGTGACCATATTTTTTGAAACCTTAATCCGGGACGGATTAATTTGACATAAATTTCCCATAAATAATATGAAATTTCTTCTGTCTTTTTAAAGTGAATAATACATATTATATATATATATATATTAAAACTAACTAATACACCTACAAATATAGGCTTATAAATCGTTATCAGGAGATTAAAAAAAAAAAAACATTAGTGATACTCACTTAAATGGAAGGTGAAGCAGAGTTGTACTTTTCTGATCAGTATTTCAGTTTCAGTTTCAGTATAAAAGATTTAAAACTTGAGCGCATTTTACTGTTACTATTTCGCTAAATGAACAACCAGTTCAACTTTTTAAATATTTTCTACACAACAACGGAATAATGTATATTTTTAAGTCGAAGAGACGTTTACCATATTGGCAACATTGGTAAACGTTTGTGTCCCTAATGTATTTTAACAAATCCAGGACAAAAGCTAAAAAATCTGCCAAAATCGGGACAAATTCGGAACAGTAACAAATCCGGGACAAAGGTTGAAAAAAGAGTAAAAAATCGGGACTGTCCCGGAAAAATCGGGACGTCTGGTCACCTTAGCGATCAGGACTCAGAGTAGGATCCCAGACTCTCACATGAAGTCAGCTGTCAGACCAAGTGTGTTGATCGCCCTCACAGACAGAACATCACAGTTAGAGTCTGCCATATCCACTCCGACTGAACACCCGTTAAAACGTTGCACTGTGTTCTGCGCCAGCGGCCCAGTGCATCCGATTTCAGCCAGCATTTTATTCAGGTTTGCTTTCCTTAGCCTTTGATTGTCCCCAATCTTCCTGCAAGGCAGCAGATGATCTTTTCTGTAGCGGAATTCTGCCCTTAGATGGTCGGCCTTCCCAGGTTTACGAGCACCATCTGCCTGAGTCACTAGAGCTGACTAACACAGCCATGCGACTTGTAATGTAGTGGTGTTTAATCGTGCACATAAATCAACGTAATTTTAAGTCGTCCTTTTCTGTCGTTACCTCAATTCTGCTACATGCCCGTCATTACATCTGACCTGCCACATTTCTGTCATTACCTCTATTCTACTACATTTCTATCATTACTTCAATCCTGCTGCATTTGAAAGAATTCTGACGGGTAATCATTTACATGGACATACTGTTATCCTGTTACCTTTCTGTCATTACCCCTGTCCTGTTATTTTTCTGTCATTATCTCATTCGTGTTATTTTTCTGTCATTATCTCATTCGTGTTATTTTTCTGTCATTATCTCATTCGTGTTATTTTTCTGTCATTATCTCATTCGTGTTATTTTTCTGTCATTACCTCTATCCTGTTTTTTTTTCTGTCATTACCTCTATCCTGTTTTTTTTCTGTCATTACCTCTATCCCACTACATTTCTGTTATTACATCTATCCTAACACATTTCTGTCATTACATCTATCCTGTTTTTTCTTCCTGTCATTACCTCTATCCTGTTTTTTTTCTGTCATTACTTCTATCCTGTTTTTTTTTCTGTCATCACCTCTATCCTGTTTTTTTTCTGTCATTACCTCTATCCTGTTTTTTTTACTCATGTCATTACCTCTATCCTGTTTTTTTTCTGTCATTACCTCTATCCTGTTTTTTTTTTCTGTCATTACCTCTATCCCACTACATTTCTGTTATTACATCTATCCTAACACATTTCTGTCATTACCTCTATCCTGTTTTTTTTCTGTCATTACCGCTATCCCACTACATTTCTGTTAGTACCTCTATCCTGTTACATTTGAAAGATTACTGAAACGTAATCATTTACACGGAGGGAATGTAATACTGCGACATTTCTGTCATTACATCTGTCTTGCTACATTTCTGTCATTACATCTGTCCTAACACATTTCTGTCATTACATCTACCCTAACACATTTCTGTCATTACCTCCAACCTGGCACATTTCTGTCATTACATCTACCCTAACACATTTCTGTCATTACCTCCAACCTGGCACATTTCTGTCAATACATCTACCCTAACACATTTCTGTCATTACATCTACCCTAACACATTTCTGTCATTACATCTACCCTAACACATTTCTGTCATTACATCTGTCCTAACACATTTCTCTCATTACATCTACCCTAACACATTTCTGTCATTACATCTATCCTAACACATTTCTGTCATTACATCTATCCTAACACATTTCTGTCATTACCTCCAACCTGGCACATTTCTGTCATTACATCTACCCTAACACATTTCTGTCATTACATCTACCCTAACACATTTCTGTCATTATATCTACCCTAACACATTTCTGTCATTACATCCAATCTGGCACATTTCTGTCATTACATCTACCCTAACACATTTCTGTCATTACATCCACCCTAACACATGTCTGTCATTACATCCAACCTAACACATTTCTGTCATTACATCTATCCTAACACATTTCTGTCATTACATCTACCCTAACACATTTCTGTCATTACATGTGTCCAAAAACATTTCTGTCATTACATCTACCCTAACACATTTCTGTCATTACATCTGCCCTAACACATTTCTGTCATTACATCTATCCTAACACATTTCTGTCATTACTTCCAACCTGGCACATTTCTGTCATTACATCTACCCTAACACATTTCTGTCATTACCTCCAACCTGGCACATTTCTGGCATTACATCTATCCTAACACATTTCTGTCATTACATCTACCCTAACACATTTATGTCATTACATCTACCCTAACACATTTCTGTCATTACCTCCAACCTGGCACATTTCTGTCATTACATCTACAGTAACACATTTCTGTCATTACATCTACCCTAACACATTTCTGTCATTACATCTATCATTGTAAAAACTATTGTTATGGAAACAGACCATAGATTTTAGAAGCAGTGATCTCTGCAATATGTGCCAATTTGGCACGCTAGGTTTCTGTTTTTGAAATAGTGGTTCTGCCCTATGTGCCGTCTTCGTCTCGAAAGGACAATAGAATTTAGGAGGGCAGCAAAAAATATACCAAAAAGAGTGGGGGCGAGGACACATCCCTGTTTCACTCCTTTGTTGACTATGAAATTCTCTGATGGACTCCCATCAAAATGGACTTTGCCATTCATGTCTTCATGGAAGGAAATTATCAGCCTAAGTAATTTAGGAGGGCAGCCTATGCCTTCTAACACCTTGTAGAGACCATCTCTGTTTACTGTGTCGAATGCCTTTGTGAGATCCACAAAGGCAATATAGAGCGGCATATTTTGTTCCCGACATTTTTCCTGCAGTTGTCTAAGAGTGAAGATCATATCTATGGTTGATCTCCCGGGTCTGAAACCGCATTGGGACTCGGGAAGCACCCGTTCTGCAAGTCTATGGAGGCGATTAAGTACGACTCTAGCAAAAGCTTTGCCTGTTGTGCTAAGGAGAGAAATGCCTCTGTAATTGTTGCAGTCGCCCCTTGGCATTTCTCATATCATGAGGTATTTCTCCGTTTCTCCAGCATTTAATTAGCAGTTTGTATAGGTGTGGAAGTAGTACGCTTAGGTTGTCCTTTAGTACATCTGTGGGAATGATGTCATTTCCTGCAGCTTTTCCTCTTGAGAGGGCATGTATAGCGTCAGCAAGTTCGTTCATAGTAGGCTCAACATCCAGTTCAAACATTATAGGATATTTGGGTATTGATTGTGCTAGAGCTGTGTTTGCTGGTCTGTCGTCACTGTATAGATTAGAGTAGTGTTCAACCCATCTTTGCATTTGTTGTCCCTTGTCAGTAATAGGTTCTCCAAACTTGGATTTTAGGGGGGCTAATTTTGTTATTTTTGGTCCAAGGGCCTTTTTTATATTGTCATGCATGGTTTTTGAGTCGCCCCTGTCTGAGGCTTTCTGTATTTCAGAGCATAGATTGTTCCAGTATTCGTTTGCGCATCTTCTTGCTTCGCGTTGTAGGGTGGCTTGCGCATGTTTGAGCTGATCCTTGGTGATTTGATTAGGATTATTATTGAAGTTCAGTAGAGCCTTTTTCTTATTAGCTATTAGTGGGTCTAGTCTTGCTGCATTTTCTTCGACCCAGTCGTTCTTTGAGAACCGTTTTTGGCCGTAGGTAGATAGAGCGCAGTTATAGATGTGTATATATATATATTATAAAACGGAATCGGGCGTGCCCATGGCTTCAATTTGTGGACGTGTGTGGGCGCGACATGAAGACTCTGAACATAAGTCCTGCGACCCTGGAAGAAATGGCTGCAGACCGCAATCTCTGCAGACGCACCCTAAAGGTCCACCTCAAACAAGAGGAGGACAGATTCAAAGGGAAAGAGAATACACGGCGAAATCTACTGGTAGTTGTTGGTCATTATCAAATGCCGTTTTTTTTTAAATATTTCTTTCAACTGAGCATATGTTCATGAAGTGGTGAGCACAGCGTTAGGTTTGTTCCATGGTAGTAGCACATCCCGTTTCTATTTTTAACATCCACTTTGAATTTTTAGTTTCCACGATAATTCTTAGCTACATAAGTGATATTGACAATTTTGAAATAGGAACTATGGTCACAGAGTAGAAAAAATGTTCGATATAGTTATAGAGAATAATTATTAGATTGGCATTGAACATTAGTAAGTATGTACAAAAGAAGAAACAAGTAAGGTTGGAAATAACTTGTCGTTCTTCATTGACTACAGACTTACATGACTTAACTGCATGGAATTGATGCCAACCACCGCAGACAACCTTTTGGTTGTGATCAGTAAAGTGATTTGAGACCTAGACACAATTTTAGACTGTCTATTTTAATATAAGCCTTCCATATGTTGAGTCTGTGTGGCCTTCCAATATTAGGTTCTGTAAAGTTTACAGCAGAAAGTTGACGTTGACTTTTTTCTATCTCTCTCTATCTCTCTCTGCGATCATGACTCAGTCAGAGTAGGATTCAAGACTCCCACATGAAGTCAGCTGTCAGGTTAAGTGTGTTGATCGCCCCCACAGACAGAATGTCACATTTAGAGTCCGCCAGATCCACTCTGACTGAACACCCGTTAATACGTTGCACTGTGTTCTGCGCCAGTGGCCCAGTGCATCCGATTTCAGCCAGCATTTTTTCAGGTTTGCTTTCCTTAGCCTTTGATTGTCCCCAATCTTTCTGCAAGGCAGCAGATTGTCTTTTCTGTAGGGGGATTCTGTCCTTAGATGGTCGGCCCTCCCAGGTTTACGAGCACCATCTGCCCGAGTCACTAGAGGTGACTAACACAGACATGCACACACAAAGATATGAGATGTGAATAACACAGACATGCACACAGCGATACGAGCCATGACTAACACCGACACACATCAAGATATATGACACATGACTAACATAGACATGCACATAAAGATATTAGATATGACTGACTTAGACATGCACACACACAGATATGACACATACCTAACATAGACATACACACAAAGATATAAGATATGACTAACATAGGCATGCACACACAAAGATATGAGATGTGACTTACATAGCCATGCACACACAAGAATATGATATGTGACAAACACAGACATGTACGCACAAAGATATGAGATATCCCTAACCCAGACATGCACACACAAAGATATGACACATGACTAACACAGATACACACTAAGTTATGATACATTACTAAACTCAGACGCACATAAAGATAAGAGACATGATTAACACGGACACACCAAGATATGAGATATGACTAACATGACACACATCTAGATATGAGCCATGGCTAGCACACACACACACAACACACACACACACGCTAAGATTTGAGCCATGGCTAGCACAGAAACACCCCAAGATATGAGCCATGACTAGCACATAAAAACATTAAGATATGAGTCATATCTTCACTGAAAAACACCAAGAAATGAGCAAAGTCTAGCACATAAACACATTGAGGTATCCATATACTTGGGTTAGTTTGCAGACTCTTCTTAACGTGTGAATCATCGACGTACGAGACGCAGGCTTCGATTAACTGTCCACAGGTTTCGTTCAAACAGTTGTCCGGAGATTTGAGAATGCAGTCTGACACGTAGAACTTCCCCTTGCATGCATTGTTCCCGGTTGACTGTTCACAGGTGTCGTTGAAACAGTTGTCTGGACATTTGAGAGTGCAGTCTGACCCGTAGTGCGTTTCCTTGCACGTGCAGTCTGCACTTTCCGGGTCACATATGATGTCACAGCCATCAGAACACGTCTATTTGCACTGTAGCCCAAAATTACCATCGGGACAAGTGTCATTACAGGTATAGCCAGGATGTTTACATTGTAGGCATATTCCGGATTTTCCCCACATAAAGGACAGACACTGAGACAAGACCTGGAGCAATCGTGTCCATAGATCCCATGTGAGCATTTGCCGTGACACGTACCAATGATGACGCCGCAGCTTTTGCTACACCCACTACACACTGTACAAAACGACCAAGAATACCCGTCCAGACAATAGGTGTCTGCAAATGTTTGCGCCTCACACACCGTCGGTTCACTGCCGGCCTGAGAAATGGTCGGCTTTTGAAACTTGTTCTTACCAAAAGTCTAAGCATCTAAAGTATTGTGCAGACATTGTTGAACTGCCGTTAAGGGCAGAACAGTTTCTCAATTAAAGAAGAGTGAGCCAGGATTTCATTCAGTTGTGACCGAACTGTAAAGTAATTCAAATGAATGAATTGTCTTTATTTTTACGTCAAACTCAAACGTTTTATCTAAATATTTTATCCCTCACAGTTGATATAAAACAATGCTATTAAATTCACAGGCAATAATTTCTGTAGCTTCCCTCACTTTTATAGTTTCGTTATGGTTATGGTTATGGAAGGCCCCGGTATCACTGCACAAGAATTAAAATCCATAATTGCTCAACCGCTCGTGCCAGTGAAATTATCCGAATTACTAACTCATCTCCCAAACAAAGAAAGGTATCTGTAATTCCCATAATAGCAAAAAGACATAAGGCGAAACCGCACAGAAAGTGAACACAGACATCTGTTCTCCATTATACGATATCATCATGCATCGTAAATAATTAAAGGATCGAAATTTTCGAAACACGCTCAAAACGGATGAAACGCACAGCTCACAGTGTGCACAGAGCACTTAACTCAGTAGCTCCTGCAACAAGCCGGACTTGGAATATGAGGAAATTGCAACAAGGAACACTTTTCAGACATAGCCTTTAATAGTTCCTGCCACTTATCCAACATATTGACCGGAAGTTCACGTCCTCCTGAAAATGATGATTGTCATATTTTTTTTTAATGTATAGCGCTTGATGATGCTAGGACATTACCATTACCTCAAATCCTAACATATGAAACATAGTTAGTCACCGAACTATCCCCGTCGCACATCAAACAACAGACTGTAAGATCTCCCTACAATGTGAATTTGTGAAATTATGAATCCCTCCTGACTAATATGAACCCCCGGGAGTCACCCCACTGCTGCAAAGTCATATACAAAACTCCATTCCGCCTTTCACTGTTAGCGTACGGCCGTTTTAGGAATATACAATCAGCCATCGCGATGCCGTAGAACACACAACAATGGCTGCCTCCATAAAATACCAATTACTCTAATAAATGCAGCCAACAACGCACAAAATGATGATGCACAATCTCTAAAGTGAAAACTGCCGTTGACTTGGCAGAGCAGTCCATATTAATGAGTTGTAACATGTAAATACTTGGCATCAAACAATTCCAACGGTGGTCTTGGAACAGCACTCATTGTGTTGACGTTAGCCGCATATAAACTCTAGACAGGGGAAAGTCGCATTCACAAACTTGGACTTGACAAACAACGGTCCAGAGAACATGAACCTTCGTTCCACCATGTTGGAAACGGAAGTCCCATAGTTTCGTTAATTCAGCACCAATAGAAAGGAAATCCGTGTGGTGGTTTCATAATGTGTCGCCTAGCAGGAAGAACAGTTAAATCCATCCATCTAATAGATTATGATTGTCTGAGGCATTCGCGTTGTTGTTTGTGTGGTTCCCATGGAACTGGAACGGTAATAGACTCGACCCCTTGGTTAATTTTATGAGAACCGATAATCCAACTGCACAGAAAAGGCCAGTTACGACTAGTTATTAACTTTTAAAGCCACAAGCAATCAGAGGCAGCCAATTCAGGAATTGAGGGGTATATCTTTCCTTATCGCCGTATAGTCCAGCATTTGCACCCGCTGATCTTCATTCTCTTGACAAGAACATCTTACAAGAATAACAGTTTTAAAATAAGATAATCTGGTGATAGCATTGCTATTATGGGTGCGCTCCTATGACCAATGCCTACTTTCGTGATGTAACACTGAAACATATTCATGAAATATAACAACATATTATTATCACGTTTTTTTCTATTTATAGGGTCTGATGAGGTTCTGTAGTAATGGAGAATAAAAACCGCATGTCCATAGTAGTAGCAACGAAGTGTTAGGATCAGAGTGTTTACTTGTTGATAACAGGCTCATACTAAATTGTGTGGAATGTATGCTTTAACATTTAAACCTAAGTATACAGAGTTGTTCTCCTGATTGATCTGTCTATGTTGTACGTCTTGTGTAGTCCTGTAAATAATATTTGAAAGTAATAATAGTAGTAACAACTGTTGAGCCACACTAGTATATTGTTGTCGATCATCATCAAATGGAAGCATTCAGACTTGTTAGTTTGTGCAAGGTTTGTGGATCTTTATGCACATATAATATAACAGATGCTGATATTCATTTATGTGTTGTTGAACCTGAAAGCCGTAGAAAAGATCGAATCCTACCTCAATAAAAGACCAATAATAAACCTATCTTGCTAGACCAATTCACTAAAATGTGCTAAAAGGGTTCACACAGCTAATAAGGGATTCATAGAGTTAGAAATAGTGAAGTCAATACTGGCAACGAAAACGAGATCGACGGAAAGAGTACGAGAAACGAGGCTTAATTCAAACATGAATTTAGTCAGTAAGTCAATCTGAACATGGAAATACAGGCAGCTGGGAAATTATGGGAAACAATTTGTTATTCGACAATTTAACTTCTGTTTTAGAGTAAATTTAACCTCATTAATAAAGTCATAAGATGTGGGAAATCCTGACCTGATGCCATTAGACCTGATGCCATTAGACATTATATTTCAAGTAAAGTTGATCTGCGTGGTAGCTACTTGAAAATACAGCGTACTTTAATATTACCGCTAGCAAGTTCACATTTCTTGTACGACATGTAAACAAATAAATGAAAAAAAAACATACACAGTTTATGGTAATATTCCTCAATTTTAATTAAACAGTTACTTTTTCAATTTTTTTTGGTTGGGTGTGTTTGAAATGGGGAAAGGGGGAATATGGGGGGGGGGGGTGGTTGTTATTTGACGTCACATAGACATCATTTTAAAATAAAATTATCTCTGTAATAACTTTGAATAGTTTTAATATTCGTTTTCTTATTCTATTGTAATTTATATTTTGATGCACATTCGGGTCCTGTCCAATTGTCGTAACACTGACATGAATATTCTTTGTGACGTCCAAAATGTTCTGTACGGATATCTCCTTTCTTAAGTGTTATTCCCTGGATATACGGTACAATTTCGACATACTCACTTTTGACACACCTGCCATTACCACCACAAGCTCGATTGCTACAATCAACTAGTCTGTGGTTCAGTGCTGAGATGTAGGGTTTCAGAGTTTTATCTATGTATTCTTCGAAGGCGGTGCAATCATTTACCGAATTACTGCTACTTATAACTTCAGGTTTTTCTGAAATAACGATACCATCAATACCCATATCTGCAGCTAGACCAATAGCGATATCAAGCCAACTCTGTAAGTAAATGAAAGAGTTGATATTTGTTACAGATAGTACACGATAAACAACCGCAATAAATCATTAACACATGATAGAGACTGACTTTGTGAGAGAAAATACTCCAACTGTATTTCTAATATTCCAGTATTATCTTACAGCTAAATACGAATTATTTAATTTAAAGAAAAACGTTCTTTGTTTCTTAATGAACAAATTGATCATGAATTTGGTAAATAAGAAATAAAGATGATTGCAAAATGTGATGGAATAAAGCGAACTTACCTCATTAAGAAAAGAGAGTGTATCATTTACCCTATTGTGGACTACAATAAAAGCAGCAATTGGAACATTTTTTCCAACGTGAACAGCTCGGACCCTTGAAAGAGCAAAGAAAAGATCAGCAATATTGGACACTAGTGTAGTTTCTATACAATAAGTGGGAAGGAAAATCATGTTTGGGTTCGGTTATACCTGTATGTTGTGGTCTAAGATTTAATGGTATGACGGGAAGAGCTCGAATTTTGGCTCTCCGTTAATAATATGAGTGGACAACACAACAGACAACAGCATATGTCTGACGTTAGTTCTTGTAGTCTATTCCCTAGTGAATTTATAGTTGCAACCCTCGATTTAAATAAAATGCATGCTGTTTATGCTAGTCTTAGGAGGCGATAATACTTCCTGTCATTGTCTCATGTGTGATTATTTTTTGTTTTATTTATGAAGTGGATACTATTACTGTTCACTTTAATTATTTTTTTAGTTGATTAAAATGTTTTTTCGTTTTTATCCAATTATTTTAACAATGTTATGTCTATAATTTGTTGTTTCTTCATTTCTCTATATATTGCAACTTATTGTGTTCCTGCCGGTAGTTATTCAATCGTGGTTTTATCGCATTATTTTGGTCCTTCTGTCAGCACAATACATATATTTCTGAAGTTTGTTTTCCTGGTTGTAAACGCTACACTCATGGGAGATAATTTAGGTGTGTGGAGGAGACAATAAAAGCAAAACAGGACACAAAAATGACTTGAAAAAGAATAAATATAAACTTAAATACAACAATAGCACCCACAATTTCTTGCTTGTATTTATTGTTTGAAAGTAATTTTGGGACTACCCCACTCAATCGTAATCACACCAGAGTAGCGACAGACATCAACTACAATAATAAAAATAAGTTTGATGTTCTTATTCGCTCTCTCTTTCTCTCTCTCTCTCTCTCTCTCTCTCTCTCTTTCTCTCTACCTCTGATCTCGTCTTCCTTTCCCTCAAGCAAATCTAATCGTGACAGTAAGCCTAACGTTTGTACCCTAACCAACAATAATAAAGTACACTTATTTGTTTTCAAGAAGTTGGAACGTAACTGTATACCAGAAAGGAGAATAAATTAACGAAGACATAAAAAGGAGATATAAAGATTTACCCAGCAATTATAGAGCTAAAAATAAACCACAGAAGGACTTTTCCACAATTCTTTACTCGGCAACAGTAACTAAAAATAGACCCAGATGGAATCGGACAAACCAGTAACCAGATGTCCACGTACTAAAGCTGAGCGGTCACTGAACTGAAGTCATAAGGCGTTATAACGTGATTTTAATACCAGGAAATGTGAAAAAAAGGTGCCAGTCTGTTGGTACAAGAATGACAGATGCTCGACCCAGAAAATAAAAATAATTTTACCATGCTGTTCAGATCAAATTGGCATAATTCAACACACAACTTTTATGAATGGTCGACCAAGACACGTGACCAATCGAGAAATAAGGCGCACCACGCCTGAGGAGATATGCTTTCAGATATAATTATAGAGATGATTTAATACATAATTAGATAGATGATTTATTACATAATTAGATAGATGATTTTTCCTAGAACTGATTTCCAGACATGATTCTAGCTATGATTTTATATAATTCTAGGAGACTACCAAAGTTACTACAAACAAATCAAGACTTTAATCAGTGTAAGTCGTAAATAGATGAGAATTAGATGTCAGTGTCAGAGGAATAGAGTAGAAGTGTCTAATTAGTAGTGATACAGATGCAGTATTGAAAGTTAGATACCTACAATTTCATACTTTAATGAAATAGTGACAAGTGACAATAGTTGGACATAGCAGCAACTGAAACTTTACCAACCAGAGAAGTGACAATAGTTGAACATAGCAACAAGTGCAACTTTACCTCTCAGAGAAGTTACAATAGTTTAACATAGCAACAAGTGGAACTTTACCACTCAGAGAAGTTACAATAGTTTAACATAGCAACAAGTGCAACGTTACCAACCAGAGAAGTGACAATAGTTGAACATAGCAACAAGTGGAACTTTAGCAACCAGAGGAGTGACAATAGTTTAACATAGCAACAAGTGGAACTTTACCACCTAGAGAAGTGACAATAGTTGAACATAGCAACAAGTGGAACTTTATCACCTAGAGAAGTGACAATAGTTGAACATAGCAACAAGTGGAACTTTAGCACCTAGAGAAGTGACAATAGTTGAACATAGCAACAAGTGGAACTTTACCACCTAGAGAAGTGACAATAGTTGAACATAGCAACAAGTCTAACTTTACCACCCAGAGAAGTGACAATAGTTGAACATAGCAACAACTGAAACTTTATCACCCAGAGAAGTGACAATAGTTAAACATAGCAGTAACTGAAACTTTACCAGGTTAATAAACTTTATGGGGATTCCGTAATGACTGTTTTCACTTTACAGATACAATATTATGAGATCATTAGTAGAAAAAAACCTGATAAAAACAATGTATTAAGGAACGAAATGTAGTGTGGTGCATGAAAGACAGCTTACAGAAGCATTTGAAATAAGAACAGGAGTAAGGCAGGGATGCCTTCTATCTCCATTTCTCTTTCCACAGGCCATAGATTGGATCATGAAAATAACTTAAAACAACAGAAATTGAATCCATTGGTCTCAGACCAAGCAACTTGATTATTTAGACTTTGCTGATGACATAGCTCTCCTATCACACAGCCATCAACAGATATAGGATAAAATGAGCATACTTGATGAAAGATAAGTCTGATCGACTGAAAATTAATAGAGATATGACCAACATTATGAGAATTAATGCAGCTGGAATAACTAAATAAAATTAGGAGAAATACCTCTACTATACGTACAATCTTACATATATCTGGGCAATAATATAGATAAAGAGGGAAGAACTGGAAATGATACCAAAACAAGGATATCAAAAGCAAGAGGAGTTTTTGTTGCACTGGGAAACATATGGAAATCCAAAGAAATTAAATAGAAAAATAAAAATGTTCAACTCGAATGTTAAGTCAGTCCTATTATATAGCTGTGAAACATGGGGAACAACAAAATTGACAATCATGAAGATACAGACTGTCATTAATGGATGCTTACGCAGAATAAAAGGATGGAAATGGCAGGACAAAATCACTAACATAGAATTATGGAAATGTACCTTTCAAATATCAGCGGATAAAGAGATACAGCGAAGGCGATGGCGCTGGATAGGACACACACTGCGGAAGCCAACTGAGAGAATTACACAATAGGCTTTTTTTTGGAATCCCCAGGGGAAAAGACCAAGAGGAAGACGAAGGAATTCTTTGAGATGACAAATAGAAGCAGAGATGGAGATGATAGGGAAGTCATGGTATTATCTTAAAAGAATGGCAAGAAACGAACGACTTGAAAAGTGTTGAAGAACTATGCTCCACAGGGAACTGAAATGTAGAAGAAAAATTAGACAGAAAAGGAATTGCCTACATGCAAACTTCTTCATAAAACGATAACAACGACAATGAAGGTTGAGACACAGATAAATACTGCTACATATAGTATGATTGGGACTGGTAAGTTAAGGACGTATCGATAATAGATGAGATAATGAAATATGAGAGAGAGAGAGAGAGAGAGAGAGAGAGAGAGAGAGAGAGAGAGAGAAAGATGTGCTTCATGTTGGAGGATAGGTGAAATCTGGAAATATGAAAGTATAAATATATATAAAGAAATTAGTATATATAGAGAAATGATTATATATATATATATATATATATATATATATATACTCGTATATATATATATATATATAAATTAGACTTCGCTTGCAGAAATTCGTCCGCTCACAGTGAAAGATGACTGTCAAAAATGCCTGAGGAAGGGCCTACTGGATAATCAGTCACGTGGTCAGATCAGAGGTCAGACGAGGGTTGAAGCAGTTAAGTGTGACACTGGTAAAGACTAGAGATCTATGAAGGTGTGAGGTAAACAGACTAAGCCGAAATAGGCCAACTACCCTAGCGATAAGTGGGGGCGGAATGAGGGACAGGTACTGATTAGAGATATTGAGGGGTGTGAAAGCTGACGAGCCAGCCAGACATTTCTCAGAACCCGTAGCGATAAGTGAGACGTGATAGAGAGTTATTGAGATTTGTAGTACAGATCCAGAAAATAGCCTGAAGAAGACATATCTTGTGGCAGAGGGTAAAATCCAGAGCAGGGGAGGGAAAATGGGAGAGGAGAGACGGGTGGAGAAAGTCGGAGGGAAGGAGGGATTGAAAGAAGGATAAAGAGAGAGATAGTATGGTTACCCAGGAGACAGTGATACATTGATGCTCCGTGAGGTGAGGCAACCTATACGGGCGAACAGACGATTTTCTAAAGTGAATCGGCTGCGGCTATCGGAAGAACATGATACCAGGTCAGTAACTAGGACATCCGCCTTATTCTGGTGTCATTGAGAGTTGAAGTGAGATGCTACAGGGGTGTTTGCATCCCGAGTAATGTCGTATATATTATCAAGGCATCTAACCCGAGGACAGCGTCCTGATTTACCTATGCAGGTTAACTTACATTGCTTACATATGATGGCATGGATAATATTACGCAATGTATTCGGTTTTTCATGGAAAATGTACAACTGAAATAAACAAAAGAATAGGAATGGCAAAAAGTAATTTTAATGTCATGAAGGACATACTAACATCAAAACAAATAACACCAGAGCTAAAACTAAGAATAGCAAAATGTTACATCATTCAATGTTACATATTTCTATATGGTGCTGAAACATGGACATTAGACAAGAAAACAGAACAGAGAATTGAAGCCTTTGAAATGTGGATATATAGAAGAATAGGTAGAATTGGATGGAAGGAAAAGAAAACAAATGACAAAGTCTTAAAACAACTAAAAATGAAAAGAGAACTTCTGAACACAATTAGAACAAGACAAATGCGATTCTTAGGCCATGTTAAAAGACACAACAGCCTACTGAAAGTGATCCTGGAGGGGAAAATACAAGGTAAAAGAGGCAGAGGCAGACCAAGATTAACATGGACGAGTAACATTAAAAGATGGACAAATCAACCGATGACAACCTGCACCATCAGAGCAAGAGATAGAGCAAAATGGCGCTCCATGGTAGCCAACCTTCGTTGCGGAGACGGCACTCAATGATGATGATTCGGTTTTTCGCCAGTCCGTTGTCACCGAAGCATAATTTAATGTCTGTGATCTTCTAGAGAACGGAAGTCAAACGCTCACTGTGCCTCCACGTGCCGTATAGCTAATTGACTGACATCTGCCAGTCTATAACGTGGAAATGGGTTCTGGACCGTGCGACTACACGTGAGTCTAGACCATACACATCATCAACGTTTAGATAGAAAATCCATAATGACGACATTGTTTTCAGATGAAGCCCAAAAGACTACAACGAAGGATGAAACCAAGAAAAGGTAAAAGAGGTGGTTTTGAAATTGTTAAAGTGAGAGATATTGGAACTGTGCCTCTATAAATCAAAGACATCCCATTCTTGATAAGCTACTTTGTGGAGCCGATATAAAGATTCTACAAGAAACGCTTCTTGTGATAACACAGTTAATGCCCCTGGATTTCATTGTTTCTACAATAGATGACACCTTGGACAGGCCTTCCTTGTGCGAAACAATATGGTGGCAGCTGAGGTTGATATGTCTACGTGGGAAAATGTAGAATTGCAGGTACATGCGGTTAGGGTGCAGACCCCAGTTTATTTCCTGGTTGTAAATGTGTATGCCTGTAATGGGAAGGTGGACACACAACAATGACAGAATCTCTTCGCATTAGAGGAGGAGAACGCCATTTCCTGCGGAGACATTAATGCAAAAGGAAACCAATGGGTTAACGTCATAACCAATAAGCAGAGAGAAGACTTAGAGAACGCACTGGTATTCGTTAATTTAGTGGGCTTGGACTTCCGTTTCCAAGATGGTGGAACAAAGTTCAGGATCTCTCGAATGCTCAGAAATTGCATTTGGGGACTGATTAATTTCAGCTCTCTATTGCAATTTTCTGCGTTAAAGTCAAAATGATGTTCTGCATAACAAATCTACGCCGATGAAGCGGAGTCGTACACACGGCAATATTCTTTTTTGACAAGTCAAGTGTTGTGAATGAGACCTTCCACAGTCTAGAGTTGATCTGCTGTTTACGTCAACACATTGAGTGCTGTTCAATGGCCGTCGTTGGAATTGTTTCACGCAAGTTATTTACATGTTACAACTCATTAATGTGGATTGCTCGGTCAAGTCAACCAAAATTTTCACTGTAGGGAATTTGCACGTGTTTCGTTCGTTGTAGGCTGCATTCACTAGAGTAATCGGGAATATATGGGCGCAGCCATTGTTGTGTTTGCTACGTCATCATAATGGCTCATCGTATATCCCTAGTCTGGTAACAGACAGAGGAGCAGGGTCTGGATGGCTCTGATTCACCGATCCTGGCGCAAGCCATCAATTGTCGGTCGTTGACAACTTTCAGCTCTTGTGCTGTGAGTTACGCCTTAGCCTCCGGGTAGACATGTGATTTTAACATTTCAATATGTGGTTTATAATTTCAATATGTGATTTTATAATTTCAATATGTGGTTTATAATTTCAATATGTGATTTTATAATTTCAATATGTGGTTTATAATTTCAATATGTGATTTTATAATTTCAATATGTGGTTTATAATTTCAATATGTGATTTTATAATTTCAATATGTGGTTTATAATTTCAATATGTGATTTTATAATTTCAATATGTGGTTTATAATTTCAATATGTGATTTTATAATTGCAATATGTGGTTTATAATTTCATAAATTTTACATTGCTGGAAGACCTCACGGTCTGTTGTTTGATGTGCGACGGGGATTGGACGACTAGCTCGGAATTGGAGTTACAAACAATGTCCTAATATCATCTAGCGCTATACATTTTAAAAGATATATGACGATCATCATTTTCAGGAGGACGTGATCTTCCGGTCAATATGGTGGATTGGCGGCAGGAACCATTGAAGGTTATGTAAGAAAAGTATTCCTTGTTGCAGTTTCATCATATTCCAAGGCCGGCTTGTTGCAGGAGCTACTGAGTTAAGTGCTCTGTGCACACCGTGAGCTGTGTGTTTCATCCATTTTGATAATGTTTCGATATTCCAATTGTTTACGATGAATGATGATATCGTATGATAAGGAACTGTTGGCTGTGTTCACTTTCTGTGCGGTTTCGCCTTATTCCTTTTGGCGTGTGCCGCGACTGCGATGATGGGGACTACGGCTATCTTTCTTTGTTTGGGAGATGAGTTATTAATTCGGATGATTCCACTGGCATGGGCGGTTGAGCAATTATGGATTTTAATTCGTTTGCAACGATAACAGGGCCTTTCATAACCATAGTGTGCTTGAATAATGGAAGGACAATCAGAATGCCCACTCGAACAGGGGACTCTGATAGTGTCATAGACCTGACACTGGTGCCTTCCAACTTCGCACCGTTTTGCAGGTAGCGTGTACTGGAATTCCAAGGATGTGATCACTATCCATGTGACCTCCTAATTGAGAAAGGCAGAAATATAAGCCTGAATAGTAAGATAAACACATTCCACTATGAGAACACAGACCAGGACGTCATTAGCAAAATCAGACACAGGAAACAAGGTTCTCTCATAGGAAACAGGAGAGATGGACGCAGCCACCCTGGTGAAACGCATAAGTCGTGGAAGCTTGGCGGAACAAGAGACAAACGGTCAAGACATGGCAGAAATCCAGAAGGAATGGAAGAACACAACCTGAGGTTTTGAAACGTCGGAAAGAAGAGCTCTACAAAAAATGATGCACTTTAAACTATGTGCTAAGCAGGTTATGGATGCCAAGTGAGATGATTTCTGTAAAAAAAAAAAGTGTGCTCAGAAAAATCGCTAGCCACATTCTGGCGCCTTCATCAAAGCATGAATGGCACAACACGGCACAGAGGCATACCAGACTTCCAGAGCACAGGCCGGATTTGGCACAAATCAGATGAGATCAAAGGGAAGGCTCTGCTTGCCCGCTACATTGAACAGACTGACCAAAGAAATGGAACTGTAGAAATGAGGATACGGGGATCCCTTTCAGAATTATGTGGGAATGTAGTGCTGGAAGAAGATCTCACAATCACAACCGATACCATTCGCACGACACTTAAAAGGTCACACAACAATGCTCCTGATCAAAATGTTGTTCGGTATGACGACAAAGGCGATTTAGCTGACGACGACTTGAAAAAAAAAAACTGGCCAAAAAGTTTAATACGAGCATTCAGAGCGGGCAGATTAAGGAGGAATGTCTACACAACTATTTACAACCGCTACCGAAGCCAAACAAGGACCATTCTCAGATCAGTGCCTACAGAATCATCACAATGCAGAACACTGCGGGCAAGCTATTGGAGGAAATAATTGCCCGTGTCCTCACCTGTCACCTTGAACCGAAACGCGCATTCCCACTCACACTCGGAGGTTATAGATAGAACAAAGAGACGTGGGCCAATGCTTCAGTCTTCGCTTATGACGTCTTCGAAGGCTTACGAGTGGAAACATATGCTGCTGCTATAGATCTGGAGGATGCATACAACAGGGTACCATTTGAATATCTCATGCATATGTTCCTCAAACTGACGGTGCACCCCTTCCTCATTACAAGGATCGCTGCTGCACTGTTTCAGAGGAAGGTGATACTCAGATGTGGAAGTTAGTCAACCAAGCCAATATCCATTTGTCCAGGGGTGCCACAAGACTCACCATTGTCACCAGTTCTATTTAACGTGTACACAATAACGATCACTGAACAACAGCTGGAATTCAGAGGGACATTCTTGTGTATTTCAAACTCGACAGGAAATTTAGGGAACATAACTCAGTCGTGGTCAATGCGGAGGTCAACGGTCTCATCTGAGATAACACCGATGAGAAAGATGCAGTCATCTATACATACGGATCTGTAATACGACGCCAAAAGAGTGCATGGTCATTTACAACACGCTCGGCAGGCAGAATAGTCAAGGAAGACAGTGGTGCATACGTTATGACCACGAGTAGCATGGCGAAGGAGGTGATGACAGTGACCAAGGCATTCATCTGGCTAGAGTCACAAGACTACACCCACGCCTGTATGCTGAGTGATTCAATGAGCATAATAAAAAAGTGGGTACGCGTGCAATGGGTAGATTCATTGCAGAAGTAAAAAATACGTAAGATCACCTTTGTCTACGTCCCAGGACATGCGTGAGTACGGGGAAATGAAAGTGTGGACAGGTTGGCTAGCTGCCCTATCGTTGAGGACAGTCAAACAATTGATCAGCCGGACATTATCAATGCCCTTCGAGGTATTGGAAGGGCACAAGACTTCGATAATTTTGAGTCCACGTCACTTCTTCGGATGAAAGAGATGGGAGTTAAGATGGGCACAGCTAGAAATGAGAAACTTAGTGGACGCATAAGAAGACTTATCATTCAACTGATAAATGGAGTCGTCAGTAGCTGGCCATGGCGAGACTTAAGGAGGGGATCTGAGGGCCTATGGACATGTTTGGAGTGCCATGATGGTGACCCACAAATAACTCAGTAACCCAATACTTATATTGACTATATTAAGAACGGATAGCTAATATACAAAAATCCAACATGTACAACAGAGATGGAAAGAATATTTTGAAGACCTATTAGACATGGCACCAACTACCTATAACAAACAAACAAATCGCATAAGAATGCACAAACACTGAATCCAATATCATAAAAGCGAAAATCTAAGAATAAATCAAATATGCACGAAGAAATAAAGCACAGAGGATAGACAACATACCAATATAAATAATTGCAGCGGCGGCAGAAAATAGGTGTTGCATGGCTGCACAGAATATTGGTGCAGCTTGGCACCAACAAAAGACCCCAGAAGACTGGTAGCAGAAAGACTGCAATCGATATAGAGATATATATCGCTTCCCAGCTATGTAGGAAAGTTATGCGCCAAAATTGTGGGAAAAAATGGCTATGATCAATATTAGAACTAATGGTCATGGTTATGGAAAGCCCCGGTATCACTGCAAACGAATTAACATCCATAATTGCTCAACCGCCCATGCCCAGCGGAATCATCCGAATTACTAACTTATCTCTCAAACAAAGAAAGGTAGCTGTAGTTCCCATCGTAGCAGTCTCAGCACACGGCAAAAGACATAAGACGAAACCGCGCAGAAAGTGAACACAGCCAACTGTTCACTGCCATACGATATCATCATTCATCGAAAACAATTAAAGGAATATTGAAACATGATCAAAACGGATGAGACACACAGCTCACGGTGTGCACAGAGCACTTAACTCAGTAGCTCTTTCAACAAGCCGGACTTAGAATATAAGGAAACTGCAACAAGGAACACTTTTCATACATAGCCTTCAATGGTTCCTGCCGCCTATCCACCATATACCGTAAGTTCACGTCCTACAGATGACATAAGCCGAACTAATGTATAAAAGAACCATAATAGATTATGGGGTTCCGAAAAAAACAGATGATGTACTGACGCTCTATTCAGCTTAACACAGCTTGCAGAAAATACGACAGAATGCAATCAAATTTTGTACATAGCTTTCATTGATCAGAAACAAAACATTCGACCGAGTAAATAGAGAACAACTGGGAGATACTAACAACATACGGAGTAAGCCAAAATCTAACAAACCAAATTAAACGTCTCTACATCAACAGCAGCTGCACAGTCAGAACAGAAGCAGATTACACAGACCACTTCGAAGTTAGATCAGATATAAAACAGGGGTTCGTACTATCCCCCTACTGTTTATTACTGTGTATGAGTATGAGTCGCAGCCTGGGCTATGGCTACAAAATCACACCTCAGCAAAATTGACAGAACGCAGAACCAAGCAGCCCGTATCATCACTGGTGCTATGAAATCTACACCTATCAAGACTCTAGAAACAGTAACAGGTTTACAGACCTTAGATGACAGACGGGTCACTAAAGTATTGCAACAAGCGGAGAAATATAGAAGGCTCCTTAGCCACCCCATACATCAAAGAATAACTGGTTCCGGAATTGTACGACTAAAGAGTAGCAACTTCGCTGCAATCGCCAATGAACTAACTACTGGAGACCCAGTACTTTCCCAAACAATATCGAAACCCTTGGGCCCATCTGATATGTCTCCTCATGGAAAACATAAAATACCAGAACCTAAGGAAAATATAACAGGAATCATGAAAAAAGGCACCCAATCAGACACAGAAAGAAAACACGTAGCAGAAAAACACATACACGCTACCTACCCACAGGACTCTTGGTCCCACATATACACAGGTGGCTCTGCTACAAATGCCACCAGAAATGGAGGGGAGATGTGTTCCTGACACTGAATAATCAGGACGAGATCACCAAGTCAATAGCTACTGGGAAATTCTCAAACAACTTTAAAGCAGAAACTGAGGCCATCAGAGATGCTGCAACACTGGCTACTCAACACAAAAATAACATGCACAATAAATTGGTGATTCTGACTGATGCACTGTCAGTACTATCAGCTCTAAAAAGCCCCAAGAACAATGAACTAGATGACTTGAGAACAACCCTGGACCAACTATGTAATAACTTCCAGAGAGTAGTCATTCAGTGGATACCATCACACTGTAATATACACGGGAACGAACGCGCAGACAAATTAGCTAAAGAGGGAGGGAGATTACCACAAGAGAATCATCCGCTCAGTTATGATAAAGCCAAATCCATCCTCAAGGGTCAGTTCCATGGAAAATGGAAACGAGAACACCCAAAGCATAACGAGAGTGACCGATACCACCAACTATCAAGGAGGGATCAAGTCATCATACTTCGCCTACGCACTGGCCACAATAGAATGTGAAATCACATGTTCACCAAATTCAAAATAGGTACAACCAGCCTATGCCACTGTGCACTGGACAATATGACTACAAAACATGTTCTACATGATTGCCCCCAGTACACAGACCTCAGAAGAGCAATGTGGTCCACGCCCGTCTACCTGGAAGAAAAACTATATGGGGCAATCGATACGCTTAAACAGACAGCTGACTTCATGAGAGAGTCTGGAATCCTACTCTGATTGAGTCTTGATCGCGCAGACAGAGAGAGAGAGAGAGAGAGAGAGAGAGAGAACTATATATGCAAGTTAGCTAGCCCATCAGAGATAGTGGAGATCAACGAGTAATTTGCAGATGATAAGGCACAAGTACGTGGAAAAACAAGAACACTTAAATAGACTTATCAGCACAGACAACAAAATGCAACATGAAAATCAACATCAACAAAACAGAAGTCATGAATATCGCAAAAGAGAAACAGAACATCAACATAACTATAGACGGTTGATAACTAAAACAAGTAGAGAAATTTAAATACCTAGGAAGTCTAGTGATTACCAACAATTCAAAAACAGCAGAAATAAACACAAGATACAACAAAGCTTGTCAAATCATCGGACAGCTATCACCACCATTGTCCAACAAGGAAATAAATCAAGAGGCAAAACGGGCACTCTCGAATACAATCTTCATTATAACGTAACGGTGTGCTACCAATGCCTATCCTGGACCCAAGAACAACGATGAAAATAACTTCTACTGAGATAAAATGTTTTGGACGAATGATAAAAAAAACAGCCTGAGAGATACGTTCAGAATTAGAGAATGAGAAAGAAGCTAGAAATAATCCCCGCCATAATATATATAAAGAAATAAACAGATAAAATGGTTTGGCTACGTGACAAGGAGAACGAGCATTTTATAAATATTGCAAGAACACCAAACCACGGGACGATCTCGAAAACTATTGAATGATGTAATATTAGAAACACTAGGAAACATAGCAGCAGCAGCAGTGACAAACAGAGGAGATAAAGACCGCAAATTATATATCCATTTGATGCTGAAAGACAAAAGAGGAAGGAAAGAAGAAGGAGAATTGACTATACAAGTCATGCCAGAAACATAATAACAAAATTATTATGAAAAAACTTGGAATTTATTTTTAATAAACCTAAAGAGAAACTTCAAATGATATGTAGTAGGAAGTGATGTATAGTAGGAAGTGATTTATTGTAGGAAGTGATGTGTAGTAGGAAGTGATGTATAGTAGGAAGTGATGTGTAGTAGGAAGTGATGTATTGTAGGAAGTGATGTGTAGTAGGAAGTGATGTATTGTAGGAAGTGATGTGTAGTAGAAAGGGATGTATTGTAGGAAGTGATGTGTAGTAGGAAGTGATGTATAGTAGGAAGTGATGTATAGTAGGAAGTGATGTGTAGTAGAAAGTGATGTATTGTAGGAAGTGATGTGTAGTAGGAAGTGATGTGTAGTAGGAAGTGATGTATAGTAGGAAGTGATGTATAGTAGGAAGTGATGTGTAGTAGGAAGTGATATGTAGTAGGAAGTGATGTGTAGTAGAAAGTGATGTATAGTAGAAAGTGATGTGCAGTAGGAAGTGATGTATAGAAGGAAATGATGTATAGTTGGAAGTGATGTGTAGTAGGAAGTGATGTGTGGTAGGAAGTGATGTGTAGTAGGAAGTGATGTATAGTAGGAAGTGATGTGTGGTAGGAAGTGATGTGTGGTAGGAAGTGATGTATAGTAGGAAGTGATGTGTGGTAGGAAGTGATGTATAGTAGGAAGTGATGTGTGGTAGGAAGTGATGTGTGGTAGTAAGTGATGTATAGTAGGAAGTGATGTGTAGTAGAAAGTGATGTATAGTAGTAAGTGATGTATAGTAGGAAGTGATGTGTGGTAGGAAGTGATGTATAGTAGGAAGTGATGTGTGGTAGGAAGTGATGTGTGGTAGTAAGTGATGTATAGTAGGAAGTGATGTATAATAGAACGTGTTGTACACTAGAAAGGGATGTGTAGTAGGAAGTGATGTGTAGTAGGAAGTGATGTGTAGTAGAAAGTGATGTATAGTAGAAAGTGATGTGCAGTAGGAAGTGATGTATAGAAGGAAATGATGTATAGTTGGAAGTGATGTGTAGTAGGAAGTGATGTAAAGTAGGAAGTGATGTTTAGTAGGAAGTGATGTATAATAGAAGGTGATCTATAGGAGGAAGTGATGTGTTGTAGAAAGTGATGCGTAGGAGCAAGTTGTAACCGTGAATGATGGCACATACATATTTAGATTATAATTAAGCGAGGACATTGTACAAAGTAAGGACTAAACAAAGTTAGTATAGAGACAACTAAGAGACCATGTTGAGAAATAAACCGCCGTGACTGACCACAACGTTGTAAACTAAGAATTACCTTGGCAGTCTGTAAGGAATGTAGAACTCACAAACTGAAGGCTAGTCAAACAGTGGCAGATGGATAGGGATGGTCACTTTGGAGTTCAGAGAAGAATAGTGCAGTATTAGATGTCATTTTATATGGAGAAAGAATTGTTAGCTGGTAGTAAAAGATTAGCAAGAGAAGAGGCCATGAAGATCGAGTTACTAGTAACGGATGCGAACCTGACCAAATGACCCAGCTCTGTGGAATCCCAGGGCTTGGCTCCGAAATCTGTCGTCACAATGAGTGAACAAAGAGAAGCAGGAAGTCAGGTTAACTTTCGGTCAAAAAGAGAGGAGTATACAGTTAGAGGGTAGACTTGATAGGACACTTCTACACTTAGACTTCTACTTAGGAACACACAAATAGATAGCCACGCACTAGGGACCGATATGCACTGAGATAGTCACAGAAGAACTTCAACTTAGAGAAGAGACTAAAACTAGAGAAGCAGAACTACAGGAGATCAGATTTAGAAGTCACGCACCAGAACTAGAGGACGAGAACTAGAACGAGAGACGGAGAACTAAAGATAGGTATCGAGATAGCCATTGGAGAACGTTAGAAACAGAAGACACAGACAAAAGAGAACTAGATAAAGTAGCAGGCTAGAATATCCACTTTTCAATGTAGGGTTTCTTAAAGAACAAGGAATTAAAGATAAATTCGCAGTCACAATATCAAACAAATACCAAGTCCTCCAACAACTAGAAAATACAATAAATATAGAAGATCATTGGAAACAGGTAAAAAATATATGGAAAGAGACATGCGAAGAAACACTGGGGAAAAGAGAACGCCAGAATAAGGCATGGATGACAGCAGAGACCCTGGATAAAATTAAAGAAAGAAAGAACAAGAAAGCAGACATAAATAAAAGCAAAACAAGAAGTAATAAAGCCAAGACACAGGAAGCTTACACAGAGGTGAACAAAGAAGTGAGAAGATGCATTAAAAGGGATAAGAGGAAATATATAGATGAATTAGCTAAAGAGGCAGAAGAAGCAGCAAATAAAGGGAATATGAAAGAACTGTACAGCAGCACAAAGAAATTAGGTGGAAAATACAAACAGATCAACGCCTTTATCAAAGATAAGAAAGGAAATCTGCTTAGTAATATAAGGGAACAAATGGAGAGATGGAAGGAGCACTTTGAAGAACTTTTGAACAGACCCGGCTCAAATAATCCTCCAGATATACTACCAGCAGAAGAAGAATTACACGTTAACTGCGGAAAACCAAGCAAAGAAGAAATAATGAAAGCCATCAAACTATTAAAAGATGGTAAAGCCACAGGACCAGATGAAATTCCTTCGGAAGCCATCAAAGCAGATATTAACACCTCTACCAAGATGTTACATAATCTATTGGATAAAATTTGGGAGAGGGAAGAAATACCTAAAGACTGGAGAGAAGGTTATATGATCAAACTACCAAAGAAAGGAAGTTTACAGGAGTGCACAAATTATAGGGGAATTATGCTGCTATCAGTGCCAGGAAAAATATTAGGCAGAATCATTCTGGAGAGACTAAAAGAGGCTATAGAGAAACACTTGAGAGATGAACAAGCAGGTTTTAGGAAGAACAGATCATGTGCTGATCAAATAACTACTCTACGTATAATAGTTGAACAAAGTTTAGAACTAAAATCCCCACTTTATATTGGATTCATAGATTACGAAAAGGCATTTGATAGTTTAGACAGAAGAATGCTTTGGAAGTTGCTGAGTCATTATGGAATCCCCATAAAGTTTATTAACCTGATAAAAACAATGTATGAAGGAACAAAATGTAGTGTGGTGCATGAAGGACAGCTTACAGAAGCATTTGAAATAAGAACAGGAGTAAGGCAAGGATGCCTTCTGTCTCCATTTCTCTTTCTACTGGCCATAGATTGGATTATGAAAAAAACTCAAAACAACAGAAATGGGATCCAGTGGTCACTGACCAAACAACTTGATGATTTAGACTTTGCTGATGACATAGCTCTCCTATCACACAGCCACCAACAGATGCAAGATAAAATGAGTATATTAGATGAGAGATCACAGCAGCTAGGACTAAAGATTAATAGAGATAAGACCAACATTATGAGAATTAATGCAGTTGGCAATAACCAAATAAAACTAGGAGAAATACCTCTACTAGACGTACAATCTTATATATATCTGGGCAGTAATATAGATAAAGAGGGAGGAACAGAAAACGATACCAAAATAAGGATATCAAAAGCAAGAGGAGCTTTCATTGCACTGGGAAACATATGGAAATCCAAAGAAATTAGGCTAAATACAAAAATACAAATTTTCAACTCCAATGTTAAGTCGGTTCTATTATATGGCTGTGAAACATGGAGAATAACAAAATTGACAATCACGAAGGTACAGACTTTCATTAATGGATGCTTGCGCAGAATAAGGGGATGGAAATGGCAGGACAAAGTCACTAACGTGGAATTATGGAAATATACCGGTCAAATACCAGTGGATAAGGAAATACAGCGAAGACGATGGCGATGGATAGGACACACACTACGGAAACCAACTGAGAGTATTACACAACAGGCCCTTTTTTGGAATCCCCAGGGGAAAAGACAAAGAGGAAGACCAAGGAATTCTTGGAGAAGACAGATTGAAGCAGAGATGAAGATGATGGGGAAGACATGGAATGATCTTAAAAGAATTGCAAAAAACAGAACGACTTGGAAAGTGTTTGTTGAAGACCTATGCTCCACTGGGAGCTAAAAGGTAGAAGAAGAATATCCACTATAGGAATAGCTGAGGTACAACACCAACGGTAGTCGAAGTGCTTCAGCGGCCAAGACTTAATAGATCGAACAAGGGTCTACAGAAGCTCTAAGAATGATAGTCTGACAGTATCTATAAATAAACCATAATACATGATGATTTATTTATAACGCACACAGTTTGTTCATTCTTGATTGTGTAGTGTCGTGTCTTATAGAAGTGATGTGTAGAAGGAAATGATGTGTAGTAGGAAGTGATGTATAGAAGGAAGTGATGTATAGTAGGAAGTGATGTGTGGTAGTAAGTTATGTGTAGAAGGAAGTGATGTGTAGTAGGAAGTGATGTATAGAAGGAAGTGATGTATAGTAGGAAGTGATGTGTGGTAGTAAGTTATGTGTAGAAGGAAGTGATGTGTAGTAGGAAGTGATGTGTGGTAGTAAGTTATGTGTAGAAGGAAGTGATGTGTAGAAGGAAGTGATGTATAGTAGGAAGTGATGTGTGGTAGTAAGTTATGTATAGAAGGAAGTGATGTGTAGAAGGAAGTGATGTGTAGAAGGAAGTGATGTATAGAAGGAAGTGATGTATAGTAGGAAGTGATGTGTGGTAGTAAGTTATGTGTAGAAGGAAGTGATGTATAGAAGGAAGTGATGTATAGAAGGAAGTGATGTATAGTAGGAAGTGATGTATAGAAGGAAGTGATGTGTAGAAGGAAGTGATGTATAGAAGGAAGTGATGTGTAGTAGGAAGTGATGTGTGGTAGTAAGTTATGTATAGAAGGAAGTGATGTGTATACACATCACTTCCTACCATACATCACTTCCTACTATAGCTAACAAATATTAGCACATACGTTTTATTAGTCACAATTGGCAGATCTTTCTGTCTCTTACATCTTGTCATTTATATCTCATCCATTAATGGCATATTTACATTCTTAGTTATTGCTTTAGGTTAAAAGAAATGTAAATGTGAAAGCTGAGATAATGACCTACCTGATTACTTCTTTTAGAACAGCTTTGCTACGACGCTCTTGTAATGTGATATTACCTTCAGTAGGAGGTCGTTTGATAGTTGGAAAGAGACCTGTACTTTCTTTATACAACTCAGCCAATCTGTGAATATACGAAACAACAGTTTTTAATAGCATATTGTTCTAGTACTACGTCCATATACACAAATATTACACTCCATCATGTAACATTTTTCATAATAACCGTTTATAGATATAATAAAACCTTTCTATGTTTCAGACTTATCTCTACTCATTAAAATCTGTCCTATCAGATCTAACTATTTCGGTACATCATGGTGTTCTAGGCACACTTCTCTCACCTACTTCTACAGTTATTCTTATGACTAGTGCCTTTTCCCCTAAACAAACGTTGACATGAACTTTATCATCCCATCCCATGAAACAAACAAATTGTAATATATCAGGCTACCGAAGCTCTCGTATATTTACATTTGTCAAATTGATATTATGTTTATCAAATTATCTTATTATTTATTATATTTATAGTGCGTGTATTGATATGATACCTAACGTATCAGTACCCCTAAAAGCTTACTGAAACACGTTCCGGATCATTCCGGCTGAACAAGGGCACTGGTACTGTAACCTTTTTGTTTTTCCTAATTCAGTATTTTAATTCACTGAGCGTTGCTCATAAACAGGCTTCAGGGGATCACTAAGGTGCATAAAAAAAAGTAAAGTACCCCCCGTCACGCCAAGTGGCGTATAGGGAAATATGGTGTTAGTGACCCTATATTTTACAGACCTTCAGCACATGATTTTTGGGGTAATGTGGTCGGTATTACGCCCGTGCTGTTTTACTTTCCCAGAAAAAATCCGGTACCCATTTAAGGCTGGGTGAACCCGGAGCCGTCGGTTGGGATCGAACCCTACCCCTTGTCCGTAGTAGTCCAGTTCACTAACCACTGAGCTATCGCGGCTCCTACTAATTTTTAGGGAATTAGTAAAACCCAGGTGTCCTCACCAGGGTACGAACCCCGGCTGTTGCCGTGGTAAGCCAACCGCCTATCGATTGCGCTAACCGGACACCCACTAAGGTGCATGAACGAATGAAATGACACAGAGAAAGTGATTTTTCATGAACACTAGAAGTTGTCACTATTAAAATCAATTATGCACCTAGAAATAAGCACCGGCGATGGATAACACAATAATTGAAATAATAGCAGCGGCAGCAGGTGAAACAGGAGTTGCAGCCTCTATTCACCCTTAAACAGATATCAGACAAGACGACAGAACACAATCAAAATTTGTACATAGCTTTCATTCTTCTTAATCTTTCCTTTCTCATTTGCCTTTCAGCGTCAAGAGGGGATATAATGTGAGGTATATTGCTTTTCTGTTGGCTTATACCGCTGTTATGTTTCATGGTGTTTCTAATATTTCACCAATTCATCTGTTTTCGAGGTCGGTCCTTGGGCCTGGTGTTCTCGCAACGTTTATTGAAGGTTCGTTGCCATTATCACGTAGTCATACCATCTTATCTGTTGTTCTTCATGTATTCTATGGCGGGCATTATTTCAAGCTCTTTTCTCAGTTCTTTATATCTGATATTATCTCTCAGGCTGTTTCCTGTCAATCATCTAATATATTTAATCTTGGTAGTGGTTATTGTTTCTTACTGTTCTGGCATCTAGGGTCCAGGTCGGGCTTTTGTATCACATAGTTTGAAAGAAGATTGTATTTTAAAGCGCCCGTTTTGCCTCTAGATCTATTTTCTTGTTGGATACTAGAGGTGATAACTGTCCAATGGTTTGACAAGTGTTGTTGCAGATCGAGTCTATTTATGCTGCTTGTGAATTGTCGTTTGTCAATAAACTTCTTAGATATTTAAATGTCTCCATTGTTAGACTAGTTGGCAAGACGACACAGAGAGGTTCAATTCCCGGTTGCGTCAGTTGGAATTTTTATTTATGATTTCTCTCTGCGGCAACCACTCCTGGTCTCAGCAGCGAGACCCGGCTTGAAACGTCAATTACTTATCCACGGAGGAAAAAAATACTAGAACCTCCGAAGTTGGGGTAGTCTGCATGTGCGGCGAGGGACCCTTGTGCACACGGCTGCCAGCGAACAGCGGATTGGATTAACACGCAGAATTCAGTTCCTGTCTCTAGGAACTTCACTAGAGGTGAATGCTGCCAAACCAAAAAAAAAAAAAAAAGAGAGAGAGAAAAATTCTCCACTTGTTTTAGTTGTCTGGCGTCCTTTGTTATGTTGATGCTCTGTTCCTCTTTTGCGATATTCGTGACTTCTGTTTTGTTGATGATGATTTTCATGTTGTTTGAGTGCTTGTGATGTTTAGTCAATTTGCGTTTCTTGTAGGTCTTCTATTTTTCCGTGTATTTGTGCCTGATCATGTGCCCATAGAAGCTTGTTAACTCCCAGTATCTGATGGGTTGGCTAATTTACAAATACAGTCCAGGTAGGTAATAAACTATAGTGGAGAATGTACGCACTCCCAGTATTGCTCTTGATTTAACTTCAAAGTGGTTTGTTTAGCCTGCTGCTGTTCTGATTGTGCAGCCGCTGGTGATGTAGTGACTTTTACATAGATTGGTCAGATGTTTGCTTACTTTGTATGTTTTTAATATCCCCAACTGTTCTCTATTTAATCGGTCGAACTTTATCTTGGTCAATGAAAAATATGTATACATTTCGGTTGTGTTCTGCAGTCTTTACTACTATCTGTTTTAGGGTGAACAGTACATCAGTACATCAGTGCATCAGTACATCAGTACATCAGTACAACAGTACATCAGTACATCCTCTATTTCTTCGGAACCCCATTTAAAAATCGCTTAACTGTAGTTCTATTATAAAGCTTTTATTGACCTGGAAAAATTATTCCACCAAATAGACAGAGAACAACTATGGGGGATACTAAAAACATACGGAGTTAGCCTACATCTAAGCAACCTAATTAAAAGTCTCTACATCAACAGCAGCTGAACAATTAGAACAGCAGCAGGCCGCACAGACCACGTTGAAGTTAGGTCAGGAACATCTTAGTGGTGTGTATTATCTCATTATTGTTTATTACATACAAGACTATATTATATATATATATATATATATATACTAGCCAACCATCAGAGACAGAGGAGATTAACGAGCTTCTATTTTCAGACCATCATGCACTTATACACTGAAAAATAGAAGACCTACAAGAACACTTAAATAGAATAAACCGCACAGGTTTAATATAACACTTAATATAACATGAAAATTAACATCAACAAAATATAAGTCATGAAAATCGCAAGAAAGAAACAGAACATCAACATAATGATTGATGGCATACAACTGAAACAAGCAGAAGAATTTAAATATTAAGGAAGTCTAGTGATAAACGACAATCCACAAGCAGCACAGATAGACTCAAGATGGAACAAAGTTTGTCAAATCTTCGGACAGCTACCACCACTATTGTCCAACAGGGAAATAACTCGAGGCAAAACGGGCACTACAATACAATCTGTATTCCAACGTTGTGATACAAATGCCAGACCTGTATCCAATATGCCAGAACAATACGAAAAATAACCACTACTAAGATGGAATATGTTAAACGAATGACAGGCAACTCTAACGTTCTGGATCATGATCACAAGGTTACACTATAACTCCTTAGACAGAACAAGTTATCTTTGTTATAAACAGTTAATTAAAGTTCAACCGCTAAATCTGCCTTATCCTCACTACACATTCCATACTTAACGATGTTATTAATTCACTGACCGTATGTCCACTCTAAATGACTACCGCATGTTGATTGCCACGAGTCATTAGGTGCTGTAGTGAGTATTACATTTTCTTGTTTATAACATTAACATCTATACAAATTTCCAAATGAGAGTTATCACATGTCTCTTCTAATGCTGGTCTGTCAATCCTAAAAAAATTCACACTTCATATGTTTATCTTGATTAATACTAATTGGGGCGTACGTTTAATTATCCTTGAAAGTCTGTCTCTTCTAATATTCCGTCCGATCTCGTAGTGACCTGGTTGTTATCTCGATTATCTCTTCATAAGGTCTGAGTGTCTGAGAACTATCTTCGTCTTTTCTATTTTTATCTTTCCTGTTGTCCTACAGGGACCTACCTGCCTAATTGTTCATTTGGTTACTTTCCTTGTTCTATAAGATTCCCAAGACAATGCCAGTAGTTTTGTTCAGTTACAATTCATTGAGTCTCTCTATATGATTACTCGTGTCTAGATCTAGTTAAGAATAGCTTGATCTGTTACTTTGACCAGAATTCAAGGTTCTGGCGGTTGATATCTGACCTATATTCTAGATAGTTCTACCCTTATTATATGTGTGTCCTTGAGTATATAACATGTCAAGGTTTCACAAGAACTGTTTTTAGTAACTCATAGTGGGAAGTATGACCATCAAAAATCATAAATATTATCAAAGACATGTATGATGGTTACACATGTGCAGTTCGAACAGAGGAAGGACTGAGCGAATGTTTCCCAAAAGAAACTGGGGTTAAACAAGGATGTATTTTATCGCCCTTGTTATTTGGAATTGTTATGGACTTCATAATGAAGAAATGCTGCACTGGTAATAAAGGCATCTAATGGATACAAGGAGACCATTTGGAAGGCCTCGACTTTGCTGATAACATAGTTCTATCAGCAGCCAGATAAAAACGATGCATGAAAACACAAATGAACTATCATCAATAGCCAGCAAAATTGGGCTTGAGATCAATCATGAAAAGACTAAAGTCATGAAAAGTTTAATTCCAACAGATGACAAAATACACATGGAAAACAAACCAGTAGAAGAGATCGATCACTTTATCTATTTTGGAAGTCACATTGATCGAGAAGGGGATACAAGCAAAGAAATTAGAATCAGAATAGCTAAAGCAGCAATGTCTTTCAGAAGCCTTGAAAAGTTGTGGAAATCAAAACTCATCAGCACAAACAAAACTTAGGCTATTCAAATAAAATACTTGGAATAGCGTGGAACGAATTCAAAACAAACGAGGAAATTAGAGAAATCGTCAATCGATCACTAATATCTTCAGTAATAAAGAAAAGACGATGGTCATATGTTGGACATGTGATGAGAAGAGATAATAACCGAATAGCAAAGCAAGCCCTCATGTGGGAAACAACAGGTAAGTGATAAAGCGGAAGACCCAGGGAGACACTGAGAAGAACATTGATGAGAGAGGCAAGAGCAGCAGGATTCAGCTCCCTCAGTGGGATAGAGCTGCTTGCACAGAACAAAGACAAATGAGGAGATTTGATAACATATCTTTAAAAGAGTTGAAAACTGCTAGAACAAAAATTCAGGTAGGAGAAGGTGTATCTTGGTCTACGCCCTATGGGCCGGCTACGGCTCGAAAGGTCAATAGATAGATAGATAGTGGGAAACAGAAAAAATGGTTCAGAGATTGAGCAAATAATTGAAATACAAAATCGTATTCTATAGATTTCCGAGTGGAAATCAATCTTTCGACCCTAAATCTTCATCAGCACATTGAACAATACAGGCAATAGTAAAACTGAACAAACAATTAATACATGTTTGTTACTGAAGCGAGTGCTATTACTCAAGTCCTCAAGTGGTGTGACAGTCATTACCCTCAGCCTCGGAAGCGGCCAGGCATGTGTATGAAAGGTCCAAAGTGGTGACTATATAGATAAGGTTTTATACTAGGAAGGAACAGGATGGCTGTATGAGATCAGTTTAGGAGAAAGGAATGAGAAAAAAATAAAGGAGAAGGGGATAGGAGTGTATTTAGAGCAAGGAATGAAAAGAGTTTATTTATTCCCTTCGGATTAAAGAATTAATATGAATTAGGGGGACTGGTTGGTCTCGATGCAAGACGCCGGCCTCGTGACAGAGAGGTTGTGGGTTCAAATCCCGGCTGCACCGGTTGGGATTTTTATTTATGATTTCATTCTGCGGCAACCACCCTTGGTCTCAGCAGCGAGGCCCGGCTTGAAACGTCAGTTACTCATCGACGGAGGAAAAAAATACCAGAACCTCCGAAGTTGGGGTTGTTTGCCTATGCGGCGAGGGACCCCTGTGCACACGGCTGCCAGGGAAAAATGGATTAACACGCAAAAATTCAGTTCCTAGTCTCTAGGGACTTTGTCAGAGGTAAAAGCGGGCGAACGAAAAAAATAATGAATTATGAGTCAGTTCCCTTGGGGAATCGGCTGTGGGTATCTGAGGAACATGAGTTGAAGCCAAGGATTCGGAATTCCCTTGGAGAAACGTGGTCGAATGATATGATGAGAAGTGACGTGATGCTCACGAAACCTACAACTGAATCTATCTGTTTCTCGAATATATTTTTTTCTGGCAACAATGGCAAACACAATTCCAGGAAACACAAGCGAATCTTTCTCAATATCAACTCAGAGGAAGAGGTATGTTTACAGCACTCGGGAAAAATGATAAATAATCAACAACAGAAAAAAATATATATGGACCAAAGCAGGATCGAACACGTACTCAGTGGCACAACGCCTTGCCACGAAAAGCCCACGCTAGGGAACACTGCCACTCAGCTAACCTTTCTCTATATTAAGCAGGCCATTAAGTGAAGTAGCCTTGTTTTCCAGCAAAAACAGGAATGTTTTGCTTACACATGACTGCGGCATCTCTTTGGTTATGTCTGGCGTATGCTCCATACAAACTTGTCTTTAAAATTCTTGCAACCAGAACCAGAAGAGGGGGTGGGCGGTTTCGGAGTAGAGACAGCGGTTGGTTGTATAAGAATGCAAGATCGGTAGGTGGCGTTTACCAGTTCTAAAGAAAACAAAATTGCGGTTGGGGGGGGGGGGGTGGAGGACAATCGCGTGAACAAGTTTACCTGGAGAGGAATGAGAAGTGGGGACGGAAGACTTCTCACGGGAAATGGGGACCCGTTGGGGTGGACACGGAGGACCGGTTCTAGGGTGGACACGGAGGACCGGTTCGAGATAATAATGGCGGCGAATGGCATGTAGCGTACGTTGAGGCTGGAGGAGGAAATCACCGTTCCTGCTGCAAAGTTAGCGGAATTAAAGGAGCTGAGACAATGAAATGAAATTCTAACAAGATGGGGACTGAGACTAAGGCTAATAATATATGTATGCATATATACAGGGTGTTCGCAAAGTCTCACTATACTTTGTATATGGGACACATTTGAAAAAAAAAATAAGTAAAAATATGTGCTGCACAATCCATTATGAAGCAAAATGCAGTGAATGGCTGTCGTCTGCTGGAGTCATTCTTTGCACTCAAAACAGAATGATGTTATCAACGGAAGAACGAATTATTTTGGTTGAACAAAGTGTTTCGAAATGGCGGTCGTTACACACGAATGGTTGTTAAAGATTAATAGCAAAATTTCCTGATAAACAACCTCCTTATCATATTCATCATCATCACCATCATGTGCCATACCGGTTAGCGTAGGCGAGCATGTCCTTCTACAAACTACTATCTACCGTGCATCATATCAGTTCTATTATTGACTGAATTATTTTCCACGCCATGACACTAAGCTATCCAGTATTTTCTCTCTTTGTCGTCCGCGATCTCTCTTTCCTTTTATTTTGCCAGTTGTAACCAAGTATTTTAACTGTCATCTTCTCATGATGTGCCCAAAAAATGTTGATTGTTTCTTTCTGATGTTTTTTAGGAGTTCCCTTTTTGTGTTGGCCTCTTTGAGAACTTCCTCATTGGTATTTTTAGCTGTCCAGGGAACTTTCAACATTCATCTGAGAAATCCCATCTCTGTGGCCTGTAATTGTCTTTTCATTTATTGTCCACTGCCCATGATTCGCTTCCATAAGTCAGAAGTGGTTCTATATAGCACCGATGAACTCTCTTTCTCACTTCTATTAACATATTTGTTGCATAAGATATTTTTCATTTTCAGAATTGCTATTTTGGCCTGAACTATTCTGCTTTTTATTTCTGTGGTGCATCTTCCATCTGATGTTATTATTGTGCCCAAGTATTTGACGCGTTGCACTTGTTTCAGATTTGTCTTGTTTATTTTTATGCTGCATGCTGGTGATGATTGTTTATTTGATATGACCATTGCTTCTGTTTTCTTACTATTCAGACTGAGACTTTTATTGCTTTCTTTTAATATTATGTCTATCATTTCTTG
The DNA here is from genome assembly GCA_032433765.1 of Megaustenia siamemsis. Classification (NCBI taxonomy): domain Eukaryota; kingdom Metazoa; phylum Mollusca; class Gastropoda; order Stylommatophora; family Ariophantidae; genus Megaustenia; species Megaustenia siamemsis. The sequence goes on from JAVIAB010000047.1 coordinate 43,583,333, forward strand.
TAGTTTATTCTCTGTTTCTGTTATTAAGAGATGTGCCATACGCATGTTGCAAATTATTTATTTGTGACCGCTGCTGTTTGTTGCCAGTAAATGTTTTTTTATGATTCGCAGATTCTTGCCATCAATGTTTAATTTCTCCAGCATATTGATTATTTCCACATGCTTTACTTTGTCAAATGCTTTTGTGTAATCTATAAAGTACATATATAGATCTTTCTTTACCTCTATAGATCTTTCTATCAATGTTCATTAGATGTATATTGCATTAATGGTGCCCTTTACTTCCACAAATCCACATTGTTCTTCACTTATTTCTGGTTTTATTTTATTCCTTACACGTTTCATGATGATTCTTAGTAATATTTTCGCCATATGGCTCATGAGACTAATAGTGCGATGGTCTTCACAATCAGTGGTGCCCGACTTCTTTGGTATGGCTACTAAGATAGATTTTTAGTAGATCTTCTGGTATGTGTCCAGTGTTATATATGTCATTAAGTAGTTTTGTTCTGACTTGTACTCCTAGAGCTCCTAATGCATTAATCTCTTCGATTGTTATATCGAAGCATTTTATTCATCGCATTACGGTTAGAAATTTGTTAAATAAATTTCATGCTATGGGAGGTGTGGAAGATACTCCGCAATCTGGTAGGCCTGCTGTGCCTAAAGAAAAATGTCTAGATATCCAAGACATAATCTTGAAAAGTCCAAGCAAGTCCCTTAAGGAAAATGTTGCAACAATTGAACGTATCAGTTGGGACAGCGCACAAAATTCTTAAAAACCGTTTAGATTTGTATCCATGCATGATTTCTGTTGTGTCTGAGTTAAAAGAGTGTGACTATCAATCCAGGGTCAACTACTGCATGTGGTTTCAAGCATTTTTAGCTGAAGAAGACTAATCGATTCTTGATGTAACATTCTTTTCTGATGTGGAATGGTTTGATCTATCTGGATGTGTTAATAGCCGAAATAATCGTATTTGGAGCAGTTTTAATCCCAATGCATTTCATGAAGTGCCTCTACACAATGCAAATATTGGGGTATGGTGTGCCGTCAGTAGAAAACTTTTTAATTTGGACCGTTTTTCTTCAAAAACACTATTAATGCCAATCGATACCGTACTGACATACTGGAACCTTTTCTAGAAGAGCTGACAGAACATGAAATTGAGGTAGTGTGGTTCCAGCAAGCTGATGCAACTACACACACAGCAAGAGCATCACTGCATTTTTTGGGAAGACATTGTTCAAATCGCATATCCATTGGAATAGGCTTGCTCGTTTCCCAGATCTATCTTCATGATATTATTATCTATGGGTTTTTCGAAAGGAAATTGTTTTCAAAAATAATGTACGCACTCCTTCCTCATTAGATGGATCGCTGCAGAACTATTTCTTAGGAAGGTGATACTCGAATGTGGAAGTTGGTCATCCGAGCCAATATCAAATTTTTCAAGGCTCACCATTGTCACCAGTTCTGTTTAACGTGTAAACAATAAAGATCACGGAACAACAGCTGGATGGTAGGAGAACTATGACTTTTGCTGATGATATTCTTGTATATCGACAGGGAAGAGTTAAAAAAAAAAGGAAAGTGCCCCTGTCACGTCAAGTGGCATATAGGGAATATGATGTTAGCTACCATAAATTTTACACACATTCGGCACATGATTTTTGGGGTAATGTGGTCGGTATTACGCCTGTGCCGCTTCACTTTCCCATAAAAAAAATCCGGTATCCATTAGTGGCTGGGTAAACGCGGACGCCGTCGATTGGGAACGAACCCTACCACTTGTCCTTTGTAATCCAGTTCACTAACCATTGAGCTATCACGGTTCCCTGACAGGGAAGAGACAGAAGTCAAATCGCCTCCACAATGCAAGACGAACTCGATATCGCATCTCTTTGTGGTGTGGAGTATCAGGTGCATTGCTTAAACCTAATAAAGCATCAGTTGCATGGTTCTCACTTAACAATCATATCGTTAACACAGAAACACCGGTGGTACGAATGGAAGCTGATGAGGTAACCAGGGACAGGGTGATCACCTACCTCGGAGTTAAGTTCGCAGCTTGTGTTTTCGAGACCACGTCGACCATGTGATAACAAAATCCCACAAAGGATTAGCAGCCTTGAAGGTCATGGCAGCTGCCAACATCGAGCAGAGGCTACTTACCCTTCTGTTCCAGGGAACAGTCCTTGCATCAATCGAGTATGCCCTGGCAGTTCTTACATTCAGTAAGACACAAATTGACAAGCTGGAGAAAATACAGAATGAAGCTATGCCCATTATCTTGGGGTGTAAGAGGGACACTCCCTGTGTAACAATGAGGTATCTTCTTGACTTTCCAGCCATGGATGATAGGATCAATATCTGGAGCGCACGAGCATACCTGAATATTAGTACAGATACAGAGCATCCATTGCATCATGAGCTCGAAACAGGGAAGGGTATCAGGCTAAAAACAGGCAAATCATGGGTGGGCCTAGCAGAAGATGTCATTAAACAGGGTTGTGGGCTTACCAACATCAACGCTGGCGTGGCTACAAGAGCCTACGTCATTCAAGGGGACATTCTCGCGTATTGTCCATTTAACATAAAATGTAGGGAACATAACTCAGTCGTGGTCTATGCGGAGGTCAATGGTCTCATCTGGGATAACACCGATGAGAAAGATGCAGTCATCTATACAGACGATCCGTCTGTGTAATACGACACCAAAGAAGTGCATGGGTATTTACAGCATGCTCGGCTGGCAGAATAGTCAAGGAATACAGTGGTGCATACGTTATGACCACGAGTATCATGACGATGGAGGTGATGGCAGTGACCAAGGCATTCATATGGCTAGAGTCACAAGACTACACCCACACCTGTATACTGAGTGATTCGATGAGCATGATACGAATTGTGGAAGCGGGATATGTACTTAGGCAATGGGTAGAGTAATTGCAGAAGTAAAAAAATACGTAATGTCACCTCTGTCTACGTCCCGGGACATGCTGGAGTACGGAGAAATGAAAGGGCGGACAGGTTGGCTAGCTGCGCTATTGTTGAGGACGGTCAACCAATGGATCGTGCGGACATCATCAATGCCCTCCTGGAAGTTGGAAGGACGCAGGACTTCGACAACCATGAGTCCACGTCACTCCTTCGGATGAAAGAGATGGGAGTTAAGATGGGCACAGTCAGAAACGAGAAACTTAGTGGGCGTGTAAGAAGACTAAACAACCAACACAGAACTGGAGTCTTCTGTCGCTGGATGCTTCGAGACTTGCTGAGAAGGGGATTTGAGCACCTATGAACATGTTCGGTGTGCATTGATGATGACCCACTAATAACTCAATAACTCAATGTACGCTTGAGGACTTGAAAGAATCAATCGTAATTACAATTCAAGAAATAACAACATACACGTTACAGAAGGTGTTTGACAATATGAAGAGACGTGTACAGTCATGTCTTGAAGCCCATGGTGGGCATTTTCAACACCTTTTGCAACAAATATTTTATTGGTTTAGAAATTTGAGAAGTTGCGGGAGCGTCGGTTAGAGAGTCCAGTGTGAAGGTGGAGCCGTGCAGTGGGAAGGAATAGTTGATGAGTAATGCAGCCAACACAGATGCACAGAAAACCAATAGCTGATGTCGCCTGATTGAAGTCTAACTGTGGCCACTCTCACTGCCTGTGTACTGATGGTTTGCATGGGCAAACAGTACTGATGACCAGTTGCCTTCACCGTTGGGATGGTTTAACAGCGTCTCAACGACGTCTCAACTAAGATCGTGGTCAAGGAGTGTCCTTCGTCGCACGGCGAGACTGACCCGAGTGGGCCTGTGTGGCCTGGTCTTGACATCGGAACACATTCCAGAAACTTCTCGGTGCGTTGAGAGCAAGGGACGGTGGTAGGCTAGAAATCTCCAAGAAAATAGCAGTGTGTGTGTGAACCTGAACAACTATAGCTCGTTTCAAAACATATGCCCAACTTCAAAACGCTATTACTCTCTAACCGTTTGTTAAATACTTTTGAAATTTTCCAAATGTTATTAGAATGCAAAAGACCCTTTAAATGTATATTTAACAAATATCTTGCAGCTGCAGTTTTCTTAAAGCGGCGATATTTCTTTGATGTTTGTCAAAATTGTAAATTGTGAAGCCCTACAGAATAGAAATTACCGTAGTTGCTGGTCTACGATTAATTTTCACTAGGTAAAGGCGTGGCCGTAATGGGGAAATAACTGGATAAAACAAAACACCAGGAGAATTATTGTCTGCTCAGTTCGAGGACGGACGATAATAATATCAAGGTATACCTGTATGTCCAATTTTCATAGTTGTGTGGTCCTGAAAAGGACCGTTTGTTGAAATAATTTAAGGTAATATAGGGGCCAACATTGTGGGGGCTATATACTTTCATTCTGAATCAGACGAGTCTAAAAGATTAATAACTGTTTGGGGTTGAACATTCCACAAACCATCATTTTTCCAATATTCCTCTTCCTGTTTTAAGACGTGGTCTTCACATTTAGCCCAATAATCTTTGTCTATATTTAATAAAGCGAGATTAGCAAGAGTCTTTACATCGCATATTTTGAATGTTGTATTTTCATCTGCCACTTGTCCTTTTAATTTTGCCCAGATTAGTTCTATTGGATTTAAATGAGCATGGTAAGGTGGCAGCCTCAAACTTATATGACCGTGCTCTTGGATAATCTTATCTATTTGAAAAATATTTGTCCTCTGTTTTTGCTTTACTAGAGATAGTAATTCAAGTTTTAAGTGCATGTTATTAAATTGTATGTGCTCCTTTGTGAGCCATATCTTAATAGCATCTTTTGTACTCGATGACGTCGGGACTTTATCTTCAAGTGCAACAATGTTGTGGTACGCTGCATTGTCCATTATTAGGCAAGATGGTCTATCTAGTGCTGGGAGAACAGAATTTTCAATCCAATGTCTAAATATGTGACCATTCATCTCAGAGTGATAATCCCGATTGTCTATGGATTTTGAAAGAAAAATGAGCTCTGCATTCTGCATTAGTCCATGTTGTCGACTACATGCATGCGCAATTATCAAGCGCTGTCCTTTGCTGCTAGGTATTAATCTCTTAATATTTCCATCTGATGACTGTAATTCCCTTTGGTTAGTGTGGTGAGCATTGATCCATGTTTCATCCAAGTACACAATATCATAACCTTGCTTGCGCACCTCTTTTACTTCACGTAAGTACTTGCTTCTCATGACTACTATATGTGGATTCTCACAGATGATGTTTCGTCCATTGGAATACTTTCTGAATGTAAAGCCTGCAGCTCTCACATTCCTCCATAATGTAGACTTTGATATTTCAATACTGTTGTTCTTTTTCAGCGATACTTTTAATTTTCTTATTGTAACAGTTTCATTCATACCCAACATTTTGCGAATTTCACTTCTAATAAGTTCACTGTCGAAATTATCCAACATTTTTGCTCTTCCTTGTGATTTTGTATATTTTGAACATTGACGGTCACGTGCTTGAATCCAGCGATTAAATGACCGTTTAGATAAATCCAAAATGTGTCTTGTCCTATTCTCAGGGTTTTCTAAAGAATGAAATAATCTTCCTCGTTTAGCCTCTTTGCAAAAATAGTCATACATTTTTATTGCGATGTTTTGTAAACTGCAGAATTTCATTTTAAGACTCATGATAAATGTTATTGTTCCACGTTACGCCGCTGAATTAACGGAAATGGGACACACAATGTCTCGTGTTTACTACAAGTGTCTAATTGTGTCAGACAACTCACGCGGAAAGCGTGCAAAATCGTAAATTTGAGCGTGTATGGATTTGTAATCGCTATTTTTAACTTAAAATACTGTAAACACTAAGTTTTGACTACATCAATGGGTCGTTATAAATGTATATAAATCAAATAAGCAACAATAATAACCAAATGTTTGTTTTTAATGAAATTAATTCCCTGTTGGGTTCTAATCATTATAACTATACATGCAAATTTTGAAAAAATTACAAAAAGCGGTTTAAAAGATATTGATTTTTAAAGTTGGGCACGACTTATGAAACAAGCTATAGAAGATTTTCAGAAACAGGTTTTAAGTTTAGAACCGTCTTGGTTATTATTTCATTGTTGAACATTATTGAACTTTGCACTTAGGACTGTTGTAAGTGGCCAAATTGGCGGCATGGACTGTTCTAAGAGATTAGTGAGTTGATCACGTTGTGAAACCTGCTTGAAGACGATTTAAGAGATGAAATGTTTGTTCATTGAATTATAGACAGTTCTTCTTGTTAATTGAATGACAGTTGTTCGTCATTAAATTGACAAATGATGTTCATAAAATATTAAAGACTCGCTTCATCAAGTCATTGGATCATTGGATCTTATATTAAGAATATATATTAAGACTTCGTCTTCAAAGATAAGTCACCCTTTAAATACGTACCCATTAGTGAATATTTGATAGTAGATAGTACCGGATGGAAAATCTGTGGCCCTTTTCGTCTAGTTAGACGGTTTAGTTGAGTCTCTTGTGTTTTTATTTTTATTACTTGTGCATGTCTCAGCTGGTCCTTGGTGCTTTGGCTAGGGTTGTTTTTGAAGTTCAGTGGTGCCTTTTTCTTATTAACTGTTAGTGGGTCTAATCTTGTTGAACTTGCTTCCACCCAGTCGTTTCTGAGAACTTTTTTTTGGCCGTAAATCGATAGAGCGCAATTATAGATGTATACTTTCAGATAGTTCCAGTTGTGTTACACACTTAATGAATCTTCTGCTTCTTCTACGAGTTCTTCAAACGTAGATCTAAAAGTGCTTTTATTTGATGAGATTTAAGGCGCTGCGATGTTGATCTTGATCGCTGCAGGCTCTCTTGATTTATAAATGCCACCACCTGTAGCTTTGATCTAACTAATGACGAGATGGTGGTCTGTATTACAATCTGTTCTGTAGTATGCTAGTGTTATTCTGATTTGTGTAAAGACTGCCTACGTGCAAGAATTAGGTTTAGATAGAGTCATTGACCACTTCTATCACAATGTCATGTTGATTTATTTTTATGTTTTACATTAAAGTAGGGGAGCCGCGATAATTTAGTGATCAGTGAACTGGACTACAAAGGACAAGAGGTAGGGTTTTTATCCCAACAAACGGCGTCAGGATCCACTCAGCCTTAAATGGGTGCCTGATTTTTTTTTTTTCTGTGAGAGTAAAGCGGCACGGGCGTAATATCGACAACATTACCCTAAAAATAATATCCTGACGGTCTGTAAAATTTATGGTTACTAACAGCATATTCCCTGTGGCTCATCGTACGTTCCTAGACCGGCCGTACGATAATCTTACGGTCTGTTGTTTGATGTGCGACGGGGATAATCTGACGACTAACTGTGTGTTTATATATTCGGAAATGGAGTCAACAACGGTGAACTACATCATCAAGTGCTATACATTTTTAAAAATAAATACGACGATCATCATTTTCAAGAGGACGTGAACTTCCGGTATATTGTGGATAGGCGGCGAGAACAATTGAAGTCTATGCATGAAAAGTGTTCCTTGTTGCAGTTTCCTCATATTCCAAGTCCGGCTTGTTGCAGGAGCTACTGAGTCAAGTGCTCTGTGCACACCGTGAGCTGTGTGTCTCATCCGTTTTGATCATGTTTCGATATTCCAATTGTTTACGATGAATGATGATATCGTATGACAGGGAACAGTTGGCTGTGTTCACTTTCTGCGCGGTTTCGCCTATGTCTTTTGGCGTGTGCTGAGACTGCTACGATGGGGACTACATTTACCTTTCTTTGTTTTGGGAGATGAGGTATTAATTCGGATGATTACGCTGGCACGGGCGGTTGAGCAATTATGGATTTCAAGTCGTTTGCAGTAATACCGGGACCTTCCGTAACTAAATAACCAAATAACCATATTCCGTTTACGGTACTTGGCGTGACATTACTGTTATCTTTACTATTATTTTTTTTTTAAGTGGGCATTAGTTACACACAGATGATTGTCTGAATAGAATTCTAGGAGTCTCTGGCCATTTTCGTTTCATTTACTAATGCCAACCTAGGCATGATGGCCAAGATTTATGGCCAGATCCTGTGCGTGCGTTGAAATGACCAAATGTATACAATAACTCTTCTTTTGTATTTCTCTGATCATCTGAAGTTGTTGGTAGAAGTTGTCTTTCTCTTCGCCTGATGCAGCCACCATTGTTGCATAGGCACTGATGATGTTTATTAATCCACTCTCTGTATGCAGCTGAAGTATCATTGAGCGTTCGGACACTCCTTTTGGTGCAGGGTATGCCAGAAAAACGGTTAGCACCGTCCATTGCCTTAGGATGCCTCCCTCCGGATTTTTACTCTGGGTGTACTCCCATAACATCGATCTAACTAGAATCAAGTCCACAAGGTAGTGGGGGGGGGGTGTTGTGATCACCAAATATATATAATAGCTCTTATTTTGGGAGTGATTCTATGAGATCAGTCTATCTATCATCTGAAGCTGTTGCTAGAAATTGTATATTCTCTTCGCCAGATGCAGTCATTATTTGTGCATAGGCACAACAAAGGTTTATTAATCCACGCCGTGTAAGCAGCTGAAGTATCATTAGAATTTCGGACATTCCTTTTGGTGTGGTTATGGAGTTTATATGTTTGTTACGTACTGTGAAGCCTGTTCCACGGAGACCTGACTATTCAGGGCATACGCTAATTTTCTCCCTTTACAGAACAAGTCTGAGAGTCTTGATTCGTGTAGTGCTGCAATATCGACATTCAGCCTATTGAGCTCTTTGTCTATGAGGTCTGTTCTTCTAATTAAACCCTTCTGTCAGTGTATTAAATTTAACAAGTCCAAAGCACATGGTCCTTTACGTTCTCCGTGCCAAGTTTACATACTGGTGATATATTCCTCACTTCACTATGCCAACTCTGCCTGGGCACAGAATATGGAGATGATACTTTACCCAGTCACACTATCCCACTCTCGACTTCGTTTCAAGAATTTCAGAAGGAGAGACGAGGTCCATACATTCATAATTTAAAGAAAGTGCATGGGATGCCGAAAAGACGGTTAGCACCGCCTGCCTAAAGGTCCCTCCCTCTGGGTGAATTCCCATTACCTTTGATTCTAATTAGAATCTAGTCCACAATATAGTGGAGGGTTTTGTGGTCAAAGTTTCCCTTTTCCTTGACGGGTGGCTAGCTAAGGTTTACGAGTCCTGTCTACTTTAGGGTGACCATTTTTTCCCCATTGTTTCCGGGGACATTTGTCATATTTTTTACATTTCAGAGGATTTTTTTGCTTATTTCTGAGACTGTCCCATAAAATCGGGGACGAACGATATATATATATATATATATATATATATATATATATGTGTGTGTGTGTGTGTATACATATATATATTTATTTATATATATATATTTATAATATGTGTGGGTGGGTGTGTGACTGTGTGTGCGCAATAAATTTTGTAGATGCAAAAAAAAGATAACTTTAAATTTCATAATAACTGTTCATTTGCTGTTTGATTTTATTTTTGTTAATATTCACAGTACTTATGCGATACACGCACTTAATGACATTACAATGGCTAGTTGTGTTTCTCAATAAAAAAAAATATTTAAAATAAAAAAAATTTAAACAACATTTAGATATCAATAGCAGTATTAAAGTAATGTTTACAGTACCTTATTTCTACTGAAGAAGTTGTTGCCTCGGCGTGGTACTTGTTTTTTGAGTGTATCTTTCTCAAGATCTCATGATTTGAAGCAAGTTTTTCACTGAAGCTTTCACACGATAAATTAATGTTAGTTTTTACTGTTGGCGACTTTGGCGAGATACTTTGGCGGGAGATGTCCGGAAAGGCAGGGGTAGGGGGAGATAGAGTGTCTGTTGTTTTTTTTTAAATTAAACCCATCCCAATAGAAGTGAGTGGTGGGAATAGAAGTGACGGAGCACCGCGCTTCAAGAGTTCAAAGAGCTTTCTCCGACACAACGCATCCAAGTCTTCTCTTTTATCTTCTTGCTAATGCTGCTCAGTCTGGGATAAAGAAACACAACTCAGTAACGTCCTGAGTCCTAGTGATTACTTTAAAAGAGGGCCGATTCCGTGTATGAACATTTATTTATTCACTGAAATCGGGGACAAAATCGGGGACAAATTTCTTTCGGGGACAACTTCTACATTCCGGTACTGTCCCCGGAATTCGGGGACGAATGGTCACCCTAGTCTACCTGGACCGATATCTAAAGATATGCCTTTGTCAAGCCCAGCTGCCCGGACGTCCGAGAAAACACTTTACCGGTCAATGTCAGGCTAGAAGTCAAACCCAATACACAGTATCATATTCGTGAAAATACATCACTGAAATAGTTCAGAATTCATTTAATGGATGAAACATCAACAGAATGAATACACGGCATGGGACACAACGCGATAGCATTTTACTGCGTATTTAAACACACAAATCGAGAACCAGAATCTCCGCTACTATCTGCGGCCATTTTGACAGGAAGAACAAATTCTCTTCCCCCCGGACATGGAAAATAAACATAACAAATTGAACATTTGAAAATAATTGCAGTCAAAAGCAACGATACAAAAGAAGGGCATTCTTCAATATATGTTTATTGCTCACTCCACTGTTGCATTAGTGAGATCAGGCATGAAGTATAGCTACTTAGGAAAACCTGGTAGTTGTTACTGAAGTTCAGCAAAAGTCTCAATGGGACCGTCTGTAAAGATGTAATTGTGCTGAAAGTTGTAACTCTTCATTGATTTATTTAAACCGACCATTTAAACTTCAAAGTTTTCCTTTAAGATTAACAACCACAGTTTTATTTCTTCTTCCTACCTGAAGTTGACAAGCTGCTATGTTACATAAAGAAATGAGCAGGAAGAAGTTCTAGACAAGTATGTAATTGTTACTGTTCTTGTTTTGTAATAAATCGTTAGAACAATTGTCTAGCAACAATAAACGATGAAGTAACATGAACATAGATAAATGCTGTAAAGTGCAGCGTTTGTACCTATCGTTATAGCATGTCGTGCACCCTTCAGCTTTCCAAATATGTGGATACATGTAGTAGCCCCAATGAACATTTGGCCTTACAGCTTTAGCTTCTTGCAGACTCTTCAACACAAAGTTACTGTATAGAGAAATACATTTTATTCTAATCAGATCATTTTAACAGGCACCACAACTCTTTCATTCTCTTTACATCACATGTTAGTGGTACACATCTTTAGTTTAATTTCAATAAGTCTAGATTATTTTTCAATAATAAAGTTTTAATTTACCTAACCTTGGTATATTTATAGCTTCCTTTCTTCGTACCTGTATACTATCTCATAATCATCATCAATGAGTGCCGTCTCCGTATCGAAAGTTGGCTACCATGGAGCACCTTTCCGCTCTGTCACTTGCTTTGATGGTGCAGGTTGTCATAGCTTGACTTGTTAAATCTTTTGATGTTACTCGTCCATGTTGACTTGGTCTGCCTCTGCCTCCTCTACCTTGTATTTTCCCTTCCAAGATTACTTTTGGTATGGTTCTGTGTCTTTTCATCTTCATCAAGATCCGTTCCTGCTGGCGTAGGTAATCATGCTTCACCACAACTTTCGATCTCGACAGTTATTTATCATTTCTGTTGGTGACTTTCTGCCAAGCCATGCTTTGTTTCCCTCTATTTCTGCATCCCTCAATTTTCCCAGATGTTACACAATGTTCCAGCAGTTCCCATCCAATTTCATGTAAAAAAAATGGTGATTGTTTCTTCCTAATATTAGATATTAGTTCTCTTCTTTTTTTTTCTTTTTTTTTTTTGCTTTTGACCTATTCCATAATGTTTTCATTACTCTTCTCAGCTGTCCATGGTATTCTCAACATTCGTCTGTAAAACCACATTTCTACAGCCACCAGTGATTTTCTTGTCTGTTGTCCTATTGTCCATAATTCACATCCATATGGTAAGACTGACGCTACATAAAATTTAACATGTCCGAAAAATCCAATTTGTCTTGTTTCAATTGTGTTTAATAGTAATCTTTTTATTTTTTAGTTGTTTTAAGATCTCATCATTTGTTTTCTTTTATTTTCACCCGATTCTTCCCATTCTTCTATAAATCCAAATCTTAGAGGCTTCACTTTTCTGTACTGTTTGCCTGTCTGTTGTCCATGTTTCTGCACCACATATGAATGTTGAAAATATATAATAACATTTTGCTATTCTTAGTTTTAGCCCTAGTGTTATTTGTTTTGATGCTAGTATATTTTTCATGACATTAAAATTACTGTTCGCCATTCCTATACTTTTGTTTATTTCAGTTTTACATTCTCCATCACTGGTTATAGTATGTCCAAAGTAGTTCTGAACTGTCTCCAGGTGTATTCCTTCAACTTTGATATGTATTTGTAGGTCTTGAGAATGTTCTCTATTTATGGTCATAGTTTTAGTCTTTTTGATAATCATATCTAATCCATATTTTATGCTTGTCATGTTTATTATATTAATTAATTGTTCTAGATCTTTAGGAATTTCTGCTGGTAATACAGTATCATCAGCATATCTTAGGTTATTGATTATCTTCCCATTAATGTTTAAGCCTGGCATCTCTGTCATGTCTTTAAAGATTTTCTCAGTGTATAGATTGAACAGGCTTGGTGATAGGATGCAGCCTTGTCTTACTCTTCTTTTTATATCAATTGGTGTAGAGTTCTCTTTGTTATATTTTCTTATTGCTGTTTGGTCCCAGTATAAATTATTACATATTAGTCGTATGTCTGTGCCGTCCACATTTACATCTTTTAGGCAGTCTATAAGTTGGTTATGGTGTATTCTATCAAAAGCTTTGGTGTAGTCTATGAGGGAATCATATATTGGTTTGTTTCTTCTATTTACTTTTCATTATATGTCCTCATGTTGAATATGGCTTTTTTTAATCATACTGCTTTTCCTGAATCCAAATTGCTGCTCATCTAATTCAGTATTGATTTTATTCTGAATCCTTCGATGTATAACTTTTACAAAGATTTGTGTTACTTGTACCCTTCTTTTTTGGCAATGCAATGAATGTTGGTGTTTTTATTTCATTTGGTATGTATATCCTGTATGGTATATGTCGTTGCATATGTATGTGATTACTTCAATGTCACACCTTCTAATGCCTTTATCATCTTTATCTTGTTAAGATTTTATAGCCTGTTGTATAGTTTGTAATTGGTTTCTTGTTTACTAACAATTACCTACTAACTATGCTGCGCAGTTAATGAGAAATATTAGAAATTATATCAATTTTGTGAAGTTCACAATTTCAGAATAAAGAGAAATTTGATAATAAAACGTCAGATATTCTCATGACACAATTCTCCTCTCCAACTGTGCAAAGGATTTGAAAGAGACTATTGAGTATGTTAAAAACACAGTGAAGAGCAAAACATACATCTAAATATAGAAAAAAACGCAGATAATGTCCACTGACAACGCAAAATGCCAAGCCAAAAATTTTCAGCAAAGAAAAATGTATTTGCCATTTGTAATAACTAACAACGGATACTGATTGAAGGAAATGAAAGCAAGGGAAGACTGGTAAAAACAACACAAAAAATGTAAATGACAAGAACATATGGCGCAATATCAACAAAGCAGTCAAATTTAACCTATTGAGGTATCACTTCAAAAGCAATTTATGGCTGTGAATCGTGGGGACAATTTCGTTCTAAAGGAAATCCTTAGCATACAATGGATAATCTTCCTCTTCTTCTTCTATCGTTTTAGCTCTCAATGGAGCATAGGTCTTCAACAAACACTTTCCAAGTCGTTCTGTTTTTTGCAATTCTTTTAAGATCATTCCATGTCTTCCCCATCATCTCAATCTCTGCTTCGATCTGTCTTCTCCAAGAATTCCTTGGTCTTCCTCTTTGTCTTTTCCCCTGGGGATTCCAAAAAAGGGCCTGTTGTGTAATACTCTCAGTTGGCTTCCGTAGTGTGTGTCCTATCCATCGCCATCGTCTACGCTGTATCTCTTTATCCACTGGTATTTGACCGGTACATTTCCATAATACTACGTTAGTGACTTTGTCCTGCCATTTCCATCCCTTTATTCTGCGTAAGCATCCTTTAATGAAAGTCTGTACCTTCGTGATTGTCAATTTTGTTATTCTCCATGTTTCACAGCCATATAATAGGACCGACTTAACATTTGAGTTGAAAATTTTTATTTTTGTATTTAACCTAATTTCTTTGGATTTCCATGTTTTCCCAGTGCTCCAAAGCTCCTCTTGCTTTTGATATCATTATTTTGGTATCATTTTCTGTTCCTCCCTCTTTATCTATATTACTGCCCAGATATATGTAAGATTGTACGTCTTGTAGAGGTATTTCTCCTAGTTTTATTTGGTTATTGCCAACTGCATTAATTCTCATAATGTTGGTCTTATCGCTATTAATCTTTAGTCCTAGTTGTTGTGATCTCTCATCTAATATACTCATTTTATCCTGCATCTGTTGATGGCTGTGTGATAGGAGAGCTATGTCATCAGCAAAGTCTAAATCAACAAGTTGTTTGGTCAGTGACCACTGGATCCCATTTCTGTTGTTTTGAGTTATTTTCATAATCCAATCTATGGCCAGTAGAAAGAGAAATGGGGACAGAAGGCATCCTTGCCTTACTCCTGTTCTTATTTCAAATGCTTCTGTAAGCTGTCCTTCATGCACCACTCTACATTTTGTTCCTTCATACATTGTTTTTATCAGGTTAATAAACTTTATGGGGATTTCGTAATGACTCAGCAACTTCCAAAGCATTCTTGTGTCTAAACTATCAAATGCCTTTTCGTAATCTATGAATTCCAATATAAAGTGGGGATTTTAGTTCTAAACTTTGTTCAACTATTATACGTAGAGTAGTTATTTGATCAGCACATGATCTGTTCTTCCTAAAACCTGCTTGTTCATCTCTCAAGTGTTTCTCTTTAGCCTCCTTTAGTCTCTCCAGAATGATTCTGCCTAATATTTTTCCTGGCACTGATAGTAGCATAATTCCCCTATAATTTTTGCACTCCTGTAAACTTCCTTTCTTTGGTAGTTTGATCATATAACCTTCTTTCCAGTCTTTAGGTATTTCTTCCCTCTCCCAAATTTTATCCAATAGATCATGTAACATCTTGGTAGAGGTGTTAATATCTGCTTTGATGGCTTCCGAAGGAATTTCATCTGGTCCTGTGGCTTTACCATCTTTTAATAGTTTGATGGCTTTCATTATTTCTTCTTTGCTTGGTTTTCCGCAGTTAACGTGTAACTGTTCTTCTGCTGGTAGTATATCTGGAGGATTATTTGAGCCGGGTCTGTTCAAAAGTTCTTCAAAGTGCTCTATCCATCTCTCCATTTGTTCCCTTATATTCCTAAACAGATTTCCTTTCTTATCTTTGATAAAGGCGTTGATCTGTTTGTATTTTCCACCTAATTTCTTTGTGCTGTTGTACAGTTCTTTCATATTCCCTTTTTTGCTGCTTCTTCTGCCTCTTTAGCTAGTTCCTCTATATATTTCCTCTTATCCCTTTTAATGCATCTTCTCACTTCTTTGTTCACCTCTGTGTAAGCTTCCTGTGTCTTGGCTTTATTGCTTCTCGTTTTGCTTTTATTTATGTCTGCTTTCTTGTTCTGTCTTTCTTTAATTTTATCCAGGGTCTCTGCTGTCATCCATGCCTTATTCTGGCGTTCTCTTTTCCCCAGTGTTTCTTCGCATGTCTCTTTCCATATATTTTTTTACCTGTTTCCAATGATCTTCTATATTTATTGTATTTTCTAGTTGTTGGAGGACTTGGTATTTGTTTGATATTGTGACTGCAAATTTATCTTTAATTCCTTGTTCTTTAAGAAACCCTGCATTGAAATACTTTCTACCCTTATTCGTTGTAGTATACCTTTTTAGTTTAATTTTAAGTTTGGCTAACAGAAGATGATGATCAGAAGCTACATCTGCCCCTCTATATACTTTTACATCCTGTAGGGATGACTTAAACTTATTATTAATACATATGTGATCAATTTGATTTTCCGTTCTATGATCTGGTGACACCCATGTAGCTTTGTGTATTCTTTTATGTTGGAATATTGTTCCTCCTAGGCTCATTTGATTAAGGGCGCAGAAATTCACAAATATCTCTCCATTCTCGTTTATATCTCCAAGTCCATGTTTTCCCATAATCTCTTCGAAGCCTCTGTTGTCTGATCCTACCTTATCATTTAGGTCTCCCATCAAGATTATAATATCCTTGGCTCGTCTTGCATCCATCTGACATTGTAGCTGTTTATAGAAATCATCTTTAACTGAATCATCCTCATCGTTGGTTGGTGCATAGCATTGTATAATGTGTAATTTTATTTTGTTTTTGGTTGTTTTAAATGTTGCTCTAACCAGTCTTGGTCCCACTGCCTCCCATTCTATTAGTGTTTTCTGTGCATTCTTTGATAGCATTATAGCTACCCCTTCGCTATGTTGTGCTCCTGGTTCCTGGTGTCCTGATGATAAAATCATCTCCCCTGTATTCAGTTTTATTCTCTCCGCTCCCAGCCATCTTGTTTCACACATTCCCAGAATATCTATCTTGTAGTTAGTTATTTCTGCTGCCACTTGTGAATCGTGGGGACAATTTCGCAAACATAAATTAAGAAAATTGGTTCATTTGTAACAATTTTCTAATGGAAATCCTTAGAATACAATGGATAATGAAGAAGAACAAAAAGACGGGTTAAAAGACCCAAAGATTAAAAAGAACTGGCTGATAAACAACTTCTTACAGAGGAAAATAGAATACCACGGCCACGTCAAATGATAGAAGAGGCTGGAAATGAAAATAATAGAAAGCCTGACTGCAGAAAACGTGACAATGACAGACCAGGAAGAATGAGGTTTCGTGACATCGAAGAGACCATGAACATGACAACAATAGTGTGAGCCTAGAGACTAGAAAGATTCATTCCGACGGGCTATGTTGAGTGCAACATTCTGCAAAGGACATGCTACACAATGATGGTATATTTAGTTATATGTGTTTGTATATGTATGTTAGTGTGTGTGCTTGCGAAAAGACATGTGTGTTGTGCGTATGTGTAGGTTTCTGCGATGGGATGTGTTTATGTATCTGAACTCATTTATGGTTTTAGAGTCCAGAGATACATTTTTTAAAAAGTAATTGCAAATCGGGCTTATGGACTCTTATTGTGTGACTCAGAAACTACTTTTATTATTAGTGATAATTAACATTCGCGCCATAATTGTAGTAAAAACAATTAACTGTGCACAGTGATCGACATTCCCTACATGTGGAGCGAAAAGACAAATTGACAGCAACCTTTTGGTCTTCATTTGAAATAAAAAGTAATCTTTTTGAAGACAGGATATAGTTACTTTTTTAAAAATTTCAATTTTGAAATTCTTCCTGTACCTGACATGTTAAACTTTAAAGAAATGACTTTGATGAAGAGAGTGAACAATATTGAAGTGAATCGTTCTCTTTTCATCTTAACATGTTTTATACAAGACTGGAACGCGGAATAAAAAAATATGCTTTATATTTAAAAAGGGACACAACTCCCAAAAAGGACTGTGTGAGAGCTTGTGCAAGAAGCTTAGAATCCCTTAAAGACCGCCTGTAATGGCTTTCGTGAATTTCTGACAGATAAAACCTGCTGTACCATTGTAGCTAATAAAGACTTTCCAACAGCTTGTTCCAATTTCTACATTTGAATGCCAGCACGATTTCTCTTGAATGATTCAAGGACTCCCACCATCAGGAACTCATGTACAAATAATGACCGTTTGTATACAGATTTTCATCAAGCTAGTTGGTTCACTGAGATACGTTTCAAGCCTTAACTTACGTTAGTTCCTGGTTCCAGAAAGAGAGGCGTGTCTGGCAAGAGACTCAAGGAAGAAGAAAAAACTCTTCTAGACGATGTCGATGACTAACGAGATGAGTCCAGTTCTACAGTTCTTTAAGTGACTAATGTTTTCTCTAGCTTTTTATGAGTAATATATCTCAACCTCATTATTGACTTACTGTTTTTTTTTCAATTGATAAATATAATTGCACTCTATAATTTGTTTATATTGTGTATGTTAATTATTGTAGTGTTTAATTTAAACTCATTGATAGGCTTCATTTGTTTTGATACCTTCTTTTTATAGATGCAGTTGTAACTTAACAGATAGATATAACACACACACACACACACACACGCACGCACGCACGCTCGCACGCACCCACACACACACACACACACACACACACACACACACACACACACACACACACACACACACACATATAAAAATGGGTCTTGCATAATAAAATATCAACACCTACATTGCGTGTTTATCCCAGTCCTTCTGTGAAGCTTCTCTTAGCATCAATTTCTCAACTTTGTTCCTCATGATATCTCTACTGGCTTTTCTGTATTTCAAAGTCAAACGTGAACAAAATACGTGCAGATAATTTTTGCGTTGTAAACAGATGTCATATATGAATTAAAACTAATACATCTTGAAATAACAAAGCTGCAGAATCGTAAATCGTATACTATAAGTTGTAACTTGTGCCACATTTGGATTTAAATAAGAAAGTTGAGCTGTACCACAACCTTACACTCGCTCTCCTTATACCACCATTCGTGTCCTCTCTTTTTCGCTGACTTAGAGAAAGGAATCAACATGTTCTGTTATGGAAGTGACAAGTCACTGTCGGAAATGTTGGAGGTATCAGCTCCAAGGAAATATCAATTTAATTTACATACTAACTGCCCTACCACGG
This sequence comes from Megaustenia siamemsis, assembly GCA_032433765.1. Classification (NCBI taxonomy): domain Eukaryota; kingdom Metazoa; phylum Mollusca; class Gastropoda; order Stylommatophora; family Ariophantidae; genus Megaustenia; species Megaustenia siamemsis. The sequence goes on from JAVIAB010000047.1 coordinate 43,602,161, forward strand.
TTTGCGAAGCGATGGTTTTGCGTGTTTGGAAATTTGATGTTGCAAGAGTTAAAATAATAAAACATTATAACATGTGTATAGACGTAGACCGGTTAGTGGGGTAGGGTTTTCCCCTACCAAAGAAAGAGTAAGAAGTCTCCTTTCCTCCCCTAGTCTACGGGACACCCTTGGGCAATGTGGAATACCCCTTTACCCTCTATCAGGGTTAAGTGAAGCCATGGGAGCAGGTGGTGGATGGTGTTGTTGGAGCAGTCGACAAGTACTGTCGTTTATAGTTCCACTCCGTGATAGCAAACAGAGGATCACATTTGTAGATACTGGCTGCCATCTCTGACTAGTACAGTCACTGATAAGGGAAGAAAGGAATGGCAAACTGCCTTCTTATAGTGCCGATAACAGTTATGTCATAAACAATTCAATATGCACAACTAATGACGTTAAAGGGGACTCTGTAGCAGCTTCCTCGTTCGATATGGAGCGTTGTGTGCTCCACAGGTGACATCCTATCGTCATCAAGCTACTGTTTGCAAGATCAAAAATAGTGAGACTATCAATAGGAAATTGGAACATTAGATCGGCATTCTAGGTTGGAAAGCTAGAAAGCATCAGCAAAGAGATTAAGAAAATGAAAATGAACGTAACGAGACTTTGAAATGAGATGGAAAAGAACAAGAACAGAATTACTACAACGCGATAGCAAAGATGTAGTTTACTCTGGATGAACCACACAAGAAAGAGAAGTTGACATCCTGTTATTTAGAGAAAGCAGCAAAACAGTGAAAGAATTTTGTCCATTATCAGATAGAATTCTGCTATTGAAAGTGAAATGTAGATTAATGGATATCAACATAATTAAAGTTTATGCACCAACAAGTAACAGCAAAGAAAATAACATTGATACCTTTTACAACTAGCTAGAGATGGCCATGGAACAGTGTAAATCCCAAGAAATAACTATTATATTAGGGGATTTCAATGCAATGATAGGAATAGCTAAAGTACAAAATGTGACTAAAGAACATGGCATGCAATAGACAAATAACAGAGGGGATAAATTGATAGATTGGGCAAATGCGCATGATATGATTATAGGTAACATCTGGTTTAAGCAATAACCTAGACATCAATGGACATGGCAAAGCCCAGACAATAAAGTACACAATGAAATCAATGTTATACTGGTACAGAGAAGATTCGGGAATGGCCTAACATCTGCTAAAATATGACCAGGAGTAGACTGTAATAGTGACCATATACCAGCATATGGAAACATGAGAATTCTGGGGAGATATAGAAATTCCAAAGAAATTATAGCTTAATATGCTTAGAGTAGTAAATAGATAAGTGGTAAATACAGCCCAATAGTGCAAAATAGATATAATTGCAATTCAGAAAATACAGAGCATTGAGGAGCAGTGGAATATGCTTAAACAAGCAATTCAACAAACATCAAAAGCAGTAATACCAGCGACTAAAAGAATCAACAAGAGGAAATGCACGGCAGAAGAAATACTAGAATTATAGGACAAACAACGAAACCATCAGAACTGACATACAAAAGATTGCACAAATAATTTTTTTTTAAAATAAAGAGAAACAAACTAAGGATGATTAAATCAGAAAAGCAAACAAATTGAAAAAGAAAGAAAGAAAGATAATATATTGTATGCACAATCAGTGAAATGATTTACAGGAAGAAAATAAGTAGGAGTTTCAGGATTTGTGAAATTTAATAAAGGAAATATAATAATGCCAAAAGTGAAGGTACGGACATAATATACCGGTCAACTCTATGAAGATGATGATGAAAGGTCAGAGCTAAACAATTTAAAGAAAAGCACGGGACCACAAATAATGCAGAGTGAAGTGGATGAATCATTTCAACACATGGAAGGAAGCAAAACTCCAGGTCTTGATTATAAATAATCGAAGGGATAGATGCATTAAGAGAGCTGGGAATACAAGGCAAAACACTAATCAATGACATATATAACAGTGTGCATATAACCGACAATCTGCTAAATCTATCTTTGCAGCCATACCAAAGAAGTCAGGCGCCACTGACTGTGAAGACCATCAGACAATTAGTCTCATGAGCCATATGATGAAAATATTACTGAGAGTCATCATGAGACGTGTAGGGAAACAAATAAAACTAGAAATAAGTGAGGAACAATGTGGATTTGTGGAAGGAAAGGGCACCAGACATTATAAATCCCGAGAAATTGATAGAATGAGCTACAGAGGGAGAGACATATCTAAGCAAGTGCCTCATAGTCTACACAAAAGCATTTGACAAGACGTAGAAATAATCAATATGCTGGTGAAATTAACCATCGATTTCAAGGATCTGAGAATCACAAAAAACATGTACTGACAACAAAAAGCGGCCATAAGATTTGGCAGTCAAACAAGACAGTTTTAATATATAAAAGGAGCCAGACAAAGTGGTCTTCTTTCGCCGGATTTGTTCTCACTGTATAGCGAAAATATTAGATCTGTAGCAGAAAAACGGAATTAAAGTCAAAAGTAAACAATTTGCGATATGCGGGTGACACAGTCTTAATAACATACGGAGAATGAACAACAAGAAATGATAGACATAATAGTGAAAAAAGCAACAAGAAAGGTCTCAGTCTAAAAAGTAGAACAGAAGAAAGGTCTCAGTCTAAAAAGTAGAACAGATGAAAGGTCTCAGTCTAAAAAGTAGAACAGAAGAAAGGTCTCAGTCTAAAAAGTAGAACAGAAGAAAGGTCTCAGTCTAAAAAGTAGAACAGAAGAAAGGTCGTATATCAAAGAAAGAATCATCACCACCATGCAACATACAAATAAATAGGACAAATTTGAAACAAGTGCAACGTGTCAAGCACTATAATAACATTAGACGAAAGATACATCACAGAAATAACAAAAAAAAAAAAAAAAGAACAGAATAGCTCAGGCCAAAATATTATTTCAGAAAATAAAAACCGTCTTGTGCAACAAGTCTATATCAATAGAAGTGAGAAATAGAATTCATTGGTGCTAAATATGTAGCCAATTCCGTAACGGAAGCCACTCACAGACATTAGAAAAAGACATGAAAAGATGAATAGAGGCAATTGGGATGGGATCTGTCATGAGAATATTGAAAGTTCTTTGTCAGCTAAAAAGTAAAATCTGGACATTCTCAAAGAAGCCAAAACATAAAGGGAGCTCCTAAAAACCACTAGAAGGAAACAATCCACATTTGTCGGGCACATAATGATAAGAGAAAAATTGGAATACTTGGTTATAACTGACAACAAACAGGGAAAGATATATCACCGGCGACAAAGAAAGAAAATGCTAGATAGCTTGGTGTCATGGCACGGAAAACAGTCAACAACAAAATTGATAAACTGCACTGTAAACAGAAAATTGTGGCAGGACACGATTGATATTTCGTTTTTCATTATAATCCTCTGCTGAAGACCAAATGTCTTTTTCTTTATTTATCTCGAATTATTATTAAACTAGTAGAATTTGGCTAAACAGATGAACAAATACAGGCATACTATGAAGATCTAAATAAATATATAAGCAAGTGAAATCTTCGGACATCTTGGTTGTAATGGGTGACATGAATGCTAAAGTTTGAAAAGGTAAGACATTTAACGATATCATGGTTTAGGGGGAAAATGACAAATAAAAGATATTAATACAATTCTGTGAAGAAAACAGACGGATAAAAAACAACACCTACTTTTACCAAGAGAAAAAGAAACCATACACATGGAAAAACCCTGAATAAGAAGAGAAATCAAATAGACTTCATAATGATAAAAGATAGATTCCGTAACAGCGTAAAGAAAGCCAAAACTTTTCTATGAGCAGATATTCACTCAAATCACAATCCTGCAATGATTAAAATGAAAGTCAAACTAAAGCGAAACAAGCAAAAGTCTATCTCATCAACAATATCACTAGATATAACAGCTTTAAATCAAAAAGATACTTATACAATACAAGTAAAGAGCACGTATCAGAAGTTGCTAGAAGAAGGAATTGAGCAGTACAGAAGAGAAAATTATGATGTAAAAGTTACAACCAAATGGCAATGAACAAAGAAAAGCGCACAAAAAACTTGCGAAACCTTACCCAAAAGAGACAAGAACAAAAACACTAAAATGGATAACTAACACCATCTTAGAAAAAATGAAAGAAAGGAGACAAACGAAGAATGTACTGACAACAAAAAGCAGCCATAAGATTTGGCATGTACTGACAACAAAAACACAACAGTGAGAACTGGAGTTTTGCTTCTTTCCATGTGTTGAAACACTGCCCAATGCAAAAAAATAGATAATGAAATACGTAAATTGTGTAAAATGGCAAAAGAAGACTGGCGCAGCCAAAGTAATCTAAAAATCGAAACTGTGGAAAGTAGACACGACTTAAGAAGAATGCACACAGAAATAAAGAGAATGACTAATACAAATTTAAAAAAAAACATCAGAAAGCGGATGCATTGCAGACAATAAAGGGAAAATGCTAACATACAATAAAGACATAATAAATAGATGGCAGGAGTTTATAACAGAACTATTTCATGATCAAAGGGACAAGAAACAAATTATGAAATGTACATCAGGCTATACAATCTTAAAATCTTAAGTGGAAAAAGCTTTACAAACAATGAAAAAGGGAAAATCAGCAGGATCTGACAGCATACAGATAGAGATGATAAAGGCACTAGAAGATTTTAGCATTAAAGTGATCACAGACATTTGCAACGACATATATCATATAGGATATACATGCCAAATAAACTAAAAACATCAATTTTCTTTGCATCGTGTAAAAGAAATGGTGTAGCTGAATACAGCGACTTTAGAACAATAAGCCTAATGAGTCATGTTACAAAAATCTTGCTAAAAGTTACATAAGGATGGATTCCGAACAAAATCACTATTGAATTAGAAATATAACAATTTGGATTTCGGAAATATAGTGCGTCAAATTAAGCCATATTCTGCATGTGGATATTAATCGAAAAGTACACAAATATAAATATACATATATATGCCTAATTCATAGTCTACACTAATGATTTTGATATCATCATCATCATGTGCCATACAGGTTGACATAGGTGATCATGTCCCTCCACAATGTTCTATCCACAGTGCATCGTAATTAGTATACCAGGGCTTATTTTATCCCGAATTTGGCCCGTAAATTAACAAAGATATATCGTGTGGCGCGTGGTGCGCATAACACGTGTGGCGCAGGGGGAGTTAACCATGATCTCTCGTGTCGGGATGTTGACCTCTAGTCCCGGTGACCCTGGAAGTGACCTGTTTATGTCTGGTGTATGCTGACTTTGGAGTTCTGGATGTACTTGATCGATAGTGATAGGTTAGTAGATTATACAACATCTATGAAAAAGGTCAATATAAAACAGAAGACAGAGATATATTTTATTCTTTTATTATTTCAATAGGTGTTTTGCATACAGTGAATATTATATAACATTACAAAAAATATTTAGTACACTGAGTAAATATATAGTACAAGGATAACATTTATTTATAGCTATGCAGTTGGGCGTCTGCTTAGCTATATGTCATAAATTAATCATAAGAGATGAAACTGTTAGAGATCGCGGGTGTCATGTCATGTCGTTGTAGCAGACATATATGTCATGTCGTTGTATCAGACACGCATGTCCTGTCGTTGTATCAGACACATATGCCATGTCACTATAACAGTCACAGGTGGCGTGCCGATGTATCAGACACATATGTCATGTCGTTGTATGAGACACAGGTCTCATATCATGATGCTGTTGTTGTAGTTGTACTAGTAGTTGTTGTTGTAGTGGTTGTAGTAGTAGTAGTGGAAGATGTTGGAAGACGTGTTTGTTTTAGCAGATGAAGTTTCGGAATAGTAGAGGACAGCTTTCGAAATAGTAGAGGACAACATTTGAAATAATAGAGGACAATTTACGAAATAGTAGAGTACAACTTTTGTAATAGAAGAGGACATCTTTTGAAATAGTAGATGAGAACTTTTGAAATTGTAGAGGACATCTTTTGAAATAGTAGAGGACAACTTTCGAAATAGTAGAGGACAACTTTCATATTTTCAGATGAAAACTTTCAAATTAGCGGAGGAAGGCTTTTGTAATGACAAAGGACGTGTATGTTGGACTGACTTAATAAGCGAGTTGGAAATTTTATTCTTGTACTATCCTAACTGCTTTGGATTTCCATATCTTTATCACTTCAATGACAGACAACAGTAAAAGTGATCATTTCAGGTCAGAAAACTTAGTTCCAACGCCCAAAATTTTGACTCATAGTCAAAAAGTTGAACACGAACTCTGAAAATTCTAATTTAGTAAAAAAAATGTGCACATGATGATAGTTACGACTGTGTCTAAATGATAAATGAAAATATTCATACAACACTAGAAAAAACCAAACGCACTAAAAATGCCACATGGAAAGACTAAACTTAAAGTTCACGCCCCTGCCAAAACTCTGCTAAGAAAAGTAGTGCAAGCCATGAAAGTTACGCCCCCTGCTATAACTCTACTAAACAGTATTTCCAAACACGTAGATTACACTCCTACCATAACCCCATTAAAAGACAAGATTTTGCTTAAAATACCACTTTTATATTTCTTACCCCCATCAATGTTCTGAAGGATACGCCTATAAAATCAATAAAAATTTTTAATTAACATGAAAAATCAACTAAAAATTAGTAGTGATATGCCAGTGAAAATCTGCGGGTAGACTCTCATATAAGAAAAAAATGTAGACTCTTATAGAAGAAAAAAAATGTGCCGTTACACTATTTATATAAGAAATTATGTTCCTTCAAAGGCACAATTACGCATCCGATCTCTGTGCAGTCACTACTAATTTTTAGTTGATCTTTCATTGAAATTTGATACATGGGCGTGTCAAATATTATGTTTGAGGTATGCCAATAGGTTAAATTTCAATTTTTTATCAATTTCATGGGCGTAGCCCTAAAAAATGGGTAAGGGGGTAAAATCATAAAAGTTTTTTTTAATGTAAATTCTTGATATGGGGGTGCCTAAAATAAAGTTTGGGGAGCGACTAGAGGTTAAATTTACAACTTTTAACAGTTTCATGGGCGTAGCCACCAAAAATGGTCAGAGGGGCAACAATCATAAAATTGATTTTTAAGTAAATTTGTGTTATGGGGATGTCTTAAATAAAGTTTGATGTAAGTCTAGAGGTTACATTTCAATTTATCATCGATTTCATGGGCGTATCCCTCAAAAATGGTTAGGGGGTAACAATCATAAAAGTGATTTTTAAGTAAATTTTTGCTACGAGGATGTCTAAAATATAGTTTAGGGTAAGCGTAGAGGTTAAATTTACTATTGTTATCGAATTAATATGTGTATCCTTCAAAATGGGTCAATGGGGTAAACATTTTTAAAGTGGTTTTTAAGTAAATATTTTTGCTACGGGGTTGTTTAATGTATAGTTTGGGGTAAGTCTATATGTTAATTTTAAATTTTTATTGATTTTATAGGCGTATCCTTCAGAACGTGGATGGGGGTAAGAAATATAAAAGTGGTATTTTAAGCAAAATCTTGTCTTTTAATGGGGTTATGGTAGGAGTGTAACCTACGTGTTTGGAAATACTTTCGTTTAGTAGAGTTATAGCAGGGGGCGTAACTTTCATGGATTGCACTACTTTTCTTAGCAGAGTTTTGGCAGGGGCGTGAACTTTAAGTTTAGTCTTTCCATGTGGCATTTTTAGTGCGTTTGGTTTTTTCTAGTGTTGTATGAATATTTTCATTTATCATTTAGACACAGTCGTAACTATCATCATGTGCACATTTTTTTTTTTACTAAATTAGAATTTTCAGAGCTTGTGTTCAACTTTTTGACTATGAGTCAAAATTTTGGGCGTTGGAACTAAGTTTTTGACCTGAAATGATCACTTTTACTGTTGTCTGTCATTGAAGTGATAAAGATATGGAAATCCAAAGCAGTTAGGATAGTACAAGAATAAAATTTCCAACTCGCTTATTAATTCAGTCCAACATACACGTCCTTTGTCATTACAAAAGCCTTCCTCCGCTAATTTGAAAGTTGTCCTTTGTTAATTTGAAAGTTGTCCTCTACTATTTCGAAAGCTGTCCTCTACTATTTCAAAAGATGTCCTCTACTATTTCAAAAGTTGTCCTCTACTATTTCACAATGTTGTCCTCTACTATTTCAAAAGTTATCCTCTACTATTTCTAAAGTTGTGCTCTACTATTTCAAAAGTTGTCCTCTAGTATTTAAAAAGTTGTCCTGTACTATTTCAAAAGTCGTCCTCTACTATTTCGAAAGTTGTCCTCTACTATTTCGAAAGTTGTCCTCTACTAATTCAAAAGTTGTCCTCTACTATTTCGAAAGTTGTCCTCTACTAATTCAAAAGTTGTCCTCTACCATTTCGAAAGTTGTCCTCTACTAATTCAAAAGTTGTCCTCTACTATAGCGAAAGTTGTCCTCTACTATTTCGAAAGTTGTCTTCTACTAATTCAAAAGGTGTCCTCTGATAATTAAAAAGTTGTCCTGTACTATTTCAAAAGTTGTCATCTACTGTTTCAAAAGTTGTCCTCTACTATTTCAAAAATTGTCCTCTACTATTTCGAAAGTCGTCCTCTACTATTACAAAAGTTGTCCTCGAATATTTCGTAAGTTGTCCTCTACTATTTCGAAAGTTGTCCTCTACAATTTCGAAAGTTGTCCTCTACTATTTCGAAAGTTGTCCTTTACTATTCCGAAACTTCATCTGCTAAAACAAACACGTCTTCTAACATCTTCCACTACTACAACTACAATTACTACAACAGCAACTACTAGTACAACTACAACAACAACATCATGATATGAGACCTGTGTCTCATACAACGACATGGCATATGTGTCTGATACATCGGCACGCCACCTGTGACTGTTATAACGACATGGCATATGTGTCTGATACAACGACATGACATATGTGTGTGATACAACGACATGACACCTATGACTGCTACAATGACATAGCATACGTGTCTGATACAACGACATGACATATATGTCTGCTACAACGACATGACATGACACCCGCGATCTCTAACAGTTTCATCTCTTATGATTAATTTATGACATATAGCTAAGCAGACGCCCAACTACATAGCTATAAATAAATGTTATCCTTGTACTATATATTTACTCAGTGTACTAAATATTTTTGTAATGTTATATAATATCCACTGTATGCAAAAAACCTATTGAAATAATAAAAGAATAATATATATCTCTGCCTTCTGTTTTATATTGACCTTTTTTCATTGATGTTGTATAATCTACTAACCTATCACTATCGATCAAGTACATCAAGAACTCCAAAGTCAGCACACACCAGACATAAACAGGTCATTTCCGGAGTCACCGGGACTAGAGGTCAACATCCCGACACGAGAGATCATGGTTAACTCCCCCTGCGCCACACGTGTTATGCGCGCCACGCGCCCAACTATATAACTTTGTTAATTTACGGGCAAAATTCGGGGCAAACAGACCCTGGCATACTACTATCGTATCAGTTCTGTTGTTGACTGTTTTCCATGTCATGACACCAAGCTATCCAGTATTTTCTTTTTGCCCAGGGGTGTCCCGAAGACTAGCGGAGAAAGGAGACGACATAACTGTTACATAGTTCCTCCTTTGGTAGGGCAGAACTCTACCCCGATTTTGATATAATACACCATAAACAACGTGCAGATTGCCTAAAAGATTTACATATAGATAACACTAACATACGACTAATATGTAATTTATACTGGGAGCAAACAGCAAAAATAAAATATAACAAATAGAACTCTACATCTATTGATATAAAAAGAGGAGCAAGGCAACGATGCATCCTATCACCAAGCTTGTTCAATCTATACACTAGTAAATCTTTAAAAACATAACAGAGATGCCAGGCCTAAAAATTTATGGATAATCAATTTCTAAGATATGCTAATGATACTGTATTACTAGCAGAAAGTGTTAATGATCATCCATAATTACTTAATGAAATAAAAATGACAAGCAAACAATATGGATTAGATATGATTATCAAAAAGACTAAAACTATAATCATAAACAAAGAAAATACTCAAAATCTTCATGTGGAGATCAAAATTGAGGTATTAGACCTGGAGACAGTTCAGAACTACAACTACCTTGGACATACTATAACCAGTAATGGAAAATGTACAACTGAAATAAACAAAAGAATAGGAACGGCAAAAAGTAATTTTAATATCATGAAGAACATACTAACATCAAAACAAATAACACCAGGGCTAAAATTAAGAATAGCAAAATGTTACATCTTCTCAATATTCCTATATGGTGCAGAAACATAGATATTAGACAAGAAAACAGAACAGAGAATTGAAGCCTTTGAAATGTGGTTTTATAGGCGAATAGGTAGAATTGAATGGAAAGTAAAGAAAAAAAACGTGGACAAGTAACATCAAAAGATAGACAAGTCAGCATGTGCCAACTTGACTATCAAAGCAAGAGACAGGGAGGAACGGCGCTCCAGAGCCAACCTTCGATGCGGAGACGGCATAAAACGGTGAGAATTTTGCGCGCAGACATATTAAACATATTAAACATATTAAACATATTAAAATCTGCCTCTTTCCTCCCTCAGTTTTATCTCTTTAGGGAATTTGCACCGTGTTCTGTTCGTAGTAGGCTATATTCACTAGAGAAATCAGGATTCTAAAGGGCGCGTAATTGCAGTGCGTCCGACATTATTATGTGTGCTACGTCATCGTAATGGCTCATCGTAAATCCCTAGACCGGCCGCACGCTAATCTTACAGTCTGTTGTTTAATGTGCGACCTGGATAATCTGACGACTAACTGTGTGTTTATATGTTCGAAATTGGAGTCAACAGCGATGGCTTAACATCATCAAGCGCTGTACATTTTTAAAGAAACATGACGATTATCACTTTCGGGAGGACGTGAACTTCTGGTATATGGTGGATAGGCGGCAGGAACCATTGCAGGCTATGCATGAAAAGTATTCCTTGTTGCAGTTTCCTCATATTCCAAGTCCACGGGGGACTGGTTGGTCTCGAGGCAAGACGCCGGCCTCGGGACAGAGAGGTTGTGGGTTCAAATCTCGGCACCACCGGTTGGGATTTTTATTTATGATTTCTCTCTGCGACAACCACACCTGGTCTCAGTAGCGAGGCCCGGCTTGAAACGTCATTTACTCATCGACGGAAAAAAACAAATACCTCCGAAGTTGGAGTTATCTGCCTGTGCGGCGAGGGACCCCTGTGCACACGGCTGCCAGGGAAATATGGATTAACACGCAAAATTCAGTTCTTAGTCTCTAGGGACTTCGTCAGAGTTGAAAGCTGGCGAACGCCGAAACATATATTCTGTTATATGTTTGTTCTATGTTGAAGGTTATTCCTAGCTTTTTTCTCAGTTCTTCATTTCTGACATTATCTCTCATGCTTTTTTCTGTCATTGGTCTAATATATTTAATCTCAGTAGAGGTTATTTTTAAATATGAAATACTTTTAAAAAATAAAACATTTATGATAGAATTGTCAAAAAAAATGAAACTGGAATTTAAACTAACTTCGTCAACTCTTGAGAGTGTCGCGACAGACTGTTGGGAACAATGGTTCTAGGCAATACATAAGGTCAAGCAGAATAATACGCAGTTTCGCTTTTAAGCTGCCTAATTAGATTTCTTTCTTTCTATTTTCAGACTTCCGGTACTGTCTGAAAGGTTTCTTTGTTGCAGTTTTCTCAAATTCCAAGTCCGGTTTGCTTTCGGAGCAACTGAGATTAGTGCTCTGAGCACACCGTGAGCTGTGTGTTTCATCCCACTGGTGTTTCTATTTTCAAACTGCTTACGATGAACGATGATATCGTAAAGACAGTTATGAAGGACATTTCCTTCGATTAATTATAACTATAAATAGAGTTGGTGATTTTCCAGAGAAATGACATGGGTGTTGTGAGGAATATAATGGTTCACCTTTCTGGCTTCAAAAAATGACTGTATCATGTTGATATCGATCTTCTATAATAGCTCTCGGAGCTGTTAATCTCATTCTTCTTCTTCTTTCCTTCCGCATTTCCCGTTCAGCGTAGAGGGGCGATATAATTTGATGTTATTTGCTCTTCTGTTCGCCTCTGCTGTTATGTTTCTAAGTGTTTCTGATATTCCGTCAATCCATCATTGTCGTGGTGGGCCCTTGGGTCTGGTGTTCTCGCAACGTTTGTTGAAGGTGTCATTGATTCTACCAGTATCGGAATGAGAAGTCTCAACATCCAAAGTAGCAAGACAAATGCAATTTTTAAACATTTCTTTTCTCGTCTCTTTTGATTTCTATGTTTGGTCTCATTATGTCTTCGAATATCGCCGTAGCGTGTTATTTCTTATGTGTTTTATGTATGCTAAGATGGTGTTTTTTTTTTTAAGAAAATGACTATGTATATTTTGAGTCAACTTTTCTTTATATAACAGTCTTCATCATCATCATCATCATGATCTTCCTCTTCTTCTTCCTCCTCTTCTTCTTCATGATTTTATTACTATAATGGTCGTTGGGATACCACTGACAGTATTTGTCAAACTTCTACAATTTTTTCTATCTTCAGTCATTATTTGGGACTCAAAGTCATGTCCATTCTTTGAAGCTATCTTCCCATCTCTTTCACAGGATACATCTCCTTCTAGCTCTTTTCACAACTCCTTACAGGATGGTATTTTCTAAGCCAGTCGATCGAGATACATGACCTAACCATTTCATTGTCGTTTCTTAACATGTGTCAAAGGATCATCATATACTCTGGTTTCTTTTATTTCTTTTCCAAACATTTTCGCTTGTGAGAGATTCTAAGTATGAAATGCCCACATCTCAAGATAACATTTCATACCCCAGAGGTTCTTAACTGAATAGACAATGGCTGTAATTTTCGCCTAATACATTTGCTGCTGTCCTCTAGAGAATTTGGCAGCGTTAGTCTATTTTAGCTCGTCAGACACACATTACAATCTAATTCTATACCGAATCAGCCATAGCCCATATTAACAATGACTGTTCTTTTGTTGCTCATCAAGACAGGGACAATGAGTGTATTGCTGTCAAGACAAATAACGGCTAGTATAACAAAATTAGACTGCAGTATAGAACCCATGCTTAATGAGAAATAATTTAATTAATGCTGAGGTCAACGGTCTCATCTGCGATAACACCGATGAGAAAGATGCAGTCATCTATACAGACGGATCTGTAATACGACACCAAAGAAATGCATGGACATTTACAGCACGTTTGGCAGGCAGAATAGTCTACGAAGACAATGGTGCACACGCCATGACCACGAGTAGCATGACAATGGAGGTGATGGCAGTGACCAAGGCATTCAAATGGTTAGAGTCACAAGACTACATCCACGCCTGCATACTGAGTGATTCTATGAGCATGATAAAAAAAAGCGGAGGCGGGCTCTGTACGTATGCAATGGGTAGAGTGGTTGCAGAAATCCAAAATACGTAAGGTCACCTTTGTCTATGTCCCTGGACATCATCAATGCCCTCCGAGATGTGGGAAGAGCACAGGACTTTGACAAACACAGATCCACATCACTTCTTCAGATGATGGAAATGGGAGTTAAGATGGGCACATCCAGAAATGAGAAACTTAGTGGCCGTGTAAGAAGACTTATCAACCAACATAGAACTGGAGTCATCAGTCACTGGACACTGCGGGAATTGCTGAAGAGGGGATCTGAGCACCTATGGACATGTTCGTAGTGCAATGATGATGACCCGCAAATTACTCAATAACTCAGTATAGAACCATTTACCTGTATGCGTCCAAATATTTGCCGTAGTTTAAATCGTAGAGAGGAAGCCATAGCCTATTTTCAATCACTCCATAGCCAATTGCTTTATTGGTAATTTTATCAGCAATATCTTTCCTCAGTTTCTCTAGATGGGAACTAACATCGGCTTTCTGTTAAGTAAAACGACATAAAACTATTGTTTATAAGTAACCAGCTACGTGTATAATAATAATATTGTGTCTTTGCTTTATTATACGTTGAAGGGTATACGTCTTAAACTATATTTTATTTTATATTGTCTTATGGTTATGAGATGATAGTGACTGACGTTTATATCTAGTGTATAGGGAATGCCCAACCTTTAATAGATCTACGCTTGACTCTGTTGATTTAATTTTGTTTGTATACTTGTCGTCAAATTAACTTGACTCGATACTGAATAACACACTTCGTCTGTGTGTCTAAAGGGGTCCTGACCACAGTGATAGGAGAAAAGAATAGAACCACTGTCACCTGCCACACATGTCGTAAGGACGGCTATAAAGGATTTTGGGGACAAAGTCCTCGACGGTGCTACGGAGTTCGTACATCTGAGCGGAAGCCATATTCAGTGCTTTAACTAATGTTTGTCGAGCATGCTTCAAACTGGAGAACGTGCTGAGGAGCGGATCTGGGCACCTTGGAGTTGTCTGTTGTGCAATGAAGATGATCCCTCGACCTGGCTAAACTGGATAACAGTTTCCTTCTGGCCGCTAACGTTAGTCACGATAGTTGGTTAGCGCTGATTTAAAGTTATGCTGCAACTACCACCTTGGCTCTCTCCAGTCTGTTTTACCGTGCATGCATGGGCATATTGAAATGTAGATGTTAATAATCAAAAGTCATTATCGCTGTCTTTCCTTAATTGGATGCTAAATTACAATACTCGACAATGTCCCGTGTTGACAGTACATTTTCCAACACATTTATCAATAAGGCAGTCAACTTAACCGTAGATTATAACGTTTAAAACTGCAGCGGAGAACTATACTAGAATTAACACTTCCTGACACAGAGTCAACCATTCTTTTACCATGTTGATAATACATTTCTTACAGCTATTCTTGCTTATATAATCGCAATACCACAATACAATATTCGCTAATCTAGTCATACATTCATAATATAAAGTGTGTTGAATCAATAATTAGATTAGCTAGCGTTGCACTTGTCAATAATACAGTTTAATGTAATTCCGGGATCGCTAGTCCGTCACGTTTTTCTTATTCAGTCCAATCGAAATAACATTTTTTTATTTTTCTCCCTAAACTATTTAATTGCGGGCATCCAAATTGGCAATCATCTAAGTCTTTATAAATTTCTCCTTTTCATTCGAGATTGATCTTGTTCCTGTGTAATTATCTTATCCATAATTTTATTTTTATTTTTTAAATAGCTAATTAGCTACACCATTTTTAGTTCTACTGTCTGCTCCAGTCATTTTAAGTCTGTGTCTATAACTTTCATAGCTAAACAAACTTTCATACCACAAGTACAAAGAACGTTGCATTTAGAGGAATGAGACTAGAAGAAGGGGATCGCTTTAAATAGCTATGAAGCTTTATTTATCAAATTGTAACACGGAGAAAGAGATTTATTTAAATATAAAACGTTTATCCCTTACCGACCTGCTGAGTCAGTCGTAAGTGAAGGGCTTAACTTAAAAACACACATCGCGGGTAGCCCGGATATGTTTCCCCACGTGATAGATCGCTAGGCGTCATATGCAAATTATATCTTCCCTCGATGCTGAAAGATAAATGAGAAAGGAAAGAGGAAGAAGAGAAAGAGATATCTACAAGAATATGTATATCAGTCCAGGCATTCACAAGAAACATTTGGCGTCCAATCAGTCTCCATCTCAACACCAAGTTTAGAATTTACAATTCAATGTGCGATCCATACTCCTATATGCAGCAGAAACGTGGAGAATGAACACTAAGATAGAAAGTCGACTAAGAAGATTTGAAGATCGCTGACTTAAGACGATTCTAAGCATCTGTTGGGAACTAACACATTACGAACAAAGAAATTTCCAGAAGATCAGGCATTAACATCATCAATCAAGAAGTGGAATGAAGACGTTGGAAATAGATAGGCCGCGTTCTATGAATGAAACGAATCGGGAGGTATCCGCAGCTAGCATTAACATGGACATCACCTTGCAAGCGAAGAAGAGGCAAACCATTAGGGACACGACGACCAACCATACATGATGAAATGAAAAATGCTGGCAGGTCTTGGAGAGAGTTGTCCTTGATTGCTCTAGACTGGGTTGGGTGGAGATCTCTTGTGAGTGCCCTATGCTCCGACTGTAGTTCAGAGGATTAAGAAGAAGAAAGAAGAACATTCTTGTTTGTATAATCGCAATACCACAATATTCTCTAATTTAGTCATACATTCATAATATATCAATTGTGTTGAATCAACCATTAGATTAGCTATCATTACATTTGTCAATAATACAATTTAATGTATTTCCTTGATCGCTAGTCCGTCACGGTTTTTCTTATTTAGTCCATGGGAAATAACAACTGTCATTTTTCTCCCTAAACTATTTAACTGCTTTCTTCTTCTTCCTCTTTCCTTCCTCATCTGCTTTTCAGCGTCGAGGGGAGATATAATTTGCGGTCTTTTGCTCTTCTGTTTGCTTCTGCTGCTGCTATGTTTCCTAGTGCTTCTAATATTCCATCGATCCATCTTTTTCGTGGTCGACCCTTGGGTCTGGTGTTTTCACAACGTTTGTTGTATTTAACTGCGACCATCCAAATTGTCAATCATTTAAGAATTGATAAATTTCCACGTTTACATTCGAGATTATGTTTTTGGTTAATTATCTGTTTTGCTGATTAGCTGCATGATTCCTTAGTTAGTTCTATTGTCTGCTCCGTGTCATTTTTTCATAACTATACATTTTACTATTCTTCCAAACACTTCTCAGGTTTCTCACTGGACTTGAGTCAATCTTGAGTTTTAATTTGACATATTCTCCCCCTCCCACCTCCTCCTCCCTTTTCCAGTCAGCCTTCAACCTTTCACGACTGCTCATTATTTTGTCCAATTGACTTAACTTTTATCCAGTCGTTGGAGCTCTAGGACTTCCGTTTCCAAGATGGTGAAACTCTTTCACGTTCTCTCGATCCCTGTAGAAAGTGCATTTGGGATCTGGCTAATTTCGGCTCTCCAATGAACTTGTCTGCGTTAAAGTCAAAATGATGTTCTAATAAACACATCTGCGCCGATGAAGCGGAGCCAGACGCACGGCAATATTCCTCTTGACAAATCACTTGTTGTAAATGCGACCTTCCACCGTCTAGAGTTGATCTGCGCTTTACGTCACATTGAATGCTGTTCATGGCTGCTGTTGGAATTACTTGATGAAAGTTATTTACATGTTACAACTCATTAATGTGAACTGCTTCGTCAAGTCAGCTGCAGTTTTATCTCTTTAGTGAATTTGCACCGTGTTTCGTTCGTTGTAGGCTGTATTCACTAGATTTTTATTATGGATTTTAATTCGTTTGCAGTGATACCGGGGCCTTCCATAACTAAATAACCAAATTTACTAAATTAATCAGGAATCTATGGGCGCTGCCATTGTTGTGTGTGCTACGTCATCATAATTGCGCATATATCCCAAGAATCCTCGCACCAATCGAGTATGTCCTGGCAATTCTTGCTGCCCGTACAATTGATAGGCTGGAGAAAATACAAAATGAAGCCATGCGCATTATCTTGGGATGTACGAGGGGCACTCCCTGTGTAGATATGAGGTATCTTCTTGACTTTCCAACCATAGATGACAGAATCAAGATCTTGAGAGCACAAGTATACCTGAAGATTAGTACAGATAAAGAGCATCCATTGCATCACGTGCTCAACACAGGGAAAGGTGCCAGGCTAAAAAGAGGCAACTCATGGGTGGGCCGAGCAGAAGATGTCATCAAACAGGTCTGTGGGCTTACCAATATTAGCGTTGGTGAGGAATGGATACCGACGAATACATCATTCAAGTGGACTTTCTCGTGTATTGTTACACTCGACAGGAAAAGTAGGGAACAGAACCCGGTCGTAGTTAATGCTGAGGTCAACTGTCTCATCTGCGATAACACCGATGAGAAAGATGCAGTCATCTATAAAGACGGATCTGTAAGACGACACCAAAGAAGTGCATGGGCATTTACAGCACGTTCGGCAGGCAGAGCAGCCAAGGAAGACAGTTGTGCATACGTTATGACCACGAGTAGCATGCCAATGCAGGTGATGGCAGTGACCAAGGCATTCAAATTGTTAGAGTCACAAGACTACACCCACGCATGTATGCTGAGTGATTCGATGAGCATGATAACAAAAGTGGAGGCGGGCTCTGTACGCATGCAATGGGTAGAGTCGTTGCAGAAATACAAAATACATAAGGTTACCTTTGTCATTGGCCCTGAACATGCGGGAGTACGGGAAAATGAAAGAGCGGACAGGTTGGCTAGCTGCGCTGTCGTTGAGGACGGGCAACCAATGGATCGGGCGGACATCATCAATGCCCTTCGAGATGTGTCAAGAGAGCAGGACTTCGACAAACACAGATCCACGCCAGCCAGTTTATTGTCCGTTATCTGTTTTTAGCATTCTGCACATTGGAGCTGTAAAATCTATCTTCACCTGATGATTTAAAGACCATTATTATTTGATACTTCTTAATGTCAAGCTTTTATTTCTTGACATTTCTTTTCTTGGGAGCCGCGATAGCTCAGTGGTTAGTGAACTGGACAACAAAGGACAAGAGGTAGGGTTCGACCCAACCGACGGCTTCCAGGTTTACCCAGCCTTTAATGGGTACCAGATTTTTTTCTGGGAAAGTAAAGCGGCATGGGCGTAAAACCGACCACATTACCCCAAAAATTATGTGCCGAAGATCTTTAAAATGTATGGTCACTAACACCATGATCCCTATACGCCACTTGGCGTGACGTGGGTACTTTACTTTTTTTTTTACTGCAAACCACAACACAACGTAGACACGCCCACTTAACGTCCTTTTAAGGGCGGATGACGAAGAGGTGTACTCGCTTAGTCATCGGACGAACGCAGGCAAGCAAAACTAGGAAGAATAACAGAACCTCTGAACCGATTGGTATTGATAATGATTACGAGTGATGTGAAAACGAAGCAAAACATTTGGAAATAATCAAAATGCTGGAAAAATTAAACATTGATGGTAAGGATCTGCGAATTACAAAAACACAGCACTGGCAAAAAAAAACAGCAGCCATAAGAACTAGCTACCAAACAGGATAGTTCTAAAAATTAAAATAAGGAGTCAGAGAAGGCTGTGTTCTACCGCCGGATTTGTTTTCACTTTACAGCTAAACTACTATGAGATCAATAGAAAATATAAAAGGAATTAAACCCAACAGTCACAAAGTAAAATATTTGCGATATGCCGATGACACAGTCTTAATAGCATAGACAGAGAATGAACTACAATAAATGATAGACATAATAGTAACAGAAATCAATTCGCCGATGACGTCTTCGAAGGCTTCCACAGACGAGAGGAGACATGTGATGCTGCCATAGATCTGGAGGATACATACAATATAGTACAATTTGAATACCTCAAGCATATGCTCCTCAAACTGGCAGACAACCCCTTCATCATCAGATGGATCGCTGCTGCACTGTTTCAGAGGAAGGTGATACGCAGATGTGGAAGTTAGTCACCCGAGCCAACATCCATTTGTGTACGACTGCCACAAGGCCCACCATTGTCACCAGTCCTATTTATTGTGTACACAATAACGATCACGGAACAACAGCTGGGTGAGAGGAGAAGAACTATGACATTTGTTGTTGACATTCTAGTATATCGACAGAAAAGAGACAGAAGATAAATCGCCTCACAATGCAAAACTAACTCGACCGCATCTCATCCTGGTGGAGAGTATCGGGTGCATTGGTTAATCTTAATAAAGCATCAGTTACATAGTTCTCTCTTAACAATCACATCGTTAACACGGAAACACCGGTGGTACAAATGGAGGCTGATGATGTGACTAGGGACAAGTTGATGACATAACACGGAGGTAAGTTCGATCACAGCCAGTGTTTTAGGAACCACGTCAACCATGCGATAACAAAATCCCGCAAAGGATTAGCCGCCTTTAAGGTAATGGCAGCTGCCAACAGCGAGCAGAGGCTACTTACCCTTCTGTTCCAGCGACTCGTCCTCGCACAAAACGAGTATGCCCTGGCAATTCTTACTGCCAGTACGACGCAAATTGACAGGCTGTAGAAAATACAGAATGAAGCTATGCGCATTATCTCGGGGTGTACAAGGGACTCTCCCTGTGTAGCAATAAAAGTATCTTCTTCACTTTCCAACCATGGATGATGGAATAAAGATCTGGAGGGCACGAGCTTACCAGAAGGATATGTGCAAATAAAGAGCATCCATTGCACCACGGACTCATCACAGGGAAAGATGTCAAGCAAAAAATAGGCAAATCATGGGTGGGCCGAGCAGAAGATGTCATCAAACAGGTCTGGGGTCTTAGCAATATCAACGATGGCAAGCAGTAGATACTTGTGCCACTTGATTGGCATACTCGACAGGAAATGTAAGGAACAGAACTTAGTCGTGATCAATGTGGAGGTCAACGGTCTCATCTGGGATAACACCGATGAGAAAGATGCAGTCATCTAAACAGACGGATCTGTAATACGACACCACAGGAGTGCATGGGAATTTATCCGCCTGTTCGACAGGCAGAATAGTCAAGGAAGACAGTTGTGCATACGTTATGACCACGAGTAGCATGACAATAGAGGTGATGGCAGTGACCAGGGCATTCATCTGGGTAGAGTCACGAGACTACACCCACGCCTGCATTCTGAGTGATTCGATGAGTATGATAAAAAAATGTGGAGGCGGGCTCTGTACATATGCAATGGGTAGAGTCATTGCAGAAGTCAAAAATACGTAAGGTCACCTCTGTCTACGTCCCTAGACATGCGGGATAACGGGGAAATGAAATTGATTAGCTGCGCTAATGTTGAGGACGGTCAACCAATGTTTCGGACGGACATCATCACCTCCAAGATGTGGGAAGGGCACAGGACTTCAACAACCATGAGTCCACGTCACTCCTTCGGATGAAAGATGGGCACAGCCAGAACTGCCGTACGCTAATCTTACGGTCTGTTGTTTGATGTGCGACGGGGATAATCTGACGACGAACTGTGTGTCTATAAGTTCGGAATTGGAGTCAACAACGATGGCCTAACATCATCAAGCACTATACATTTTTAAAAAATACGACGATCATCATTTTCAAGAGGACGTGAACTTTCGGTATATGGTGGATAGGCGGCGGGAACAATTGCAGGTTATGCATGAAAGTGTTCCTTGTTGCAGTTTCCTCATATTCCTAGTTCGGCCTGTTGCAGGAGCTACTGAATTAAGTGCTCTGAGCACACCGTGAGCTGTATGTCTCATCCGCTTTGATCATGTTTCGATATTCCTATTGTCTACGATGAATGATGATATCGTATGACAGGGAACAGTTGGCTGCGTTCACTTTCTGCGCGGTTTCTCCTTATGTCTTTTAGCGTGTGCTGAGACTGCTACGATGGGGACTACAATTACCTTTCTTTGTTTGGGAGACGAGATATTAATTCGGATGATTCCGCTGGTACGGGCGGTTGAGCAATTATGGATTTTAATTCGTTTGCAGTGATACCGGGGCCTTCCATAACCAAATAACAGCCATAAATGAGAAATATAGTGAACGTGTAAAAAAAAACATATCAACCAACACAGAAATGGAGTCGTCAGTCGCTGGACACAGCGAGACATGCTGAGAAGGGAATCTGAGCACCTATGGACATGTTTGGAGTGCACTGACGATGGCCCGCAAATAACTCAATAACTGAATAACTCAATGATGCACATGGCATGAGTCGCTGATCACTTTCAGGCCAAGTATTTTAGAATCTTCCCCCCCCCCTTCCCCTCCCATCCTTCTGTTTGAATTTGTAGCATAAATAACTTGTTTATGATTCTAAATAAGAAAAATAATCAACTTTAGTTTATAGCTTCTTTACATTGTGTGGTTTTAACATTCACTATAGGACGTGTCATTTATTGTTATTACCTGAACACGCTTTAGAATCCGTGAGTTGAGTTTTGCAGTAGAGACATTTACAATCATACAGTAATACCCCAACTGTTACCATGACACGTTTCCTTATCACTACTGAAACCCTGGGCTATTCGCTTGATTTGGTAGTAAATATAATCTATCAAATTTGGTAGTAAAAATAATCTATCAAATTTGGTAGTAAATATAATCTATCAAATTTGGTAGTAAATATAATCTATCAAATTTGGTAGTAAAAATAATCTATCAAATTTGGTAGTAAATATAATCTATCAAATTTGGTAGTAAATATAATCTATCAAATTTGGTAGTAAATATAATCTATCAAATTTGGTAGTAAATATAATCTATCAAATTTAGTAGTAAATATAATCTATCAAATTTGGTAGTAAATATAATCTATCAAATTTAGTAGTAAATATAATCTATCAAATTTGGTAGTAAATATAATCTATCAAATTTGGTAGTAAATATAAACTATCAACATGAGCAGGTTACCATTTGAGTGAGCCAGTGCAGGTAGGATGTGTGTTAGTTGCAGTCAGAATAGAAAAGCAGTAGGAAGTTCTGTCTT
This sequence comes from Megaustenia siamemsis, assembly GCA_032433765.1. NCBI lineage: Eukaryota > Metazoa > Mollusca > Gastropoda > Stylommatophora > Ariophantidae > Megaustenia > Megaustenia siamemsis. The sequence goes on from JAVIAB010000047.1 coordinate 43,624,800, forward strand.
CGAACATTAAAGTTCTTGACCCTAAACGGAATTAAGGAACTAATGCCAGTTCACAAATATGTGATCCAATTCTTCTTGTTCTTTCCCTCCTCATTTGCCTTTCATCGTCGAGGGGAGATATAATTTGCAGTCTTTTGCTCTTCTGTTGGCCTATGCTGTTATGTTTCCTAATGTTTCTAATATTCCATCAATCCATCTATTTCGTGCTCGGCCCTTGGATCTGGTGTTCTCGCAACGTTTATTTAAGGCTCGTTATGTTTTGACATTTCTGCCTTATCAGTTAGTCATACCATTTTATCTGTTGTTTCTTCACGTAGTTAATGGAGGGAACGAATCTTAGCCTTTTTTCTGTCCATTTCTGATCTTATCTCCCAGGCTGTTTCATTCGTCTAACACATTTCATCTCGGTAGTGGCTTTTTTTTTCCTATTGTCCTTCTTATTGTTCCTATTGTTTCTAGGGTCCATTTTTGGCATTGGTAGCATTATGTTGGAATGAAGGTTTGTATTGTGGAGTACCCGTTTGACCTCGAGTGATTTCCTTCTTGAACAATAGTAGTAATAGCTGTCCGATGATTTCACAATCTTTTTTTTCACCATGAGTCTATTTCTACGGCTTATGAATTGTTGTTTATTGCTAGACTTTCTAGATATATAAAATCCTCCACTTGTTTAAATTGTTTGCTACCCGTCGCTGTGTTGATTTTTTGTTTCTCTTTTGCGATATTCGTGACTTCTATTTTTTATGCTCATTTTCATGCTGTATTGAGTGCCTATGCTGTTAAGTCTATTTACATCTTATTATAGGTCTTCTATTTTCCGTGTATTAGTGCACATTTATCTCGACTGAAACTGAAAATACTTGCGTACTTTGTGCTTTATTTCTATACAATTCTCCATTTAAAACACGCAGTTCAGTTTTTGTAATCAAAGTTATAGTTATAACTATCTAGTATTTTCTCTCTTTGTTGTCCGCGAACTCTCTTTCACTGTAATTTTGCCAATTGTAACCAAGCATTCCAACTTTCCTCTTGTGATGTGCCCGAAAAATTTTGATTGTTTCTTTCTGCTGTTTCTTATGAGCTCCATTTTTGTGTTGGCCTCCATGAAAATTTCCTTGTTGGTCGTTTTAGCAGTCCAAGGAACTTTCAATATTTGTTTTCTGAGAAATCCCATCTGCGGCCTATAATCGTCTTTTCATTTGTTTGTTTACTGTCAGTGATTCACTTTCATAGAACAGAATTAACTCTATATAGCACCGATGAACTCTCTTTTTCATGTCTATTGACATAGATTTGTTGCATAAGCCGTTTTTCATTTTCTGAAATGCTATTTTCGTCTGAGCTTTTCTGCTTTTTATTTCTGTCTTATCCAAGTATTTGACGCATTGCACTTGTTTCAGATTTGTCCTGTTTATTTTTATGCTGCATGATGGTGATGATTGTTTCTTCAATATGACCATTACTTCAGTTTTATTACTATTCAGACTGAGACCTTTTTTTGTTGCTTTCTGTTACTATTATGTATATTATTTCTTGTAGTTCATTCCCTGCTATAAAGACTGTGTCATCCGCATATCGCAAATTTTTTACTTTGTGATCGTTGACCTCAATTCCTTTTATATCTACTAAAGATCTCATAATATTTTCACTGTAAGGTGATAACAAATCCGGCGACGGAACATAGCACTCGGAAAAAAAGACAAATAATCGACAACAGAAAAAAAACAAAGAACAATATATGGTCTGAAGCAGAATCTAACCCGTACTCCCTGCTTCAGACCATATATTGTTTTTTGTGTTTTTTCTGTTGTTGATTATTTGTCATTTTTCCGAGTGCTGTAAAAATACCCCTTCCTCTGAATTCATTCGCTGATTATCGCCTCGGAAGTTTCCCTCTATAATAATATTCATTTATTATTATTTGTCTTCCGACAGAAAACAACCTTGTCTGATTCTTTGTTTTATACATTGGAACTAACCTGTTTGGTTGCTATTTCTTTTTGCTGCTGTTTATTGCCAGTACATGTTTTTTATGATTTGCAAATCCCGACCAATAAGATTCAATTTCTCCAGCAAATTGATTATTTCCACATGCTTTTCTTTTTTCAAATGCTTTTGTGTATTCTATAAAGCACACATACCAGAAGATCTACTGAAATCTATCTTTCTAGTCATTCCGAAGAAGTCAGGCGCCACTGATTGTGGAGACCATCACACTATTAATCTCATGAGCCATATGACGAAAATATTACTAAGAATCATCATGAGACGTGTAAGGAACAAAATAAAATCAGAAATACGTGAGAAACAAAGTGGATTTGCGGAAGGAAAGGGCACCAATAATGCAATATAAATCTTAAGAACAGTGATAGAAAGATCTATAGAGGTAAATAAAGATATATATATGTGCTTTATAGACTACATAAAAGTATTTGACAAAGTAAAGCATGTGGAAATAATCAATATGCTGGAGGAATTAAACATTGATGGCAATGATCTGCGAATCATAAAAAAACATGTACTTGCAACAAACATCAGCTATACGAATTAACAACCAAACAGGACACTTTCAATTTATAAAACTAGGAGTCAGACAAGGCTGCGTTCTGTCACCGGATTTGTTTTCACTTTACAGCAAATATATTATGAGATCAATAGTAGACAAAAAAGGAATTGAAGTCAACGGTCACAACATAAATAATTTGCGATATGCGGATGACACAGTCTTAATAGCAGAGACAGAGAACGAACTACAAGAAATGATAGACATAATAGTAAAAGAAAGCAGCAAGAAAGGTCTCAGTCTGAATAGTAAGAAAGCAGACGTAATGGTCATATCGAAGAAACAATCATCACCATCATGCAGCATAAAATTAAAAGGGCGCATTTGAAACAAGTGCAACGTCTGAAATACTTGGGCACAATAATAACACCAGTCATCATTTTCAGGAGGACGTGATCTTCCGGGCAATGTGATGGATAGGCGGCAGGAACCATTGAAGGCTATGTCTGAAAAGTGTTCCTTGTTGCAGTTTCCTCATATTCCAAGTCCGGCTTGTTGCAGGAGCTACTGAGTTAAGTGCTCTGTGCACACCGTGAGCTGTGTGTTTCTTCCGTTTTGATCATGCTCCGATATTCCAATTGCTTACGATGAATGCTGATATCGTATGACAGGAACAGTTGGCCGTGTTCACTCCCTGTGCGGTTTCGCCTTATGTCTTTTAGCGTGTGCTGAGACTGTTATGGTGGGGACTACAGCTACCTTTCTTTGCTTGGGAGATGTGTTAGCAATTCGGATGATTCCACTGGCACGGGCGGTTGAGCAATTATGGATTTTAATTCGTTTGCAGTGATACCGAGGCCTACCATAACCAGATAACCAGATAATAACATCAGATAGAAAATGCACCACAGAAATAAAAAGCAGAATAGCTCAGGCCAAAATAGCATTTCAGAAAATGACAAATATCTTATACAAAAAATCTATGTCAATAGAAGTGAGAAAGAGAGTTCATCGGTGCTATATAGAACCAATTTTGACCTATGGATGCAAATCATGGACAGTAAACCGAAAAATGAAAAGACTATTAGAGGCCGCAGAGATGGGATTTCTCATAAGAATGTTGAAAGTTCCCTGGACAGCTAAAAGACCAATGAGGAAGTTCTCAAAGAGGCCAACACAAAAAAAAGGAACTCATAAAAAAACATCAGAAAGAAACAATCAGCATTTTTCGGGCACATCATGAGAAGAGGAAAGTTGGAATACTTGGTTACAATTAGCAAAATAAAAGGAAAGAGAGATCGCGGACGACAAAGAGAGAAAATACTGGATAGCTTGGTGTCATGCCATGGAAAACAGTCAACAACAGAACTGATACGATGCACTGTAGATAGAAGATTGTGGAAGGACATGATCGCCTACGCCAACCGGTATGGCACATGATGATGATGATGATAAAGCACACATATAAATAGTTCTATACTTCTATATCTCTTTCTATCAATGTTCTCACGATGTATATTGCATTATTGGTGCCCTTTCCTTCCACAAATCCATATTTTTCCTCACTTATTTCTGGCTTTATTTTGTTCCTTACACGTCTCATGATGATTCTTAGTAATATTTTCGTCATATGGCTCATGAGACTAAGAGTGTGATGATTTTCACACTCAGTGATGCCTGACTTCTTCGGTATTGCTACAAAGATAGATTTTTGTAGATCTTCTGAACTCGTACTCCAATCTCTACTAATGCTTTTATATCTTCAATTATTATATTGTCGAGACTTGAAGCTTCATCTCTTTTCATGAGTTGAATTGCATCCTCCACTTCACTCTGCATTATTGGTGGCCCTGTGTCTTTGTTTGAATTGTTTAGCTCTGATCTTTCATTGTCAAAGAGTTGACTGACATATTCTGTCCATTTTTCCATTGTCTCCGCTTGTCCCATTATTACATTTCCTTCCTTTGATTTCACACATCCTGAAACTTCGACCCTTTTTCTTACAGTTAATTCCCTTAACAGAATGTGCATTCATTTTGAGTCTTTCTTTTGTTGTTTTGCCATATAATATATCATCATCATCATCATCATGTACCGTACCGGTTGGCGTTGGCGATCATGTCCTGCCACAATCTTCTATCCACAGTGCATCGTATGAGTTCTGTTGTTGACTGTTTTCCATGCCATGATACCAAGCTATCCAGTATTTTCTCTTTTTCGTCCGCGATCTGTCTTTCCTTTTAGTTTGCCAGTTGTAATCAAGTATTCCTAACTTTCCTCTTCTCATGATGTGCACAGGAAATGTTAATTGCTTCTTTCTGATGTTTTTAAGAGCTCCCTTTTTGTGTTGATCTCTTTGAGAACTTTCTCATTGGTCTTTTTAGCTGTCCAGGGAACTTTCAACATTGTTCTGAGAAATCCAATCTCTGTGGCCACTAATCGTCTTTTCATTTGTTTGTCTATTGTCCATGATTCGCTTCTATAGGTCAGAATTGGTTCTATATAGAATCGATGAACTCTCTTTCTCATTTCTATTGACATAGATTTGTTGCATACGATATTTTTCATTTTCTGAAATGCTATTTTGGCCTGAGCTATTCTGCTTTTTATTTCTGTGATGCATCTTCCATCTGATGTTATCACTGTGCCCAAGTATTTCAAACGTTGCACTTAATCATAACCATTACTTCTGTTTTCTTACTATTCAGACAGAGACATTTCTTGTTGCTTTCTTCTACTATTATGTCTATCATTTCTTGTATTTCATTCTCTGTCTCTGCTATTAAGACTGTGTCATCCGCATATTGCCAATTATTTATGTTGTGACCGTTGACTTCAATTCCTTTTTTGTCTACTATTGATCTCATAATATATTTGCTGTAAAGTGAAAACAAAATCCGGCGACAGAACACAGCCTTGTCTGACTCCTAGTTTGATAAATTGAAATTGTCCCGTTTGGTTGTTAATTCTTATAGCTGCTGTTTGTTGCCAGTGCATGTTTTTTATGATTCGCAGATCATTGCCATCAATGTTTAATTTCTCCAGCATATTGATTATTTCCACATGCTTTACTTTGTCAAATGCTTTAGTGTAGTCTATAAAGCACATATATAGATATTTCTTTACCTCTATAGATCTTTCTATCAATGTTCTTAAGATTTATATTGCATTATTGGTGCCCTTTCCTTCCACAAATCCACATTGTTCCTCACTTATTTCTGGTTTTATTTTGTTCCTTACACTTCTCATTATGATTCTTAGTAATATTTTAGTCATATGGCTCATGAGACTAATAGTGCGATGGTCTTCACAATCAGTGGCGCCTGACTTCTTCGGTATGGCTACAAAGATAGATTTTAGTAGATCTTCAGGAATGTCTTCTTAATCTGCTTTTACATTTTTAGCTCCCAGTGGAGCATAGGTCTTCAACAAATACTTTCCAAGTCGTTCTGTTTTTTGCCATTCTTTTAATATCATTCCATGTCTTCCCCATCATCTTCATCTCTGCTTCTATCTGTCTTCTCAAAGAATTCCTTGGTCTTCCTCTTTGGCTTTTCCCTTGGGGATTCCAAAAAAGGGCCTGTTGTGTAATACTCTCAGTTGGCTTCCGTAGTGTCTGTCCTATCCAGCGTCATCGTCTTCGCTGTATCTCTTTATCCACTGGTGTTTGACTGGTACATTTCCATAATTTTATGTTAGTGATTTTGTCCTGCCATTTCCATCGTTTTTTCCTGCGGAAGCATCCGTTAATGAAAGTCTGTATCTTCGTGATTGTCAATTTTGTTGTTCTCCATGTTTCACAGCCATATAATAGGACCGCCTTAGCATTTGAGTTGAACATTTTTTATTTTTGTATTTAACCTAATTTCTTTGGATTTCCATATGTTTCCTAGTGCAATGGAAGCTCCTCTTGCTTTTGATATCATTATTTTGGTATCATTTTCTGTTCCTCCGTCTTTATCTATATTACTGCCCAGATATATGTAAGATTGTACATCTAATAGAGGTAATTCTCCTAGTTTTTTTTTGGTTATTACCAACTGTATTAATTCTCATAATGTTGGTCTTATCTCTATTAATCTTCAATCCTAGCTGTTGTGATCTCTCATCAAGTATGCCCACTTTATCTTGCATCTGTTGATGGCTGTGTGATAGGAGAGCTATGTCATCAGCAAAGTCTAAATCATCAAGTTGTTTGGTCAGTGACCATTGGATTCCATTTCTGTTGTTTTGCGTTATTTTCTTAATACAATCTATGGCCAGTAGAAAGAGAAATGGAGACAGAAGGCATCCCTGCCTTACTCATGTTCTTATTTCAAATGCTTCTGTAATCTGTCCTTCATGCACCACACCACATTTCGTTCCTTCATACATTGTTTTTATGATGTTAATAAACTTTATGGGGATTCCGTAATGACTCAGCAACTTCCAAAGCATTCTTCTGTCTAAACTATCAAATGCCTTTTCGTAATCTATGAATCCAATATGAAGTGGGGATTTTAGTTCTAAATTTTGTTCAACTATAATACGTAGAGTAATTATTTGATCAGCACATGATCTGTTCTTCCTTAAACCTGCTAGTTCATCTCTCAAATGTTTCTCTATGGCCTCTTTTAGTCTCTCCAGAATGATTCTGCTTAATATTTTTCCTGGCACTGATAGTAGCATAATTCCCCTATAATTTGTGCACTCCTTAAACTTCCTTTCTTTGGTATTTTGATCATATAACCTTCTTTCCAGCCTATAGGTATTTCTTCCCTCTCCCAAATTGTATCTAATAGATTATGTAGCATCTTGGTAGGGGTGTTAATATCAGCTTTGATGGCATTCGAAGGAATTTCATCTGGTCCTGTGGCTTTACCATTTTTACCAAAGATAGATTTTAATAGATCTTCGGGTATGTGTTGAGTGTTATATATGTCATTGAGTAGTTTTGTTATGACTTCTACTCCCAGCTCTCCTAATGCATTTATATCTTCGATTGTTATATTGTCGCGACCTGGAGCTTTGCCTCTTTTCATGTGATGAATTGCGTCCTCCACTTGACTCTGCATTATTGGTGGTCCTATGTCTTCATTTGAATTGTTTAATTCTGGTCTTTCATCATCATAGAGTTGACTGATATATTCTGTCCATCTTTCAATTGTCTTATCCAGCCTTATAATTATATTTCCTTCCTTTGACCATACACATCCTGACTTTGACTTCTTTTCTTCCTGTTAATTCATTTAACTGGTTGTGCATACATTTTGAGTCTTTCTTTTGTTGTTTTTCCATTTCTTCACATTTCTGTTTTAACCATCCTTCCTTTGCTTCTATGCATTGTTTTGGATCTCTTTGTGCAATATTTTGTATGTCCGTTCTTGTTTCTTATGTTTTCTTCTTTCGTCCATTAGTTGTAATATTTCTTCTGTCATCCATTTTTTTGTTGTTGATTCTTTTAGCCACTGGTATTACTTCTTTTGATGTTTGTTGAATCGATTGTTTGAACATCTCCCACTGTTCCTGGATTCCTGTATTTTCTCAATAGCATTATATCTATTTTTTTACTATTGTGCTGTACTTATCACTCATCTATACTCTTAGCATATCTAGTTCTAATTTTATATTTCTTGGTGATGTCTGTGCCTTCCGCAATTTTATTCTTATTTTTCCAACCACTTGTATTTTATCACTATTGCAATCTGCCCTTGGCCTTGTTTTAACAGATGTTAGCCCATTCCTGAATCTTCTTTGTACCAGTATAAAATCAATTTGATTTTGTACTTTTTTGTCTGGGCTTTGCCATGTCCATAGTCGCCTAGGGTGTTGTTTGAACAAGGTGTTACCTATAATCATTTCATGTGTCTTTGCCCAATCTATCAATCTATCCCCTCTATCATTCGTCTCTCCAAGGCCATGTCCCCCAGTCACATTTTGCACTTTAGCTGTTCCTACCTTTGCATTGAAATCCCTTGAAATAATAGTTATTTCTTGGGATTTACACTGTTCCATGGTCGCCTCTAGTTCTTCATAAACGGTGTCAATGTCTTCTTCTTCGCTATTACTTGTTGGTACATAAACTTGAATTATGTTGATATCCATTGGTCTACCTCTCAATTTTACTAGCAGAATTCTGTCTGATACTGGCCAAAATCCTTTCACTGTTTTCCTTCTTTCTCTATCTAACATGATGCCTAGTCCTCTTTCGTGTGTGGTTCCCCCAGAGTAAATTACATTTCCACTGTCGCGTTGTAATAATCCTGCTCCTTTCCATCTCATTTCACATAGTCCCAAGATGTTCAATTTCATTCTCTTCATTTCTTGACTGATGTTTTCTAGTTTTCCAACCTGGAATGCTGATCTAATGTTCCAAGTTCCTATTCCTCATCATCATCGTGTGCCTTCTCCGCAACGAAGGTTGGCTACCATGGATCGCCATTCTACTCTGTTCTTGCTTTGATGGTGCAGGCTGACATAGATTGACTTGTCCATCTTTTGATGTTACTCGTCCATGTTAGTCTTTTTCTGCCTCTGTCTCTTCTACCTTGTATTTTTCCTTATTTAATATAATTTCCTTCTAATATTACATTTAGTAGACTGTTGTGTCTTTTAACATGCCCCAAAAATTTCATTTGTCTTGTCTTGATTGTATTTAGTAGTTCTCTTTTTATTTTCTGCTGTTTTAAAATTTCATCGTTTGTTATCTTTTGTTTCCATCCAATTCTACCTATTCTTCTATAAATTCACATTTCATAGGCTTCAATTTTCTGTTCTGTTTTCTTGTCTAATGTTAATGTTTCTGCACCATACAAGAATATTGAGAAGACGTAACATTTTGCCATTCTTAGTTTCAGCCCTGTTGATATTTGTTTTGTTGTTAGTATATTTTTCATGGCATTAAAATTACTTTTTGCCATACCTATTCTTTTGTTTATTTCAGTTTTGCATTTTCTATCATTGGTTATAGTATGTCCCAGGTAGTTGTAGCTCTGGACTGTCTCCAGATGTATTCCCTCAACTGTGATATTTAATTGTAGGTCTTGAGAATTTTCTTTGTTTATGATCATAGTTTTAGTCTTTTTGATATTCATATCTAGTCCATATTTTTGCTTGTCATGTTTATTACATTAAGTAATTGTTGTAGATCTTTAGGATTTTCTGCTAGTAGAACAGTATCATCAACATATCTTAGGTTATTGATTATCTTCCCATTAATGTTAAGGCCTTGCATCTCATTGATGTTTTTAAAGATTTGCTCAGTGTATAAATTGAACAAGCTTGGTGATAGGATGCATTCTTGTTTTACTCCTCTTTTTATATCAATGGGTGTAGAGTTCTCCTTGTTATATTTTATTATTGCTGTTTGCTCGCAATACAAATTACATATTAGTCTTTATTTTATGAATTGCTGCTCATCTAGTTCATTATTAATTTTATTCTGAATCTTTCCTTGTATAACTTTCAGTAAAATTTTGATTACCTGGCTCATTAGGCTTATTGTTCTAAAATCGTTGCATTTAACTGCACTATTCTTTTTAGGCAATGCTATAAAAGTTTATGTTTTTAGTTCAGTTGGTATGTATCCTGTGCGGTATATGTCATTGCATATGTCTGTGATCACTTCAATGTCAAAATCTTCTAGTGCCTGTATCATCTCTATATGTATATTGTCAGGTCCTGCTGCTTTTCCCTTTTTCATTGTTTTTATAGCTTTTTCTGCTTCAGATTTCAGGATTTTATAGCTGGATGTACATTTTATGAATGTTTTTTTTTTGTCCCTTTCGTTATGAAATAAGTCTGTTACGTATTCCTGCTATGTTTCGATTATATCTTTGTTGTCTGTTAGCATTCTTCCCTCTTTGTTTGCAATACATCCGTTTACTGCTGTTTTTTTGGTTTTTATTAGTCATTCTTTTTATTTCTGTGTGCATTCCTCTTAAACTTTGTTTACTTTCCATAGTTTCGATTTCTACATATCATTGGTTGAGCCAGTCTTCTTTTGCCTTTTTGCACATTTTTCGTATTTCATTATCAATTTCCTTGTATTTGGCAGTGTTTTTCGCTTGTCTACTCTCTTCCATTTTTTCTAAAATGTTGTCAGTTATCAATTTTTTTTTCTTTCCTTTTTGGGTAAGGTGATGCAGGATTCTTGTATGCTGTTTTTTATACATTGCCATTTGGTTGTGATTTTTTCTTCAGGATTTTCTCTTCTGTACTGCTCAATCCCTTCTTCTAGCAGCTTCTGATATGTGTTCTTTACTTGTACAGTATAAGTTTCTTTCACATCTTTCTGATTTAAAGCTGTTGTATCTATTGCTGTTGCATAATTAGTATTTTGTTTATTTCTCTTTAATTTGATTTTTATTTTAACTCATTACAGGATTGTGATCTGAATTAATATCTGCTCCTGGATAGGTTTTGGCTTTCTTGACGCTGTTCCGGAATCTGTCTTTCATCAGTATATAATCTATTTGATTCCTCTTTCCATCTCCAGGGCTTTTCCGTGTGTATAATTTCCTTTTCTCTTGCTCAAAGTATGTGTTACATATTATTAGTATCAGTATTCGTTTATTATCCTATTGCTAGTGTCTCTTTATTTTTTATCTTGCATACAGTAGCATGATCACGATCGGGTGTCACCTGTAGCACATGGCGCTCCCTACCGGACGAGGTGGCTCATATAATATATATATATACTTATAATAATATAATTTGTCAAAAGTGTCTCTTTTTTTTTTTTTTTTTTTGCTATTTATAAACGATGCTAGAATTGTGTATAAATTCAGCTTTGTTTAAGCTCAGAGAGAAAAGAGTTACTTGTCTCTCTCTCTCTCTCTCTCTCTCTCTCTGCGATCAGGACCCAATCAGAGTAGGATTCCAGCTCCTCACATGAACTCAGCTGTCAGGTTAGGTGTGTTACAAACATAACATCACTATTAGAGTCTGCCAGATCCACTCTGATTGAACACCCGTTATAAACGTTGCACTGTGTTCTGCGCCAGTGGCCCAGTGCATCCGATTTCAGCCAGCATTTTTTCAGGTTTGCTTTCCCTAGCCTTTGATTGTCCCCAATCTTCCTGCAAGGCAGCAGATGATCTTTTCTATAGGGGGATTCTGTAGGGGGAGTTACTTGTGAACCATTTGGTGTATTTTTTAAATTTGTATTACACGCACAAGAACTTCAAGAAAGGTAGAACTGTTACAAATATTATAGAAGTGCATGTAATAAGATTTCATCGACAGATGAAGACACCCAGTTGTAGTTACTATCCACAACACTTACCTGGATCTTTTTTTTTTATATAATTCGGATACACTGAGGAAAATAAATGGCCGTGTGTGGAGACACTGTGTTACCACTTGTATAAGTGTGACGTACCTGGGGTAAACCATTGTTTACTTCAGTGGTCTTGTCGTCTTTTAACTTGGGCCACAAGCCTAGATTGTCGAGGGTGGCAATGGAGTCCCCGACAAGCTTTTTGTTTTCGTTGTATACGACTAATAGATCTTCCAAACTTGAATGATAGCGTCCACTACATTTGCTGTCATCTATGTCCCAGACCACATGGAACGGTCTATGCATCAAGCGATGAAACTAATGGATGATGGAAAGACAAAATAAATAAGACACAGCGATTATATAATTGTAATTATAATTGATTCTTATACATGACCCACATTCTTTTCTCCATTTACGAGTTCTCTACAAACTGGATGGCAGTAAAGAAATAACATAAATAATGGGTGGGATTTTTCTTCTTGTCTTTTGAATTCATGTTTTAGTTGAATGTAAAGTCTTGTTCTGGGTGCTGCAAACTGTGATTAACAAAGAAAAAAAACACGTTGATGTCTCAAATCAAGCTCCAGTGGCCTACACTAACTTTGTTGAAAGAGGAACAATCAACAGATTCATATATGTTTTCATAGGCTGAATGAACCCTCATACATTTTGCTTTTTTCTCCTTGCAGTTAATGCCAGATGTATTTCAAAAATGTATTATTTTTTATTTCACATTCTCTGCCCCTTCTTGTTATATTAATGTAATTTTTTTCATTACACAATTCACTTCATGAGTTATAATATCATCCTCTTGTGCACCGTTAATAAAATTCACTTTTGACATTGATAACTGATGAATGGCGTAATAAATTTTTATAATTTAACCCTCTGTTATCATTTTGCCATTTTTAGTTTGACGTTTCATTAATAGCGACAGCTTGTATATCAATGCGTTAACTATTTGACTTCTTATTACATACGTTTTTTACTCTATTAATTACTCTTTAGAGTATTTCGCCCTCAGTGAATATGTTTCATTGGAATTACAGTTGAACTATTCAAGTTTGGCTCAATGAATATGTTTCATTGGGATTACAGTTGAACTATTCAAGCTTGGCTCAATAAATATGTTTCATTGGGATTACAGTTGAACTATTCAAGTTTGGCTCAATGAATATGTTTCAGTGGGATTACTGTTGGGCTATTCAAGTTTGGCTCAATGAATATGTTTCATTGGGATTACAGTTGAACTATTCAAGTTTGGCTCAATGAATATGTTTCATTGGGATTACTGTTGAACTATTCAAGTTTGGCTCAATGAATATGTTTCATTGGGATTACAGTTGAACTATTCAAGTTTGGCTCAATGAATATGTTGCAGTGGGATTACTGTTGAACTATTCAATTTTGGCTTAATGAATATGTTTCATTTGGATTACTGTTGAACTATTCAAGTTTGGCTCAATGAATATCAATGTTACATTCACCAGGTTATTTATGTCTCAACGGAATGTTCAGAATTACACTGAAAGAATATTCTTCTGATGTGAACAACACAGAATGTAACGGAGACACAAGGATACAATAGTGTTCACATTCTATGAGAGAGGAAGACTATCCTATCGCGGTGAAGATGAAGCAGCAGTGAAAGACAGGGAATAAGGACAATCTTCTGGCGTCAATAACATTCCAGATGGACTGGTTTAGGTGGGGGTGGGGGGAGGCCCGGGGGGGGGGGAGGCCCCGATTAGCACTCTGACTGTTATCCTAACCAGATCTGGTAGACTAGGAAATTCCCAGCTTCATGAGCTCAGTCTATAGTGTGTACTATCACAATGCAAGTAAATCACCGTTATTTTTACAATTACAGAACCAGCTGTCTTATCGGCTACACAGTATTGTTATAAATCATATTCGACCGATTGAAACCACAATCAGAAAAGAGATCATTCCAGAGGAACAGCCATGCTTTCCTGCAAGATTGAAAAAGAATAGAAAGAAGAACTTTAAAATAAGAATTTTCTGCGAGAAATACCTCCAGTACCAACAAGACCTATATGATGTTTTGATATACTTCAAAAAGCAATGTGACAATTTGGTATGCAATCTTTTTTCATAACAATCAATTTGTAATGGGCGACGATGAGGATGTACAACATCGGTGTCAACATAATTCACAGTATAAAACATCTATACAACAAGGATTCAAGCAATTGATTATCAACGGAAACCGAGGGAAATGGTTTAGAACAACACAACTGGAGCTCAACATGGCTGCCTAGCACCTGTGTACAGCCTACTATTCCTCTGAATTTTGACCAATGTCCAGTCAGCTGGTTTCATTTTAGTTTTTGTATTTATTAAATTATATGTTAATTATATATGTATATATTTAATTTCTTTGGATTTTCTATGTTTCCCATTGCAACGAAGGCTCCTTTTGCTTTTGATATTTTTTTTTGGGTATCATTCTTTGTTCCTCCCTCCCTGTCTTTATTACTGCTCTGATATATTTAAGATTGTACGTCTAGTAGAGGTATTTCGCATAGTGTTATTTGGTTATTGCCAGCTTCCATTAACTCTCATAATGTTGATCTTATCTCCATTTATTTTCCGTCTCTCGTCAAGTATGCTCATTTTATCTTGCATCTGTTGATGATTACCTTATAGAAGAGCTAAGTCTTCAGTAAAGTCTAAGTCATCGATTGCTTGGCCAGTGACCACTCGATTCCATTTCTATTGTACTGAGTTATTTTCATAATCCAATCTATGGCAAGTAGGGAGAGAAATAGAGATAGAAGACATCACTACCTTATACTTGGTCTTATTCCAAATGTTTCTGTAAGCTGCCTTTAGTGCACAATTCTACAATTCACTCCTTCAAGCATTGTTCTTATCGGCTTAAAAAAAACTTCATGGGGATTGCGTAATGACTCAGCAACTTTCAAAGCATTCCTCTGTCTAAACTATCAAATGCCTTTTCGTAATCTATAAATCCAATATAAAGTGGAGACCGTAGTTCTAACTTTCTTCAACTTGTATAGGTAGTGTAGTTATTTGATCATCACGTGATCTGTTCTTCATAAAACCTGCTTGTTCATCTCTCAAATGTTTCTCTATGACCTCTTTTAGTCTCCTCAGAATGATTCTGCTTAATATTTTTTCTGGCACTGATAGAAGCATAATTCCCTTATAATTTGTGCATTGCTGTAAACCTCCTTTCTTTGGTAACTTAATAATATATATAACATATTTCCTTTCTTTAGGTATTTTCCCCTGTCCATATTTTATCTAGTAGATTATGTAACATCTTGGTAGAGGTGTTAATATCTACGTTGATAGCTTCGGAAGGAAATTCATCAGGTCCTGTGGCTTTCCCATTTTTTAATAGTTTAATGGCTTCCAATATTTCTTTCTTGATTGGTTTTCCACAGTTAATGTGTAACTTTTATTCTGCTGATAGTACATCTGGAGGATCATTTGGGTCAGCTCTGTTCATGAGTTTTTCAAAGTGCTCCTTCCATATCTTCACTTTTTTTCTTATATTACTAAGCAGATTTCATTTCACGTCTTTAATAAAGAAAGTAAATATTTGAATAAATCTTAAATAAACAGATGTGAACTGATCTTTATGTTATTGCGAGAGATTGTAGTAGTAGTAGCCTTCGTCTGTCATATTTGACCCTGGATTTGTCAGTGTCCCTAGGAATGTTATTTTTTTTCTTTTCTTTCCCCGTGTATTCACTTTTTCTGTGAATCTGTCTGCTTCTTGTTTCAGTTTGAGCTTTGGAGTGAGTTTGCAAATATTGAGGTCTGCGGCTATTTCTTCTCTGGTTGCAGGGTTTATATTCAGAGTTTTAATATCCGTTTACACATGTCTATAAATCGGAGATTTGGCCGGCCCGTTGCTCTTTTTTGCCATCTGATAGCTTTCCACAAAGTATTCTTTTGGTATGCTGTCACCTTTCGTACGGTGTAAGTAACCAAGCCAGCGCAACCTATGTTGTTTCAGCAGCGTGTAGATGTTCGGCAGGTCTGTGAAAACTAGTATACCAGTTTGTAATAATCTCTTCAGAGCAGTTCACTCTCTGTGAATATGATTGATGGAGATTAAATACTGAAACTTTTTTAAGTTTGGCACAAAAGACATGCATTTTTAACTGGGATAGGTAACTTAACTTCTGCTATGAATGTGGTATCTTTCATGTTATAATTTATACAAGACATAACAACACAGTCGTGTCGTGTTACAGTGTGTCGTTCTCGTTAATTGCGTTAACTTTGATCATCTATAATATGTAATTTAATAAATTACTCACTTTCATACTGTTGTATCATTTACTATTGTTTACTACGTGTTCTGGAATTACTTTTAGTCTCCTAGTTTTTTTTTTCTAACGTTAACCTGTCAATCTACATAGACTGAATAGTAATGGTCATTGTATACTATTCTGTCTCATGTCTGTTGTTGATGATTGAATGAGCTGATTGCATCCGTCTACTATTTTCCTAACATAAGTTGTGACAATGATTCAAAGATAAGTAACTCTCAAAAGAGTGACTGTAGATAAAAATCAATGGAGATAATTGATGAAGTCTGTCAGTGGTGCCCCAATGACACCCCCCCCCACCCGGTTACGAAATGAAAAATGAAGGAAAGCAACTTCTGCCTTGAACTTGGTATCTTTCATATTGTATCTTATAAAAAACATAATGGTAAACAGACGAATGATTTTATAGTTTGTGCTTATTTTCGATGATTTTACTTTAATCATCTGTAATTTAAATAATTCAATAAGTTATTAATGTTCTGATTGTCTCATCTAACATATCTATTTCACAGTATGGAATTATTTTTAGCCTCTTAGTCTTATCTTCTAAAGTTGATTTCTCAGTCATCAAACTAAACAATTCTGTCTCACTTTTGTTCTTAAGTTGGTGTCATCAGTTAGTCCACTGTTCCCTGCAATATTTGCTGCGAATCAATTCAGGGGAAGAAGTATGTTTACAACACTTGAAAAAAAAATCACAAAAAATAAGCGACAGAAAAAAAGAACAGTAGATGGTCTGAAACAGGATCGAACATGTACTATTCACTTCGGACCATCTATTGTTCCATGTTTTTTTCTGTTGTCATTATTTGTGATATTTTCCGAGAGTTTTAAACATACCTCTTCCCCTGAAATGATTCGCAGTTCTATCGCCTCGGAAGTTTCCATCATTAATAATATTCATTTATTATTATTTGTCCCCACATATTTGCACATCGATTCAATAATATGATACTCTCCAGCAAGAGACGATGTGTACCATAATCCTGTATAACATGGTTCGAAAAGGTCAAGCTAAGCAACATTTGGTCACCACGACAGGGTCAGCACTCAAAAGCCGACTCAAGACGTTACGTCACCTCCAAGTGAAGGCTCTACAGAAGCACTTCCATCACAGCAGACTGACCAGGGTCTCCGTAGTCCACGAAGAGGTGGGATCTCTTGATATAGCATACCTTGTATTGTGCTAGTCGCGAGGATGGATAAGCTGATGCATCTCCAGCAGAACTACAGAGATCAAGACAGCCATTGTAATCTAATACATCAAATGGGTCTAAAAACTAATTAGTCGCTTCAAATCTGTGACATGAACAACGGTAATGTCCCAACATTTACTATCTATTCTGTCAATAGCCTTTCCTGATCAAATTATGTTTCGTTGTCTATTCACTTGTCCTAGATTGGATTGGACATTACTACTAATATTATTTACCATCATTCCAAATTTGTACAGCAGGTAATCATTATCTTGTCTTATTCATCTCTTTAGAGGTCAACCTCTATCTCTTATATTGTTGCACTGGTTGTTGTGGAATGTTGTTTGCCGGTAAAAAGTTTATAAATCCAAGCCATTTCATTTCTTGTCTCAGAATGATGATAGAATCTGGTGTTTTTATTTTCTATCTTATTGTTTTTGTTTCTCCTGATTTGTTCATGTCTTTTTTTTTTGGTTTCTTATTGTTATATTCAGAATTTTTAAAGACATCTAATTTCAATGTTTGTAATCTTTTTTCTCCTTTGTTTTTGCTTTTCATGTGTCCACGGAGTTTTCTCTTACTACGATGGTCTGGTATCTCCATTTTCATTACTTTTTGTATCAATTATTTCATCCCAGGTTAAGAAGTTATTGTTACTCAAGGGTAGTCTTCCCATGCGACCACTATCAATTATTAACAAAGAATTATTACTTGTTAGTTATAAAAGTTAGGAACAGTCGCGACAATAGTAACAGCAAGAATAAAAATAAAATTAAGCGTTATAACAGTATCAGAAGCGATTTGAGGTGCAAGAAATCAGCAGGAACAATCAGCATTTTTACTGTTCGTGCTATACGGAAAAAGTGGCATGTTAAGATTCTTTTTATGACATCCACATTGCTGACAATTTATTTAGAAGTTTTCTTTCACGCTTTTTTTTTTCCTAAATATTTCAAAGATGCTGGTAGATGATAATGTAATAACAATTTCATGGTGAGTACCGACACATTGATTCTATTTTTTTCCTAGATTTTTTTTCTATATAATGACATAGAAGGTATGGTAGGGAGAACGAGACACCCGCCAGCATCTGCACTGAAAGTGGTCGACTCATAGACAACTTCTTCATCGGAATCTGCGAATAATGGAGCTGATCTAGCTTCTACTCCACTTTCTACTGGCGCGCCCTGAAGTAGACAAACCAGTCTGGCTAAGTGATCATTGGCTGAAGTAGACATACCAGTCTGGCTAAGTGATCATTGGCTGAAGTAGACAAACCAGTCTGGCTAAGTGATCATTGGCTGAAGTAGACAAATAGTCTGGCTAAGTGATCATTGGCTGAAGTAGACAAACCAGTCTGGCAAAAGTGATCATTGGCTGAAGTAAACAAACCAGTCTGGCTAAGTGATCATTGGCTGAAGTAGACAAACCAGTCTGGCTAAGTGATCATTGACTGAAGTAGACAAACCAGTCTGGCTAAGTGATCATTGGCTGAAGTAGACAAACCAGTCTGGCTAAGTGATCATTGGCTGAAGTAGACAAACCAGTCTGGCTAAGTGATCATTGGCTGAAGTAGACAAACCAGTCTGGCTAAGTGATCGTTGTTTGAAGTAGACAAACCAGTTTGGCTAAGTGATCGTTGGCTGAAGTAGACAAACCAGTCTGGCTAAGTGATCATTGGCTGAAGTTGACAAACCAGTTTGGCTAAGTGATCATTGGCTGAAGTAGATAAACCAGTTTGGCTAAGTGATCATTGGCTGAAGTAGACAAACCAGTCTGGCTAAGTGATCATTGGCTGAAGTAGACAAATAGTCTGGCTAAGTGATCATTGGCTGAAGTAGACAAACCAGTCTGGCTAAGTGATCATTGGCTGAAGTAAACAAACCAGTCTGGCTAAGTGATCATTGGCTGAAGTAGACAAACCAGTCTGGCTAAGTGATCATTGGCTGAAGTAGACAAACCAATCTGGCTAAGTGATCATTGGCTGAAATAGACAAACCAGTCTGGCTAAGTGATAATTGGCTGAAGTAGACAAACCAGTCTGGCTAAGTGATCATTGGCTGAAGTAGACAAACCAGTCTGGCTAAGTGATCATTGACTGAAGTAGAAAGGCAACTCAATTTTTTAAAAAATATCACGTCGAAGACGGGTGTATTAATCCGAAAGGCGGAAATATTGCAAGTTACCTGAAGCTAGAGATACAACGCTCTTGCGTCAGAGTAGCGTCCTTAAGAGAATGGAAGATGAAGACAAGAGATCGTCCAATGGAAATAGAAAGACGGGATAATTACTGCAGTAACAGTTTTACCGTGATTACAAAAACCTTGTTTCCCCCAAGGTTTAGTGACAAGTGGTGTTGTAAATATGGCGGTAAATATAAAACCAAATAAGATAACTATTATTTCTTAGGCTAGCCGGAATAACACAGTTTAGTGTATATCTGTATACAAACGTAGGTGTAAATAAAAATAATACATTTGAATTCTATATTTCATATCAAGTTACAAATGTAAATTATTTTTCCCCTTATGTTGCTCTTTAATTTTTTTTTTACTGAGAGTTCTTTTATTGCATTTTGATTACAATCTGTTAAAGCATACTGGGATGGCACTCGACGATGATGATGAAAGCTACTATGAATTTTCTTGTGGCGGAACAGCTGTAGTCTTCTAGGTATTGATGCAATGATAAATAGCTCAAATGTTCTTTGCAATTTTTCACGTATACTGCTATTAGTAAACGATTTCAAAATTAAATGATGTTTCATCATCTATGTTAACTGTGAGTGTGTCGTGACTTAACTATGTCAAATAACTAATTATATTTTCAATAACTGATTTCGAGCATACGTCACGCAGTTATCATCAGCGCAGGTATCATGTGCCATACCGGTTGGCGTAGGCGATCATGTCCTTCCACAATCTACAGTGCACCGTATCAGTTCTATTGTTGACTGTTTACCATGTCATGACACCAAGCTATCCAGTATTTTGTCTCTTTGTCGTCTGCGATCTCTCTTTCCTTTTAGTCTGAATGTTATTACCAAGTATTCCAACTTTCCTCTTTTCATGATGTGCCCTAAACATATTGATTGTTTCTTTCTGATGTTTTTTAGCTGTTCCATTTTTGTGTTGGCCTCTTTCAGAATTTCCTTATTGGTCTTCTTAGCTGTTCAGAGAACCTTCAACATTCTTCTGAGAAATCCCATCTCTGTGGCCTCTAATCGTCTTTTCATTTGTTTGTTTACTGTCTATGATTCGCTTCCACAGGTTAGAATTGACTCTATATAGCACCGATGAACTCTCTTTCTCATGTCTATTGACATAGATTTGTTGCATATGACGTTTTCCATTTTCTGACATGCTATTTTGACCGGAGCTATTCTGCTTTTATTTCCGTGGTTCATCTTCCATCTGATGTTATAATTGTGCCCAAATATTTGACGCGTTGCACTTGTTTCAGATTTCTCATGTTAATTTTATGCTGCATTTATGGTGATGATTGTTACTTCGATATGACCATTACTTCTTTTTTCTTACTATTCAGACTGAGACTTTTATTGCTTTCTTTTACTATTATGTCTATCATTTCTTGCAGTTCATTCTGTGTCTCTGCTATTAAGACTGTCATCCGCATATTGCAAATTATTTATGTTGTGACCATTAACTTCAATTCTATTTTGTCTACTATTGATTTCATAATATGTTCGCTGTAAAGTGAAAACAAATCCGCGACAGAACACAGCCTTGTCTGACTCCTTGTTTGATATATTAAATTGTCCTGTTTGATTGGTAATTCTTATAGCTGGTGTTTGTTGTCAGTACATGTTTTTTAATGATTCGCTGACCCTTGCCATCGATGTTTAATTTCTCCAGCATATTGATTATTTCCACAAGCTTTACTTTGTCAAATGCCTTTGTGTAGTCTATAGAGCACAAATATAGATCTTTCGTTACCTATATAGATCTTTCTATCACTGTTCTTAAGATGTATATTGCATTGTTGGTGCCCTTTCCTTCCACAAAATCCACATTGTTCCAGACTTATTTCTGTTTTTTTTTGTTCCTTACACGTCTCATGATGATTCTTAGTAATATTTTCGTCATATAGCTCATGAGACTAATAGTGCAATGGTCTTCACAATCAGTGGCTCCTGACTTCTTCGGTATGGCTACAAAGATAGATTTTAGTAGATCTTCGGGTATGTGTCCAGTGTTATATATATCATTGAGTAGTTTTGTTATGACTTGTACTCCAAACTCTCCTAATGCATTTATCTCTTCGATTGTTATGTTGTCGGGACCTGGAGCTTTGCCTCTTTTCATGTGTTAGATTGCGTCCTCCACTTCACTCTGCATTATTGATGGGCCTGTGTCTGTGTTTGAATTGATTAGCTCTGGTCTTTCATCATCATAGAGTTGACTGATATGTTCTGTCCATCTTTCCATTGTCTTCTCCTGTGCCATTATAATATTTTCTTCCTTTGATTTCACACATCCTGAAACTTTATTTTCTTTCTTCCTGTTAGTCATTTAATTGATTGTGAATACATTTTGAGTCTTTCTTTTGTTGTTTTTCCATTTCTTCAGATTTTTGCTCTAGCCATCCTTCCTTTGCTTCTCTACATTTGTTTTGGATCTCTTTGTGCAATATTTTATATGTCTGCTCTTCTTTCTTATGTTTTCGTCTTTCGTCCATTAGGTCTAATATTTCTTCTATCATCCATTTCTTTTCGTTGATTATGTTAGTCACTGGTATTACTTCTTTTGATGTTTGTTGAATCTATTGTTTGAGCATTTTATACTGTTCCTCAATGTCCTGTATTTTCTCAATAGCATTATTACCTGTTTATATGATATCTTCTTTATATAATTAATTCAAATTTATATTATTATTATATCTATTTTCACGCAGTTGTAAGCACACAATTACCTTTGTTTTGCCACTGACTACAGTAATTAAGGCCATGATGAAGCTCCAAAGCTGCATGGTTTAAGTCCAGTTGCTCTATTCAAGGCTACCAGGCAAACGGATGAGTCACTCAGATGGATATATTTGATAATTGTCCCAAGCGATCAAGTGTAAATCGTTAGTAAAGGTATCACCGTAGTCTGTGTTTGAGAAGAAAATATAAAAGTGACGCAGTGTTCCAATCGTCACAAACTGTTCAAGAATAATTTAAGACAGGCAAGAATTACCTTACAGAGATGTCTGTGACTGACTGGCTAGTCTACAAGCTCTTGATCTTGTAGGTAAAGGTTGAATTACCAGACATGGCGAGATTTTTTTTTAAATTGTGTGTGTGTGTGTGGGGGGGGGGGGGGGGAGAGAGAGACTGCGGAGTTAACTCAATCTCTAATTGGGTTGCAGCTATTTTTCTGGGAACTAAAGGCGGCCTCTCGTATTACCGACCACATCACCCAGAAAATATTCCGTTAGTCATTGAAAAGTGTGTTCAATAACACAATATATCAAGTAGGCCTTAAGGTGTACAGGGACCTTGACATTTGACATACGTCAGAGTTTCATTGTTAATCAGGTGTCGATAACCTTTCTCTTCTAGCGGCTCAGAAGTATGACGTCATTGTAGGCTGCTTTCTTCTACTGAAAATATTAAATAATGCTCATGTATATAATTCTTCTCCCGTGTGTTACCGGGGCCTCATTATGTGGGATGTAAAGAATAGTGACACTGTCACCTTCCAGGCATGTCGTAAGAGGCGACTAAGGAGGTTGATCGATGGCTTGACAAGCTGTCATTGCAAAAAACATTGTTATGGAAACAGACCATATATTTTAGAAGTAGTGATCTCTGTAATATGTGCCATTTTGGCACGCAAGGTTTCTGTTTTTGAGATTGTGGTTCTGCCCTATGTGCCGTCTTCGGCTCGAAAGGATAATAGATATAATTCTTATAATATGATACTATATACAATATTAACAAATTAACCCTTAGTATAGTATGTAATATATGATGTTTAACTCTCTGAAGTTGTTCGACTTCACTAGAAAGGTTCGATGGTGCCAGCAGTAGAACTTATTCCAAATGCCCTCCAATAATCCCTATTTTGATAATGCTTTTCTTATTTCTAATTGATTAAAATGGATGGGCACTCGTATTTGTTGCTGTTAGGATCATCAACACTACACACTGAACGAATCCATTGGTGCCCGCCTCAAGAACTCGAGAAAATCCGAGGAAAATCCCGGCCCACCTACACGAACTTCTTAGCACATACAGGGATCCACGGTGTTGTAGGTTTCAGTTAAAATCTTTGTCCGGGAACGGCCATATTTATGACCTACTCTTTTCGAATTTAACTGCCAAATGTTCTTTAACGTGCGCGAGTGCACTCCTGTTTATTGCTGTTATCTAGAGGGCTAGGCATCGAATGTCACTACTCAAGAGATCAGGGGAGTGGAAAGTCATAAAGATAAAAACGAATAATTTATCCTGTTTAAAAAAAAAAAAGAAGAAAAAATCACACCTCGCTTCTGATATGTTTAGAACCTTCCTGACTGGAGACTGACGTCGTCCTTCAAGACTAGAGACAAATAATAATAAATGAATATTATTATAGAGGGAAACTTCTGAGAGCGGGAAGAGGTATGTTTACAGCACTTGGAAAAATTGACAAATAATCAACAACAGAAAAAATATGGACCAAAGCAGGATCGAACCCGTACTCAGTGGCACAGCGCCTTGCCACGAAAAACCAAACACTAGGAAAAACTGCCAGTGGCAACTCCATCAAAACCACACTGTTCATCGCTAATTTCTGGACTGATTTTGTTTCACACTCTTTGCATGATGATTCTTAGTAATATCTTAGTCATGTGACTTATAAGGCTTATTCAATCGCACTTGGTTTCTTTGGCAGGGCTATGAATATTGATTTGAGCATGTCGTCTGGTATATATGTGCTGTTGTAGATATTATTCAATAATTTTGTTATTATTTCTATTTCAAAATCACCCATGGCTTTAATCTCTTCTTCAGTTATATTATCTGGCCCAGGAGCTTTTCCTGCTTTCATATTGCGCAAGGCGTCTTCCACTTATTCTCTGAGTATTTCTAGTCGTTCTCGATTATCCTTAATATTTACTTCTGTTCGTTCATCATTATAAAGATCTTTAATGTATTCTGTCCATCGTTCCGTTATGATTTCTTGTTCAATCAATAGTTCTCCTTCCTTTGATCTTAAACATCCAGCTTTTGATTGCGTTTTTCTTCCTGTTAATTCTTCAATTTGTTTGTATATAGCTTTAGCATCTCCTTTTTGTTGCATTTCAATCTCTTTGCATCTCTCTTTTAGCCATGCTTCTTTTGCTTCATTGCATTTTATTACAATTTCTTTATTTA
Organism: Megaustenia siamemsis; assembly: GCA_032433765.1. Classification (NCBI taxonomy): domain Eukaryota; kingdom Metazoa; phylum Mollusca; class Gastropoda; order Stylommatophora; family Ariophantidae; genus Megaustenia; species Megaustenia siamemsis. The sequence goes on from JAVIAB010000047.1 coordinate 43,649,455, forward strand.
ATCTCTTATTCTTATTTTTATTTTCTTTAAGATAACAAACGATGAAGTTTTAAAACAACTGAAAATAAAAAGAGAACTACTAAATACATTTAAGACAAGACAAATGAAATTTCAAATGAAATGTCTACTAAAAGTAATATTGGAAGGAAAAATACAAGGTAAAAGAGGCAGAGGCGCAGACCAAGACTAACATGGACGAGTAACATCAAAAGATGGACAAGTCAATCTATGACAGCCTGCACCATCAAAGCAAGAAACAGAGTAGAATGACGATCCATGGTAGCCAACCTTCGTTGCGGACAAGCCACACGATGATGATGATTTTCTTTATTTCTTCTTCTTGTATCCATAAACTGCAAAATGTCATCTGTCATCACTTTCTTTCTTGAATTTGTCTTCACTAGTGGTATGAACTCTTTTGATGTTTGTTGCATTGATTCTTTTAGCATTTCCCACTGTTCATCAATACTTTGTTTCTTCTCTATTGCATTGTACCGGTTCTGAATTGTGATTTTATATTTGTCTTGCAGCTTCTTGTCTGATTTGAGTAAATCTAAATTTAACTTGATGTTAACTGAGGCTCGTTTTGTTCTTTTTAATTTTACTCTAAGCTTTCGCACAACTGGTACATGATCACTATTGCAATCTGCCTCTGGTCTAGTTTTCACACATTCCAGACTGTTTCTAAATCTATTGCTTATCATTATGTAATCAATTTGATTACGTGTGTTGTCTCCCGGACTTTTCCATGTCCATAAACGTCTTGGATGTTGCTTAAACCAGGTGTTTCCTATCATCATGTTGTGTGTTCTTGCCCAGTCAATGAGTTTCTCACCTCTTTCGTTCCTCTCGCCTAAGTCATACTGACCAACCACTTCCTCAACTCTTTCCTTTCCTACTTTCGCGTTAAAATCCCCTAGAATTATGGTGTTTTCATGTGGTTTGCATTAATGAAGTGCCTCACTTTATTCGTCGTAAAATTTGTCAATTGTTGCCTCTAGACTGTCTGTTGTTGGTGCATAAACTTGTATAAGATTTATGTCTATTAAAGATTTATTGGCTTTCCATTCAATTTCACTCAAAGGACTCTGTCAGATATTGGGTAAAAGCCTTTCACTGTTTGGTAAAAGCCATTGGGTAAAAGCCTTCTGCATAAGTTGTTCTCTCTAATTCCAAGTGCCTATCTTTAGAGTTTGTTTTATCTTTATTTTGCTTACAGTAGCTTGATGACGATCGAGTATCACCTGTAGCACATGATGTCCCCTACCGCACGAGGGTTTTCCATTGGAATCCCCCTTAACATTGTTGTCGTGATTTATATTATTGTGGCAAGCGATTCATGATCATGAATCATGCACAATCAGTTAAATGAATTAACGGGAAGAAAAGAAGTCAAAGTTTCAGGATATATGAAATCAAAGGAAAGAAATATAAAAATCGGATAGGAGAAGATAATGGAAAGATGGACAGAATATATCAGTCAGCTCAATGACTATGAAAGACCAGAGCTAAACAATTCAAACAAAGACACAGGACCACCAATAATGCAAAGTGAAGTGGAGGAGACAATTCCACATGGAAAGAAGCAAAGGTCCAGGTCCTGACAATATAACAATCGAAGAGATAAATGCATTAGGTCAGCTGGGAGTCAAGTCATAACAAAACTACTAAATATATATATATATATATTTAGCACAAGACATATACCCGAAGATCGGGAGCTGCGATAGCTCAGTAGTTAGTGAACTGGACTACAAAGGACAAGGGGTAGGGTTCAATCCCAGCCGACGGCTTCCGGTTTCACCCAGCCTTAAATGGGTACCGAATTTTTTTCTGAGAAAGTAAAGAGGCACGGGCGTAATATCGACCACATTACCCAAAAATCATGTGCCGAAGGTCTGTAAAAACTTATGGTCACTAACACCATATTCCCTATAAGCCGCCACTTGGCGTGACGGGGGTACTTTACTTTTTTCTTTTTGACATACCAGAAGATCTGTTAAAATCTATCTTTGAAGCCATACCGAAGAAGTCAGGCGCCACTGATTGTGAGGGCCATTGCACTATTAGTCTCATGAGCCATATGATGAAAATATTACTAAGAATCAGCATGCGACGTGTAAAGAAAAAAAAAAGCAGAAATAAGTGAGGAACGATGTGGATTTGTGGAAGGAAAGGGCACCAATAATGCAAGATACATCCTGTGAACATTGATAGAAATAGCTATAGAGGTAATGAAAGATATATATATATATATATATATATATATGCTTTATAGAATACACAAAAGCATTTGACAAAGTAAAGCATGTGAAATAATCAATATCCTGGAAAAATTAAACATTGATGACAAGGATTTGCGAATCATAAAAACCTGTACTCGCAACAAACAGTGCCCATAAGCATTAGCAACCATAAAGGGCAGTTCCAATATATGAAACAAGAATTCAGACAAGGCTGTGATTTGTCGCCTGATTTTTTTTTCACTTTACAGCGAACATATTATGAGATCAATAGTAGATATAAAAAAGAATTGAAATCAGTGGTCACAACATAAACACTTTGCGATATGCAGATGATACAGTTGTAATAGCAGAGACAGAGAATGAAATACAAGAAATGATAGACATAATAGTAACAAAAAGCAACAAGAAAGGTTTCAGTCTTAATAGTAAGAAAACAGAAGTAATGGTCACATCGAAGAAACAATCATAAGATTAATAATGCAGCATAAAAATAAACAGGACAAATCTGAAACAAGTAAAATGTGTGAAGTACTTGGACACAATAGTAACATCGGATGGAAGATGCACCACAGAAATAAAAAGCAGAATAACTCAGGTCAAAATAGCATGTCAGAAAATGAAAAACGTCATCATCAATATGTGCCGTACCGGTTGGCGTTAGCGATCATGTCCTTCCACAATCTTCTATCCACAGTGCATCGTATGAGTTCTGTTGTTGACTGTTTTCCATGCCATGACACCAACCTATCCAGTATTTTCTCTCTTTGTCGCCCGCGATCCTTTTATTTTGCCAGTTCTAACCAAGTATTCCATCCAACTTGCCTCTTCTCATGATGTGCCCAAAAAATGTTGATTGCTTCTTTCTGATTTTTTTTAAAGAGCTCCCTTTTTGTGTTGGCCTCTTTGAGAACTTTCTCATTGGTCTTTTTATCTGTCTAGGGAACTTTCAACATTCTTCTGAGAAATCCCATCTCTGTAGCCTCTAATCGTCTTTTCATTTGTTTGTCTATTGTCCATGATTCGCATCCATAGGTCACAATTGGTTCTATATATATGATGAAAAACGTCATATGCAACAAATCTATGCCAATAGACATGAGAAAGAGAGTTTATCGGTGCTATATAGAGTCAATTCTAACCTATGGAAGCGAATCATGGAAACAAACATATGAAACGACGATTAGAGGCCACAGAGATGGGACTTCTCAGAAGAATGTTGAAAGTTCTCTGAACAGCTAAGAATACAAATAAAGAAATTCTCAAACAGGCCAACACAAAAAGGGAGCTGCTAAGAAACATTAGAAAGAAACAATCAACATTTTTTAGGCACATTATGAAAAGAGGAAATTTGGAATGCATGGTTACAACAGGCAAAATACAGAGAAAGAGAGATCGCGGACGACAAAGAGAGAAAATACTGCATAGCTTGGTGTCATGGCATGGAAAACAGTCAACAACAGAACTAATTCAATGCACGGTAGGTAGAAGATTGAGGAAGGATATGATCACCTATGTTCATTTAGTATTTTTATTTTCTCTCTTTTGCATTGTATTTGTCTTAAACTGTGTTGTTATATTTATCATGTACTTTCGTGTCTGAATTAGATAAGTCTTAATTTAACATTTTGTTAATTGCGGCTTTTTAAAAAAATTGTTTTAATTTTATTCTGAGTTTTCCTGCGACTGATACATGGTCACTATTGCTGCTGGTCTAGTTTTCCTAGATACCATAAATATCAATTCTGAATATTTTGTATTATCAGTTTGTAGTCAACTGTATTAAGCTTGTTATCTCTTGAGCTTTTCCTTGTCCTTGGATGCTGCTTAAATCTGGCGTTGACTATCTTACGTTGTGTGTTCTTGCACATTCAATCAGTTTGTTACCTTTCTCATTCCTCTCTATGTCTCTTGGGTCATAGCTACCAACCACTTCTTGAACTCTGTCATTTCCTTCGTTTACATTGAAATCACCTACAGCTATCGTGGGGCTCGGGAGCCGCAATAGCTCAGTGGTTAGTGAACTGGAGTACAAAGGACAAGAGGTAGGGTTCGATCCCAACCAACTAATTCCGGTTCACCCAGCCTTTAATGTGGTACCAGATTTTTTTCTGGGAAAGTAAAGCGGCACGGGCGTAATACCGACCACATTACCCCAACAATCAAGCACCGAAGGTCTGTAAAATTTATGGTCACTAACACCATATTCCCTATACGCCACTTATCGCGACGAGAGTACTTAACTTTTTTTTCGTGGGGCTCGTGTTTGTGTTGCACTGTCCAAGTTGTAAAATGTATCAACTGGATCTCTGTGTTGTTTGCTGTTGCGTAAAATTGTATACGTATATTGGTGTTTCATTTAATGTAACTACATGTAATAATAATAATCGGCGAAATATTACACAAAATCCTTTCACTGTTCTTGATCGCTCCTACCCCACTTTGTTGTTCAGTGCTTCCAGAATAGATTATGTTATATTTATCATAATATTTCTAACGTGATCCCGTGTATTTAATTTCTCATAGTCTCCTTCTTCCTTTCAACTCCGTGTGGACCCTAGGCCTTTAACAAATATTTCCCATGCAGTTCTGTTTCTTGCCACTCTTTTAAGATCATTCCATGTCTTCCCCATCATCTTATCTCTACTTCCACCTGTCTTCTCTAAGAATATTTTGGTCTTTCTCTTTGTCTTTTCCCCTGGGGTTTAAAAAAAATGGGCCTGGCGTGTAATACTCTCAGTTGACTTCCGCAGTGTGTGTTCTCTCAGCGCCATATTATTCATTGTATCTCTTCATGCACTGGTATTTGACTGGTACTTTTCCATATTCTACGTTAGTTGTTTTGTCCTTCAAATTCCATCCTTCTATTCTGCGCGACCACTCATTAATGAATGTTTGTTTCTTCATGATTGTCATTTTTGAATCTATCTTTGAAGCCATACCGAAGAAGTCAGGCGCCACTGATTGTGAGGGCCATTGCACTATTAGTCTCATGAGCCATATGATGAAAATATTACTAAGAATCATCATGCGACGTGTAAAGAAAAAAAAAGCAGAAATAAGTGAGGAACGATGTGGATTTGTGGAAGGAAAGGGCACCAATAATGCAAGATACATCCTGTGAACATTGATAGAAATAGCTATAGAGGTAATGAAAGATATATATATATATATATATATATATATATATATATGCTTTATAGAATACACAAAAGCATTTGACAAAGTAAAGCATGTGAAATAATCAATATCCTGGAAAAATTAAACATTGATGACAAGGATTTGCGAATCATAAAACCTGTACTCGCAACAAACAGTGCCCATAAGCATTAGCAACCATAAAGGGCAGTTCCAATATATGAAACAAGAATTCAGACAAGGCTGTGATTTGTCGCCTGATTTTTTTTTCACTTTACAGCGAACATATTATGAGATCAATAGTAGATATAAAAAGAATTGAAATCAGTGGTCACAACATAAACACTTTGCGATATGCAGATGATACAGTTGTAATAGCAGAGACAGAGAATGAAATACAAGAAATGATAGACATAATAGTAACAAAAAGCAACAAGAAAGGTTTCAGTCTTAATAGTAAGAAAACAGAAGTAATGGTCACATCGAAGAAACAATCATAAGATTAATAATGCAGCATAAAAATAAACAGGACAAATCTGAAACAAGTAAAATGTGTGAAGTACTTGGACACAATAGTAACATCGGATGGAAGATGCACCACAGAAATAAAAAGCAGAATAACTCAGGTCAAAATAGCATGTCAGAAAATGAAAAACGTCATCATCAATATGTGCCGTACCGGTTGGCGTTGGCGATCATGTCCTTCCACAATCTTCTATCCACAGTGCATCGTATGAGTTCTGTTGTTGACTGTTTTCCATGCCATGACACCAACCTATCCAGTATTTTCTCTCTTTGTCGCCCGCGATCCTTTTATTTTGCCAGTTCTAACCAAGTATTCCATCCAACTTGCCTCTTCTCATGATGTGCCCAAAAAATGTTGATTGCTTCTTTCTGATTTTTTTTAAAGAGCTCCCTTTTTGTGTTGGCCTCTTTGAGAACTTTCTCATTGGTCTTTTTATCTGTCTAGGGAACTTTCAACATTCTTCTGAGAAATCCCATCTCTGTAGCCTCTAATCGTCTTTTCATTTGTTTGTCTATTGTCCATGATTCGCATCCATAGGTCACAATTGGTTCTATATATATGATGAAAAACGTCATATGCAACAAATCTATGCCAATAGACATGAGAAAGAGAGTTTATCGGTGCTATATAGAGTCAATTCTAACCTATGGAAGCGAATCATGGAAACAAACATATGAAACGACGATTAGAGGCCACAGAGATGGGACTTCTCAGAAGAATGTTGAAAGTTCTCTGAACAGCTAAGAATACAAATAAAGAAATTCTCAAACAGGCCAACACAAAAAGGGAGCTGCTAAGAAACATTAGAAAGAAACAATCAACATTTTTTAGGCACATTATGAAAAGAGGAAATTTGGAATGCATGGTTACAACAGGCAAAATACAGAGAAAGAGAGATCGCGGACGACAAAGAGAGAAAATACTGCATAGCTTGGTGTCATGGCATGGAAAACAGTCAACAACAGAACTAATTCAATGCACGGTAGGTAGAAGATTGAGGAAGGATATGATCACCTATGTTCATTTAGTATTTTATTTTCTCTCTTTTGCATTGTATTTGTCTTAAACTGTGTTGTTATATTTATCATGTACTTTCGTGTCTGAATTAGATAAGTCTTAATTTAACATTTTGTTAATTGCGGCTTTTTAAAAAAAATTGTTTTAATTTTATTCTGAGTTTTCCTGCGACTGATACATGGTCACTATTGCTGCTGGTCTAGTTTTCCTAGATACCATAAATATCAATTCTGAATGTTTTGTATTATCAGTTTGTAGTCAACTGTATTAAGCTTGTTATCTCTTGAGCTTTTCCTTGTCCTTGGATGCTGCTTAAATCTGGCGTTGACTATCTTACGTTGTGTGTTCTTGCACATTCAATCAGTTTGTTACCTTTCTCATTCCTCTCTATGTCTCTTGGGTCATAGCTACCAACCACTTCTTGAACTCTGTCATTTCCTTCGTTTACATTGAAATCACCTACAGCTATCGTGGGGCTCGGGAGCCGCAATAGCTCAGTGGTTAGTGAACTGGAGTACAAAGGACAAGAGGTAGGGTTCGATCCCAACCAACTAATTCCGGTTCACCCAGCCTTTAATGTGGTACCAGATTTTTTTCTGGGAAAGTAAAGCGGCACGGGCGTAATACCGACCACATTACCCCAACAATCAAGCACCGAAGGTCTGTAAAATTTATGGTCACTAACACCATATTCCCTATACGCCACTTATCGCGACGAGAGTACTTAACTTTTTTTTCGTGGGGCTCGTGTTTGTGTTGCACTGTCCAAGTTGTAAAATGTATCAACTGGATCTCTGTGTTGTTTGCTGTTGCGTAAAATTGTATACGTATATTGGTGTTTCATTTAATGTAACTACATGTAATAATAATAATCGGCGAAATATTACACAAAATCCTTTCACTGTTCTTGATCGCTCCTACCCCACTTTGTTGTTCAGTGCTTCCAGAATAGATTATGTTATATTTATCATAATATTTCTAACGTGATCCCGTGTATTTAATTTCTCATAGTCTCCTTCTTCCTTTCAACTCCGTGTGGACCCTAGGCCTTTAACAAATATTTCCCATGCAGTTCTGTTTCTTGCCACTCTTTTAAGATCATTCCATGTCTTCCCCATCATCTTATCTCTACTTCCACCTGTCTTCTCTAAGAATATTTTGGTCTTTCTCTTTGTCTTTTCCCCTGGGGTTTAAAAAAAATGGGCATGGCGTGTAATACTCTCAGTTGACTTCCGCAGTGTGTGTTCTCTCAGCGCCATATTATTCATTGTATCTCTTCATGCACTGGTATTTGACTGGTACTTTTCCATATTCTACGTTAGTTGTTTTGTCCTTCAAATTCCATCCTTCTATTCTGCGCGACCACTCATTATGTGAATGTTTGTTTCTTCATGATTGTCATTTTTGTTGTTCTCAATGTTTCACGACCATATAATATGACTCACTTAACATTGGACTTGAAGATTTATATTTTTGTATTTAACCTAATTTCTATGGATTTCCATGTTTTCCAGTATAATGGAGGCTCCTCTAACTTTTGATATACTTATTTGGTATCATTCTCTGCTCCTCCATCTTTGTCTAAATTACTGCCCGGATATATGTAAGAGCGTACGTCTAGTAGTAGTATTTCTACTAATTTTATTTGGTTATTGCCAACTGCACTAATCCTCAAAATGTTGGTCTTATCTCTGTTTATTGTCAATCCCAGCTATTGTGATCACTCATCAAGCATGCTCATTTTAACTTGCATCTGTTGATGATTATGTGATAGGAAAATTGTTCATCAGCAAAGTCTAAATCATCAAGTTGCTCATTCAGTTCATCATTAACAAGTACCGGGCCTACTAGCGTAGGTGATCATGTCTCTCCACAACTTTCGATCTTCGCAGCTATTTATCATTTCTGTTGTTGATCTTCTGCTAAGCCATTCTCTTAAGCTGTCTGTTATTTTTTCTCTTTTTACTTCCCTCTATCTCTTCGTCCCTCAATTTTTCCAGTTGTTACAATATATTGCAGTTGTTCTCTTCTCATTACATGGCCAAACAATGATGATTGTTTCTTCCTAATTTTGGAAATTAGCTCTCTTTTTGCTTTGACATCTCTCAGAACATCTTCATTACTCTTCTTAGCTGTATTCTTAGCTGTATTCTCAACATTCTTCTGTAAAACCACATTTCTACAGACTCCATTGATTTTCTTGTCTGTTGTCCTATTGTCCATGACTCGCATCCAAATGTTAAGTCTGGCTCTACGTAACATTCAAGAACTCTATTTCTTGTTTCTATTGTCAAAAATGGATTGCATAGTATTTTCCTCATTTTTTGGAAAGCTGCTTTTGCCTGAGCCATTCTGCATCTCACTTCTTTTGTACATCTTCCGTGCGTGGTTAACAAAGTTCCCAAATATTTAAATTAATTTACCTGTTTTAATATTGTTCCACTTGTCTTTATTTTGCACTGAGGTGATGTCTTTTTCTTTGTTGTTACCATTACCTCTGTCTTTTTGCTATTAAGGCTGAGTCCTTTATTTTTGCTTTCTTTCACTATAATGTTCAACATTTCTTGTAACTCATTTTTACTCTTAGCGATTAATACTGTATCATCGGCATACCTTAAATCATTTATATTATGACGTCCAATTGTTATTCAAGGCATGCCCCTTATGGATCTTAAAATAATCTCACTATAAATGTCAATCAGTTACATGCTCTTATTTCAAATGCTTCTATAAGCTGCCATACATACATTGTTCTTATCCGGTTAATAAACTTTGTGAGGATTCCCTAATGACTCAGCAACTTCCAAAGCATTCCTCTGTCTTATCTATCAAATGCCTTTTCGTAATTTGAATCCGATATAAAGAGGGGACTGTAGTTCTAAGCTTTGTTCAACTATTATACGTAGAGTAGTAATTTGATCAGCACATGATCTGTTTGTCTTAAAAAAGCTCCTTGTTCATCTCTCAAATGTTTCTTTATGGCCTCTTTTAGTCTCTCCAGAATGATTCTGCTTAATATTTTTCCTGGCACTGATAGTAGCATAATTCCTTTATAATTTGTGCCCTCCTTTAAACTTTCATTCTTTGGTAGTTTGACCATATATCTTTCTTTCCAGTCTTTAAGTATTTCTTCCCCTTACCATATTTTATGTAATAGATTATGAAACATCTTGGTAGAGGTGTTGCTATCTACGTTGATGGTTTCTGAAGAAAATTGCATCCGGTCCACTGACATTTTAAATAGCTTGATAGCTTTCATTATTTCTTCCTTGCTTGGCTTTCCACAGTTAACGTGTAACTCTTCTTCTGCTGGTTGCAAATTTGGAGGACTCTTTGGGCTAGGTATATTCAAGAATTCTTCAAAATACTCCTTCCATCTCTTCATTTGTTTCCCTGTATTACTAAGCAGATTTTATTTCTTGTTCTTTAAGATTCTCAAGACAATCTAGTGGCATTGTTCAGTTACAATTCAGTGAATCTATCTATATGGTCACTTGTGTTGGGTCTTGCAAAGAATAACATTTTTGTTACTTGGACTAGAGTTCAAGGTTCTGACGGTGGTTAATATCTGACCTATTTTCTATTTCTGCCCTTATTATCTGTGTGTCCTTCAGTATGTAACTTGTCAATATTTCAAAAGTGCTGTTTTTAGTATTTTTCTTACAGTCTGTAAATGATATCTCTTTATGCAGGGTCTCACTTTGTTAGAGAAACACTTGAATGGATTAAATTTCAGAAATAAGTATTGCAATACTGCATTGTATCTAACTTAAAGACGTAAATACTGCTAGACTGCGCTGTCTCTTCTGTTTAATTTACTATCTATATATTTAGAAAACATGAGAGCATATTTACAATACATAATTGACAACGCATGTAGCACCACAAGCTTAAATATAGAAGAATTTAGATATGTAGGCGACACCGGTATTTGTTCTCTCAAGTAGCCAGTAGCGTCTCAGTATTGAGTTATGGACAAATTTCCCATAGTACAATAAATGTAAATCCAGTCTTCCAGTTTTCTATTTTCTAAATTGGTGTCCTAACATTGCAAATTTTTACTCCCAGTCTATGTTTTGCTTTTAGTTTGTTTACATTAGCTTCCATGCTTACATTACTATTAGCATTGGTAGCAAATGATAGCCATTATTGGATGAGGATTTTTCATTAAAGTTTCCATTAACGTCCTTGTTTGATTTGTTAAAGTTGTGGCCACTGATGACAACCCAGAGTTTACAACGGTGGTTTTCCGTTACCTTCTGGTTTTCATCAGGTTGACATCTCTGGTCTTTGGTTAAAAAACATCACCCAATATGCAGTAAGGTTGATATTTGTTTTTAGGATTCTCTCCCTTAACGTTTTGCTCTTCCGAGCTCGTCTACAGAGGCAACTATAGGTAGTAGCGTCAACTCAGTCTGCTGTGTACAAGAGCAGAAAACTGCATGACCTGACACGCATTCACATTGTTTTACCATTTAGTGATAAATTATGTTTTTTTTTAAAGTTTTATCGCAGTCAACCTAAGTACACAATTTAAGTGCGTGGGACAGTACGTAAACGGATAAATGAGTTCAAATACTAAGGGAGAGGTTCACTTCAAATGATAGAAGCACACCAAAGGTAAGGTGCACAAAAGTTTAGACAACACGGCATTCCAATGAATTAGGAAAATATAATGAAACGGTTTTTCTTTTGGTCAATAGAGAGAAGTAAAAATAGTTCTTCAGGGTTACGTGGAACCAATCCTTACATGTGCATGCGAATTCTGGACAGCAGACAATACAATCTTTGAGACTACAGACGTGTGGTTTTATATTTTTAAAAATCATGAGAATACAATAGACAACTAAAAGGAATAATGGGACGTTCTAAAGTAGGCCAAAGCAAAAATAAAAATAATTTATGACATCAGGTGGAAACTTTCATTTTTTTTTATGCAGTGAATGGGAAAATAACAGGCATTTTTGTTTCGACAACAGGAAAAATTAAGCAAGGAAAGATAGAAGGATGCTTAGAGAATAAGATACAGGACAATTTAATAAAGTGATTTTGTAGGTAGTCAACACCATCATTGATAAACAACTATAGAGATAGAAAGTTCTGGGATACTTGATCGCACCAGCAGCCACAGCACGGTGCTACTTGATGATGATGATGGCCTGTTTTTACTAAGTCTTTACGTCACTGTTAACTTTCTTTGCTATTATAATGAAAGTGAAGGTACATAAAATGAATAACGTCCAAATAGTGCAATACAAATACATTTGGGGAAATAGTAAGTAAAGTAAAGTACCCCCCGTCACGCCAAGTGGCGTATAGGGAAATATGGTGTTAGTGACCATATATTTTACAGACCTTCAGCACATGATTTTTTGGGGTAATGTGGTCGGTATTACGCCCGTGCTGCTTTTACTTTCCCAGAAAAAATCCGGTACCCATTTAAGGCTGGGTGAACCCGGAGCCGTCGGTTGGGATCGAACCCTACCCCTTGTCCGTAGTAGTCCAGTTCACTAACCACTGAGCTATCGCGGCTCCTACTAATTTTTAGGGAATTAGTAAAACCCAGGTGTCCTCGCCAGGGTACGAACCCCGGCTGTTGCCGTGGTAAGCCAACCGCCTATCGATTGTGCTAACCGGACACCCCATTTGGGGAAATGCACGATTGTGCTAACCGGACACCCCATTTGGGGAAATGCAAACACAATTTGTACATTATAACTATATCAGGTCACAGGTCAACAGACTTCTTGCTTTCTTTTGTTTGACTGCGTTTGTTTTGGACAACTTTTTGTTCGAGATTAATCCGGAGACCTTCAGTTACTATATAATCGAGTTTTAAAGTTTTTTTTTTCGAGCATCAAATTCTTCAATTGTTAGGCTCCAAAGTAAGTGAATTTTGTAATCTATTGAAACTTGGAACAATTTAAATGATTGTTTGACAGAGCTGGGATGTATTTTCCATTGCTAACTATATATATATATATATATATATATATATATATATATATATATATATATATTTAAATATAAATTAGTAATAACTTGTTTAATCGTGCAAGTGCTTTCACCTATCGTTGTATTTGTGCTTCATTTGTCAAATCACTGCTTTGTTATTTATGTAGGTTTGTTTTACTTATCTTTCAACCAGGTTTCCCATGATGGTGGATCTAGGTCACGTTCTCTTGATCGCTGCAGAAAGTGCATTCAGGGTCTGATTAATTTTGGTTCTCCATTGCACTTTTCTGCGTTAAAGTCAAAATGATGATCTACTTATTACATCTACGCCGCTAAAGCGGAGTCGTACGCTAGCAACATTCCCTTTTTGACAAATCAATTGTTGTGAATGCGACCTCCAACCATCTAGACTAGATCTGCGCTTTACGTCACATTGGTGCTGTTCATGACCGTTGTTGGAATTCCTTGACACAAGTTATTTACATGTTACTCATTAATGTAAACTGCTTCGTCAGCCGCAGTTTTATATCTTTATGGAATTTGCACCGTGTTATGTTCGTCATAGGCTGCTTTCACTAGAGTAATCAGGAATCTAAAGGGAGCGAAATTGTTGTGACAATTCAACAAAACCCTAGACCGGCCGTGCGCTAATCTTACGATCTATTGTATGGTGTGGGACAGGGATAATCTGACGACTAACTGTGTGTCTATATGTTCGGAATTGGAGTCAACAAAGATGGCCTAACATCATCAAGCGCTACACATTAAAACAAAAATATGACGATCATCGATTTCAAGAGGACGTGAACTTCCGGTATATGGTGGATAGGTGGCGGGAACAAATAAATGCTATGCATGAAAGGTGTTCCTTGTTGCAGTTTCCTCATATTCTAAGTCCCGCTTGTTGCAGGAGTTACTGAGTTAAGTGCTCTGTGCACACCGTGAGCTGTGTGGCTCACCCGTTTGGATCATGTTTCGATATTCCAATTGTTTACGATGAATGATGATATCGTATGACAGGGAACAGTTGGCTGTGTTCACTTTCTGTGGCAATTCTTACTGTCAGTACGACTCAAATTGATAGGCTGGAGAAAATACAAAATGAAGCCATGCGCATTATCTTGCGATGTACAAGGGACACTCCCTGTGTCGCAATGAGGTATCTTCATTACTTTCGAACCATGGATGACAGAATCAAGATATAGAGAGCACGAGTATACCTGAAGATTAGTACAGATACAGAGCATCCATTGCACCAAGTGCTCAACACAGAGAAAGGTGCCAGGCTAAAAATAGGCAAATCATGGGTGGGCCGAGCAAAAGATGTCATCAAACAGGTCTGTGGGCTTACCAATATCAGCATTGGTGAGGAGTGGATACCGGTGCCTACGTCATTCAAGGGGACTTTCTCGTGTATTGTCACACTCGACAGGAAAAGTAGGGAACAGAACCCGATCGTGGTTAATGCTGAGGTCAACGGTCTCATCTGCGATAACACCGATGAGAAAGATAGTCATTTACACAAACGGATCTGTAAGACGCACGAAAGAAATGCATGGACATTTACAGCACGCTCGGCAGGCAGAATTGTCAAAGAAGACAGTGATGCATACGTCATGGCCACGAGTAGTATGACAATGGAGGTGATGGCAGTGACCAAGGCATTCAAATGGTTGGAGCCACAAGACTACACCCACGCATGTATACTGAGTGATTCGATGAGCATGATAAAAAAAAGTGGAGGCTGGCTCTATACGCATGCAATGGGTAGAGTCGTTGCAGAAATCCAAAATACGTAAGGTCACGTTTGTCTGTGTCCCTGGACATGCGGGAGTACGGGGAAATAAAAGAGCGGACAGGTTGGCTAGCTGTGCTGTTGTTGAGGACGAGCAACCAATGGATCGGGCGGACATCATCAATGCCCTCCGAGATGTGGGAAGAGCACAGGACTTCGAGAAACACAGATCCACGTCACTTCTTCGGATGATGGAAATGGGAGTTAAGATGGTCACAGCCAGAAATGAGAAACTTAGTGGCCGTGTAAGAAGACTTATCAACCAACACAGAACTGGAGTCGTCAGTCGCTGGACACTGAGGGAATTGCTGAGGAGGGGATCTGAGCATCTATGGACGTGTTCGTATTGCAATGATGATGACCCGCAAATAATTCAATAACTCACTTTCTGTGCTTTTCGCCTTATGTCTTTTGGCGTGTGCCGAGACTGCTACGTTGAGGATTACAGTTGCCTTTCTTTGTTTGGGAGATGAGATATTAATTCGGATGATTACGCTGGCTCGGGCGGTTGAGCAATCATGGATTTTAATTCGTTTGCAATGATACCGGGGCCTTCCATAATCAAATAACCAAACCTTTCAACCATTCATTTGTTTCTACTTTTATTTTGAATGACACAATAATTAAACAATATCTTATTTATTTTCTATCGATAGATTTCTCTTTTAATGTCCCTAATTGATTATCGAAGCCTGTATTGTTATTTTCTGATTACATTATCTTCATTCAATATTATTGCTAACGTTAAGGGTAAAACACAAGGAAAATAAATACCCAGACAAAGGTATTTTTTTTTACAGCAATCTCTGACTCGGAATAATCTACAATCGACAACATAAAACAATGGAATCAACTGACCGACAGTCCGTACTTGAACTTAAACCTTGTCACACGGGAGGTAGCCCTGAAAATGAAATAACTGTTAGCGTATTACCTCTCCTCCCCCCACCCCTCCTTATACACAGTTACTTATACTAAGTTTTCAAACATAACGACCTCCCCCCCCCCCCCACTCCCAATTCCTCACAAACATACACTAACACAACGAGCACATAAATATAGACTAAAATACTTGCGTTCGTTTCGAATATTGGTTTGGGCTGTCTATAATTTACTATGTTTATCGTTGCCGTTGATTTATTTTCTAAGTTCTGTAAAAGAAAAGGAAAAAAAAACACAACACCGATGTCCCTGTTCTTGTATATTCGTCTTTCCTCCCAGGTCTCCACAAATAATAAATGTTTAATGTTTTAATTATCTATTATTCACTTTAATAGCAACAATCAGTTAAATCTAGGCTTCTTTAACAACAATAACAAATAACCATAAATATGAAAACAGAAAACAAAATCAAAAGGAAATACACATTACCTGCAAGCACACAAATTGAATAATATATTTGAGGTTGTGTGATGCAGAACTATAACGCTGGTTTGTCCGATGACTTTTCTGTACTTCCTTTTATAAACTAGCGCGAAGAGCTCCAGGTCTCACAATGATACCACCAACGCTTCCTCTAAGCTGCGCAAATAGTTGCGCAGAATGTTTTTGTCGCCACACATTTTCGTTACGTGTACACTTTCTGAAGCTTTTATTTTTAGAAACCAAATTCTATAAACTTTGCTTTTGAAATTGATTTAGAGTCATAGAAATTGTTGGGGAATTGTTACGATTTATCAAAAAAATAATTCTGCTAAAATTACAGCATCATCATCATCGAGTAAAGGTAAAGTACGAGACTTAAACCGGCGTCATAGCACGCGAGTTTCCACCAATATGTGCTCCGCCGCTTATCTAGAAATATTCAGAGATTTCTGGATAGTGTCGCTTCAAGCATCGAAACTCACGATGCGAGGCAACATTCCTCACCGTCCCAGGGTAACTTCCCAGGGTAATACCCTGGTACCCATTTCTGCCAACAGCTGGGTCGACCGTGGGGGTATTTATTTTTTTTCCAACCACGAGTACAGTTAACACTGCTCCCAGCGGGAATCGAGCACGGGTTGTCCGAACGTCGGTAGTCCAGTCGGGTGGTTTTCCCAACTCGGCTACCGAGGCCTCCCAACATCATTGACTGGCGTCTCCGCATAGAAGGTTGGCTACCATTCCGTTCTGTCTCTTTATTTGATAATCCAGGTTGTCATAGGCTAACTTGTCCATCTTTTGATGTTACTCGTCCATGTTAGTTTTCGTCTGCCTCTGTCTTCTTTTACTTTAGAATTTCTCTCTATGGCTTTCTTTAGAATAGTACATGACGAGTCCCCAATCTCTTTCACGGTGGTCAGCCATATTCGTCTTTCCCTCTTGTGTACCACACACTTCGCTGCTTTCGCTTTCTGAGCCGATGATCATTTCTGATTCTTACGCCCCATCTAGCGTCACAGATTTTATACATTCGGAATCGGAAAATTGCATATCATTTACAAAAAAAATATTTTTCCTTAAAAGGCGCAGCATTTTACTTCAAAATTGTAGTACATCTAAGACATTGTTCATGAATAAAATGTTGCGTGCAGTTTTTAGTTTTAGCTTCAATTTTCATTGATATATCACTAAACCTGGAAAGTGGCACAGTCTAAAGCAGTGGTTCTCAACCGAGTCGACATGACTAGACTGGGGAGCCGAAGAATATTTTAAGTATACCGCAGGGAAAAAATGGAATAATTGGGGAGCCACGGCACAAGACTGAGAGGTGGTTACACTGGACGAGACTAGAGAACCATTCATAGGAATACGTTGTAGAATACTACAGTTGATGTCACTTCTTTCAGTTAATATATTAAGGTGACCATTCGTCCCGGATTGTCCGGGACAGTCCCGGAATTTGACATTTTTTTAACCTTTGTCCCGGATTAGCTGCTGTACCGGTTTTGTCCCGATTTTGGCATGTTTGTTAGCTTTTGTCCCGGATTTGATAAAAAATAATTTGGGACATAAACGTTTACCAATTTTGCCATTTTGGTATACGGCGTACATTTCTTCAATTAAAAAAAATATTATTCCGTTGCTGTGTAGACAATTTTGTTTAATATCAAAACAGTAGAATGCGCTCCTAGTTTTAAATCTCGTATATATTCGTTGTGTTACTAACTTTCACTTTCACTTTCGCAAAAAATGGCACCGAAACGTAATTGTAGTTTTAATCAAGATTTACAAAAGGAATACCCTTTTATAAAAAAGTCTACATCGTCATCAGACTTCACTGTAAGATGTAATATATGTTCATCCGGGTTTACTATTAACCATAGTGGACGTGGTGATATTAAGAGCCTCATAAATAGTGATAAACATAAGAGAGCCGTCGCTACTGCTGCATCAAGCTCGTCGTTGACAAATTTTTTTCGAGCTGAACAGGTTGGTGACAAAGAAGAACAGTTAGCTGCTACAGAAGGTGCCTTTGCATATCATACAGTGATGCACAATCACACGTTTAGATCTATGGACTGCACATCAAAATTGCTTCAGGTAACTTTAGAACCAAAATTTGCTTGTGCACGTACGAAAACAGAAGCTATTATTCGGAATGTGTTCACACCCCATGCTCTAAACGAGTTGAGATGTGACCTAGAAAACGTAACATTTATCTCCATACTGACAGATGCCTCCAACCACAAAGAAATCAAGATTTTTCCTTTGCTTGTCAGATACTTTGATCGCAATAAGGGACTGAAAGTTAAAATATTAGAGTTGAAGTCATTGCCGGGTGAAACATCTGATATAGTAAGTAGTTTTCTTATTGACTGTCTAACTGAAACTGGTTTAGAACTGAAAGTAGTTGGATTATGTGCAGACAACACAAATTCTAATTTTGGGGGCGCTGAAAGAAAAGGACAGAAAAATGTTTTCACAAAACTGAAAGAAAACCTTGACATAGTTTGATAGGTGTTGGGTGTGCTTGCCATATTTTCCACAACACTGTTCGAGCAGCTGCAGACATATTGCACAAAAAATTAGTGAGTGGAGTCTTAATAAAACATTACCAGGGCAGCGTTGGGTTGAACTAGCTTCCCACTTCAGAAACAATCATGTGTCCGTTTCACATATTCTGAAGTTGGCAGAGTTCTTTTTGTGTCTACCTGGAACAAATGCTGCAACAGAACGAGTGTTTTCTCTGATGAACAGTTTGTGGACAAATGATAAAACACAACTAGGTGTTGAAACTTTAAAAGCCATGTTGATCACCAAAGTGAACTATGAGGGAACATGTGTCGAATTTTATAAGATGCTGCATACAAAGAAGGACATTTTACAGAAAATTCACTCATCTGAAAAGTACAGCATCTCTGTTTCACCTTCAATTTAAGTGAGTATCACTGGGTTTTTTTAATCTCCTGATTATCCTGATAGCATATTGTAGGTCTATATTATTAGATGTTTTAAAAAGTATGTATTATTCACTTGAAAATGACAGCAAGAAGAATTGTAATTTTATTGGTGGAAAATTGAAGTAAAATTATTCCGTCCCGGAATGGGATTTCAAAAATATGGTGACCTTAATATATATATATATACACACATATATATATATATTTATTTATAATATGTGTGGGTGTGTGTGTGACTGTGTGTGCGGAAGAAATTTTGTAGGTGCCAAAAAAAGATAACTTTAAATTTCATAATACCTGTGTTTATTTGCTGTTGGATTTTATTATTGTTAATATTCACGGTACTTATGCGATACACGCACTTAATAAAATTATAATAGCTAGTTTTGTTTCTCAATAACCAAAAAAAAAGTTTAAAATTAAAAAAAAATTAAACAACGTATAGATATCAATTGCAATATTAAAGTAATGTTTACAGTACCTTATTTATACTGAAGAGGTTGTTGCCTCGGCGTGGTACTCGTTTTTTGAGTGTATCTTTCTCAAGATCTCATGATTTGAAGCAAGTTTTTCACTGAAGCTCTCACACGCTAAATTCATGTCAGATTTTACTATTCACATGGCTTGCACCGATCTCACATTAATCCCTGATTTCTCTTCGGACCAGTCGTAGTTCATTTGAGAAAATAGT
The DNA here is from genome assembly GCA_032433765.1 of Megaustenia siamemsis. NCBI lineage: Eukaryota > Metazoa > Mollusca > Gastropoda > Stylommatophora > Ariophantidae > Megaustenia > Megaustenia siamemsis. The sequence continues at coordinate 43,669,145 of JAVIAB010000047.1, forward strand.
CTTTCTACGGGTGCATTGCTTCCAGGTAAGCACATAAAAATTTCAAGAATTCTCTTCATATTAGCATGTGGTAACAAATTGAGGAACTAACAGGAAGAAAAACGCAACAAAAAAATGGATGTCTAAGATCAAAGGAAGGAGAACTGTTGATTGATCAAGAAAACATAAGGGAACGATGGACAAATACATTAAAGATCTTTATAATGATGAACGAACGGAAGTAAATATTAAGGATAATGGAGAAGGGCCAGATATACTCATAGAAGAAGTGGAAGATGCATTGCGCAATATAAAAGTAGGCAAAGCTCATGGACCAGATAATATAACTAAAGAAGAGATTGAAGCCATGGGTGATTTTGGAATAGAAATAATAACAAAAATATTGAATGATATTTACAACAGCGGATATATACCAGACGACATGCTCAAATCAATATTCATAGCCCTACCAAAGAAATCGGGTGCGATTGAATGCGATGATCATCGCACAATAAGCCTTATGAGTCACATGACTAAGATATTACTAAGAATCATCATGCGAAGAGTGCGAAACAAAATCAGTCCAGAAATTAGCGATGAACAGTGTGGTTTTGTTAGAGATAAAGGAACAAGCAATGCCATTTATATCATAAGATCTTTAGTAGAAAGAACCATAGAAGTAAAAACAGATCTATACCTATGTTTCATAGATTACACAAAGGCATTTGACAAAGTAAAGCACCAAGAAATAATCAAAATTTTAGAAAGCATAAACGTAGACAGCAAAGATCTAAGAATAATAAAGAATATGTACTGGCAACAAACAGCAGCCAAAAGATCTGGAAACCAATTGGGAATGTTTCAAAAAATAAAACATGGTGTTAGACAAGGTTGTGTGCTGTCACCAGATTTGTTTAAAATTTAAAGTGAGATTATTTTAAGATCCATAACGGACATGCCTGGAATAACAATTGGAGGTCATAATATAAATAATCTAAGGTATGCTGATGATAGTCTTAATCCCTAAGAGTGAAAATGAGTTACAAGAAATGTTGGACATTATACGGAAAGAAAGATAAATAAAGGAATCAGGCTTAATAGCAACAAGACAGAGGTAATGGTAATAACAAAGAAAAAGACATCACCTCAGTGCAAAATAAAGACAAGTGGAACAATATTAAAACAGGTAAATCTCTCTCTCTCTCTGTCTGCGATCAGGACTCAATCAGAGTAGGATTCCAGACTCTCACATGAAGTCAGCTGTCAGGTTAAGTGTGTTGATCGCCGTCACAGACAAAACATCACAATTAGAGTCTGCCAGATCCACTCAGATTGAATACCCGTTAAAACGTTGCACTGTGTTCTGCGCCAGTGGCCCAGTGCATCCGATTTCAGCCAACATTTTATTCAGGTTTGCTTTCCTTAGCCTTTGATTGTCCCCAATCTTACTGCAAGGCAGCAGATGATCTTTTCTGTAGGGGAATTCTGCCCTTAGATGGTCGGCCCTCCCAGGTTTACGAGCACCATCTTCCCGAGTCACTAGAGGTGACTAACACAGACATGCACACACAAAGATACGAGATGTGACCAACACAGACATGCACACAGCGATACGAGATGTGACCAACACAGACATGCACACAGCGATACGAGGCATGACTAACACTGACACACATCAATATATATGACACATGCCTAATATAGATATGCACACAAAAATATAAGATATGACCAACATAGACATGCACACACAAAGATATGAGATGTGACTAACATAGCCATGCACACACAAGGATATGAGATGTGACATAAACAGACATGCACACACAAAGACATGACACATGACTAAGACAGATACACACTAAGATATGAGATATGACTAAGCACAGACACACATAAAGATATGAGACATGATTAACACGGACACACCAAGATATGCGACATGACCAACATGACACACAACAAGATATGAGCCATGGCCAGCACACACACACACACACGCACGCACGCACGCACACACACACACACACACACACACACACACACACAAGCTAAGATATGAGCCATGGCTAGCGCAGTAACACATCAAGATATGCGCGATGGCCCCACGGAAAAACACCAAGAAACGAACCATGTCCAGCACAGAAACACACCAAGGCATCCACATGCTTGGGTCCGTTGTAGTCGGTAGACTCTTCTCAACGTGAGAATCATCGACACACGAGACGCAGGCCCCGATTAACTGTTCACAGGTTTCGTTCAAACAGTTGTCCGGGCATTTGAGAGTGCAGTCTGACCCGTAGTACGTTTCCTTGCACGTACAGTCTGCACTATCCGGGTCACATATGATGTCACAGCCATAAGAACACGTCTGTTTGCACTGTAGCCCAAAATTACATCGGGACAAGTGTTATTACAGGTGTAGCCAGTATGATTACATTGTAGGCATTTTCCGGATTTTCCCTCACATAAAGGACAGACACTGAGACAAGACCCGGAGTAGTCGTGTCCATAGATCCCATGTGAACAGTTGCCGTGACACGTACCGATGATGACGTTGCAGCCTTTGCAACACCCACTACACACCTCACAAAACGATCAAGAATGCCCGTCCAGACAATAGGTGTCTGTAAATGTTTGCACCTCACACACCGTCAGTGCACTGTCGGCCTGCGAAATGGCCGGTGAGAACTCAATCTTAATCTGTGCCATTGTCGCTTGTGTGGTGACCACAATAGTGTTCACAGAAATATTTGGGTATGATATATCATTATACTGGAACACTACGCCGGCACTGTCGGAGAAAGCTCCCGGAGTGGCCTTCTTTACCTGAGTCATAGTGCTAGGTCGATGATAGATTCGAATGGTGTGAATCTTCTGGGGCGTGGCAAAGTTCAGATGCCAGTAAACAGAATTGGTTCCACTTCTCAATTGTATGTGTGTGCAGTCATTGTCATAGAGATTAGTCTTTGTTTTGCCATTAACTGCGGCCTCTGGTCCACATCCGTCCCCTGTATAACCAACATTAAATGTGTCGGTCTGGTTTGTGTTCTGTTTGAGAGCCACATTCTGACCCCCGCCAATGTAGATGGAGCAGATATTTGCAACTATCGTCCCTTCAATCCGTAACTTGTTGATCAGACCAGCCCCAGAGCAGAAGACATCAATCTCGTGCGAACTAACTACAAACCTTGATTCATTGTCATATGAGGCAGAACCATTTAGTTCCACCGTGAAACTGTCCGGATATGTCAAGTCACTCACACAAATTCCAAACCAGGAAAACGGCAAATATTGATTGAGAGTTGCCTCAACTGATGTAGAATCCGTGTCCGGACCACATGTGGTGTCGCTGCCATCAAACAGGAAAGTGGGTTTAGATTTTTGGGCGTATTTGTAAACAAGATCCAAGTACTGACACTGGGTCCGAAATATTCGTGCTGACAACTGTCATTGTTTGGGCATGTCCCTGTAGTTTTGTCGCTGAATCATTAAAGCAGTGACATTGTAACGTACAACTCGTCCCAAACTAACCGTTTGCACAAACCAGGTCATTAACTTCCAAGATCGCGAACGAAGCCAGCAGAATAAAGACTTGATCCACTGCGGAGGCCAACGAACTGTGTACAAACATTTACCATCAAACCCGTGGCTACATTTCTAAAAATCCGCCAACTCGCTGTGATAACAGATAGCGTGATGTTCAAAGTCAACATTGTTTAAACCATGGCTCGAACGCGAACACCAAGCAGGTAAATGAATTTAAATATTTGGGAACGGTGTTAACCTCAGACGGAAATGTACAAGAGAGGTGAGATGCAGAATGGCTCAGGCAAAAGCAGCTTTTCAAAAATGAGGAAAATACTTGCAATCCATTTTTGACAATAGAAACAAGAACAAGAGTTCTTAAATGTTATGTAGAGCCAGTCTTAACATATGGATGCGAATCATGAACAATAGGACAACAGACAAGAATATCCCTGGAGTCTGTAGAAATCTGGTTTTACAGAAGAATATTAAGAGTACCATGGACAGCTAAGAAGAGTAATGAAGATGTTCTGAGAGAGGTCAAAGCAAAAATAGAGCTAATTTCCATTATTATGAAGAAGCAATCAGCATTTTTTGGCAATGTAATGAGAAGAGAACAAATGGAATATATTGTAACAATTGGAAAAATTGAGGGACGAAGAGATATAGGGAAGCAAAGAGAAAAATAACAGACAGCTTAAGAGAATGGTTTGGCAGAAGGTCAACAACAGAAATGATAAATAGCTGCGAAGATCGAAAGTTGTGGAGATACATGATCACCTACGCTAGTAGGCCCGGTGCTTGATGATAATGATGAGCATGTGGTACATTATTTTCTTTCAAGCACCTGAGTACTTCATTCCATTTTCTACATGGGTGTTTCTGAACCACTCACATTCTTTTTGCAACAGATGGCCTCGCTAATAAGTAAATTCATCAAAGAGCTCATCACAATTGACGTTAACAACTTCATGACACTTTGAAGATATCTGTTCTACTGCATTATCAAAATGTTTGCTTTCAGGCACATTATCCAAGAGAAGGCAGCTCAGTTGTGACAAGTCCTCATTGTACTTGTTCCAAGACTGCAAGTAATGTACAGCAGTATTATAGAATTCTTTACTTTTTGAAAATACCTTTCCATTTGGATGTCACCACTTTGTACTAAATCAGTTAGCAAACTTTTTACCATGTGTGGGGTGAAATTTTCATCACGTCGAGTTTCTAATTTTATAATGAGATTGTTCACAGCTAGTGCTGATAATGTTGCACTCTTGTCGTCGCCTTCAATCGCCTTAATTGTTTCATGGAAGAGTAATGCGTGAGAATGAGCAACGCTGAGCCAAAGCTCTGATTCACTGTTTTCAAAGAATTGTTTCAATATTGTAGGACAGTGTATTTCTGACAAGAAGAAAGATCTCAGTGATTAATAGTTTCAATATTCTTTCCAAGGCTGGATGTAATGACATCATCATCATCAAGTACCGGGCCTACTGGCGTAGGTGATCATTTCCTCTCCACAACTTTCGATCTCGGCAGCTATTATCATTTCTGTTGTTCACCTTCTGCCAAACCATTCTCTAAAGCTGTCTGTTATTTTTTCTCTTTGCCTCCCTCTATCTCTTTGTATCTCAATTTTTTCACTTGTTACAATATATCCCAGTTGTTCTTTTCTCATTACATGGCCAAAAAATGATGATTGTTTCTTCCTAATATTGGAAATTAGCTCTCTTTTTGCTTTGACCTCTCTCAGAACATCTTCATTACTCTTTTTAGCTGTCCATGGTACTCTCAACATTCTTCTGTAAAACCACATTTCTATAGACTCCAGTGATTTTCTTGTCTGTTGTCCTATTGTCCATGATTCGCATACATATGTTAAGACTGGCTCTACATAACCATTGAGAACTCTTTTTCTTGTTTCTATTATCAAAAATGGATTGCACAGTATCTTCCTCATTTTTTGGAAAGCTGCTTTTGCCTGAGCCATTCTGCATCTCACCTCTTTTGTATTTCTTCCGTCTGAGGTTAACAAAGTTCCCAAATATATCAATTCATTTACCTGTTTTAATATTGTTCCACTTGTCTTTATTTTGCACTGAGGTGATGTCTTTTTCTGTGTTGTTACCATTACCTCTGTGTTGTTGCTATTAAGCCTGAGTCCTTTATTTTTGCTTTCTTTCACTATAATGTCCAACATTTCTTGTAACTAATTTTCACTCTTAGCGATTAAGACTGTATCATCAGGTAATGACAACCATTTTATATTCGTATAACCTAATAATTGCTTAAACTTCCTGTCCAGAAAATTCACAGAAGTCTTTTAGGTGTTCTACACGAACCGTGTAAATGTGAAAGTATCCAAATATTTTTGTTACAATCACTTCCATATCCATAGTCATGGAATCAAACGCTGTTTTTGCACATTTGTGAATTATGTGTGCGTTGCATCCAAGACCCATTATGTGTCTGTTTAACTTGGACTTTATTTTAGTTATGACATTATCTCTCCCTTTCCTCAACAAGCCTCCAAAGTTTGTGCTTTCAACAATTGTTCAGATATTATGTCGGACGTTTCTCCTGGGATATCTATGAAAGCAATCAGTTTGGTCTTTACTGAAGTTTCCAGCTCATAAGCTCATGGAAATTCAGCTTTCAGCGAATCACTAAAATGACACTTACGTTTTTTTGAAAATCATTGTTTTTATTCAATAGATGTCCACTGATCACAAATAGAAAACGCGACTGCACTGTACTGTCATTGCACTCGGACTGATTTGAAAATTGGCCGGGAAAGATACTTTGGCAGGAGATGTCCGGAAAGGCAGGGGTGGGGAGAGAGAGAGAGAGAGAGAGAGTGTCTGCTTTTTAAAAAATTAAACTCATCCCAATAGAAGCCAGTGGCTGGAATAGAAGTGACGTAGCACCGCGCTTCAAGAGTTCAAAGAGCTATCTCCGACACAACGCGTCCAAGTCTTCTCTTTTATCTTCCTGCTAATCTTCCCGCTCAGTCTGGGATAAAGAAACACAACTCAGCAACGTCCTGAGTCCTAGTGATTATTTTAAAAGAGGGCCGATTCCGTGTATGAACATTTATTTATTCACTGAAATCGTGGAAAAAATCGGGGACACATTTCTTTCGGGAACAACTTCTACACTTCGGGGACTGTCCCCGAAAATCGGGGACGAATGATCACCCTATTTTTGATTGAGAAGCTTTATTTATGAAAAGTGGTATATCTAATGTTGCAGCTGCAAACATATGCATCGTTTATTTCCATCTGTTTTGAACGTTTTCTCCTTCCCAGTACACCATGGCTACCTCGGCAAAGAAGAAATGTCGACCATACTCAGTTGAGTATCTTGGCTACGGATTTAGCATATCACCACAAGATCAATCAGAACTAATGTTTTTAATTTACAATACTATCCTTTCCAATAAAATTATTAGACCGTGCAAATTGCAAAAGCATGTGTAATCATCTCATTAGGACAAAAAGAATAAACTACAAAATTAAACAAATAATGTTTAAAATCATGTAGTCTCTCAATTAAGAGCTAAGAGTTTGATTTACAAATTGATAAATCAAGTTTGTCGGATAAAACAGCATGAACAATAATAAAGGCTTATGTTATTTATCTGTAGAACAACAAATTGATGGAAGAAATGTTGTTTGTTCTGCAGCTTAAAACATATGCTAGAGGTGAACGATTATTGAGGAATTGAAGAGGCGAGTCAATGAGGATCGTATTGCTCTGGAGAACATTCTGGCCTGTGCTACTGATGCTGCTTTTATGACTGGTAGAAACAGATGATTTATTGTGTATTTAAAAACCGCTGTACCATATGTATTCTGTATTCACTGTATAGTTCACAACTACAGTCTGTTTCCAAAACACTAGCTGGATGCTTGAATGAGTCTCTATAGATTGTAATAAAAGCAGACATTTATATTAAATCAAATGCACTTCAAGATCGTCTCTTTCAACAACTTTGATAATGACGAACATTTCACATGATTATTGCATACGCAAGTCCGTTGACTGTCCAACCATAATTGCCTTCGTCGTTTTTTAAAGTAAAGCAATGGAAGAAAAGATTACCTACGCTAGTAGTAAAAGCTTGCACGCTTGAACCCTATGACCTTACAGAGAAATTGAGGCAGGAGGATGAAGGATACCCTTGATAGAACAAGAGTTAAATAGATACTGCGGCAGGCTGCGGCAGCCTGGTCTGTCGCAATGATATATATATATATATATATATATATATAGGCCATTGTTTAGAAGAAATATGGTGGCTTGGTTAAGCTCTTGAAGAGGGTAGTTGGGAAATAACTGAGTAGATTGGTTAATGAGTAATGTAATGAGTAATGGACTCTGTGTTTACCGCCATTTTTGACAGTACCAATAGGTGCGAGTATATGTTGTCCAGCTTGAGATATAACCACGCTCACACCGCAAGCCTAATCTGAACAAAAAGAACCAGCGTTACCTCATAGATATTGTAACTATATACTTATAATATACTTGTTAAATAGTTATTATATCCTTACGAACGTAAATAGGGCCATAATTACGATACATGGGACCATATTCAGATTTATAAAGTTTACGCTGGAAGCAAGCGCTAGTGCGTGTTTCAATATTCTCCCAGCCTCACGTGCACCGATAGCAGATCGATTCAAGAAATGCTTTAGATATATAAGAATAGATTACGAAAAGTCATTTGATAGTTTAGACAGAAGAATGCTTTGGAAGTTGCTGAGTCATTACGGAATCCCCGTAAAGTTTATTAACATCATAAAAACAATGTATGAAGGAACGAAATGTAGTGTGGTGCATGAAGGACAGTTTACAGAAGCATTTGAAATAAGAACAGGAGTAAGGCAGGGATGTCTTCTGTCTCCATTTCTCTTTCTACTGGCCATAGATTGGATTATGAAAATAACTCAAAACTACAGAAATGGAATCCAGGGGTCACTGACCAAGCAACTTGATGATTTAGACTTTGTTGATGACATAGCTCTCCTATCACACAGCCATCAACAGATGCATGATAAAATGAGCATACTTGATGAGAGATCACAACAGCTAGGACTGAAGATTAGTAGAGATAAGACACAGTGAGTGCTGTTCAATGGCCGACGTTGGGATTTCTATGTTCGGCTGGTGTCAAGAACGATGTCCTAACATCATCAAGCGCTATACATTGTTTGTTCTCAATATGACGATCATCATTTTCGGGAGGACGTGAACTTCGATGGTATATGGTGGATAGGCGGCAGGAACCATTGAAGGCTATATCTGAAGGGTGTTCCTTGTTGCAGTTTCCTCATATTCCAAATCCGGCTTGTTGCAGGAGGTACTGAGTTAAGTGCTCTGTGCACACTGTGAGATGTGTGTTTCATCCATTTTGAACATGTTTCGATGTCCCAATTGTTTACGATGAAGGATGATATCGTATGACAGGGAACAGTTGACTGTGTTCACTTTCTGCGCGGTTTCGCCTTATGTCTTTTGGTGTGTGCTGAGACTGCTACGAAGGGGACTACAGTTACCTTTCTTTGTTTGGGAGATAAGTTAGTAATTCGGATGATTCCACTGGCACGGGCGGTTGGGCAATTATGGATTTTGATTCGTTTGTAGTGATCCCGAGGCCTTCCATAACCAATAACAAATAACCAAGAGATAAGACCAACATAATGAGAATTAATGCAGTTGGCAATAACCTAATAAAATTAGGAGAAGTACCTCTATTAGACGTACAATCTTTTATATATATATGGGCAGTAATATAGATAAAGAGGGAGGAACAGTAAATGATACCAAAATAAGGATATCAAAAGCAAGAGGAGCTTTCGTTGCATTGGAAAACGTGTGGAAATCCAAAGAAATTAGGTTAAATACAAAAATAATAATTTTCAACTCAAATGTTAAGGCGGTCCTATTATATGGCTGTGAAACATGGAGAACCAAAAAATTGACAATCATGAAGATATAGACTTTCATATATGGATGCTTACGCAGAATAAAAGGATTGAAATGGCAGGACAAAATCACTAACATAGAATTATGGAAATGTACCAGTCAAATACCTGTGGATAAAGAGGTACATCGGAGACGATGACGATGGATAGGACACACACAACGGAAGCCAAATGAGAGTATTACACAACAGGCCCTTTTTTGGAATCCCTAGGGCAAAAGACAAAGAGGAAAAACCAAGGAATTCTTGGAGAAGACAGATAGAAGCAGAGATGGAGATGATGGGGAAAACATGGAATGATCTTAAAAGAATGGCAAAAAACAGAACGTACTTGAAAGTGTTTGTTGAAGACCTATGCTCCACTGGGAGCTAAAAAGGTAGAAGAAGAGGAGAAAGAAGACGTGAAGAAAAAAACAATGTCTAAAGAAGACCACTGTTCAAAAAAGATTGCGAAACACTGGTCTAGAGTCCGGATCAAACTCTTTGCCCACTTGTAAAGTTTAGATAATACAGTTAATGTAACTACACTTTTTTAAACATGATTGGTTCATTTCACACGAGCCATGTTACCACACACAAAAAATCGGTCCTTCTTGAGATGAAGCAATCAATCAATGTTATCAATGCTAATTATAGACCTTCAAAAGAAACGTGATTTTCCTTAAGAAATCTAGTTTTTTTATAACTAAAAATTATACTATTTTATTAACTTAATTGTGAGATCTTAGTGTTGCGATGTGCTTGTGTTGTGAGGTGCTTGTGTTATGTGGTGCTTGTGTTGTGAGGTGCTTGTGTTGTGAGGTGCTTGTGTTGTGTAGTGTTTGTGTTGTGTGGTGCTTGTGTTGTGAGGTGCTTGTGTTGTGAGGTGCCTGTGTTATGAGGTGCTTGTGTTGTGTGGTACTTGTGTTGTGAGATGCTTGTGTTGTGAGGTGCTGATGTTGTGAGGTGCTCATGTTGTGAGATGCTTGTGTTATGAGGTGCTTGTGTTGTGAGGTGCTTGTGTTGTGAGGTGCTTGTTTTGTGGGGTGCTTGTGTTATGAGGTGCTTTGTGTTGTGAAGTGCTTGTTTTGTGAGGTGCTGATGTTGTGAGGTGCTTGTGTTGTGAGGTGCTTGTTTTGTGGGGTGTTTGTGTTGTGAGGTGCTTGTGTTATGAAGTGCTTGTTTTGTGGAGTGCTTGTGTTGTGAGGTGCTTGTTTTGTGGGGTGCTTGTGTTATGAGGTGCTTGTGTTGTGAAGTGCTTGTGTTGTGAGGTGCTTGTATTGTGAGGTGCTTGTGTTATGAGGTGCTTGTGTTGTGAGGTGCTTTTATTGTGAGGTGCTTGTATTGTGAGGTGCTTGTGTTATGAGGTGCTTGTATTATGAGGTGCTTGGGTTGTTAGGTGCTTGTGTTGTGAGGTGCTTGTGTTATTAGGAGCTTATTTTGTGGGTTGCTTGTGTTGTGAGGTACTTGTTTTGTGGGGTTCTTGTGTTATGAGGTGCTTGTGTTGTGAAGTGCTTGTGTTGTGAGGTGCTTGTATTGTGAGGTGCTTGTGTTGTGAGGTGCTAGTGTTGTGAGGTGCTTGTGTTGTGAGGTGCTTGTGTTGTGAGGTGCTTGTGTTGTGAGATGCTTGTTTTGTGAGGTCCTGATGTTGTGAGGTGCTGATGTTGTGAGATGCTTGTGTTGTGAGGTGCTTGTGTTGTGAGGTATTTGTGTTGTGAGGTGCTTGTGTTGTGAGGGGTTCGTGTTGTGAGATGTTTGTGTTGTGAGGGGTTTGTGTCGTGAGGTGTTTTTGTTGTGGTGTTCTTATGAAGTTAGGTGTTTATATTGTGAGATGCATGCTTTTTTGATGTGTTTTTGTTGTGAAGTGATTGTTTTTGTGGTGTTTGTGTTGTGAGATGTTTGTGTTGATAGATGCTTGTTGTTTTTTTCTTCACTTGCGTTGTTAGTTTTTGTCTTGTGGAATGCTTGTGATGTCAGGAACTTGTGTTGTGAGGTGTTAGTGTTGTTATGTGTTAGTGTTGTGAGGTGTTAGTGTTGTGCGGTGTTTGTGTTATGACGTGTTTGTGTTTTGAGGTACTTTGTTTTATGAGGTGCTTCTGGTGTGAAGTGCTTGTGTTGTTAGGTGCTTGTTTTGTGGGGTTCTTGTGTTGTGAGGTGCTTGTGTTGTGAGGTACTTGTGTTGTGAGGTGCTTGTGTTGTGAGATGGTTCTGTTGTGAGGTGCTTGTGTTGTGAGGGGTTCCTGTTGTGAGGTGTTTGTGTTGTGAGGTATTTGTGTCGTGAGATTTTTTTGTTGTGGTGTTCTTATGAAGTTAGGTGTTTGTGTTGTGAGATGCATGCTTTTTTAATTTGTTTTTGTTGTGAAGTGATTGTTTTTGTGGTGTTTGTGTTGTGAGGTTCTCGCGTAGGCGTGGTGCTTGTATTGTGAGGTGTTTGTGTTGATAGATGCGTGTTGTTTTTTTCTTCACTTGGTTTGTTAGTTTTTGTCTTGTGTAGTGCTTGTGATGTCAGGAACTTGTGTTGTGAGGTGTTAGTGTTGTTATGTGTTAGTGTTGTGAGGTGTTAGTGTTGTGCGGTGTTTGTGTTGTGACGTGTTTGTGTTTTGAGGTACTTTGTTTTATGAGGTGCTTCTGTTGTGAAGTGCTTGTGTTGTTAGGTGTTTGTTTTGTGGGGTGCTTTTGTTGTGAGGTGCTTGTGTTGTGAGGTGATTGTGTTGTGAGGTGCATGTATTGTGAGGTGCTTGTGTTTTGAGGTGCTTGCGTTGTGAGGTGCTTGTGTTGTGAGGTGATGTTCTGTGAGGTTCTTGTGTTATGAGGTGCTAGTGTTATGAGGTGCTTGTGTTGTGAGGTACTTGTGTTATGAGGTGCTTGTGTTGTGTGGTACTTGTGTTGTGAGATGCTTGTGTTGTGAGGTGCTGATGTTATGAGGTGCTGATGTTGTGAGGTGCTTGTTTTGTGGGGTGCTTGTGTTATGAGGTGCTTGTGTTGTGAAGTGCTTGTGTTGTGAGGTGCTTGTATTGTGAGGTGCTTGTGTTATGAGGTGCTTGTAGTGTGAGGTGCTTGTGTTATGAGGTGCTTGTATTGTGACGTGCTTGTGTTATGAGGTGCTTGTGTTATGAGGTGCTTGTGTTGTTAGGTGCTTGTGTTGTGAGGTGCTTGTGTTATGAGGAGCTTATTTTGTGGGTTGCTTGTGTTGTGAGGTACTTGTTTTGTGGGGTTCTTGTGTTATGAGGTGCTTGTGTTGTGAAGTGCTTGTGTTGTGAGGTGCTTGTATTGTGAGGTGCTTGTGTTGTGAGGTGCTTGTGTTGTGAGGTGCTTGTGTTGTGAGGTGCTTGTGTTGTGAGGTGCTTGTGTTGTGAGATGCTTGTTTTGTGAGGTCCTGATGTTAAGAGGTGCTGATGTTGTGAGATGCTTGTGTTGTGAGGTGCTTGTATTGTGAGGTGTTTGTGTTGTGAGGTGCTTGTGTTGTGAGGGGTTCGTGTTGTGAGATGTTTGTGTTGTGAGGGGTTTGTGTCGTGAGATGTTTTTGTTGTGGTGTTCTTATGAAGTTAGGTGTTTGTATTGTGAGATGCATGCTTTTTTGATGTGTTTTTGTTGTGAAGTGATTGTTTTTGTGGTGTTTGTGTTGTGAGATGTTTGTGATGATAGATGTTTGTTGTTTTTTTCTTCACTTGTGTTGTTAGTTTTTGTCTTGTGGAGTGCTTGTGATGTCAGGAACTTGTGTTGTGAGGTGTTAGTGTTGTTATGTGTTAGTGTTGTGAGGTGTTAGTGTTGTGCGGTGTTTGTGTTATGACGTGTTTGTGTTTTGAGGTACTTTGTTTTATGAGGTGCTTCTGTTGTGAAGTGCTTGTGTTGTTAGGTGCTTGTTTTGTGGGGTTCTTTTGTTGTGAGGTGCTTATGTTGAGAGGTACTTGTGTTGTGAGGTGCTTGTGTTGTGAGATGGTTCTGTTGTGAGGTGCTTGTGTTGTGAGGGGTTCCTGTTGTGAGGTGTTTGTATTGTGAGGTGTTTGTGTCGTGAGGTTTTTTTGTTGTGGTGTTCTTATGAAGTTAGGTGTTTGTGTTGTGAGATGCATGCTTTTTTAATGTGTTTTTGTTGTGAAGTGATTGTTTTTGTGATGTTTGTGTTGTGAGGTTCTCGCGTAGGCGTGGTGCTTGTATTGTGAGGTGTTTGTGTTGATAGATGCGTGTTGTTTTTTTCTTCACTTGCTTTGTTAGTTTTTGTCTTGTGTAGTGCTTGTGATGTCAGGAACTTGTGTTGTGAGGTGTTAGTGTTGTTATGTGTTAGTGTTGTGAGGTGTTAGTGTTGTGCGGTGTTTGTGTTGTGACGTGTTTGTGTTTTGAGGTACTTTGTTTTATGAGGTGCTTCTGTTGTGAAGTGCTTGTGTTGTTAGGTGCTTGTTTTGTGGGGTGCTTTTGTTGTGAGGTGCTTGTGTTGTGAGGTGATTGTGTTGTGAGGTGCATGTATTGTGAGGTGCTTGTGTTTTGAGGTGCTTGCGTTGTGAGGTGCTTGTGTTGTAAGGTGATGTTCTGTGAGGTTCTTGTGTTATGAGGTGCTAGTGTTATGAGGTGCTTGTGTTGTGAGGTGCTTGTGTTGTGAGGTGCTTGTATTGTGAGGTGCTTGTGTTATGAGTTGCTTGCGTTGTGAGGTGCTTGTGTTGTGAGGTGCTTGTTCTGTGAGGTGCTTGTGTTATGAGGTGCTTGTGTTATGAGATGCTTGTGTTGTGAGGTGCTTGTGTTGTGAGGCGCCTATGTTGTGAGTTGCTTGTGTTATGAGGTGCTTGTGTTGTGAGGTGTTTGTGTTATGAGGTGCTTGTGTTGTGAGGTGCTTGTAGTGTGAGGTGCTTGTGTTATGAGGTGCTTGTGTTATGAGGTGCTTTTGTTGTTAGGTGCTTGTATTGTGAGGTGCTTGTGTTATGAGGTGCTCGTTTTGTGGGGTGCTTTTGTTGTGAGGTGCTTGTTTTGTGGGGTGCTTGTGTTATGAGGTGCTTGTGTTGTGAAGTGATTGTGTTGTGAGGTGCTTGTATTGTGAGGTGCTTGTTTTGTGAGGTGCTTGTGTTGTGAGGTGCTTGTGTTGTGAGGTGCTTGTGTTCTGAGGTGTTTGTATTGTGAGGTGCTTGTGATATGAGGTGTTTGTGTTGTGAGGTGCTTGTATTGTGAGGTGCTTGTGTTATGAGGTGCTTGTGTTATGAGGTGCTTGGGTTGTGAGGTGCTTGTGTTGTGAGGTACTTGTATTGTGAGGTGCTTGTGTTGTGAGGTGCTTGTTTTGTTGGGTGCTTGTGTTGTGAGGTGCTTGTGTTATGAAGTGCTGAATTTGTGAGGTGCTGATGTTGTGAGGTGCTTGTGTTATGAGGTGCTTGTATTATGAGGTGCTTGTTTTGTGGGGTGCTTGTGTTGTGAGGTGCTTGTGCTGTGAGGTGCCGATGTTTTGAGGTGCTGATGTTATGAGGTGTTTGTGTTGTGAGGTGCTTGTTTTGTGAGGTGTTTGTGTTGTGAGGTGCTTGTGTTGTGAAGTGCTTGTGTTGTGACTTGCTTGTGTTGTGAGATGCTTGTGTTATGAGATGCTTGTGTTGTGAGGTGCAGATGTTGTGAGGTGCTGATGTTGTGAGGTGGTTGTGTTGTGAGGTGCATGTGTTATGAGGTGATTGTTTTGTGGGGTGCTTGTGTTGTGAGGTGTTTGTGTTGTGAGTGCTTGTGTTGTGAGGTGCTTGTGTTGTGAAGTGCTTGTTTTGTGAGGTGCTGATGTTGTGAGGTGCTGGTGTTGAGAGGTGCTTATGTAATGATGTACTTGTGCTGTGGGGTGCTTGTTTTGTGAGGTACTTGTATTGTAAGGTGTTTGTGTCGTGAGGTGTTTGTGTTGTGAGGTGCTTGTGTTGTGAGGAGTTCTTGTTGTGATATGTTTTATGTTGTGTGGTGTTTGTGTCATGAGGTGTTTTTGTTGTTGTGTTCTGATGAAGTTAGGTGTTTGTGTTGTGAGGTGCATGCTTTTTATGTGTTTTTGCTGTGAAGTGCTTGTTTTTTAGGTGTTTGTGTTGTGAGGTGTTTGTTGTTGTGAGGTGCTCGCGTAGGGGTGGAGTTTGTGTTGTGAGGTGTTTGTGTTGATAGATGCGTTGTTAGTTTTTGTCTTGTGGTGTGCTTGTGATGTCAGGAACATGTGTTGCCAGGTGTTAGTGCTGTTCTGTGTTGGTGTTGTGAGGTGTTTGTGTTGTGACGTGTTTGTGTTTTGAGGTACTTTGTTTTATGAGGTGCTTCTGTTGTGAGGTACTTGTATTGTGAGGTGCTTGTGTTGTGAGGTGCTTGTTTTGTGGGGTGCTTGTGTTGTGAGGTGCTTGTGTTGTGAAGTGCTGAATTTGTGAGGTGCTGATGTTGTGAGGTGCTTGTGTTGTGAGGTGCTTGTTTTGTGAGGTGCTTGTGTTGTGAGGTGCTTGTGTTATGAGTTGTTTTTTTTGCGAAGTGTTGATGTTGTGAGGTGCTAATGTTGTGAGGTGCCTGTGTTATGAGGTGCTTATTTTGTGGGGTGCTTGTGTTGTTAGGTGCTTGTGCTGTGAGGTGCTGATGTATTGAGGTGCTGATGTTATGAGGTGTTTGTGTTGTGAGGTGCTTGTTTTGTGAGCTGCTTGTGTTGTGCTTGTGTTGTGAAGTGCTGATGTTGTGAGGTGCTGAAGTTGTGAGGTGGTTGTGTTGTGAGGTGCTTGTGTTTTGAGGTGATTGTTTTATGGGTGCTTGTGTTGTGAGGTGTTTGTGTTGTGATTGCTTGTGTTGTGAGGTGCTTGAGTTGTGCGGTGCTTGTTTTGTGGAGTGCTTGTGTTTTGAGGTGCTTGTGTTGTGAAGTGCTTGTTTTGTGAGGTGCTGATGTTGTGAGGTGCTGGTGTTGAGAGGTGCTTATGTAATGATGTACTTGTGCTGTGAGGTGCTTGTGTTGTGAGGTACTTGTATTGTAAGGTGTTTGTGTCGTGAGTTGTTTGTGTTGTGAGGTGCTTGTGTTGTGAGGAGTTCGTGTTGTGAAATTTTTTATGTTGTGTGGTGTTTGTGTCGTGAGGTGTTTTTGTTGTGGTGTTCTTATGAAGTTAGGTGTTTGTGTTGTGAGGTGCATGCTTTTTTATGTGTTTTTGCTGTGAAGTGCTTGTTTTTGTGGTGTTTGTGTTGTGAGGTGTTTGTGTTGTGAGGTGCTCGCGTAGGGGTGGAGTTTGTGTTGTGAGGTTTTTGTGTTGATAGATGCTTGTTTTTTCTTCATTTGCGATGTTAGTTTTTGTCTTGTGGTGTGCTTGTGATGTCAGGAACGTGTGTTGTGAGGTGTTAGTGTTGTGAGGTGCTTGTTTTGTGAGGTGCTTGTGTTGTGAGGTGCTTGTGTTATGAGTTGTTTTTTTGCGAAGTGTTGATGTTTTGAGGTGCTGATGTTGTGAGGTGCTTGTGTTATGAGGTGCTTATTTGGTGGGGTGCTTGTGTTGTGAGGTGCTGAATTTGTGAGGTGCTGATGTTGTGAGGTGCTTGTGTTGTGAGGTGCTTGTTTTGTGAGGTGCTTGTGTTGTGAGGTGCTTGTGTTATGAGTTGTTTTTTTTGCGAAGTGTTGATGTTGTGAGGTGCTGATGTTGTGAGGTGCTTGTATTATGAGGTGCTTATTTTGTGGGGTGCTTGTGTTGTGAGGTGCTTGTGCTGTGAGGTGCTGATGTAATGAGGTGCTGATGTTATGAGGTGTTTGTGTTGTGAGGTGCTTGTTTTGAGAGGTGCTTGTGTTGTGAGGTGCTTGTGTTGTGAAGTGCTTGTGTTGTGACTTGCTTGTGTTGTGAGATGCTTGTGTTATGAGATGCTTGTGTTGTGAGGTGCTGATGTTGTGAGGTGCTGATGTTGTGAGGTGGTTGTGTTGTGAGGTGCTTGTGTTTTGAGGTGATTGTTTTGTGGGGTGCTTGTGTTGTGAGGTGTTTGTATTGTGAGTGCTTGTGTTGTGAGGTGCTTGTGTTGTGCAGTGCTTGTTTTGTGAGGTGCTGATGTTGTGAGGTGCTGGTGTTGAGAGGTGCTTATGTAATGATGTACTTGTGCTGTGAGGTGCTTGTGTTGTGAGGTACTTGTATTGTAAGGTGTTTGTGTCGTGAGGTGTTTGTGTTGTGAGGTGCTTGTGGTGTGAGGAGTTCGTGTTGTGAGATGTTTTATGTTGTGTGGTGTTTGTGTCGTGAGGTGTTTTTGTTGTGGTGTTCTTATGAAGTTAGGTGTTTGTGTTGTGAGGTGCATGCTTTTTTATGTGTTTTTGCTGTGAAATGCTTGTTTTTGTGGTGTTTGTGTTGTGAGGTGTTTGTGTTGTGAGCTGCTCGCGTAGGGGTGGAGTTTGTGTTGTGAGGTGTTTGTGTTGATAGATGCTTGTTTTTTCTTCACTTGCGTTGTTAGTTTTTGTCTTGTGGTGTGCTTGTGATGTCAGGAACTTGTGTTGTGAGGTGTTAGTGTTGTGAGGTGCTTGTTTTGTGAGGTGCTTGTGTTGTGAGGTGCTTGTGTTATGAGTTGTTTTTTTGCGAAGTGTTGATGTTGTGAGGTGCTGATGTTGTGAGGTGCTTGTGTTATGAGGTGCTTATTTTGTGGGGTGCTTGTGTTGTGAGTTACTGAATTTGTGAGGTGCTGATGTTGTGAGGTGCTTGTGTTGTGAGGTGCTTGTGTTGTGAGGTGCTTGTGTTGTGAGATGCTTGTTTTGTGAGGTCCTGATGTTAAGAGGTGCTGATGTTGTGAGATGCTTGTGTTGTGAGGTGCTTGTATTGTGAGGTGTTTGTGTTGTGAGGTGCTTGTGTTGTGAGGGGTTCGTGTTGTGAGATGTTTGTGTTGTGAGGGGTTTGTGTCGTGAGATGTTTTTGTTGTGGTGTTCTTATGAAGTTAGGTGTTTGTATTGTGAGATGCATGCTTTTTTGATGTGTTTTTGTTGTGAAGTGATTGTTTTTGTGGTGTTTGTGTTGTGAGATGTTTGTGTTGATAGATGTTTGTTGTTTTTTTCTTCACTTGTGTTGTTAGTTTTTGTCTTGTGGAGTGCTTGTGATGTCAGGAACTTGTGTTGTGAGGTGTTAGTGTTGTTATGTGTTAGTGTTGTGAGGTGTTAGTGTTGTGCGGTGTTTGTGTTATGACGTGTTTGTGTTTTGAGGTACTTTGTTTTATGAGGTGCTTCTGTTGTGAAGTGCTTGTGTTGTTAGGTGCTTGTTTTGTGGGGTTCTTTTGTTGTGAGGTGCTTATGTTGAGAGGTACTTGTGTTGTGAGGTGCTTGTGTTGTGAGATGGTTCTGTTGTGAGGTGCTTGTGTTGTGAGGGGTTCCTGTTGTGAGGTGTTTGTATTGTGAGGTGTTTGTGTCGTGAGGTTTTTTTGTTGTGGTGTTCTTATGAAGTTAGGTGTTTGTGTTGTGAGATGCATGCTTTTTTAATGTGTTTTTGTTGTGAAGTGATTGTTTTTGTGATGTTTGTGTTGTGAGGTTCTCGCGTAGGCGTGGTGCTTGTATTGTGAGGTGTTTGTGTTGATAGATGCGTGTTGTTTTTTTCTTCACTTGCTTTGTTAGTTTTTGTCTTGTGTAGTGCTTGTGATGTCAGGAACTTGTGTTGTGAGGTGTTAGTGTTGTTATGTGTTAGTGTTGTGAGGTGTTAGTGTTGTGCTGTGTTTGTGTTGTGACGTGTTTGTGTTTTGAGGTACTTTGTTTTATGAGGTGCTTCTGTTGTGAAGTGCTTGTGTTGTTAGGTGCTTGTTTTGTGGGGTGCTTTTGTTGTGAGGTGCTTGTGTTGTGAGGTGATTGTGTTGTGAGGTGCATGTATTGTGAGGTGCTTGTGTTTTGAGGTGCTTGCGTTGTGAGGTGCTTGTGTTGTAAGGTGATGTTCTGTGAGGTTCTTGTGTTATGAGGTGCTAGTGTTATGAGGTGCTTGTGTTGTGAGGTGCTTGTGTTGTAAGGTGCTTGTGTTGTGAGGTGCTTGTTCTGTGAGGTGCTTGTGTTATGAGGTGCTTGTGTTATGAGATGCTTGTGTTGTGAGGTGCTTGTGTTGTGAGGCGCCTATGTTGTGAGTTGCTTGTGTTATGAGGTGCTTGTGTTGTGAGGTGTTTGTGTTATGAGGTGCTTGTGTTGTGAGGTGCTTGTAGTGTGAGGTGCTTGTGTTATGAGGTGCTTGTGTTATGAGGTGCTTGTATTGTGAGGTGCTTGTGTTATGAGGTGCTCGTTTTGTGGGGTGCTTGTGTTGTGAGGTGCTTGTTTTGTGTGGTGCTTGTGTTATGAGGTGCTTGTGTTGTGAAGTGATTGTGTTGTGAGGTGCTTGTATTGTGAGGTGCTTGTTTTGTGAGGTGCTTGTGTTGTGAGGTGCTTGTGTTGTGAGGTGCTTGTGTTCTGAGGTGTTTGTATTGTGAGGTGCTTGTGATATGAGGTGTTTGTGTTGTGAGGTGCTTGTATTGTGAGGTGCTTGTGTTATGAGGTGCTTGTGTTATGAGGTGCTTGTGTTGTGAGGTGCTTGTGTTGTGAGGTACTTGTATTGTGAGGTGCTTGTGTTGTGAGGTGCTTGTTTTGTTGGGTGCTTGTGTTGTGAGGTGCTTGTGTTGTGAAGTGCTGAATTTGTGAGGTGCTGATGTTGTGAGGTGCTTGTGTTATGAGGTGCTTGTGTTATGAGGTGCTTGTTTTGTGGGGTGCTTGTGTTGTGAGGTGCTTGTGCTGTGAGGTGCTGATGTTTTGAGGTGCTGATGTTATGAGGTGTTTGTGTTGTGAGGTGCTTGTTTTGTGAGGTGTTTGTGTTGTGAGGTGCTTGTGTTGTGAAGTGCTTGTGTTGTGACTTGCTTGTGTTGTGAGATGCTTGTGTTATGAGATGCTTGTGTTGTGAGGTGCTGATGTTGTGAGGTGCTGATGTTGTGAGGTGGTTGTGTTGTGAGGTGCATGTGTTATGAGGTGATTGTTTTGTGGGGTGCTTGTGTTGTGAGGTGTTTGTGTTGTGAGTGCTTGTGTTGTGAGGTGCTTGTGTTGTGAAGTGCTTGTTTTGTGAGGTGCTGATGTTGTGAGGTGCTGGTGTTGAGAGGTGCTTATGTAATGATGTACTTGTGCTGTGGGGTGCTTGTTTTGTGAGGTACTTGTATTGTAAGGTGTTTGTGTCGTGAAGTGTTTGTGTTGTGAGGTGCTTGTGTTGTGAGGAGTTCTTGTTGTGATATGTTTTATGTTGTGTGGTGTTTGTGTCGTGAGGTGTTTTTGTTGTTGTGTTCTGATGAAGTTAGGTGTTTGTGTTGTGAGGTGCATGCTTTTTATGTGTTTTTGCTGTGAAGTGCTTGTTTTTTAGGTGTTTGTGTTGTGAGGTGTTTGTTGTTGTGAGGTGCTCGCGTAGGGGTGGAGTTTGTGTTGTGAGGTGTTTGTGTTGATAGATGCGTTGTTAGTTTTTGTCTTGTGGTGTGCTTGTGATGTCAGGAACATGTGTTGCCAGGTGTTAGTGCTGTTCTGTGTTGGTGTTGTGAGGTGTTTGTGTTGTGACGTGTTTGTGTTTTGAGGTACTTTGTTTTATGAGGTGCTTCTGTTGTGAGGTACTTGTATTGTGAGGTGCTTGTGTTGTGAGGTGCTTGTTTTGTGGGGTGCTTGTGTTGTGAGGTGCTTGTGTTGTGAAGTGCTGAATTTGTGAGGTGCTGATGTTGTGAGGTGCTTGTGTTGTGAGGTGCTTGTTTTGTGAGGTGCTTGTGTTGTGAGGTGCTTGTGTTATGAGTTGTTTTTTTTGCGAAGTGTTGATGTTGTGAGGTGCTAATGTTGTGAGGTGCCTGTGTTATGAGGTGCTTATTTTGTGGGGTGCTTGTGTTGTTAGGTGCTTGTGCTGTGAGGTGCTGATGTATTGAGGTGCTGATGTTATGAGGTGTTTGTGTTGTGAGGTGCTTGTTTTGTGAGCTGCTTGTGTTGTGAGGTGCTTGTGTTGTGAAGTGCTGATGTTGTGAGGTGCTGAAGTTGTGAGGTGGTTGTGTTGTGAGGTGCTTGTGTTTTGAGGTGATTGTTTTATGGGTGCTTGTGTTGTGAGGTGTTTGTGTTGTGATTGCTTGTGTTGTGAGGTGCTTGAGTTGTGCGGTGCTTGTTTTGTGGAGTGCTTGTGTTTTGAGGTGCTTGTGTTGTGAAGTGCTTGTTTTGTGAGGTGCTGATGTTGTGAGGTGCTGGTGTTGAGAGGTGCTTATGTAATGATGTACTTGTGCTGTGAGGTGCTTGTGTTGTGAGGTACTTGTATTGTAAGGTGTTTGTGTCGTGAGTTGTTTGTGTTGTGAGGTGCTTGTGTTGTGAGGAGTTCGTGTTGTGAAATTTTTTATGTTGTGTGGTGTTTGTGTCGTGAGGTGTTTTTGTTGTGGTGTTCTTATGAAGTTAGGTGTTTGTGTTGTGAGGTGCATGCTTTTTTATGTGTTTTGCTGTGAAGTGCTTGTTTTTGTGGTGTTTGTGTTGTGAGGTGTTTGTGTTGTGAGGTGCTCGCGTAGGGGTGGAGTTTGTGTTGTGAGGTTTTTGTGTTGATAGATGCTTGTTTTTTCTTCATTTGCGTTGTTAGTTTTTGTCTTGTGGCGTGCTTGTGATGTCAGGAACGTGTGTTGTGAGGTGTTAGTGTTGTGAGGTGCTTGTTTTGTGAGGTGCTTGTGTTGTGAGGTGCTTGTGTTATGAGTTGTTTTTTTGCGAAGTGTTGATGTTTTGAGGTGCTGATGTTGTGAGGTGCTTGTGTTATGAGGTGTTATTTGGTGGGGTGCTTGTGTTGTGAGGTGCTGAATTTGTGAGGTGCTGATGTTGTGAGGTGCTTGTGTTGTGAGGTGCTTGTTTTGTGAGGTGCTTGTGTTGTGAGGTGCTTGTGTTATGAGTTGTTTTTTTTGCGAAGTGTTGATGTTGTGAGGTGCTGATGTTGTGAGGTGCTTGTATTATGAGGTGCTTATTTTGTGGGGTGCTTGTGTTGTGAGGTGCTTGTGCTGTGAAGTGCTGATGTAATGAGGTGCTGATGTTATGAGGTGTTTGTGTTGTGAGGTGCTTGTTTTGAGAGGTGCTTGTGTTGTGAGGTGCTTGTGTTGTGAAGTGCTTGTGTTGTGACTTGCTTGTGTTGTGAGATGCTTGTGTTATGAGATGCTTGTGTTGTGAGGTGCTGATGTTGTGAGGTGCTGATGTTGTGAGGTGGTTGTGTTGTGAGGTGCTTGTGTTTTGAGGTGATTGTTTTGTGGGGTGCTTGTGTTGTGAGGTGTTTGTATTGTGAGTGCTTGTGTTGTGAGGTGCTTGTGTTGTGCAGTGCTTGTTTTGTGGGGTGCTTGTGTTATGAGGTGCTTGTGTTGTGAAGTGCTTGTTTTGTGAGGTGCTGATGTTGTGAGGTGCTGGTG
This sequence comes from Megaustenia siamemsis, assembly GCA_032433765.1. NCBI lineage: Eukaryota > Metazoa > Mollusca > Gastropoda > Stylommatophora > Ariophantidae > Megaustenia > Megaustenia siamemsis. Next base: position 43,691,907 of record JAVIAB010000047.1, read on the forward strand.
TTGAGAGGTGCTTATGTAATGATGTACTTGTGCTGTGAGGTGCTTGTGTTGTGAGGTACTTGTATTGTAAGGTGTTTGTGTCGTGAGGTGTTTGTGTTGTGAGGTGCTTGTGGTGTGAGGAGTTCGTGTTGTGAGATGTTTTATGTTGTGTGGTGTTTGTGTCGTGAGGTGTTTTTGTTGTGGTGTTCTTATGAAGTTAGGTGTTTGTGTTGTGAGGTGCATGCTTTTTTATGTGTTTTTGCTGTGAAATGCTTGTTTTTGTGGTGTTTGTGTTGTGAGGTGTTTGTGTTGTGAGCTGCTCGCGTAGGGGTGGAGTTTGTGTTGTGAGGTGTTTGTGTTGATAGATGCTTGTTTTTTCTTCACTTGCGTTGTTAGTTTTTGTCTTGTGGTGTGCTTGTGATGTCAGGAACTTGTGTTGTGAGGTGTTAGTGTTGTGAGGTGCTTGTTTTGTGAGGTGCTTGTGTTGTGAGGTGCTTGTGTTATGAGTTGTTTTTTTGCGAAGTGTTGATGTTGTGAGGTGCTGATGTTGTGAGGTGCTTGTGTTATGAGGTGCTTATTTTGTGGGGTGCTTGTGTTGTGAGTTACTGAATTTGTGAGGTGCTGATGTTGTGAGGTGCTTGTGTTGTGAGGTGCTTGTTTTGTGAGGTGCTTGTGTTGTGAGGTGCTTGTGTTATGAGTTGTTTTTTTTGCGAAGTGTTGATGTTGTGAGGTGCTGATGTTGTGAGGTGCTTGTGTTATGAGGTGCTTATTTTGTGGGGTGCTTGTGTTGTGAGGTGCTTGTGCTGTGAGGTGCTGATGTATTGAGGTGCTGATGTTATGAGGTGTTTGTGTTGTGAAGTGCTTGTTTTGTGAGGTGCTTGTGTTGTGAGGTGCTTGTGTTGTGAAGTGCTTGTGTTGTGACTTGCTTGTGTTGTGAGATGCTTGTGTTATGAGATGCTTGTGTTGTGAGGTGCTGATGTTGTGAGGTGCTGATGTTGTGAGGTGGTTGTGTTGTGAGGTGCTTGTGTTTTGAGGTGATTGTTTTGTGGGGTGCTTGTGTTGTGAGGTGTTTGTGTTGTGAGTGCTTGTGTTGTGAGGTGCTTGTGTTGTGGGGTGCTTGTTCTGTGGAGTGCTTGTGTTATGAGGTGCTTGTTTTGTGAAGTGCTTGTTTTGTGAGTTGCTGATGTTGTGAGGTGCTGGTGTTGAGAGGTGCTTATGTAATGATGTACTTGTGCTGTGAGGTGCTTGTGTTGTGAGGTACTTGTAGTGTAAGGTGTTTGTGTCGTGAGGTGTTTGTGTTGTGAGGTGCTTGTGTTGTGAGGAGTTCGTGTTGTGAGATGTTTTTTGTTGTGTGGTGTTTGTGTCGTGAGGTGTTTTTGTTGTGGTGTTCTTATGAAGTTAATTGTTTGTGTTGTGAGGTGCATGCTTTTTTATGTGTTTTTCCTGTGAAGTGCTTGTTTTTGTGGTGTTTGTGTTGTGAGGTGTTTGTGTTGTGAGGTGCTCGCGTAGGGGTGGAGTTTGTGTTGTGAGGTGTTTGTGTTGATAGATGCTTGTTTTTTCTTCACTTGCGTTGTTAATTTTTGTCTTGTGGTGTGCTTGTGATGTGAGGAACTTGTGTTGTGAGGTGTTAGTGTTGTTATGTGTTTGTGTTGTGAGGTGTTTGTGTTGTGGCGTGTTTGTGTTTTGAGGTACTTTGTTTTATAAGGTGCTTCTGTTGTGAGGTACTTGTGTTGTGAAGTGCTTGTGTTGTGAGGTACTTGTATTGTGAGGTTTTTGTTTTTTTAGGAGATTGTGTTTTAAATTGTTTGTGCTGTGAGTCCTTGTTTTGGTATGTGCGTGTGGTGTGAGGTGTTCTAGTGGGGAAACCGCTAAATTGGCATCACTACAGTCAATAGTCAAATAACAAAATTGGGGAGAAAAACTTAATCTAGCTTAAAAATGGCTTGTGATGGAATATAAAAAGTATTTGTAAATTTTACCACCGCACTGATGTACACACTAATGTGATGAGAGAAATCTCGAGTCACAAAAGATTGATATTAGTATTAATGTTATTATCATTTGGATTTAATCTTCTTCTAAAGAATGAGTGACCCTTCATAGACAGAGCTTATTTTTGCAGGTATTCTTTCGGGGCTTAGCTAAGGGTTGACACCCAAAGTATTTAGAAAATACTCATCCCCTTCTGTCAAATGATAAAAAAAATATAATAATGAAAATTACATTACTTGTTATAAAACAATAATATCTATGGTTGTAAGATTATTAGAATTATTACAATAAATAAGAAAGAATTAATATTATAGGAAGTTTTCAGTAAAGAAAAATACAGAATTGAGATTATATATATATAAAGCTGGTTTGAATCGCCTTATAGGCCAATTTGGTTCACTGACCCCATGAGGCATGAATGTATCTCACTTGTACAAATAGATTCCCTTTAATTGCTCCTTTCCTATTGCATAGTCTTTTCTGCTGCTCATGTTTGAGCACATTAATATATCCTATGCTAAGGTATTCACAGCTCTTGTCTACTAGACCCCACTGCGATACTTCGGTGGTCTCCTATGCCTCTTTTGTTTGTGCTGCTTACCTTTCACATATTTTTAGTGTACCCCACTCTCATACATCTCACTCGTTCCTCCTTTCGAGTACCTGTTATTCTTATGGGCTATCCTTTCTACTTTGTGTATGCACACTGACTTCGGTTTGTACTTTTCTGTTTATGTGGGCGTTATTTGCACATTTCTTTATATATATGGTTTCCTTGTATGGGTGTGTATATGTATGTATGTGTTCATATGCATGGGTACAGGTATCTAGATATTTGTATGTATGTATGTATGTATATATGTATATATATATATATATATGTATATACATGCGTATGTGCATGTATGTGTGGGCTCGTAGATGCGTATAGACAATATCGGTGGTGATGTAGTCGAGGCCACCTAGACTGTGTTCTCCCCACTCACATATGTTTAGAACCCTTTACACGTTGTTGATCCTCCCACCGGCAGGGTATTTTCAGCGCATACCCGCGTATCCTTCTTTCTCCTGGCCACGGTCCACAACACAGGGAAGAAATTTTTCCTTTCTTAAACAATTTTCGATTATTTTGTTTTGGTTGTTTCATTACTTGTTAGCTATATAGGATTAGTTTTATTCACTTACATATCTGTGCGTGTGTTGTTTGTTTGTTCCTGCTGAAGGCCTATTGAGCCGAAACGTCGATATGTCGTCTATCAATTACGTAAAGCTTTTATCATATAATTTTGTTTCTATCTTATTTCAATTCTACCCCAGGTTTACCCCGTAGCTACAATTCTTTCAATCTTTATTCACTTCCTCTCGTAACCATTCGGGTGTCGAAGTAGATACAAAGTTGTATAACCCTTTTGGCGGCCTCACTCATTGTCGATTGATCTTGCTGTTGCGTTTCTTTGATGTTGTCTGTCCATCTTACTCTGGGTCTATCTCTTGCTCTTCTCCCTTATTCTCTTTTAATATATTCTTTGTTTGGTAAGAAATCACACAGCATTTTTTCTACATGGGTAAACCAGTTTATTTGTTGTTTTTGTATACAGCTTCAGATTGACTCAATGCCTACTATTTCTCTTATAATATAATTCCTGATTTTGTCTTTTCTGGTCACTCCAAGCGTTTATCTCAGACATCCCACCTCTGTGGTGTCAAGCTTACTTTATTGCTAAGACATAAGCGACCACCTTTGCCTTTGTTAGCACAATGTTGGAATGAATATACTCTGTTTAAGATGTTTCTTGCTGGTAATGTTTGTTGAATCTTTGTTGTTGTGTTGAAAAGTTGTGCTGAATTATAGGGAATAGCTGTCCCAATATTTGCTTTGCCTTACTGCATTGAATGTCTATTTCTCTATCGACCTTACCATCGTCAGAGAATGTTGTTCCCTGATATTGTAAGTCTGTTACCCTGTATTATAACTGAATTTTCTTTATTGATCTTTTATGACTGAATGTTCTATCGCCATGATTTACAGCTGAATGTTCAATAGCTATGTTTTATAACTGAATGTTCTATAGTAAAGTTTTATAACTGAATGTCCTATATCTATGTTTTATAACTGAATGTTCTATAGTAAAGTTTTATAACTGAATGTCCTATATCTATGTTTTATAACTGAATGTTCTATCATCATCATCATTGAGTGCCGTCTCCGCAACGAAGGTTGGCTACCATGGAGCGCCATTCTGCTCTATCTCTTGCTTTGATGGTGCAGGTTGTCATCGGTTGATTTGTCCATCTTTTGATGTTACTCGTCCATGTTAGTCTTGGTCTGCCTCTGCCTCTTTTACCTTGTATTTTCCCCTCCAGGATTACTTTCAGTAGGCTGTTGTGTCTTTTAACATGGCCCAAGAATCGCATTTGTCTTGTTCTAATTGTGTTCAGAAGTTCTCTTTTCATTTTTAGTTGTTTTAAGACTTCATCGTTTGTTTTCTTTTCCTTCCATCCAATTCTACCTATTCTTCTATAAATCCACATTTCGAAGGCTTCAATTCTCTGTTCTGTTTTCTTGTCTAATGTCCATGTTTCAGCACCATATAGGAATATTGAGAAGATGTAACATTTTGCTATTCTTAGTTTTAACTTTGGTGTTATTTGTTTTGATGTTAGTATGTCCTTCATAACATTAAAATTACTTTTTGCCATTCCTATTATTTTGTTTATTTCAGTTGTACATTTTCCATCACTGGTTATAGTATGTCCAAGGTAGTTATAGTTCTGAACTGTCTCAAGGTCTATTCCTTCAATTTTGATATCCACTTGTGGGTTTTGAGTATTTTCTTTGTTTATAATCATAGTTTTAGTCTTTTTGATGTTCATTCTTGTCCATATTTTTTTGCTTCTCGTGTTTATTTCATTAAGTAATTGTTGTAGGTCTTTAGGATTTTCTGCTAGTAGTACAGTATCGTCAGCATATCTTAGGTTATTGATTATCTTTCCATTAATTTGTAGGCCTGGCATCTCTATGATGTTTTTAAAGATTTGCTCAGTGTATAGATTGAACAAGCTTAACAAATAGCTAAGTTATATAACTGAATGTCCTATTTCTATGTTTTATAACTGAATATTCTATAGCTATGTTTTATAACTTAATGTCCTATATATATATATATATTTTATAACTGAATGTTCTATCATCATCATCATCATCAAGTACCGGGCCAGCTGGCGTAGGTGACATGTCTCTCCACAACTTTCGATCTCGACAGTTATTTATCATTTCTATTGTTGACCTTCTGTCAAGCCACTCTCTTAAGCTGTCTGGTATTTTTTCTCTTTTGTTTCCCTCTATATCTTCGTCCCTCAATTTTTCCCTTTGTTACAATATATTTCAGTTGTTCTCTTGTTCTATAGAATGTTCTATAGTTATGTTTTATAACTGAACGTTATATAGCTATCATCATCATCGAGTGCCATCTCCGCAGCGAATGTTGGCTATCATGGAGTGCCATTCTGCTCTGTCTCTTGCTTTTATGGTGCAAGTTGTCATAGGTTATTTCTCCATCTTTTGATGTTACACGTCCATGTTAGTCTTGGTCTGCCTTTGCTTATTTTACTTTGTATTTTATTTTCCTTTCCAAAATTACTTTTAGTAGGCTGTTGTGTCATTTAACATGATCCAATATCGCATTTGTTTTGTTTGAATTGTGTTTAGTAGATCTCTTTTCATTTTTAATTGTTTTAAGACTTCATCGTTTCTTTTCTTTCCATCCAATTCTACATATTCTTCTATATATCTACATTCTATATAGCTACATTCTATATATCTATAGCCATGGTTAACGTATTCTTTCAATGAAAACGATAATAATGAACTGGATCTTGTGAATGAATTGTGACGACTTTTTTTGTAAAGGAAGGTGGCTCTCAGATGCGGCAGCTGATCATCTGAGCCCATAAACACTTCCCCAGAACTAACTCATGGCTCTCAGCTGTCACCGGTTCTCATCAATGTGTACACTGTGATGGCCATTGCGCAATAGCTGGTGGGAATGGGGAGAATCATATCGTTCGTAGATGATATTTTGGTGTATCGACAAGGCAGAGAGATAAATGAGATCAGTAAATCCCTGCCCAGTGAACTTATCGCATCACTTCATGGTGTAACAGTTCCAAAGCACACACCGACCCAAGTAAAGAAACTGTAGCATGGTTCTCCCTTAACGAATGTTATATTTAAAACAGACCTAATAATTATAAGAGTATGTGGCGAGGAGGTGAGTAGAATCAACTGACATATTAGACATATATGATGACATATATCTGAGTGAAATTTAATCACAGCTTGTGTTTCAAAGGACATATTCTTCTTCTTCTTCTTCTTCTTCTTTTCTTCCTCATCTGCCTTTCAGCGTCGAGGGAAGATATAATTTGCGGTCTTTTGCTCTTCTGTTCGGCTCTGCTGCTGTTATGTTTCCTAGTGCTTCTAATATTCCATCGACCCATCTTTTTTCGTGGTCGACCCTTGGGTCTGTTGTTCTCACAACGTTTGTTGAAGGCTCGTTGTGTTGTGTTTTGTTCTTTCTGCCTTGCCACGTGGCCAAACCATTTTATTTGTTGTTTCCTTATATATTCTATGACGAGGACTATTCCTAGCTTTTTTCTCAGTTCTTCATTTCTGATCTTATCTCTCAGACTGTTTCCTGTCATTCGTCTAACACATTTCATCTCTGTAGAGGTTATTTTTATTATTGTTCTTGCATCTAGAGTCCAGGTCTGGCATTGGTAGCACAACGTTGGGATGAAGATTGTATTGTATAGTGCTCGTTTTGCCTCCAGAGTTATTTCCTTGTTGGACAATAGTGGTGATAACTGTCCAATGATTTGACAAGCTTTGTTGCATCTTGATTCTATCTCTGCTGTTTGAGAATTATCGTTTGTCATTAGACTTCCTAGGTATTTGAATTCCTCTACTTGTTTTAGTTGTCTGCGTTCTATAGTTATGTTGATGTTCTGTTTAATTTTGGCGACATTCATGACTCCTGTTTTGTTGATGTTGATTTTGATGTTGTATTGTGTGCCTGAGCTGTTGAGTTTGTTTAAGTGTTCTTGTAGGTCTTCTATTGTTTCATGTATTAGTGCCTGATCGTCTACAAATAGAAGCTTGTTGATCTCCTCTGTCTCTGATTGGGTTGGCTAACTTGCATATATAGTCCATGTATGTAATAAACAGTACGGGGGATAGTACGCACCCCTGTGTTACACCTGATCTAACTTAAGGACATATTGACCACGTGATTTCTAAAGCTCGCAAGGGATTGTTAGCGGTCAGAATCATGGCAGCTTCTGGTATCGAACGTTTGTTGGTACTTCAGTATCGGGAACTTGTCCTCTCGCCCATTGAATACGTCATGGCCATCCTCCCTATTAGTGAGACTTGTATGGATAAACTCGGAAGAGTGCAAAGTGAAGATACACACATTATTTTTGGCTGCACGAGAGACTCATCATGCATGACAATGCGCTTCATATAGGTTTTCTCTATTATTGAGCGAACAAAATCATGGTACTAAGAAAACGAGCACTTGAAGACGAGTAATGACCTTGAACGTCCACTGTATGACAAAATAACCGAAGTTTAAGGGCGATAGATTAAGGAGAGATAAATCACGAACACGTCGAGCTGACGATATTGCCAAATAGATCTACGAGCTATCTAATGTTATTCCTGGAACAGAATGAATACCTGTCCATCCATAACTTAAAACCATCTTCTATGCCATTCCCACATTAAATAGAGGATACAGAGAGCATAATCCGACCGCAGGTAACGCAGAAGTGAATACACTCATTTGTGAAAACTGCGGTGATGTAGATCTGCTAGTCAACACAGATGGCTTCTGTGGTATGCCATCAACGGAGCGTTTGGGCATTCACTGCACGATCCAGTGACAAAACTATTCACAAGGATAGCGGCGCCTATCAATAATGACCAGTGGTTTGAAGATGGAAGTAATGCGAGTGGCGAAGTTTGAATGGTTGGAGACTCAAGAATATACCCATGTCTGTGTGCTGAGTCAGGCTTAACTCGTAGTCAATGGTTGAGATCAATACAGAGTTCCAAGATTGCAATATCGCATTCATGTAAGTCCCGGGCTATGCTGGTGCTGAGGGCAACGACAGAGTGTACAGACTGGCCGGTTCGGAAATAATAGCTGCTTGACAGCCAATAAACCGGACAGATGTTATCAACAATCTACGAGATAGGTCGAAACAAAAAAAACTTTTATAGCAGTACAAGTAACGACTATCTAGACTGTGTGAACTGGGAGTGACGACCAGTGTTGTCAGAACAGAGTGGTATTCTAGACGAATGAAAGGATTTGTCAAGCAACATCGAACTGACATAATTAGTGGCTCTGTGATGATAAACATTTTGAGGAAAAGATAGGAACAACTGAAGATGTGTTTGGAGTGATGTGATGATAATCCTAATTTAACATAACAAGCAAGACCGCGATTTAAATTATCATGTGAAGATTCCATAAAGAAGTGGATGATGAAGGCGGAATAGATCAGCATGGTTTTCTAGAGCGGCAGAGGAACAAAACACCATGTATTTAATATAATAAACATAATTTTAAAATGCAGAGAGTAGTTTTACCATCTGGCTTTCTCTCTCTCGATGCATACTCACTTGAATAGACTACACTGGTTAATCTGTTTCTAGTTGCACCACGAGACTTGGAGTATGAACTATGGTAGGTATGGTTCTCCTATCCTGCCGCAAGCATAGGTCCCTGGCGGCTTTTAGCCTGTGCTGACATGCGCCTTCGCTTCCACCGCTGATTGTAATGAATAGATCTGATTTAGACATGAGTGACATTGAAGTCAATAGCTCAGTTTATTGCTTTACGTTTTTCTTTAAAAATAGTCAGGCTGTAATAACGTAGCTGGCTGTTAAAACATAAAAGCCTCAAAGAGGCCAACACAACAAGGGAACTCCAAAGAAATATAAAGAAACAATTAACATTTTTCGGGCACATCATAAGAAGATGAATGATGGAATACTTGGTTACAACCTGCAAATTACAGTGAAAGAGAGATCGTGAAGGACAAAGATAGAAAATACTAGATAGCTTGGCATCTTGGCATGAAAAATAGGTCAACAGAATTGATACAATGCGCTGTGGATAGAAGATTGTGGAAGGACATGATCGCCTTTGGTTGTTACTTTGGTTCTTTGGAAGGCCCCGGTATCACTGCAAAAGAATTAAAATCCATAATTGCTCAACCGCCTGTGCCAGCGGAATCATCCGAATTACTAAATCGTCTCCCAAACAAAGAAAGGTAGCTGTAGTCCCCATCATAGTAGTCTCAGCACACGCCAAAAGACATAAGGCGAAACCGCACAGAAAGTGAACACAGCCAACTGTTCCCTGCCATACGATATTATCATTCATCGTAAACAATTGGAATATCGAAACATGATCAAAACGGAAGAAACACACAGCTCACGGTGTGCACCGCCTACACCAACAGGTATTGCACATGATGATCATGTTAAAACCTGCTAAATAACTTGACTGTTAAAACATGCAGTATATTAAATATTAGACTCCATTTTAACTGTTTAAAATTGAAAGACTATCTCACTGTGCGCATTTATAGCAGGTAGTTCTTATTTGTAAAGTAGAAAGGTCGGAGTCGTATTAGTGCTCATAGTCACGTTGACATTTGAATCACCTTGTCTGTGAGTATTGTAAAATCTGACGTAGGATTTATTTATAGCTTCAACAGTTTGTTTTCTTTGTCTTCCCATTTCATGCACGTGGTCCATGTTCACTCTGCACATGGTCTTGTTTGCACATTCAGTATATTGTTTCTACAAATGCTGCAAATCTTCTTCTCCGTCTTTCCTTATTTGTTTTTCAATTCAAGAGGAGATATAATTACGTTTTTTTTTTGCTCTTCTATTGGTTTCTGCTTCTGCTGTTTCCTATTCGTTTCTAGCAGTTCTACTCCGCCAATTCTTTTTTTTTCGTGGTATACCTTAGAATATGGTGTTCTTGTAAAATGTATTGTTGTTGTTGTTGTTGACGGATTGCCACGAGTTGATTCGAGGATGTTGCCCTTTGACTCATAAGATGTGGCGGATCGTAATGGCTTTCTTGACATTCCCGGCTCTTACTGTAGAGGTTGGATTTCGTCTGTCCCAGGCTATGCTGGGAAACTACTAGTCCTGCCCAGAGGTACTGCAATACTGGGTCCTCTATTTCAGTAACAGCCACCACTACGGGGAACACGGCGATCCTAGCTTCTGTTAGACAGTCTGGTTTAACACAGACTGTTTCCAGGGGAGACCACAGGGAGGTAGAACTGCTAGGTCGTGGTCGGCTGATGGTGCACTGACCCTGCTATTGCGACCGCAGGTCGCAGGCGTTTATGCTCCCCCGTAAAGTTTATTTAAAGACTCGTTTCGCTGTGCTTTTATCTTTTTTGTCTTATCACGTGCTAAGCCATTCCATCTGTTGTTTCTTCATGCATTCTGTGACATTGCATATTAGTAATGTAGTCAATATTGCATCTTGTATTATAACCTATGCTTAATTTGGTTTCTGTCCATCGTTTATTTCTTTAGAAAGGAAGGATTCAACAACAAAAAATAATGAGGACCGATTATGGATGCAGTGAGTATATTGTGAAAATATTGAATAAGATACACTCAGCTAAAGCAAATCTAGAAAACCAACAGTGGGGACACGTTATTGGTGATGTGTCATATGGTTTAGTTGAGATAGACTAAGTGCAGCTGCTTGTTGGAATAACATAAACAGAAGAAAGAAACATGTAATGATTAGGGGAATTTAAGAGACTGTACTCCTGGCTTCTGGTAAAGAAAATATGATGAGCACCCAGACAATACATGGACTACAGCGTAATCTAAGAACAAATACAGAAAGATAAAGGTGACTCAACTATCACAAACTGCGCATCTAGCGTCTAATATGTATGTGTTAACCACCTATATATCCTTAGAAGGATATACATACCTACATAAGTACCTACATATGTACAAACATACATACACACATATCTACACACGCACACACACATACACATACATACATATATACATATATTTTTTTTGTATGTCTGCAGAGACTTCGGTCTAACAATAAGTTTACAGAAAACTAATAAACTCGGTCAGGACGTCCAAGCAACACCTGATACTTTTAACGACAAATATATACCTGATGTTGTGCAGCAGTATAACTATATGGGGTCCATCATCAATGACAAACTAACTTTAGATACAAAAATTGACACCTGCATTGAGGAAGCTGCTACCACCTTCGTCCGTCTTTCTAAGCATGTTTGGAAAAACAGTAAACTGGCAGATAAAACAAAGGTCGTAGTTTACAATGCCTGCATCATAGTATATATATATATATATATATATATTCTGTATGGCAGCAATTCATGGACAACTTATGCAAAGCAAGAGAGAAGGCTAAATGCTTCCCATGTGCGATGTTTATCCATATGGATGTGAATCATGGACAATGGGACAACAGACAAGAAAATGACTGGAGTCTGTAGAAATGTGGTTTTACAGAAGAATGTTGAGAATACCATGGACAGCTAAGAAGAGTAATGAAAACGTTCTGAAAGAGGCCAAAGCAAAAAGAGAGCTAATTTCCAATATTAGGAAGGATCAATCTTCATTTTTTGGCCATGTAATGAGAAGGGATCATCTGGAATATATTGTAACAACTGGGAAAATTAAAAGACGAAGAGATAAACAAAGAGAAAAGATACCAGACAGCTTAAGAGAATGACTTGGCAGGTTAACATCAGAAATAATAAATAACTGTAGAGAGCGTAAGTTGTCGAGATGCATGATTGGCTACGCCAGCAGGCACGGTACTTGATAATGATGATGATGCGATGTTTGCGCTGTATTCTTGGTATCATCGCGAATGACAAAATGACAAACGTGGAGGTCCTCATTTCACAGTCCTCCCGATCATATACACGCTGTTCAGAACATCGTAGGTTACGCTAGCCTGGCTATAGAAGGGAATTGCACACCAAGGGATGTGGAAGTAGAATTAGTGCAGTACGGTACGTAGAGGGAAGTGACGTGAAAGAAAGATAATGACGTAGTGGGCGAGATACGGTTGGGAAGGAACAACGAATAGAGTCAGTTGGAGATCGGCAGCGATGCAGAGCGGTTGACTAACTGAGAGCCATGGAAGGCAAGAGTGATCGTAGAGAAATATGAAGCGAAGCGGCTGAGATGGAACCCAAGGGATAGCCCGAGTCAAATGAAGGACATGAGGACAGGATTGACCAGCAGAGGAGAATTAATCATATGAACACAGCGACATATATTTGCGAAAGGACGATTGCTAACAGAGCCGGCAACAGAAATTAGTTAGAATAGGGAGGTCCGTTCGATGGGGAACGGACCAGATTGAATTAGTTGTCAACAGAAATAGTTAGAATAGGATGGACCGTTCGATGGGGAACGGTCCAATATAGGATAGTAGTGAATAATAATAAATATAGGCTGAGAATAAGATAGAATAATAAATAGAGGATGAAGTAAGAGTGGAATTGAATAAATAAACTTTGATTGTTTTATCAAGATGTATGAATCTGTAAAAAACTGACTAGTAGAAGAAACAATAAACCAAGAAGGCTGCCAATCAGAGATCACCTGTGTTCTTATGTGTTGATAATTAGCATGGTTATCGGTACGCGAGGGTACCTCTCCACGGCGGCACAGGGTGGACGTCAACAAGCACTGACGCGCTCAAGAATATAAATTCACGAGTAACAGACAGATAGATAGAAAGAAGAGTACGAAAAGAAAGTAGGGCAGATGGTGATAGATAAGAAGAAAGAAGAAAGAAATGATGATAGAAAGAAGAAAGAAAGGGCTTGCAAGAGAAAGACGGTCACAATAACCACCACACAGAGTAAAGGTCACATGGCCACGTACATCGTATGAGAGATGGTCGTATACCAAAAAATATATTTGATGGACAAGTAGCGGATGGCAAAAGAACTAGTGGATGCCCAAAACCTCAAATTGTAAACGTGTGCAAACATGACATGAAGACTGAACATAAATCCTGCAGTCTGTGAAGAAATAGCTGCAGACCGCAATCTTTAAAAACACACTCTAAAGCTCCAATCTAGATAAGACGACGACATATTCATAGAAAAAGAGAATACACAGAGAAAGAAAAAATCATTTCTAGGGTCCCTGCAAAACCCATAGTCAACTATGACTGACGGAGTCTACTTTTATTGTACGTACATATTTACATACATAAACGCATGTATGTATATATATATATATATATATATATATATATATATATATATATATATATATATATATATATATCATCAGCATCATTGTCATCATCATAAAGTACCGTGCCTGCTGGCGTAGGTGATCATGTCTCTCCACAACTTTCGATATCGACAGTTATTTTTCATTTCTCTTGTTGACCTTCTGCCTAGTAATTCTCTTAAGCTGTCTGGAATCTTTTCTCTTTGCTTCCCTCTATCTCTTCGTCCCTCGATTTTCCCAGTTGTTACAATATATTCAAGCTGTTTACTTCTCATTACATGGCCAAAAAATGATGATTGTTTTTTCCTAATATTGGAATCTTGCTTCTAGACCAGCTAGTCCCAAAATACTCAGTGCTGACTGAACTGGACAATGTGCCTACTGAGAAAGAACTTCATGATGTCATCCTCGATCTCTCAAGTGGCAAAGCTTCTGGTAATGACAACATCCCAGCCGAAATACTCAAGGAAAACCTTGAAACACTCATTCCCCCACCTCTACAAACTCCTTGTCCAATGCTGGAGAAGCGGCGATATAACCCAAGACATGAAAGATGCCAAGATTGTAACGATATATAAAAATAAGGGGTCAAGCCCTTTGAGATGAACTGTGGAATCAAACAAGGATGTGTCCTTGCCCCTACGCTATTCATAATAATTTTCGCTGCCTTTCTATACAATGAGTTTGAAACCGTCCCTGGAGACACCTACATCCGTACAAGATCTGACGGCTCCTTATTCAATCTTGCACGTCTGAGGTCAACATTAAAAACAACTGAGACCCTAATCAAGGAGCTCCTATTCCCTGATGATGCAGCATTGGTTGCTCATGATGAATCCGTCCTGCAGTCAATGATGGACAATCTAGCTAGATCATGTGATTTATTTTCCCTCTCAATAAGTATACAGAATACTGTAGTGCATCAACAAGGTGTAGCCAGTCCCGCAACTATATCACTAAATAACATATCCCTCGAATCTGTGAGAAAGTTCACCTATCTCGGTTCTATGGTCACAACCAATGTCTCCCTTGAAAAAGAAATAAATTCCCAAATCAGAAAGGCAGCTTCCACATTTGGTAAACTTAAAGATACAGCATCTAATGCGTTCAACTTTGTATCTATGTCGCTTGTTGTTTTCCAGCTCTCGCATGCATGTGTAAGGGTTGATAGTAGGTTTGATTTGAATAGTCTAAGTTTTGTTTTTGTGCTGATGAGTTTTCATTTCCACATTTCTCAAGGCATTTGAAGGACATTGCTGCTTTAGCTATTCTGATTCTAATTTCTTTACTTGTATCCCCTTCCCGATAAATTTGACTTTCGAAATAGACAAAGTGATCAATCTCTTCCACTGTTTTGTTTTCCATGTATATTCTGTCATCTGTTGAAATTAAGCTTTTCATAACTTTAGTCTTTTCCTACTGCTAATTTACACATTACGCCTCAGGTCTAAGTTTCAAAGGCGTTTTTAAGATAGCGGCTAGTTAGACAGACCGCTGATCAGCGCTTGTGACAACTTGCACTATGAAAGCAAGAGACAGAACGGAATGGCGCTCCATGGGAGCCAAACTTTCGATACGAAAACGCCACTCAATGCTGATGTTGGATGTGTTTTGCTGAACAGGTTCTTACGTGGCTGAATCTGTCAATATATAGACAAATCCGTCCGTAGAATGAACATGATGTATTCATGTTGCTTGATCTCGTCTCCTTTCTTCTGTGCCTTTTGTCTTCTGAATTTGATGTCAACGATGCCTCGAATGCTGTGCCATTTTTTTATTGTTTTTATCACTGTGTTATGATCTGCAGATATATTTTTCCCAGTTTAAACTGCTCTGTTTATAGCCTGTTTATTAAATTAATAATTTAAAAAGTATATATTAAAAAGCACGCAAAATTCAAATTACGGTTGTGACTTGCAAATCCAATAACTTGAAACTACCACGCGGCAGTGTTTGTCGAGATTACCACATAAATCTATTAGAAAATGCTTTCAGCTTTCACTCCATGACATGGAGACACCAGGGCTACCATGGCGTATATCTTCAATTACGTTTTAGGGGTTTTGCCTACTTGGCGAGATACGACCGATTTAATCTTAGACAAGGTCTTCTAGCTAATATTAGACTGGAATTTCCGTCCAAAAATGAAATGGGAAACTACTTTGAGCTTGAATGTAGCCAGCGAATTGTTATTGCACTGCGAGCTTAGATATTTTCTTTCGTGCCCTTTCACCTGAATTGATGTGTATACTGTATTTAGTAACATAACCGTGTGATATCTTCGGTTAAATGCTAGTCGTTCACGGCAACTTTCTAAACAAAAAATATAGTTAAAACTAAATGTGGCATCTCCGGTGAAATGCGAGTTGTTTCGGTAACTTGTTTTGGCTTTCCGCCTCTTTCTGGAATTAGCAGATGTACAGTTTTCTAAATAATTTATTTGTAGAGTAATTTTAAAAAGAAACAAAATGCGGAATTTTGCAAAAATAATGGTCTTTTCCCGTATTAATTTACAGTACGGACCGTGTTAAAAAAAAAAAAAAGAACACGTAAAGGGCGTATTTAATACGGGAAAAGCGTATCATATCGAAGTTATGGCATATGAATTATCATATGGTGAGTGAAATTACAATCAGATGAACACTGAATGTACGCATGTTCAAGCTGTGTACAATCTAGCTTATTGTGGTCCATATCGGTAATAAAAGATAAATGATAGACTTTTCATGATCTTGACTACAGCCTACTAACTTACATACTTGAAAGTGAGACTCTTCTCGATAACGCTTCAGCATTTTGTATACTCTTTGTTCTTCTTTAAAGTGCTTTTAGCACATTCCATACCACAAGCTGCAAAAACTGGCTCCAGTTATTTCTTGCATTTAATTTACTGATGTTTTTCATGGATATTTCCACTAAAACTTGTCATTTTCGCTCTCTCTCTCTCTCTCTCTCTCTCTCTCTCTCTCTCTCTCTCTCTGGGATCAAGACTCAATCAGAGTAGGATTCCAGACTCTCTCACGACGTCAGCTGTCTTTTTAAGTGATTCCATTCCGATTGAATACCTCCTAAAACGTTGTACTGTGTTCTGCGTCAGTGGCCCAGTGCATCCGATTTCAGCCAGCATTTTATTCAGGTTTGCTCTCCTTAGCCTTTGATTGTCCCCAATCTTCCTGTAAGGCAGCAGATTGTCTTTTCTGTTGGGAGATGCTGTCATTCTCATATGTAACCCATTTTCTAACTTCCTGAACAAATAGTCCAAACAGATTCCATGTTTTCGATCATTTAAAAAAAAAAATGTTCTTGCTGTTATTTCAAATTAAAAAAAAAAAAATAGTGCAGAAAACGGCCACGCACATTGTGTTCAGGAATGTGTCAACGGTTGAGTATACATTACATGTGTAGAAAGCCAATGCTTTACTTTGTTGAATGAAGTCACAAATGACATACAACTGATGAAATGTTCCACTCTTGACAGCAGTTAAGCTAAATGTAAAAAAGCTTTTGGAAAAACAATTAGAACATTGATGGAGGGAATGACAGCAAAGAAAGATAACTTATCCAGTCACTATGTAATAGATTAACCTGCAACATCATGCTGAAGTCGGATGTGTTGGGCCGAAAGGTGCAAATATCACAGTTATACTGCAAACCACAACACTACGCAGACACGCATACTTGGCGTCCTTTTAAGGGCGGATGATGAAGAGGTACACTTCTTGAGTCATCGAGCGAACGCAAGCAAGCAACCTGCAACATTACAGTGTTATACTGGGATTACCTAGCCCTGCAAAAAAATATATATTTATATTGTATATATAATTAATTACTAAAATGGTAACAAAGGACATTAACTCATTAATAGAATAAAAACTTCCATAATAAAATTAGATTATTTCCCCTCTTCTTTCAGCTCGTTTAGCTTATGTTTCATATAAATCTCTTCACTTATATTGTCAGAATTTTGGGAAACACGGACTGTAGTAACTGTAAACAAAATTACAGATCAACAACGCATGCCCCCCCCCCCCCCCATTTTTTAAAAAGAGCAGTTTTTCATATGTTAAAGTTCTGTTGAGCAGCAACATTTCTTTCTCTCTCTCTCTCTCTCTCTCTCTCTCTCTCTCTCTCTCTCCCTCTCTCTCTCTCACGATTACACATCAACGCACACACAAACTCAAACAAACATACACATACACATGCAAACGCAAAAACATACATCAAACTACACACACAAAAACAGAGACAATCCTGATTAAATGTGTACACCCATTATATTGGTTTTCTACAGCTAAAGGTTATTAATTTTGTAATAAGGAGTTGTGGGGTGGTGGGATATATAAAAACTGAACTAGCACAAAACATCTACAACAGGCAGGCAGGAAGAAAGACAGAAAAATGTATGAATGAATGAAGAAAGGAATGAGGAACCTGTTGCCTGCACCAGGAAGTGGTGGCTGAAGTAAGTTCTCCATACTCTCCACTGGGTGCAACGTTTCTAGAGAGTCAGGTGACCTGGGAATCAAATGTAGTTTCAGCTCAGTAGCAAGCTTCTTGTGTTTACATTGTCAAGATTGCCTACATCGACGTACATGATTGTCACACAAATATTCTTCTTCTCCTTCCCATAAAACAGAAGGGGTGGGGGGAGGGTTGTTGGGGCATCACTCATAGACTTAATTAACCTTTTCCATTTCTCTTTAACTTTATTCATTTTTTGGAACTCTGCAAAGTCAAGACTTGCCTATTTGATGTTATCTTCCATTCTCTTCCTTTGTCTATCTCTCGTTACCCCTCCTTTCACAGTTCCTATCAGAATGGTCTTTGCTAGGGAAAATGACAGAAGTATGTGGCAATACCATTTCATGTTCTGCTTCTTCACAGTAGTCAAATGACCATCATATACTCTAATTTCCTGATGTATAATCTTGCAAACATTTTCTTATGTGATATGATCTAGTAAGAGATGTCCAAAATCTAACGATAACACTTCATCACCACTGCCTGTATTTTCTTAGAAATAGTACCTGGTAAAATTGTGGTTGTGTTTAAATACAAAACAGACGTCCTTCCTTCGGATGAAAGAGATGGGAGTTAAGATGAGCACAGCCAGAAACAAGAAACTTAGTGGTGGTGTAAGAAGACATATCAATCAACACAGAACTGAAGTCGTCAGTCGCTGGAAGCTGCGGGACTCGCTGAGGATTGATCTGAGCACCTAAGGACATGTTCAGAGTACAATGATATTGACCCACAAATAACTCTATAACTCAATAACAAGTTGGAAGAGAAAAGACTCATGGAAAAAAAATATATGGAAATCCCTGTGGATCAGTTGACCGGACTTGTTCATTCTGTGGCAGAATGTATTTGTAAAAAAATGATAGAATCAGCCATGACAGAAGCTGTTCGACAAAAAACAAAATCTCCAAAACATAATTACACAATGGTCTCCAATAAAATATTGTTGTGTGGGGTTATGTTGCTCTTACTTAACATACTTATTTCACTGAAAAATGATGTACTAGCAATTGAACTTTTCTCTAAGGTATCCCGTCGTCATAACTTACTATGATTATAACCTTAAATCACAACGTACAGGTAACACAAAAACTAAACTAATGCCCAACATTATTGATCTTCTCTTTGGCCACTCAGGGACCGGGCTGTATACAGTAGACAAAACATTTCCATTGGCACTGTGGTACAAAATTACTTCAAATTCTTTAATGAGATAGGCTCATGTTGTTTCATTGAGTATTGTACACATCTTTGTTTCATTGAGTATTGTACACATCTTTGTTTCATTGAGTATTGTACACATCTTTGTTTCATTGAGTATTGTACACATCTTTGTTTCATTGAGTATTGTACACATCTTTGTTTCATTGAGTATTGTACACATCTTTGTTTCATTGAGTATTGTACACATCTTTGTTTCTAATTCTCCCACCGCTATTTAGTTTGTTCATTAACAAATAAAGAAAGATTTTTTTTTAAAAAAATCAATTACATTTTGTTCCAACATATACATCTATCTATCTATTGACCTTTCGAGCCATAGCCGGCCCATAGGGCGTAGACCAAGATATTCCTTCTCTTATCTGAATTTTTGTTCTTGCAGTTTTCAATTCTTTTAAAGATATTTTATCAAATCTCGCTATTTGTCTCTGTTCTGTGCAAGCAGCTCTATCTCATTGAGGAAGCAGATTCCTGCTGCTTTTGCCTCTCTCAGCAATGTTCTTCTCAGTGTCTATCTGGGTCTTCCTCTTTTTCTGTTACCTTTTTTTATTACTGAAGATATTAGTGGTTGATTGGAGATTTCTCTAATTTCCTCATTTGTTTTGAATTCATTCCACGCTATACCAAGTATTTTCCTCAGACATTTATTTTCGAATGTGTTCAACTTTGTTTCTATATCTCTTGTTGTTTTCCAGCTCTCACATGCATACGTAGGGGAAGATAGTACATTAGATTTGAATAGTCTACGTTTTGTGTTTGTGCTGATGATTTTTTATTTCCACAACTTTTCAAGACTTCTGAAAGACATTGCTGCTTTAGCCATTATGATTCTAATTTCCTTGCTTGTATCCCCTTCTCGATCAATGTGACTTCCAAGATAGATAAAGTGATCGATCTCTTCTACTGGTTTGTTTTCCACGTATATTTTGTCGTCTGTTAGCTTTTCATGACTTTAGTCTATTCATGATTGATCTCAACATAGAAATAGAACATTAGAAATACAGGTAGAGATTTTTTTTTCACTAAATCGTTATTTAACAATTGTAATTTTTTTCATTGTAACTGCTTCTCATTTATTCATCATTGAGTGCCGTCTACGCATCGAATCATGGATCGCCATTCCCCCGCTCTGTCTCTTGCTTTGATGTTGCAGGTTGTTATATGTTGACTTCTCCATATTTTTATATTACTCGTCCATGTTAGTTTTGGTCTGTCTCTGCATCTTTTACCTTGTATTTTCCCTTCCTAGATTACTTTTAGTAGGCTGTTGTGTTTTTTAACATGCCCCAAAAATTTCATTTGACTTGTTTGAATTGTGTTTAGTAGTTCTATTTTCATTTTTGTTGTTTTAAGACTTCATCGTTTGTTTTCTTTTCTTCCCATCCAATTCTTCCTATTATATATTCAAATTCTTCCTATAAACCCACATTTCAAAGGCTTCAAGTTTCTATTCTGTTTTCTTGTCTAATGTCCATGTTCCAGCAAAATACGAGAATGTTGACAAGATATAACATTTTGCTTTTCTTAGTTTTCAAATGAAATTTTTGGGGCATGTTAAATGACACAATAGCCTACTAAAAGTAATATTGGAAGGAAAAATACAAGGTAAAAGAGGCAGAGGCAGACCAAGACTAACATGGACGAGTAACATCAAAAGATGGACAAGTCAATCTATGTCAGCCTGCACCATCAAAGCAAGAAACAGAGTAGAATGGCGATTCATGGTAGCCAACCTTCGTTGCGGAGAAGGCACGCGATGATGATTTCTTAGTTTTAGTCCTGACGTGATTTGTTTTGATGTTAGTAAATAATTCATGGCAATAAAATTACTACTGACTGCCAGTAGTGTTAGATTTTAATTTAGCTATAGTGACTACATGTATTATTATATTTAAATTAAGCATACTAATTACCAGTCATAATAAAAATAACAAATCATATTGAAGTTTCATCATGTCATGTCATTTACATGCTAAGAACACTGGCAGAGAGAGCCTTGGAGGAACACAAATATCTATTCCTATGCTTTATTGAAGGAAAGCACAAATTATGCACTCAGCCTTAATAATAAAAAGACAGAAGTAATTGTAGCAACAATGAAAAGGACATCACCGCAATGCACAATAAAGACAAGTAGAACAATATTGAAACATGTAAATGAATTTAAAAATCTGGGAACCATGTTAACCTCAAATGGTAGATTTACAACAGATGTGACATGCAGAATGGCTCAAGCAAAAGCAGCTTTCCAAAAAAATTAGGAGGATACTACGTGATGCATTTTTGACAATAGAAACAAGAAAAAAAGTTCTTAAATGTTATATAGAGCTAGTCTTAACATATGAATGTGGATCATGGATAATAGGACAACATACAAGAAAATCACTGGAGTCTGTAGAAATGTGGTTTTACAGAAGAATGTTGAGAATACCATGGACAGGTAAGAAGAGTAATGAAAACGTTTTAAAAGGGGGCAAGGCAAAAATAGAGCTAATATCCAATATTAGGAAGTAACAATCATCATTTTGTGGTCATGTAACGAGAAGAGAACATCTGGAATATATTGTAACAACTGGGAAAAATCGAGGGACGAAGAAATAGAGGGAAGCAAAGAAAAAAGGTACCAGACATATCAAGAGAATGACTTGGTAGAAGGTCAACAACAGAAATGAAAAATAACTGTGGAGAGCAAGAGTTGTGGAGAGACATGATCTCCTACGCCAACAGGATAGGTACTTGATGATGATATATGTTTGAGTTATGTATGTATGTACGCATGTATAGAAATATGTGTATATACAACATTACATTTATGCTTTAATGCATTATGCTTGTATCTATGTATATATATATATATATATATATATATATATATATATATGTGTGTGTGTGTGTGTGTATGTGTGTGTGTGTGTGAACGTGCATGTAAAAATTAATGAATTAATGAATGTATTTATGTATGTATGTATGTATGCATGCATGCATGTATGTATGTATGTATGTATGTATGTATGTATGTATGTATGTATGTATTTATGCTTGTACGTGTGTTTGTATAAATTTATATATGTATGTATACATGTATACAAATAGAATGCATGTTTGTGTACATGTATGTGTGAATGTACAAATATATGTATATCTGTATGTGTATACATGTTTGCATATATGTTAGTATATATGGTTCTAGATTATGCATGTACGTGGTTGACATATGTATGTATATAATTATGTATGTACGCATGTATTTACGCATGCATTTACGTGTATTTGAATGTAGAAATGTATGTATATATGCATGTATGTACGTATGCATATATGTCCATACGTTTGTGTGTATGTATGTACGTATGTATGTGTGTGTGTATGTACGTATGTGTATGTATATATGTGTATGAATGTATGTGTGTGTGTATGTAAGCATGCATTTTTGAATGTTTGTATGTATGTAAGAATGTATGTATCCATGTATACGAATATATGTTTTGTATGCTTGTTTGCAGTTATTTTGCTATACATGTACCTATGTATTTATGCAAGTATGCACATATGTATGCATGTATTTGTGCATTCTTTTACGCATGTATGTATATATTTGTATGCATAAATACATACATAAATACATACCTAGAAGCATGCATCCGTGTATAGAAGCAGACAGGTATAAGAGTATTTATGCATACTCTCTCTCTCTCTCTCTCTCTCTCTGCGATTAAGTCTCAATCAGAGTAGGATTCATAAGAGATTATGATTCCATTGGCACGGGCGGTTGAGCAATTTTGGACTTTAATTCGTTTGCAGGGATACCGGGGCCTTATATAACCATAACCCTAACCATTACACATTTTCATGTATATTTGGATGTGTGTATATATGTATATATGTATGTATGTATATATGTATGTAAGTATGTAGGTATACATATCCGTGTAACGATTCATAGGTGGTTAAGACATAATAGGCGATAGCTGCGCAGTATTTGATAGTTGACTGTCATCTTTACTTATCTGTATTTGTTCTTACAATTACGTTGTAGTCCATGTATTGTCTTGAAGGCCATCATGTTTTATTTTCCAGAAGCCAGGAATACAGTCATAGCGCCCTAAACATTATATGTTTCTGTCTTCTGTTTAAGTTATTCCAAAAACCAGCAACACTTAGTTTATCTCAACTAAACCAAATGACACATCACCAATAACGTGTCACCATTGTTGGTTTTCTAGATTTGCTTCACATGAGTGTATCTTATTCACTGTTTTGCACAATATACTCACTTCATCCATAACCGGTTCTCCTTATTTTTCTTTCTGAATCCTCTCTTTAAAAAAAAAACGATGTACAAAACTTAAAATCAAAATAAGCGTAAGCTATAATACAAGATGCAATACTGACTACACTTACTAATATGCAATATCATAGAATGCATGAAGAAACAACAACATATGGAAAGGTTTGGCCACGTGATAAGACAAAAAAGATCAAAACACAGTGCAACGAGTCTTTAAATAAACTTTACAGGAACTCCAGATTCAAAGGTAGATCACGACTAAAATGGATTGACGGAGTAGAACTGCTAGAAAAGAATAGGAAACATAACAGAAGCAAAACTGAAAAGCAAATGAGGAAAGAATGAAGGAGAAGAAGATTAATAAACAGCATTTCTAGAAACAATATTCAGTATGTGCAAACAAGACCACGTACGTGAAATGGGTAGACAAAGAAAACAAACTGTTGAAGCTATAAATAAATCCTACGTCACAGTTTACAATACTCACAGACAAAGTGATGAAAATGTCAAGGTGACTATGAGCACTAATACGACTCTGACCTTTCTACTTTACCAACAAGAACTACCTGCTATAAATGTACACAATGAGATAGTCTACCAATTTTAAACAGTTAAAATGAAGTCTAATATTTAATATACTGCATGTTTTCTCTCTCTCTCTCTCTCTCTCTCTCTCTCTCTCTCTCTCTCTCTCTGCCTTCAGGACTCAATCAGAGTAGGATTCCAGACTCTCTCATGAAGTTAGCTGTCTGTTTAAGTGATTCGATTGTCCCATATAGTTTCTCTTCCAGGGAGGTGGGTGTGGACCACATTGCTCTTCACAGGTCTGTGTACTGGGGGACAATCCTGTAGAACATGTTTTGTAGCCATATTGTCCAGTGTACAGTGGCATAGACTGGTCGTACCTATTTTGAATTTGGTGAATATGTGATTTTTCATTCCATTGTGGCCAGTGCGAAGGCGAAGTATGATGACTTGATCCCTCCTTGATAGTTGATGGTATCCGTCCCTCTCGTTATACTTTGGCTGTTCTCGTTTCCATTTTTCATGGAACTGACCTTTGATGATAGATTTGGCTTCATCATAACTGAGACGATGGTTCTCTAGTGGTATCTCCCTCCTTCTTTAGCGAATGTGTCTGCTCGTTCGTTCCCGTGTATATTACAGTGTGATGGTATCCACTGAATGACTACTCTCTGGAAGTTATTGCATAGTTGGTCCAGGGCTGTTCTCAAGTCATCTAGTTCATTGTTCTTGAGGCTTTTTAGAGCTGATAGTACTGACAGTGCATCAGTCAGAATCACCAATTTATTGTGCATGTTATTTTTGTGTTGAGTTGCCAGTTTTGCAGCATCTCTGAGGGCCTCAGTTTCTGCTTTAAAGTTGTTTGAGAATTTCCCAGTAGCTATTGACTTGGTGATCTCGTCCTGGTTATTCAGCGTCAAGAACACACCACTCCCTCAATTTCTTGTGGCATTTGTAGCAGAGCCATCTGTGTATATGTGGGACCAAGAGTCCTGTGGGTAGGTATCGTGTATGTGTTTATCTGCTACGTGTTTTCTTTGTGTCTGATTTGGTACCTTGTTTAATGATTCCTGTTATATTTTTCTTAAGTTCTGGTATTTTATGTTTCCCATAAGGAGACATATCAGATGGGCCCAAGGGTTTCGATATTGTTTGGGAAAGTACTGGGTCTCCAGTTGTTAGTTCATTGGCAATTGCAGCGAAGTTGCTACTCTTTAGTCGTACAATTCCGAAACCAGTTATTCTTTGGTGTATGGGGTTACTATGGAGCCTTCTATATTTCTCCGCTTTTTGCAATATTTTAGTGACCCGTCTGTCATCTAAAGGTTGTAAGCCTGTTACTGTTTCTAGAGTCTTGATAGGTGTAGATTTCATAGCACCAGTGATGATACGGGCAGCTTGGTTCTGTGTTCTGTTAACTTTGCTAAGGTGTAATTTAGAAGCCATAGCCAAGGCTGTGACTCCATACTCTAGATCTGGTCTGACTCTTCCTACCTATAGTCGCTTCAAGATATTGCTGTTTGCTCCCCAGTCCGTTCCTGCCAATTTCTTCATAATATTTGTTTGTTTTATGGCTTTTTTTCTTCCTCTGTCTATCTGACTTTTCCAAATCATTCTGCGATTCATGGTGACGCCAAGATATTTTGGGTTTTGGTCATTAGGGAGTGTATGGTCTTTTATCTTCAAGTTTGCAGAGAGTGTGTTTCTTGATAGGCTGAAAATTGTATATGTAGTTTTTTCTCGTTAATTGGTAAGAACCAGGTGTTCGTCCATTTTTCAAGTTCACATAGGGTATCTTGCATCCTGGATCCAGCCATCGACATACTTTCCTCGTCAGCCCATAACGCCAGATCATCTGCTATACTGCTCAGTGTATTCCGGATGGAATGTCCATTACGATGTCATTTTTATGGAAATGAAAAAGAGTGTTGGGGACAAGACTACGCCTTGTGGGATACCTTGTTCGATAGAGACCTTCTTACTTCGTTGACTTTGTACTTGTACTCTGGCCGTTCTATCCTGAAGGTATTGAGAGACCCAAATGAATAAACGACTCTGGATGCCAAGTCTAAAAAGCTTGTTCTTTAAACCTCTCGCCATACCCATCAAAAGCCTTCTCCATGTCGATCCACACTGCCAGTGTGTGTTTCTTTTCTTGTAGAGGATCCTCTATTTCCTGTGTGATGTAGGTGACCAGGTCTTCAGTTGATATATGCTGACGGAAGCCACTTTGTTGTGGTACGATTTGTTGTTTTGTCTCCAAATGCCACATAAGTCTTCTGTTAACCAGCCTTTCCATGAGTTTACTCAGGCAGCTCAGTAAGCTAATTGGTCTGTAGCTACTTGGATCTAGCCGGTCTTTTCCACGCTTTGAGGATGGGCACCATAATAGATTCTTTCCAGATTGCCGGCACATGACTTGTCTTCCAGCTAGCATTTATTATCCTTAGAAGCTGGCCCTTGGCTTTCTGTCCCAGAGTTAAGAGCATTTCGTTGGTGATTCCATCTCTACCAGGGGAACTTTAGAGCTTCAATAATTTTTTAGCAACATCTAATTCAGTTGGGGTAAAGATGGTCATCTGGTGCTCTTCTGGTGCTAAAGGCATGTATTTTGCATCTTGGATTTCCTGTCTTGCAGCTTTCTGTTTGTCTATTGGAATGTTTATTCTACTAATGTTTTTGTAAGTCTTTATCAGTAGATTTGCTGCCCTCTTTCCTGTGAGGATGTTCTGGTTTGTTGCTAACGATGTTCAAGGTCGGCAGTTGTTTTCGTCGCTCAGAGCTTTCACAAGTTTCAATAGTTTATGACCATTTTGTCTAGATTAAGGCTCTCTGTCCAGCTCTATCTTGCTGATATCATGACCTCACGTCTGTATTTGACAGAGGCTGCTTGGTAGGCAATGTTGCTCTCTGTGCTGCGTGATGTTTCAGCTAGTTCTCTGGCAGAGTCCATTTTCTCTTCTAGTCTTAGATGCATGTTTTAACAGTCAAGTTGTCATGTTTTAACAACAATTTATTACTATTAAACTATGTTTAAAGAAAAACGTAAAGCAGTAAACTGAGCTATTGACTTCAATGTCACTCATGTCTCAATCAGATCTATTCATTACAATCAGCGGTGGAAGCGAAGGCGCAAGTCAGCACAGGTTGAAAGCGGCCATGGATTTATAACTGACTGCTTATGGCAGAATCGGTGAACCAGACCTATATAGATCATAGATCCCACTCCACCTTTTAGTGGTGCCCCTAGAAACGGATTAACCAGTGTAGTCTAGATCGAGATGGAAGGCAAAAGAGTAAAACCATTTTCTGCATTTTAAAATTATGTTTCTTATATTAAATATATGATCTCTTGTCCCTCTGCCGCTCCATAAAACCAGGCCGAACTATTCTGCTTTCATCATTCACGTCTGTATGGAATCTTCACATGATAACTTAAATCGCGGTCTTGCTTGTTATGTTAAATTAGGATTATCATCATATCACTCCACACTCATCTTCAGTTGCTCCTATCTTTTCCTCAAAATGTTTATCATCACACAGCCACTAATTATGTCAGTTCGATGTTGCTTGACAAATCCTTTCATTCCTCTAGAATACCACTCTGTTCTAACAACACTGGTCGTCACTCCCAGTTCACACAGTCTAGATAGTCATTACTTGTACTGCTATACAAGTTTGTTTTGTTTCGACCTATCTCTCGTAGATTGTTGATAACATCTGTCCGGTCTATTGGCTGTCAAGCAGCTATTATTTCCGAACCGGCCAGTCTGTACACTCTGTCGATGCCCTCAGCACCAGCATGACTCGGGACTTACATGAATGCGATATTGCAATCTTGGAACTCTGTATTGATCCCAACCATTGACTACGAATTAAGCCTGACTCAGCACACAGACATGTGTATATTCTTGAGTCTCCAACCATTCAAACTTCGCCACTCGCATTACTTCCATCGTCAAACCGCTGGTCATCATTGATAGGAGCTGCTATCCTTGTGAATAGTTTTGTCACTGGATCGGGCAGTGAATGCCCAAACGCTCCGTTGATGGCATACCACAGAAACCATCTATATAATACAATTTTTTTTTTACCTCATCAAGGCCAGCTCCTTGTCGTGGGGATGGGGCTTAACAGTCACCAGGGACTGAAAACTAAGACTGGCCAGGCCTTCCTACAACCGAGCAAGACCACAGTCTGCTCTAGCAAGTTCAAGTGCTGAAGTCGGAGGCAACCAGCCAAAAGGCGCACGACAATCAGGATGCCACGCACTCAACGCAAATGGAAGTATGTCTATAACCGCAAATCGATATGGCACTCGCCCTGTGATGGGCACTCAGGCAGGAGCAGCGCCGGGTCCTCAGCCTCGAAAGGGCCCAACCTCTATTACTGGATGTCCTTCTCAACCGCACTGTGGAGTCAGGGGGCGAGAGAATAGAGCTACTGGCCAATCCAAAATAAGACCACTAAAAATAATGCACTGGAATGCTGAAGGCATCAACAGCAAAAGAGATGGGTACAGTAAAAAGATAGAATTAGAAAATATCCTGCATGAAGAACAAATAAGCATATGCTGTTTGCAGGAAACCCATCTAAACAACAACATAGCCTTGAAGATTAGGGGATACCAGTGCTACCGATCTGACAGAATAAATAGACAAAAGGGCGGAATACTGACTCTTGTAAGGAACAACATTAATGCATGTCAGATTGAAGTGTATATGGATGGGGCGGAATATCAAATACTGCACCTCAGGACAGGAAATACAGACTTCCATCTACTTAACTACTACTGTCCGAGTGACCGCCCACTAGCACTAGACACAATTACATTAAAAGAAAGAATAATTGTATGTGGAGACTTTAACAGCCACTCACAGAGCTGGGGGCTATGAACATATGGACAAGAGAGGTGAAGAGCTTGAAAATTGGCAGGATGACAATGGGCTTATACTATTAAACCAGGCAACAGATCCACCAACATTCTACTCCAGATCATGGCATACTACATCTACACCAGACCTTGCTTTCCATTCACCAGACCTGGATTGGAATATCACACGAATTGTTGGGAAACAACTTGGAGGCAGCGACCACCGACCAGTCTTTTTAGCGGTACAAAATAAGGCCATCAGGGAGAGCAGCACTCTCTCCAGATGGAATTACAAAAAGGCAGACTGGAAAATGTATCAACACTACACCAGTGTACTGACTAAAGATATAAATACAGATAGAGACATCAACAAAATAGTTGATGAATTCAGTAGACTAATAATACAAGCTGCCAGTGAAACAATACCTAGAGGGGGACGGAAACACTACAAACCATACAGGAGTAGTGAACTAGAGCAACTGCACAATGACATGGAAACATCTCGAAAGCAAGCAGAAAATAACCCTTGCCAAGAACACCACAACAACTACCAGGATGCTAAAGCCAAATGGGCTAAACTACAAGCCAGACGGAGAAGCTGGAAAGAGAAAACAGAGTCCTTGAATCTTGAACGTGACACAAGAAAAGTGTGGAAGCTTGTAAAACAGCTGAATGATGAGGGTACAGAAAGGAACACCAAAATTACACTGAAGAAGGATGGAAACATTCTAACAGGTAAACATGCAGCAAATTACTTTGCAGACTCCTTTGCAAATGACAATAATATTGAAATTAGCCTAGAAAAACGACAAGCGACCCGTTTAAAACAACAAAATGCAAGACAAGAAGAGACCACACATGAAGTAATGGAAACACCCATTACACAAAGAGAGCTAGAGCTGGCAATATCCAAATTAAAAATGAAAAAGTCACCAGGCAATGATGGAGTGTCCAATGAAATGATTAAGAACTTGGGAACTGCAGCTAAAGCAAAACTACTGCAGATCTACAACATTTGCTGGATCACAGGTAGAGTGCCACAGGCATGGAGAGAAGCAATTATGATACCATTACTAAAGCCAGGAAAAGATGGTTCAATGACATCCAGCTATAGACCAATCAGCCTTACAAGCTGTTTGTGTAAAACAATGGAACGTATAATCAATCTCAGACTGCAGTGGTACCTGGAAAGTGAAAATCTCCTTGTCCCACAACAAGCAGGCTTTAGACAGTGTTACTCTACCGAAGATCAAGCAACCTATCTTTCCCAGGAAATTGAAGATGCGTTTCAAGAAAAGAAACTGGTACTAGCAGCATGGATAGACCTAAAGAAAGCATTTGATAAGGTATGGAAGGAAGGGCTTTTGAAGAAACTGAGAAATTATGGAGTAAATGGCAGGATGTACAAATGGGTCAAAGCATACCTGCATAACAGGAGAGCCAGAGTGCAACTGGATGGTCTTAAGAGTAAAAAGGTCTTATTGCGCCAGGGCGTTCCACAAGGAGGGGTACTATCTCCAACACTTTTTCTGATCTACATCAATGACCTAGTTACTGAACTACCACATGGCATCAAAGTGGCAATGTATGCAGATGACTTGGTAATGTGGTGCACAGAGGAGTATGCAACAGTGGCCTCCAAATTGCTACAAAGAGCTATGAATGCACTGAATTCATGGACAAATAGATGGTGTATCAGCATCAATACAGACAAATGCAGTACTACACTTTTCACACTCTCCCCAAAACAAAAAGCAGGAGCCATCTACATAAACAATGAGCCTGTGAAAGAAGACATACAAGCTACATATCTCGGAGTTACATTTGATAACAAACTATCTTGGAAACAGCAGATAAATAAGGCAACCCAAAAAGCAAGGAGGAAATTGGCTATTCTAAGAAAGTTGTGTGGAACCACATGGGGTGCGTGTGGGAAAATACTCAGTAAAGTTTACCAACAGAGTATACGCCCACATTTAGAATATGGATCATCCGCATGGTGCTCAGCATCAAACACCACATTGCAAGAACTGGATAAAGTACAAAACCAGGCACTTAGGGTCATCACAGGAGCAATGAAATCAACACCAATATTGGAGATGGAGAAATTGTGGAGGATACCAGCACTGAGAGAACGGAGAGACACAAAGGTGCTGATACAGGCAGAAAAATTTGTATGCATGCCGAGACATCCAATGAAGGACAGATTCAAAAATCTTGCATTGGGACGACTTAAGAGAAGCAGCTTTATCCACCAAGCCAAGCGTATTAGTAGACAAACACCAGACATGCCAAGAGTTGTTAAACCCCTTCTGCCCATACCAGAACAGACTCCCTGGACAGATGAATCAGGATTATCAGTTCAAATACGGACAGAAGTGAAAGGAATAGTTGACAAAGAGGAACAAAATAGTCTACAGCGAAAAACAATAACTCTCAGTTTCCTGGATGAAGAATACCCACAAGACCTATGGATCCGTGTGTACACAGATGGATCAGCACAGAATGCAGTAAAGAATGGGGGAGCAGGTGCATATATAGAGTACCCAAATAACACTAGGGATATGAATAAAATAGCAACAGGGAAATATTGTCACAATTATGATGCAGAAATACAAGCAATAAAGTTGGCAATAGAAAAACTGCTGAACAGTAATCTTAGCCCACAGCCTGTAGTGTTTTTGACAGATGCAAGATCAGTACTCCAGGCACTACAATCCAGAAAATTACCACATCTGCAGACCTTATTGACTGAACTCTGCAAGCACCACAGGGTTGCCCTGCAGTGGATCCCGTCTCACTGTGGAATACCAGGAAATGAGAAAGCAGATCAGTTGGCAAAGGAAGGTTCAACAGGCACACAACTAGATACACCAGTTACATACCATCATAAGAAACAGATAATCAAATCAATCAGAGGACCACAAGCCCCAAATCAGGATGCCTTTCATAATATGAATAGATATGAACAAGTTATCATTATACGCCTAAGAACAGGACACAATCGACTCCATAGTCACATGTATACAACATTCAAGATCGGCACCTCAACTACTTGTACATGTGGACAGGCACCCCAGACTGCTGAACACATACTTCAAGACTGTACTGAATATAGCAGACTGAGGAAAATCCATTGGCCCATAGATACAACACTACAGACAAAACTATATGGGCCACTGCAAGAATTACAAAAGACAGTAACATTTATACAGGAAACGACATTGCAGATATAGACAATACTTCAGGCGAACGAAAGATAGATAGGTAGATACAATTTTTATCCCAACGTTGTGCTACCAATGTCAGACCTGGACCCTAGATGCAAGAACAGTAAAAAAAATAACATCTACAGAGATGAAATGTGTTAGACGAATGACAGGAAACAGTCTGAGAGATAAGATCAGAAATGAAAAACTGAGAAAAAAGTTAGGAATAGCCCCCTCCATAGAGTATATAAGGAAACAATAAATAAGATGGTTTGGCCACGTGACAAGGCAGAAAGAACAAAACACAACACAACGAGCCTTCAACAAAAGTTGTGAGAACACCAGACCCAAGGGTCGTCCATGAAAAAGATGGGTCGATAGAATATTGGAACCACTAGGAAACATAACAGCAGCAGAGGCGAACAGAAGAGCAAAAGACCGCAAATTATATCTCACCTCGACTCTGATAGCAGATGAGGAAGGAAAGAAGAAGAAGAAGAAGGAGAATATGTCCTTTGAAACACAAACTGTGATAAAATTTCACTCAGATATATGTCATATATGTAAAATATGTCATGTTGGTTCTACTCACCTCATCGCCACATAAGTAAAAAGTATAGTACCCTCGTCACGCCAAGTGGCGTATAGGGAAATATGGTGTTAGTGACCCTATATTTTACAGACCTTCAGGACATGATTTTTGGGGTAATGTGGTCGGTATTACGCCCGTGCTGCTTTACTTTCCCAGAAAAAAATCCGGTACCCATTTAAGGCTGGGTGACCCGGAAGTCGTCGGTTGGGATCGAACCCCACCCCCTGTCCTTTCTAGTCTAGTTCACTAACCACTGAGCTATCGCAGCTCCCTCCTCGCCACATACTCTTATAATTATTAGGTCTGTGTTAAATAAACCATTTGTAATTTTTTGATGAGGAAGGAAAGATGAGGAAGAAGAAGACAGAAACCATCTGTGTTGACTAGCAGATATACATCACCGCAGTTTTCCCAAATTCACTTCTGCGTTAACTGCGGTCGGATTATGCTCTCTGTATCCTCTATTTAATGTGGGAATGGCATAGAAGATGGTTTTAAGTTCTGGATGAACAGGTATTCATTCTGTTCCAGGAATAACATTAGATAGCTCGTAGATCTATTTGGCAATATCGTCAACTCGACGTGTTCATGATTTATCTTTCCTTAATCTATCGCCTTAAACTTCGGTTATTTTTTCATACAGTGGACGTTCAAGGTCATTACTCATCTTCAAGTGCTCGTTTTCTTAGTACATGTACCATGATTTTGTTCGCTCAATAATAGAGAAAACCTATATGAAGCGCATTGTCATGCATGATGAGTCTCTCGTGCAGCCAAAAATAATGTGTGTATCTTCACTTTGCACTCTTCCGAGTTTATCCATACAAGTCTCACTAATAGGGAGGATGGCCATGACGTATTCAATGGGCGAGAGGACAAGTCCCCGATACTGAAGTACCAACAAACGTTGATCGATACCAGAAGCTGCCATGATTCTGACCGCCAACAATCCCTTGCGAGCTTTAGAAATCACGTGGTAAATATGTCTTTTGAAAGCTGTGATAAAATTTCACTCAGATATACGTCATCATATATGTCAAATATGTCATATTGGTTCTACTCGCCTCCTCGCCACATAATCTTGTAATTATTAGTTATGTGTTAAATGTAACATTTGTTAAAGGAGAGCTATGTTACTGTTGCATTACTTGGGCTGACATGGCCTTTGAAAAGACCTTGACATTTCTACTTTTCATTACCAAACGTAACCACTCATTTTGGTGTTGTCAAAGAACCATTGATACCATTAATGCAGTATATCATGACTCAGAAAGCGAAGAATGGAATGTAATGGATACATTTATCATATGTAAAGTGGGAACAAATTGCTTGTCAGTTGAATTCTACACTGAAATATCTGGTTATGTCCATTTCAAGAGTCGGTTGAGTTAGTAATATCACTCATTGTACTTTAACTAATGATGAAGTGGAAAGAATCTCCAGCTTGATGAGCATCATAAGTCAAAGCTACGAAACCGGGTGGGAACTGAATTGGTCAATGCAAATGTCAAAATAAGGAAGGCTTAAAATGCATTAACAAAAATGGTGCAAGGATTAACAACTGCCATCAGAGGATTTGATGAACATATGATCCTTAGTTTCTCACCCTGATGATCCACTGCCTACAATAACAGTAGCAACGTACACGAAGAGAAACAAACATCAGGGATCTATGATAAACTCATATTTCAAATATACAAACTCCTCAGAAAACAAGAACCTTACAACACAAACACCTCACAAAGTAAAAAACTCAAAACACAAACACACTTTAAAAAAATTAACAAACACCTCACAATACAAACATCTCACAATACAAACACATCACAACACAAGAACATCACAAAACAAACACCTCAGAACACAATCACCTCACAATACAAGAACCCACAACACGAACTTACAACACAACTACCTCATAATACAAGAACCCCACAGCACAAACAACTTACAACACAACCACCTCACAATACAAACTTATCACAAAACAGGCTGAAAACCAAAGAGCAATCTCCTCACAACACAAGCACCGCACAATACAAGCACCGAACAAAACACAAGCACCTCACAACACAAAATGAGAACGAAACAGCAATCACCTTGCAACATAAGCATTTCACAAAACAGGCACCGCACAACTCAAGCACAGCAAAACTCAAACACCTCACAACACAAGCATCACACAACACAAACACTTCACAACACAACCATATCATAACGTAACCACTCAGAAACACAAACTACTCACATCGCTAGCACTCCAAAGCACAAGCATCTCCAACACAAACACATCACAATACAAACACGTCACAACACAAACAACCAGAACACAAGTACCTCACAACACAATATAAGCACCTGACAACAAATTATGTATAAAAATGTAGTTACATTAATTGTAGTGACCAAACTTGACAAGTGGGCAAGAAGTTTGCTCAAGAATCTAGACCAATGTTTCTCAAACTTTTTTAACCGTGGTCTCCTTTAGACATTGTTTTCTCCCCGTGGCCCCTTCCTCCCACTTCATGTATTTTCATGAAAAAAGATCATAATTTTTAAAGGGCTTTTTGCAAATAGTTCGTTGTATATATTTATATTTATAAATATATATATATATATATATATATATATATATATATATATATATATAAGAGAGCTAATTTCCAATATTAGGAAGAAACAATCATCATTTTTTGGCCATGTAAGAGAACAGCCGGAATATATTGTAACAACTGGGAAAATTGAGGTACGGAGAAATAAAGGGAAACTAAGAGAAAAGATACCAGACAGCTTAAGAGAATGGCTTGTCAGACGCTCAACAACAGCAATAATATATAACTGGCGTGATCGAAAGTTGTGGAGATACATGTTCACCTATGCCAGCAGGCCCGGTACTTGATGATGATGATGATATATATACATATATATATATATATATATATATATATATATATATATATATATATATATATACACACCATCAAGTAAGAAGAAGGAAAGGCCATGACAAATAATTTTGTTTTATCTCTAAGCTGTGGAAACTTTCAAACATTAAACTCTTTATCCAGTAAGAGTGTCACACTTAAGTGAAAGTTACGTTGAATTCCATGTCCCTATGCAGCTTTATGAACGCTTCTTGCAAAGAAACATCAATGGCAGCAGCGTTCACATAAAATGGATGAATTACCCAGGTCGACATGTTCATGTCCAGCTGATCACGGAAAAGAACTTTCATATCAACAAATCATCTATATACATAATTATTTCAGCATCTTTCTGTTCACCACTGCCAAAGAGGAAAGTGCGAATTATTGGAGTGCAATGATGGCATACAACCTGATTTTTCCTATAAATTCTGTAATAATATGTTAGCTTGAGAAAGGGGCACAATTCCTGGAACTAATGAAACATTATATATAGACAAAAATGGTATGGCTAACGCTTCACCTAACATGTGAGCACCACAAGTCAGAATGACGTTTTGGCGTAAATGCCTTCAACAGGAACAAACCTACAACACACGCACAAATATGTATTTAAAATAAAAAATAAATAATAAAAGAACGAACCAGAAAGAGAAATTAAATGTAAAGGAGAATAAAATGTTAATAAAAAGTTCCATGTAAGATCTAAGAGGAATATTTCTTCTGTAAGAAAAGAAGTGCGCACGGGGTGCATGTGCGTGCACAGGCACAATTCATACCCTGTAATTATTTGTTTAATAAATTAAGCTTTTCAAAGCCATCAAACGGGTATACAATAGTTAGGGTAGATTTTCTACCATTTTTTTTTTTTACTTGTAAAAAATGTTACAACTGAGTCGCACGACGCAAGAAAAACGACGAAGGCAAGTATCGCTGGACAGTCAACGGACTTGCGTATGCAATAATCATGTGAAATGTTCGTCATTATCAAAGTTGTTGAAAGAGACGATCTTGAAGTGCATTTGATTTAATATAAATGTCTGCTTTTATTACAATCTATAGAGACTCATTCAAGCATCCAGCTAGTGTTTTGGAAATAGACTAGTCGGTGAACTATACAGTGAATACAGAATACATCTGGTACAGCGGTTTTTAAATACACAATAAATCATCTGTTTCTACCAGTCATAAAAGCAGCATCAGTAGCACAGGCCAGAATGTTCTCCAGAGCAATACGATCCTCATTGACTCGCCTCTTCAATTCCTCAATAATCGTTTCACCTCTAGCATATGTTTTAAGCTGCAGAACAAACAACATTACTTCCATCAATTTGTTGTCCTGCAGATAAATAACATAAGCCTTTATTATTGTTCATGCTGTTTTATCCGACAAACTTGATTTATCAATTTGTAAATCAAACTCTTAGCTCTTAATTGAGAGACTACATGATTTTCAACATTATTTTCCATTTCATCAATCCACTTCGACAATGATGATCCAAGGGATGGATTCAAGTATATTACGATCATTTTGGTTCATAACGTTCGTTATAATAATAGACATAGCTGGCAAAATCAAGGATTTTACTATTGCGTGTTTGGTTTTACTTCCTTGGCTATCAGTTTGTATATTTCTTTCATAAGAAGCGGTTAAACCTTAGACATTTATATTTGCAGATTTCTGAACAGACTTTTGTCACTGGAGATCTAGCTTCAAAAGTGTCTCGCAATGCGCGAAAATATTCAAGTAATTTATCCTTTTTGTCCTTATGAGATGTTTCCAAATGGGAGCCGCGATCGCTCAGTGGTTAATGAACTGGACTACAAAGGACAAGAGGTAGGGTTCGATCCCAACCGATGGCACCGGTTCACCCAGCCTTTAATGGGTACAGGATTTTTTTCTGGGAAAGTAAAGCGGCTTGGGCACAATACTGACCACATTACCCCAAAAATCATGTGCTGACGGTCTGTAAAATTTATGTTCACTAACACCATATTCCCTATACGCCACTTGGCGCGACGGGGGTACTTTCTTTTTTACTATATATTATTTTGTATAATAGGTGCATAATGTTATATCAATACATTTTTTTTGTATTTACCACACATAGTACCATATATCTTTTTATATACTCACAAATCAAGAGTTATGGTGATCACGAAAGATTTTTGCGATGAAAGAAGAAATTAAACACATCAGCTGTGAAAGGACTAACAAAATTGTCGTTGTGTAATACTTAGATTTGACAAACTTGTAGGCCTAATTTATACATCTCCGAAGTTAGTCCACAACACTTTGACAATGATTAAATAGAGGATGACATCTAACTAGGGCAGTGGTAGAGTTTAGGGGGGGGGGGGTGGGGGGGAGAGGAAGCGAGAAGTAGGAAAGGAAAATAATGTTGCAGCAGACATCAAAAACGATCCGACCATCCAGGATGGTCACGTTGATGGTCGCATTACAAGTCCGCCATACACTTATGATGGGGCATGTCTTAGGCGCCACTAATGAAACCATTAACTGAGTGGAAAGAAGTGACATCGACTGTTGTATTTTACAAGCATCTGTATTCCTATCCACGGTTCTCTAGTTTCGACCAATGTAACTCCCTCTCAGTCTGGTGCCGTGGCTCCCCAATTATGCCATTTTTTCCACGGTGGTCTTCCTAAAATATCCTTCGGCTCCCCAGGTAGGACCATGTGGCCTCCTGTTGAGAACCACTGCTTTAGACTGTCCCACTTTCAAAGGTTAATGAAAAGTGTTGAAGCTAAAACTAAAATCTGCACTAAAATTTTATTTAAGATCGCTGACTTAGATGTACAACAATTTTGAAGTAAAATACTGCCTCTTTTAAGAAAAAATATTATTTTTAAAATGATGGTTTGTAATTTTCCGATCCGGAATGTACAAAGTCTGTGACAGTAGATGGGGCGGGGGAAATGATCAACAGTTCAGAAGGCGAAAGCAGCAAAGCGTGTGGTACACAAGAGGAATACTCATGACAAGAAAAAAAATATGGTTGTACACCGTGAAAAAAGACTGGATCCACATCACGTACTATTCCAAAGAAAGCCATGAAGAGACATTTTAAGGTAAAAAAGGCAGAGGCAGACCAAGACTAACAGAGTGACATCAAAAGAAGGACAAGTTACCCTATGACAACCTGAACCATCAAACCAAGAGACAGAACAGAATGACGCTCCATGGTGGCAAACATTCGATGCGGAGACGACACTCAATGATGATGATGATGATGATGTAATTTTAGCATAATTATTTGTAATAAACCGTAACAACTGTCCAACAATTTCTATGACGCCAAATCAAATTCATTTGCAAAATTTATCGCATTTGGATTTTAAAAATAAAAGCTTCAGAAATTTTACAGGTAACGAAAATGTATTGTGACAAAAAGATTCTGCGCAACTGTCGGCGCAGCTGAGAGGGGGCAGTTGGTGGTAACATTGTTTGACCTGGAGCTCTTCACGCTAGTTTATAAAAGAAAGTACAGAAAAGTTAGCGGACAAACCAGCGTTATAGTTTTGCATCACACAACCTCAAATATATTATTCAATTTGTGTGCTTGAAGGTAATGTGTATTTCCTTTTGATTTTGTTTTCTATTGATTTCAATATTTATGGGTATTTGCTATTATTGTTAAAGAAACACAGATTTAAGTGATTGTTGCTATTAAAGTGAATAGTAGGTAATTTAAACATTAAACAATTGGAGAACTGGGGGAAAGACGAATATACAGGGACAACGCAACGGTATTTTTTTTTTTTAACAGAACTTGGAAAAAAAATCAATGGCAACGATAAACATAATAAATTATAGACAACCCAAACCAATATTTCAAACAAATTTCACTTCCAAAACTATTTCAGTTTATATTTGTGTTCTCGTTGTGTTTGTGTATGTTTGTGGGGGAGGGGGGGAGGGGGGGGGGGGGGGGGGGGGGGGGTAGAGGAGCCTTATATTTGAAAACTCAGGTAGGCTAGGTAGTCTTGAAGGACAACGTCGACTTCAGAACAAAAATGTCAATTCACATCAGAAGCGTGTGGTAATTTTTTTTTTTTCAAAAATAAGATTAATTAATTCGTTTTTATCTTTATAACTGTACACTCACCTGATCTCTTGGGTAGTGACATTCGATGCCTAGCCCTCTAGATAACAGCAATAAACAGGAGTGCACTAGCGCACGTTAAAGAACATTTGGCAGTTAAATTCGAAAAGAGTAGGTCATAAATATGGCCGTTCCCGGTCAAAGATTTTAACTGAAACCTACAACACCGTGGATCCCTGTATGTGCTAAGAAGTTCGTGTAGGTGGGCCGGGATTTTCCTCGGATTTTCTCGAGTTCTTGAGGCGGGAACCAATGGATTAGTCCGGTGTGTAGTGTTGATGATCCTAACAGCAACAAATACGAGTGCCCATCCATTTTAATAAATTAGAAGGAGAATTGACAAAAAAAATAGGTTAAAGCTTTACGTAATAGATGGACGACACGAACTTGAACGATGTTTCGGCTCAATAGGCCTTCAGCGGGAACAAACAAATAACACACACACACATATGTAAGTGAATAAAACTAATGCTACATAGCTAACTAATAATGAAGCATCCACAACAAAATAATTTAAACTAGTTCAAGAAACACATATTTCTTTCTTGTGTTATTCTTCAATTATCCTTCACATTTATCTTTACTGCAGCTTCGCCTTTTTTATGCATTCATTTGCATTTCTTTGCCTTGGCCCCTTAATAAGGTAGAAAGAATGAAAGCAACGAGGAAATATCAAGTATTGGAAATCATTTGGAATATGGTCAACTACTGGCACCACCCAACCTTTCTTGTGACGACGAAATAATTTTGTTGTGACACTTGATGATGTTTAACTCTCTGAAGTTGTTCGACGTCACTAGAGAGGTTTAATGATGCCAGCAGTAGAACTTATTCCAAATGCTCTCCAATAATCCCTATTTTTATAATGCTTTTCTTATTTCTAATTGATTAACTTGGATGGACACTCGTATTTGTTGCTGTTAGGATCATCATCACTACACACTGGACTAATCCATTGGTGCCCGCCTAAAGAACTCGAGAAAATCCGAGGGAAATCCCGGCCCACATACATAGAAGAACTATAGTCGATAGTTCTCTGTTTATTATGATCCTTCAATATTTCTTTCAGTATGTAATTATATATGCGTGTATGGGGGATATATATATATATATATATATATATATATATATATTATATACTATACTAAGGGTTAATTTTTATATCGTATATAATATTATGTTATAAAAATTATATACATGAGCATTATTTAATAGTTAAGTAGAAGAAAGCAGCCTACAATGACGTCATACTTCTGAGCCGCTAGAAGAGAAAGGTTACCGACACCTGATAAACAATGAAACTCTAACGTATGTCAAATGTTAATGTCCCTCCATGCTTTAAGGCTTACTTGGTATATGGTATTAGTGAACACACTTTTCTATGACTAACGGAGTATTTTCTGGGTGATGTAGTCGGTTTTACACGAGGCCGCCTTTAATTCCCTAAAAATATCTGCTACCCATTGAGAGATTGAGTGAAGTCCGCAGTTCTAAAAAAAAAAGGTCTGGTAATTCAACCTTGACCCTTTGATCAAGAGCTTGTAGACTAGCCAGTCAGTTACAGACATCTCTGTAAGGTAATTCTTGCCTGTCTTAAATTATTCTTGAACAATTAGTGACGATTGGAACACTACTGCACTTTTATATTTTCTTCTCAAACACAGACTACGGTGATAACTTTACAAACGATTTACACTTGATCGCTTGAGACAATTATCAATTATATCCATCTGAGTGACTCATCCGTTTGCCTGGTAGCCTTGAATAGAGCAACTGGACTTAAAACCATGCAGCTTTGGAGCTTCATCGTGGCCTTAATTACTGTAATCAGTGGCGACAGAAGGGTAATTGTGTGCTTATAACTGCGTGACGTATACTCGAGATCAGTTGTTGAAAAGGTCATTAGTTCATTTTAGTTAATTCATATTTAAGTCATGACGCACTTACGGTAACATAGATGCGGTAACATCATTTAATTCTGAAATCGTTTACTAATAGCTGCACACATTGACATACTAATGTAAGACTACTGTCCTTATTAACAAAGGGAGAGACGTAGACCAGTATAGGTGAACAATTATTGTAAACCACACCTACTTGACTATTTAACATTGCATCAATACCTAGAAGACTGCAAGTGTTCCGCCAAAAGAAAATTCATAAAAAGTTTTAGCAGATTGTATTTAAAATTCAACATAAGGAGAAAAAAAATTACATTTGTAACTTTATAATGAAAAATAGCATTCAAATATATTATTTTTATTAATACCTACGTTTGTACACAGAAATACACTAAACTGTGTTTCTGGCTAGCCTAAGAAATACTAGTTATCTTGTTTGGTTTTATATTTACCGCCATATTTACAACATCACTTGTCACTAAACCTGGCGGGAAGCAAGGTTTTTGTAATCACAGTAAAACTGTTACTGCCATAATTCTTCCTTCTTTCTGCTTCCATCGGATGATTACTTCCCTTCATCTTCCATTCTCAATAGGACGCTGGCGCAAGAATGTTGCGCCGCTATTTTACGGTAAGTTGCAATTTTTGCGGTATTCGGAAAAACACATCCGTCTTTGACGTGATATAATTTTCTAATCGGGTTGCCGTTCTACTTCAGCAAACGATCACTTAGCCAGACTGGTTTGTCTGCTTCAGAGGGCACATGTATGAGGTTGAGTAGGAGATAGATTTGCAGTATTATCTGCAGATTCTAATGTAGATGCTTGTGACCACTGAGTCGACCACTTTCAATGCAGGTGCTTCTGGGTGTCTCGTTCCCCTATCTTTGTCATTAAATATGAAAAAATCTAGACAAAAAATAGAATCAATGTGTCGGTACTCACCATGAAATTGTTATTACATTACCATCTACCAGCATATTTGAAATATTTAGCACACAAAAAACAAAAAACAAAAAGAAAAGTTCTAAATAAATTTTCATCATGCGGATGTCATAAAAAAAGAACATCTTTTGGTAGTTCTGAACATGCACTTTTTCAGCAATACATTAATCATCTCCATTGATTTCGATCTGTAGTCACTCTTTGGAGAGTTATCTTTGTCTTCATTTGGTAAGAAAACAATAGACGGATGCAATAAGTTCATTCAATCATCAAAATGGCTTTCGATATATGTATAGTAGTAATATTGCTATTGAGAAAATACAGAACATCGAGGAGCAGTGGGAAATGCTCAAACAATCGATTCAACAAACATCAAAAGAAGTAATACCAGTGACTAAAAGAATCAACAAAAAGAAATGGATGGCAGAAGAAATATTATAACTAATGGATGAAAGAAGAAAACATAAGAAAGAAGAACGAACATACAAAATATTGCACAAAGAGATCAAGAACAAATGCAGAGAAGCAAAGGAAGGATGGTTAAAACAGACATGTGAAGAAATAGAAAAACAACAAAAGAAAGACTCACAATTTATGCACAATCAGTTAAATGAATTAACAGGAAGAAAAGAAGTCAAAGTTTCAGGATGTGTTAAGTCAAAAGAATGAAATATAATAATGAGACAGGAGAAGACAATAGAAAGATGGACAGAATATATCAGTCAACTCTATGATAATGAAAGACCAGAGTTAAACAATTCAAATAAAGATACAGGACCACCAATTATGCAGAGTGAAGTGGAGGACACAATTCA
Organism: Megaustenia siamemsis; assembly: GCA_032433765.1. Taxonomy (NCBI): domain Eukaryota; kingdom Metazoa; phylum Mollusca; class Gastropoda; order Stylommatophora; family Ariophantidae; genus Megaustenia; species Megaustenia siamemsis. The sequence continues at coordinate 43,735,183 of JAVIAB010000047.1, forward strand.
ACACATGAAAAGAGGCAAACCTCCAGGTCCCGACATTATAACAATCGAAGAGATAAATTCATTAGGAGAGCTGGGAGTACAAGTCATAACAAAACTACTCAATGACATATATAACACTGGACTCATACCTGAAGATCTATTAAAATATATCTTTATAGCCATACCGAAGAAGTCAGGCGCCACTGATTGTGAAGACCATCACACTATTAGTCTCATGAGCCATATGACGAAAATATTACTAAGAATCATTATGAGACGTGTAAGGAACAAAATAAAACCAGAAATAAGTGAGGAACAATGTGGATTTGTGGAAGGAAAGGGCACCTATAATGCAATATACATCTTAAGAACATTGATAGAAAGATCTATAGATGTAAGGAAAGATCTATATATGTGCTTTATAGACTAAACAAAAGCATTTGACAAAGTAAAGCATGTGGAAATAATCAATATGCTGGAGAAATTTAACATTGATGGCAAGGATCTGCGAATCATAAAAAACATGTACTGACAACAAACAGCAGCTATACGAATTAACAACCAAACAGGACAATTTCAAGGAGTCAGACAAGGCTGTGTTCGGTCACCGGATATGTTTTCACTTTACAGCGAACATATTATGAGATCAATAGTAGATAAAAAAAAGAATTGAAGTCAACGGTCACAACACAAATAAGTTGCGATATGCGGATGACACAGTACTTAATAGCAGAGATAGAGAATGAACTACAAGAAATGATAGACATAATAGTAAAAGAAAGCATTAAGAAAGGTCTCAGTCTGAATAGTAAGAAAACAGAAGTAATGGTTATATCGAAGAAACAATCGTCACCAGCATGCAACATAAAAATAAACAGGACAAATCTGAAACAAGTGCAACGCGTCAAATACTTGAGCACAATAATTACATCAGATGGGAGATGCACCACAGAAATAAAAAGCAGAATAGATCAGGTCAAAATAGCATTTCAGAAAATGAAAATTATCTTATGCAACAAATCTATGTCAATAAAAATGAGAAAGAGAGTTCATCGATGATATATAGAATCAGATTTATAGATATATATATATATATTTATAGATATATAGAATCAGATATATAGAAAACAGATTTTATATTCGAGCGATGGACTAAGCAATGTTTACATTGAACAACACGATATATTTTATTGCTGCGAGTTGGCAGATTTTTGAAAATGTTTTCAAGGGTTTGAACATAAATGTTTGTTCACAGTTCGTTAACCTTCGCTGTAGATAAAGTCGTTAATTGGATGGCTTCGTTTCAGACATTTGTGACGTTGGTAGCTAAGGACCTAAAAAACTTGTGCAAATGGATGACATTGGCAAGGATCATTTTGAATCTATGAAGTGGGCTCATTGTGTGTTTAACTCAAAAGCATATGTGCTTTTTAACCAAAGACCTTTTTTTGGGGACTCAATGAAGATATCCCCAATGGAAGAATAAATTGTACTATTAGTCCCATAAATGATTCGCTTCCAGAGGTTTATGATGTAAACAAAGCAGTTTTGTCATTGCAAGTGAATAATGTCCACACCTATAATTGGTCAGGATTGTGTAGCAGCAGCAGCTTTATAGCGAACACAGAAAACATCATAGGATTGTGCTGTTCTGAAACAGCTATGCAATGCTATCCTAGAATTGCCTTTAATGGGATTACTGTGACCACAAACCACTCTCCATGTGTGTGCCACATATTTACACCCCAGAAATAAATACTGAATATAACAACATCATGTGCCGTCTGTGATATTAATGACCACAGACCAGGAGCCTCCAGTATGATTGATACAACTGTTGCACCAAACACTTCATCAGCAGAGCCAGATCTATGGAATGTTAATCTGACATTGTTCTTGAATGATGTCCAAGTTAATGAGACATCAGAATCGTATGGCAGGAACTACAAGAAGGGAGCGGAGAACATCAAGTTCTGCTACTATAAAGGAGACTTGCCTTGCTATCCCAGAATTGCCTTAAATGGGATCACTGTAGTTGAAAACTTCTCCTCTTGTGTAAACTACACATTCACATCTAAGAGTGAATCAGTGAAGGTCACAAAATCATATTCTCTCTGTGGATTTACTAACTACAGGTCATGTGGCTTCTGTTGGATTGGAAATGATAACTTACCACCACTGTGTGTCTATATGTTTGGAATTGGAGTCATCAATGACGGCCTAACATCATCAAGTGCTATGACGATCATTATTTTCGGGAGGACGTGAACTCCCATGGTATATGGTGGATAGGCGGCAGGAACCATTGAAGGCTATGTCTGAAAAGTGTTCCTTCTTGCAGTTTCCTCATATTCCAAGTCCGGCTTGTTGCAGGAACTACTGAGTTAAGTGCTCTGTGCACACCGTGAGCTGTGTGTCTCATCCGTTTTGATCCTGCTTCGATATCCCGCTTGTTTACGATGAATGATGATATCGTATGACAGGGAACAGTTGGCTGTGTTCACTTTCTGCGCGGTTTCGCCTTATGTCTTTTGGCGTGTGCTGAGACTGCTACGATGGGGACTACAGTTACCTTTCTTTGTTTGGGAGATGAATTAGTAATTCGGATGATTCCACTGGCACGGGCGGTTGAGCAATTATGGATTTTAATTCGTTTGCTGTGATACCGAGGCCTTCCATAACCAATAATAATAATAATAATAATAATAATAACCAATATAGAATCAATTCTGACCCATGGAAGCGAGTCATGGACAAGAGGAAACAAATGAAAAGGCGATTAGAGGCCACGGAGATGGAATTTCTCAGAAGAATGTTGAAAGTTCCCTGGACAGCTAAAAAGAACAATGATGAAGTTTTCAAAGTGGCCAATACAAAAAAGGAGCTCCTAAAAACATCATAAAGAAACAATCAACATTTTTCGGGCATATGAAAAGAGGAAAGTTGGAATACTTGGTTACAACTTGCAAAATAAAATGAAAGAGAGATCGCGGACGACAAAGAGAGAAAATACTGGATAGCTTGGTGTCATGGCATGGAAGACAGTCAACAATAGAATTGATAAGATGCACTGTAGATAGGAGATTGTGGAAGGACATGATCGCCTACGCCAGCCGGCATGGCACATGATGTTGATGATAGTAGAACTTCTACCGCTGCCGTCGCCGCCGCAGCCGCTACTGCTACTACTAGCTCTCGCGATAACTTAAAGATCAGCTCATAAATAATGTTTATTTTAGATTTATTCAAATATGTGTTCTTTATTAAAGATGAGAAAAGAAATCTGCTTAGTAATATAAGGGAACACATGAAAAAATGGAAGGATCACTTTGAAGAACTCTTTGAACAGACCTGACCTAATTATCCCTCTTGATATACTACCAGCAGAATAAGAGTTACACATTAACAGTGGAAAACAAATCAAGAAAGAAATAATGGAAGACATCAATTCCTTTCCATCAAAGCATATATTACAACACTTCTACGAGGATGTTACATAATCTACTTGATAAAATTTAGGAAGTGGAAGAATACCTAAAGATTGGAGTGAATGTTATATGATCAAATTACTAAAGAAAGGAAGTTTACATGAATGAACAAGTTATAGGGGAATTATGCTACTATCAGTGTCAGGAAAGAAAACTAAGCAGAATCATTCTAGAGAGACTAGATATACCTTAATTAAAACATTTGATAGATGAACAAACAGGTTTTAGGCAAAAACAGGTTCGCTGACGCTGATCAAATAACTACGTACATTAAGTGAACAAAACTTAGAACTGCAGTCCTCACTATATCGGATTCATAGATTACGAAACGGCATGAGACAGAGGAATATTTTGGAAATTAATGAGGCATTACAGAATCTCCACAAAGTTTATTAGTCTGATAAGAACAATGTATGAAGGAATGGAATCTAGTGTTGTGCATGAAGGGCAACTTACAGAAGCATTTGAAAAAAGACCATGAGTAAGGCAGGGATGCCTTCTATCTCCTTTTCAATTTCTACTGGCCATGGAGTGGATTATGAACATAACTCAATACAATAGAAATGGAATTCAGTAGTTGCTGACCACGCAACTTGATGATTTAGACTTTGCTGATGCCATAGCGCTCCTATCACATAATCATCTACAGATGCAAGATAAAATGAGCATACTGGACGAGAGACGGAAAATAAATAGAGATAAGACCAACTTTATAGGAATTAATGAAGCTGGCAATAACCAAATAACAAAGGAGAAATACTTCTACTAGACACATAATCTTTCATATATCTGGGCAGCAATATAGACAAAGAGGGAGGAACGGAGAATGATACCAAAATAAGGATTTCAAAAGCAAGAGGTGCATTGGTTGCACTGGGAAATATATGGAAAATCCAAAGAAATTAGGTATATACATTATATTATATACATAATTTATATATAACTTGATAAATACAAAAATAAAAATGTTCACATTCAATGTTAAGTAAGTCAGTATTATATGGTTGTGAAAGATGGGGATCAACAAAAATGACAATCATGAAGAGACAAACCTTCATTAATGGATTTTTCCAGAAAAAAAGGATGGAAATGGCAGGATAAAATCACTAACATAGAATTATGGAAAAGTACAAGTCAAATACCAATAGATACAGAGATATAGCGAAGACAATCGCGCTGTATAGAGCACACATTGCGGAAACCAAGAGAGTCTTACACAACATGACTTTTTAGGATTCCGCCAAGGAAAAAGACAAAGAGGAGGACCAAAAAATTCTTTGAGAAGACGGATGGACAGAGAGATAAAGATAATGTGATAGACATGGAATGATCTTAAAAGAATGGCAAGAAACAGAACGGCTTCGAAAGTATTTGTTGAAGACCTATGCTCCACATGGAGTTGGCAGGTAGAATAAGAAAAGGGATAAACAAAGATTCAAAAACAGGAAAGAATGGGAGAGGAGACCAGTGATTCAAGAAATGAGAGAAAAGAGTTTAAACCTCTCGGATGGAAAGTGCCAAAGCGTGCTATGAGTCAGCTCTCCAACAACAACCGACTGTGGGTATCAGAGAAACGAGAGACGATGACGGCAACTCAGAAGTCACCAGAGATATTATGTCCTGGGGATCTGAACGATCGATGATGAAGGTAACTCAGAAGTCACCAGAGATATTATGTCTGGAGATCTGAACGAGAGATGATAAAGGTAACTCAGAAGTCACCAAAGATATTATGTCTGGAGATCTGAACGAGAGATGATGACGGTAACTCAGAAGTCACCAGAGATATTATGTCCTGGAGATCTGAACGAGAGACGATGAAGGTAACTCAGAAGTCACCAGAGATATTATGTCCTGGAGATCTGAACGAGAGATGATGAAGGTAACTCAGAAGTCACCAGAGATATTATGTCCTGGAGATCTGAACGAGAGACGATGAAGGTAACTCAGAAGTCACCAGTGATATTATGTCCTGGAGATCTGAACGAGAGATGATGAAGGTAACTCAGAAGTCACCAGAGATATTATGTCCTGGAGATCTGAATGAGAGACGATGACGGTAACTCAGAAGTCACCAGAGATATTATGTCCTGGAGATTTGAACGAGAGACGATGAAGGTAACTCAGAAGTCACCAGAGATATTATGTCCTGGAGATCTGAACGAGAGACGATGAAGGTAACTCAGAAGTCACCAGAGATATTATGTCCCTGAAGATATGAAATGGGAGGAGACAAAAGTGCTGGAATCACGTTCGATTTTATGCAAGGGTTCACAAACTCAATCCCCTAAACGTCGACCTGTTTGGCCAATATATGTCTTTAGACAGCCTTGTCAGACGACTGCGTATATGAGATTACAGGATATATAGGTGAAGCTTTTCTGGATATCAAAAGAGCTATTCGGTAAAAGTACTCGGTGAGCTTGTAGTACAGAAATAGGCACGTACTGCATGATCTGTTGCAGCGGACAGTCCCATCATGCCATGGTCGGGGTTGAAAGCCTAGGTGTGAGTAATATGGAGAGCATGTTTGTAGAGCACATTGCAGGATAGATTCAAGGTAAAGACAGCAACGAAAGAGTTTTGCTCTACAAAAGGTTCTCCCTATTACCCTCACCCAGGCTCCTATTTCACTACCCGCACTCCTTCAAATAGAACTGTTCTCTCTTTTACATCGCCCTCACAATCGTTATTACTTCTTGTTCTTCTTTCCTCTTGCCATCCATGCCTTCTCTGTTTTCCCATACTTTTCTCTCTTTCATCCTACACTATAGGACCCAGAGACAAATAATAATAATAAATGAATATTATTATGGAGAGGTCTTTCATCCATCAACATGAGACCCCCTTGCTAATGTTTTACTGTTTGGCTCCTTTTGGTCCAATTAAATCTTACCTGTCATATTATCTATTATAGTCCGTTCAAAAATTCATAATCACACCTGAATTAGTTTTGCGTGATAACCGTTTGTTATTTTTCTTTCAAAGTTTGCATGTAATCTTAGAATATTGATGACGTTATATAAATATTTTTTGCTCTGAGAAATTTGATCTAGTTTAAAAGTTTTCTTCTTTAGGCTATATTAAATTCACCCTGTTCGAATTTGACACCATTTTAGGTTATATACATTAATTTGGTGCGGTCGTTCACGTAAAATAATTTGGCTATTGCTGAAACACTAACTTCAGGAAAATCCCGTGCACAAAACTGAATTGAACGACATGACGCACCACGTCCTGGGCCTTAATTACCGAAGGAAAGGCGTATCTTTATTAATTTTGTGAAGACTCAGTAGACAATTTGTTGACTTTAAATACCAACATTTATATCTAAATTACAATGAGTTTGAAATGCAAACTTATAACTATGCAAAAGGTTACTGTTTTACTATATCAGCACTTCCTTAGGGAATCCAAGATGAGGCATTTATATTATGATATTCATGACCCAGAGAGACGAACGCAACTCGCGCTTGGTCTTAATAGATCGTCATTTTCTCGTTGGATTAAACAAGACTCAGAGTGCACTCATGTTAATCAAGGAAGGAAAAGGAAAGTCGACAGCTTTGACATGGATGTCATAAAACGTGACACGTGAACACGTAAGGATACGTGAACGGTATGATATTGTATATTTGGACGAATCATGGGTCAACGCACACCACACCTATGCTAAAGAATGGCAGTCAGTAAATGGCAAACTCAAAAGAACAATTCCGAGCAGCAAAGGCCAGAGCATTATATTAACGCATGCTGGAAGCACTGAAAACGGCCTTGTCCATGATGCGGGACTTATTTTCCAATCAAAAAGTACCGACGGTAGGGACTACCATACTGAAATGAATGGAAACATTTTCAGGCACTGGTTGGAGAACGATCTTTTACCAATCCTGGAGAGACCTTCATGCATAGTCATGGATAATGCATCATACCACAATGTCGTATCAGAGGAAGACAAAGTGCCTACTGCATCAAATACAAAAGAGCAAATTAGGACATGGCTTGCGAATGAAAACGTCAAATTTGGCGACACATATTTAAAACCCGAATTGTTACAACTTGTGAAGAATACGAATAAGAAAAAGGTGTACCATGTTGACAAAATCATTGAGAAATACGACCACACCTCTCTTCGACTCCCTGCATATCATGTGCACCTTAATCCAATCGAACTTGTCTGGGCTCACGTCAAAGGACAAGTTGCAGAACAGAACAGGACGTTTAAAATGTGTGATGTTGACGTTCTGACACGCAAGTCTCTCTCAAAACTAGACATTCCGTTCTGGAAGAAGTGTGTTGAACATGTGCTGCGGGTGGAAGATGAGTACTGGAAACGAGATGGATTACTATTTGTCCAGCCAGTAATGATTATCAACCTCTTGGAATCGTCAGATTCGGAATGATTAAAATTAAAATGAATTCAATTATAGCTGCAGTTAGGACGTCCTGGGGTCTAATGGTGACCAAAGGACAAGACTAATTGTAACCAATTGAATTAATGTTTGCAAATACACATAACGAACAGCACCCACAATTAAGCACTATGTAGATACGCCTCTGACAAGAATTGCAGTAAACTAGAAAATGTAACACGATTATTGTAAACTCTAAAATTTGAATCAACTTGTGTGATATCGTCATAAAAGATCAAAGGAATTCGCTGATGTTCAAAATCTGTTGTGTTTGTGGAATAAAAAATACCAAAATCTTTGCGTCATCAATATTCTAAGATTGCATGCAACATTTGAAACCAAAATAACAAGCGGTTATCACGCAAAACTAATTCAGGTGTGATTATGAATTTCTGAACGGACTATAATCATGTGACACACAGCTACGTAAGTCCTGGTCACCATTTCTTTCCACCATTTTTCAGATCAATGTTCGCTTTAGAGCTTAGATTTCAGAGCTTATTTTATAATAGTATTTGATAGCATTTGTATAGTTTTTGTTGTGTACCTGATGAAGGACTTTGCTGAAACGTCGCAGCTTATCTTGTCTCTCTATTAGTTTAACTGCTTAATACCATTCTCTGTTAATTTAAAATTATTTAGACGTTTCCTTCCTTCCCTATCCGGTGACACTAGGGGATTGTCGGGGCACTGCTGATAGACTTCATTAACCTTCATCATTGATTTCTATCTGAACGGAAAAGTCACTCATTGGGGTTCTGCAAAGTAGAGTACTGTCAATTCTTTTATGTTATCTTCCCATCTCTTTCCCTATCTACATTTTCTTTCTCTTTTCACAGTTCTCATGAAGACAGGTTTTTGCTAGGCTAGATGATACATGGTCACATCATTTCATTTTGTGTTCTTCACAATAGCAAAGAGTTATCATTTACTCCAATTGCTATAGTGCGTTCACAAATACTTGCTGTTCCTCAAATATATGTCAGCATTAGTAAAGTAAACAGTTGTTGAAAATACACATTTTTATTTTTATCTTCGTCAACCTTTTGTCACAATTTTCCTCTGATGTAATTAGGAAAGATTTTTGCTTCTTCAAAATATAGAAATATATCATGGCTTGATCGCGCTGGAAATATTCATTGACGTTTTATAACCTAAACTTTGTTGTTTCCTTGGAATGACGTTGAAACTTAGAATCGTTACTCTCAAGAACATTATATTGAAATCACAAAAAATATTTTTAATTTGAGGCTAAACGAGGAAAGCTGTTGCAATGTATTTCAAACCTGGAGAAACTATATAAAAAAAAAAGATTCTCTCGGTATTAATGTCCGGAAAAATCATGATGAAGTTAAAATGTTTCTTCAGAAACCAAAAGTGGGCTTGCACGGAAATATAAATTGGATAATTTTGATAAAGAAGTAATATGTATACATGTTTGGATAGTAAAGAATTATTGACGCTAAAGAAACATTAAATTGTACTTAGACAGAACCAAGACATTAACATATCCAAAACCATTCTATGGAAATTTATTATAGGTTTTGGTTTAAAATTTCGCAAGCATACAGACAGTATATATGTCAATTATGAAAGACGCACATAGTAGCTTTGAGAAGTACATATTTACGACAAATTTGGGAATTGCAATCTATTAAGGACAGAAACCGATAACTACAATACTGTTTTTATCTAGAAAATTACGATACTTTTGTATAAAGAAAACATGGACTAATGAACACCATAATAATGCATAGTAGACAAAAAAAGGAATTGAAGTCAACGTTCACAACATAAAAAAATTGCGATATGCGGATGGCACAGTCTTAATAGCAGAGAATGAAATAAAGAAATAATAGACAAAATAGCTAAAGAAAGCAAAAAGAAAGGTCTCAGTCTGAATAGTAAGAAAACAGAAGTAATGGTTATATCGAAGAAACAATCATCACCAACATGTAGCATAAATATAAACAGGACAAATCTGAAACAAGTGCAACGTTTCAAATACTTGGGCACAATAATACCATCAGATGGTAGATGCACCACAGAAATAAAAAGCAGAAAAGCTCAGGCCAAAATAGCATTTAAGAAAATGAAAAATATCTTATGCAACAAACCTATGTCAATAGAAATGAGAAAGAGAGTTCATCGGTGATATATAGAACCAATTCTGACCTATGGAAGCGAATCATGGACAGTCGACAAATAAATGAAAAGACGATTAGAGGCCACAGAGATGGGATTTCTCAGAAGAATGTTGACATTTCCTGGACAGCTAAAAAGACCAATGAGGAAGTTCTCAAAGAGGCCAACACAAAACGGGAACTCCTATAAAACATCAGAAAGAAACAATCAACATATTCCGGGCACATCATGAGAAGAGGATAGTTGGAATACCAGATTTCAACTGGCAAAATAAAAGGAAAGAGAGATCGCGGACGATAAAAAGAGAAAATACTGCATAGCTTGGTGTCATGGTATGGAAAACAGTCAATAACAGAACTGATACGATGCACTGAATATAGTAGATTGTGGAAGGACATGATCGACTATGCCAACCGGTATGGCACATGATGATGATACTAATGCAAAATGTGGCAAACTGCTGGTGTAATTGTAAATAGATTTGTACCAAAGTAACAAAGGGTCAACGATTGCCAATAGCCCATACAGGCAGCAGAGAAAATGGATTATTGGGAAATGGTGAACTCATGTTTGTTTCAAAATCTAAAGATAATCGGGATGATCAAGCTGAGACGAATTGCCACAATTTTAGAAATTGAATAGAGCTAACTGTCATTCCGTTATTGGATAGACACTCGTGTCTAGTATTGTACAATTACCACAATTTAAGAAATTGAATAGAGAGAACTGTCATTCCGTTATTGGACAGACACTCATGTCTTGTATTGGACAATTGCCACAATTTAAGAAATTGAATAGAGAGAACTGTCATTCAGTTATTGGATAGACACTCGTGTCTAGTATTGTACAATTACCACAATTTAAGAAATTGAATAGAGAAAACTGTCATTCCGTTATTGGACAGACACTCATGTCTTGTATTGGACAATTGCCACAATTTAAGAAATTGAATAGAGAGAACTGTCATTCAGTTATTGGATAGACACTCGTGTCTAGTATTGTACAAATACTACAATTTAAGAAATTGAATAGAGAGAACTGTCATTCCGTTATTGGACAGACACTCATGTCTTGTATTGGACAATTGCCACAATTTAAGAAATTGAATAGAGAGAACTGTCATTCAGTTATTGGATAGACACTCGTGTCTAGTATTGTACAATTACCACAATTTAAGAAATTGAATAGAGAGAACTGTCATTCCGTTATTGGACAGACACTCATGTCTTGTATTGGACAATTGCCACAATTTAAGAAATTGAATAGAGAGAACTGTCATTCCGTTATTGGATAGACACTCGTGTCTAGTATTGTACAATTACCACAATTTAAGAAATTGAATAGAGAGAACTGTCATTCCGTTATTGGACAGACACTCATGTCTTGTATTGGACAATTGCCACAATTTAAGAAATTGAATAGAGAGAACTGTCATTCAGTTATTGGATAGACACTCGTGTCTTGTATTGGACAATTACTACAATTTAAGAAATTGAATAGAGCGAACTGTCATTCCGTTATTGGATAGACACTCGTGCCTAGTATTGTACAATTACTACAATTTAAGAAATTGAATAGAGCGAACTGTCATTCCGTTATTGGATAGACACTCGTGCCTAGTATTGTACAATTACCACAATTTAAGAAATTGAATAGAGCGAACTGTCATTCCGTTATTGGATAGACACTCGTGCCTAGTATTGTACAATTACTACAATTTAAGAAATTGAACAGAGAGAACTGTCGTTCCGTTATTGGATAGACACTCGTGCCTAGTATTGGACAATTGCCACAATTTAAGAAATTGAATAGAGATAACTGTCATTCCGTTATTGGATAGACACGCATTTATAGTATTGGACAATTGCCACAATTTTAGAAATTGAATAGAGAGAACTGTCATTCCGTTATTGGATAGACACTCATGTCTTGTATTGGACATTTCTGCCTACCACAATGCTGCTGCAATGGAAGACAAGATCCCGAAATCATCATCTGCTAAAGACGAGACTAAAATGTGGCTAACAAATGTGCATATTCCATCCACGGAAACGTACATGAAGCCTGAATTGTTGTCATCTGTAAAACAAATCCATACAGGACGAAGACTTTCCATATCGACAAAATAATACATGAGCATAGACATAGGCGTTTATGATTACCACAGTACCATTCACATTTAAATCCATTGGAATTAGATCGAGCTAGGGTAACGGGGCACGTGAAAAGAACACTTTCAAACGTTCAGACACTGCCCTCTCGGATATTGACAAGCAATACTCAATCAAATGTGAGAACCATGTAATGAAGCAGGAAGAAGATTATTGGCGAAACGATATTTGGTGTTTTATTCAATCGATAACAGTGATCAACTTGTTCGACTCATCCCATTTGGAATAGGGTGAGTTGATTCCATCAATATATAAATACTTCAGACACACACATTTTAATATTTCCTTACAGGCGTGGATATCGAATAAAAAATACCGATGAATATGGAGAGGCTGGTAGGAAAAAAAATTCACAATTCATTTAGCTACTCCAAAAGATTAAAGACAACTGCATATGATAATGTCAAAAGATTATTTTATAAATAATCTGTTCTATGGGTCAGAGTTAATTAAAGCAGTGAATTGAAAGAATGAATGAACATTTCTCATAAAAATATAATAGACGTCTTACCTACTGATGAAATATTGCATATGTCTCTATGGTTTATGAAATCGAATAAATATACTGCAAAGTTGTAAAATACAATTGTTGATTCACCAATAATTAAGAAACTGATAAGAACAAAGAAGATGCCTGTTTTGATAATTCTGTGAATACTACTTAACATTTGTGATATAAAAATATTCAGACTGGGACAAAAATAGGATCCCACCCATTAAACATTTTTGTGTGTGTGGAGAAAAGTCATTGCAGAGAAATGATAGAAATTGTAACTGCAAACATTTTTGAACACACTATAGTTGTAGCAATTAGCGAACCTTTCAACCGTGGCACGATCTAAGTAAGTATAATAGATGCTCAAAACCTTACTATAACATTTGATTTCCATAGCTTGTATTTTATTCTATCTGTACAGATCCATGTTTGGCAAGATTATAGAAAAGTTGATACAACAAAGGGAGCACATCATTCTGATTTTAAAGTCCGGCGTGATATTTTTGTCTAAAAAGCTTTCAGCTTTGCAAGGGCTGCTGTTTGTTTGTGCTGTTCTAGCCGATATTTCGGATTTCGAGTCTTCATCGCAGAGAATTGATTCTTAGTATATAAATTTGTCAACGGTTTCTAGTTCTTCTCCATTTATTTTGATTTTTGTAACAGTTCCGCTAACGATATTGGTCATCAGTTTTATTTCAGTGTTATTCTGAATGATATATGTAGTAGATATTTAGTTGTTGTGTCAGATCAGTTATTTCTATTTATGTTCCTGCTAAACCATCGATATCATTAGTAAACGGCAGGTTATTAAAACACCTTTCACACCAAAGTGTCTCCGACAACCCCGAGCAAACAAAACTGAAAGAAAAAAAATTGGAAGTACACCACTGTCTTAAAAATCAAATCAAAGTAATATAATTATTTAAAATATCTACATGTTTTATACAAATAAAAGAAGATTGAAGTAAGAGTATACAATACAAAGTGCTAACATAATTAAATAATTATGAAGAAAGAAGATTTATGGAAGAAATGTCTCGGACTCTGCCCTAAATAAAATTGTTCTCATTTCACTTACCATATCTTACCAAGTAGTGTACACAGAATGTGTACGCCTGTAATGGGAAGGTGAACACACAACAATGGCAGATTCTCTTCGAGTTCGATGAAGAGAATGTCATTTTCTGCGGAGACTTTAATGCTAGAGGAAACCAGTGGGGTAACGTCATAACCAACAAGCAGGGAGAAGACCTAGAGAACGCACTGTTGTCGGCCGATTTAGTGTGCTTGAGTGATGGAAGGGCAACAAGAATGGCCACTCGAACAGGGGACTCTGATAGTGTCATAGACCTGACACTGGTGTCTTCCACCTTCGCACCGGTTTGCAGCTGGAGTGAACTAGGGTTCCACGGAAGTGATCACTATCCATGTTTCCTCCTAATTGAGAAAAGCAGATATAAAAGCCAGAAGAGAAAGCTCCACACATTCAACTACGAGAAAACAGACCAGGACGTCATTAGCAAAATCAGACATAGGAAACAGAGCGCCCCTCGTAGGAGGCAGGAGAGATGGACGCAGCCACCCTGGTGGAACGTAGAAGTAGAGGAAGTTTGGCGTAGCAAGAAACAAACGGTCAAGACATGGCAGAAAGCCAGAAGGACTGGAAAAACACAACCTGAGCTCTTGAAGCGTCTGAAAGTAGAGGTCGACCAAAAAATGATGCACTTTAAACTATGTGCTAAGCAGATTAAGGATGCCAAATGGAATGACTTCTGTAAAAAAGTGTGCTCAGAAAAATCGCATGCCACATTCTGGCGCCTTCATCAGAGCATGAACGGCACAACACGACACAGAGGCATACCAAACTTTCGAGCACAGGCCGGATATGGCACAAATCTGATGAGAGCAAAGGGAAGGCCCTGCTTGCCCGCTACATTGAGCAGACGGACCAAAGAAATGAGGCTGTAAGAATGAGGATACGGGGATCGCTGTCAAAATTATGTAAGGATGTAGGGCTGGAAGTAGATCTCACAATCACAACCGATATCATTCGCACGACACTTAAAAGGTCACACAACATTGCTCCTGGTCAAGATGGTGTTCGGTATGATGACATAGGCGATTTAGCTGACGACGACTTGACAAAACTAGCCAATGAGTTTAATCCCAGTATTCGGAGTGGCCAGATTAAGGAAAAGTGGCTACACAGCTACTAACTACCGCTACCAATTGGTCCAAGCCAAACAAGGACCATTCTCAGATCAGTGCCTACAGAATCATCACAATGCAGAAGACTGCGGGCAAGCTGCTGGAGAAAATAATTGCCCGTGTCCTCACCTGTCACCTTGAACAGAAACGCGTATTCCCACCCACACTCGGAGGTTATAGATATAACAAAGAGACATGGCTCAATGCGGCAGTCTTTGTCTATGACGTCTTCGAAGGCTTCCACAGACGAGAGGAGACATGTGCTTCTGCTATAGATCTGGAGGATGCATACAACAAGGTACCATTTGAATATCTCATGCATATGCTCCTCATACTGGCGGTGCACCCCTTCCTCATTAGATAGATCGCCGCGGCACTGTTTCAGAGGAAGGTGATACTCAGATGTGGAAGTTCGTCTTCCGAGCCAACATCCATTTGTCCAGGGCTGCCACAAGGCTTACCATTGTCACCAGTTCTATTTAACGTGTACACAATAACGATCACGGAACAACAGCTGAATGGGAGGGGAAGAACTATGACTTTTGCTGATGATATTCTGGTATATCGATAGGGATAAGACAGACGGATAATCGCCTCCACAATGCAAGACGAACTCGATCGCATTTCTTCCTGGTGTTAGGTTTTAGGTGCCTTGGTGAATCCTAATAAAGCATCAGTTTCATGGTTCTCCCTTAACAATCATATCGTTAATACGACCACACCGGTAGTACGAATGGGAGCTGATGAGATGACCAGGGACAAGTTGATGACATACCTGGGAGTTAAGTTTGATCGCAGCCTGTGTTTTCGGGACCACGTCGACCATGTGATAACAAAATCCCGCAAAGGATTAGCTGCCTTTAAGGTCATGGTAGCTGCCAACATCGAGCAGAGGCTACTTACTCTTCTGTTCCAGGGATTAGTCCTCGCACCAATCGAGTATGCCCTGGCAATTCTTACTGTCAGTACGACTCAAATTGATAGGCTGGAGAAAATACAAAATGAAACCATGCGCATTATCCTGGGATGTACGAGTGACACTCCCTGCGTAGCAATGAGGTATCTTCTTGACTTTCCAACCATGGATGACAGAATCAAGATCTGGAGAGCACGAGCATACCTGAAGATTAGTACAGATACAGAGCATCCATTGCACCACGTGCTCAATACAGAGAAAGGTGCCAGGCTAAAAAGAGGCAAATCATGGGTGGGCCGAGCAGAAGAAGTCATCAAACAGGTATGTGGGCTTACCAATATCAGAGTTGGCAAGGTGTGGATACCGGTGCCTACGTCATTCAAGGGAACTTTCTCGTGTATTGTCACACTCGACAGGAAAAGTAGGGAACAGAACCCGGTCGTGGTTAATGCTGCGCTGTCGTTGAGGACGGGCAACCAATGGATCGGACGGACATCATCAATGCCCTCCGAGATGTTGGAAGAGCACATGACTTCGACAAACACAGATCAACGTCACTTCTTCGGATGAAAGAGGTGGAAGTTAAAATAGGCCAGCCAGAAATGAGAAACTTAGTGGGCGTGTAAGAAGACTTATCAACCAATATAGAACTGGAGTCGTCAGTCGCTGGACACTGAGGGAATTGCTGAGGAGGGGATCTGAGCACCTATGGACATGTTCGGGGTGCAATGATGATGACCCGCAAATAACTCAATAACTCAATCTTGCCTTGTAATCGATCATATTCACGTTGTCTTTATAATTAAATCCTTTCAGAATTAATACTTTTGGACACATACACACACACAATTTTCCTTCACAGTTTCCACAATGAAAGCTCAAAAAACGTATATTTTTATGTTTATAACAAAAATGTGCCACACAACATGGACAAGAGTTGATATCTTGTCATACAAAAACTTTAGGAATGTGTTGAAATAAAAAGCCGTTTTTTTAAATTTACTCCGTGACTAAATTGTAATGTAATAATATACAAACTTTGTGCTATGATTCGCTGCAAACATGACATTCGATTATAAAATTGTTTGAATAAATAGCTTAATGTAAATCGTCTTATGAAATGGTGCAATTTCGAGGGATTGCCCCGAAAAGCAGAGGAAAATGGTATCTCACGGAAATCTTTGATATTTACTACAAAGTAATCGAATGCCTTAATGCCAAATTATTTAAAAATAAAAATGTTTCTAGAGATTTTAACTTGTTTCAACTTAAAAGTGTCTAAAGAAGCAAGTAACAAAGCAAAAACTCGGTGACTGTCAGTCGGACAGCTGACTGGACATTGGTCAAAATTCAGAGAAATAGTAGGCTGTACATTGGTGCTTGGCAGCCATGTTGAGCTCCAGTTGTGTTGTTCTGAACCAGTTCCCTCGGTTTCCGTTGATAATCACACGCTTGAAGCCTTGTCGTACAAATGTTTTATCATCATCATCATGTGCCTTGCCGGTTGTCGTAGGTGATCATGTCCCTCCACGATCTTCTATCTACAGTGCATCGTATCAGTTATGTTGTTTACTGTTTTCCATGCCATGACACCAAGCTATCCAGTATTTTCTCTCTTTGTCGTCCGCGATATCTCTTTCCTTTATTTTGCCAGTTGTAACCAAGTATTCCAACTTTCCTCTTCTCATGATGTGCCCGAAGAATGTTGATTCCTTCTTTCTGATGTTTTTTAAGAGCTCCCTTTTTGTGTTGGCCTCTTTGAGAACTTCATCATTGGTCTTTTTCGCTGTCCAGGGAACTTTCAACATTCTTCTGAGAAATCCCATCTCTGTGGCTTCTAACCGTCTTTTCATTTGTTTGTCTACAGTCCATGATTCGTTTCCATAGGTCATAATTGGTTCTATATATCACCGATGAACTCTCTTTCTCATTTTTATTGACATAGATTTGTTGCATAAGATATTTTTCATTTTCTGAAATGCTATTTTGGTCTGAGCTATTATACTCTTTATTTCTGTGGTGCATCTCCCATCTGATGTTATTATTGTGCCCAAGTATTTGAAACGTTGCACTTGTTTCAAATTTGTCTCGTTTATTTTTATGCTGCATGATGGTGATGGTTGTTTCTTCGATATAACCATTACTTCTGTTTTCTTGCTATTCAGACTGAGACCTTTCTTGTTGCTTTCTTTTACTATTATGTCTATCGTTTCTTGTAGTTCGTTCTCTGTCTCTGCTATTAAGACTGTGTCATCCACATATCACAAATTATTTATGTTGTGACCGTTGACTTCAATTCCTTTTTTGTCTATTATTGATCTCATAATATATTCGCTGTAAAGTGAAAACAAATCCTGTGACAGAACACAGCCTTGTCTGACTCCTTGTTTTATATATTGGAATTGTCCTGTTTGGTTGTTAATTCGTACAGCTGCTGTTTGTTACCAGTACATGTTTTTTATGATTCGTAGATCCTTGCTATGAATGTTTAATTTCTCCAGCATATTTATTATTTCCACATGCTTTACCTTGTCAAATGCTTTCGTGTAGATGTTTTATACTGTGAATTATGGTGACACCAATGGTGCACATCCTCATCGTCGCCCATAATATTGCACCACCAAACTGCCACATTGCTTTTTGAATTATATCAAAACATCATATAGGTCTTGTTGGTACTGGAGGTATTTCTCGAAGAAAATTCTGATTTTAAGGTTCTTGTTTCTGTTGTAGTTCGTCTTGTGGGAAAGCATGGCTGTTCCTCTGCCATGATCACTTTTCGTATTGTGGTTTTAATCGGTCGAATATGATTTATAGCAATATTGTGTTTGAGTAGCTGATAATGTAATAGGGGGTGACAGGGTAGGGTGAAAATGTATGACAATAGAAATGAGTGAGCTGAGCCAGAAAAACATGGACAATTCACTTGGAGAGAAAAGGGGGGTAAAGATTAGTTAGAGATCAGTTCAGATGGGGTAGCGAATTCTCGAGGTTTTTGGGAGAGTTCAAGGGTGCTGAGTGGCTGAAGGCAAAGAATACACGCGTGGGGCAGGTTTCTTATTCATTCTGAGAGAGTTGATCAGAGAAGGCGGTAGCCAATTGGCTTACCAACCTTGGAATATGTTGTGTCAGTTTTTTGTCAGTTTTCAGTTGTGCGAGCAGGGAGCTTATCGTGAAGTTAAATTGCCTAGTTTAGTAGTTACACTATTTTTCTGTGAGGCCATGTGATTTGGCCATGGACTGAATGTGGTGGAAAAAGTGAACATGTTGCATTTCTTGAGGGATGAGCAATGGGCTCGCTAACGTTTTGCAGCTTTTGTGAAGAGCTAGTTACTTGAGATGATTTCATTCTGTGTGAGCCGAGGAGCTAGCCAGTATGGTAGTATATTTTTCGGAAATTGACAAGTGATCTTTTTGTTCAAACGAGAGGCTTGCTAATGAAACGGTTATACTGTGTGAAATGGAGCATTTCTCTAATTCATTATGTGAGAGTGAGAGACTTGCTAATGAAACAGTTATACTGTGTGAAATGGAACATTTCTCTAATTTATTATTTGAGAGTGAGAGATCGATATATATCTAATCTACTTGTGATGAACAGTGAAGTTTCACTGGGCAATTGAAGTGAGCGAGAGGTTTTCTAATGAAGCAATTACATTGTATAACATTGAACATTTGTCTATTCCTTATGTGAGAGCAAGCGGTCGACATATTTAGTTCATTCTGAGCGCGCAAGGGTGCGTGCTTATGTGAAATTGTGTTTGTGGAATTGTACGTTGTCAAGTCCATAGTTGGCAAGATGAGCGTTACTGTATCCACTCGAGTAGCAGAGTGGATATGCTTTCAGATGAATAAAGTTTAGGCCTATTTTATGAATACATTGTCTTGTTCAATAATTTGAGTCAGTGTGATGATCATTCTCGGCGTGGCAACGAACGAACGGAGGGCTGCAGAGCAGACTACTGGGTGGAGCTCTGTGTGAAAGTTATTAGTAAACAGCGCCAAGTATTACACGGTGGCTTCAACGTTGCTTCATTTACAGCTTGTAACAATAAGACTGCTGGTTCTGTAATTGTAACAATAAGACTGCTGGTTCTGTAATTGTAATAATGGCGGAGTGTCACATGCTCTGGGACAGTAAAAATTACAGACTGAGCACATGATGATGGTCACTTCCCACTTTAGCAGATCACGTTAGGATAACAGTGTGAGTGTTAATCGGTCTTTCCCCCCCACCCCCACCCCCCGCCTGAACCAGTCCATCTGGAATGTTATTGACGCCAGAAGATTGTCCTTATTCCCTGTCTTTCACTGCTGCTTCATCTTCACCGCGATAGGATAGTCTTCCTCTCTCATAGAATGTGAACACTATTGTATCCTTGTATCACCGTTACATTCTGTGTTGTTCACATCAGAAGAAAATTAGAATTTTAATAACGGCGCACAAGAGGATTATTATAACTGATGAAGTGAATAGTGTACTGAAAAAATAATAACGTAACAATAACAGACAGAGAGTGAGAAATGAATAAATGAAAATAAATCATTGAAACACATCTTGATTTAACTGCAGGGAAAAAAATAAAATGTATAAGGGTTCATTTAGCCTAAGAGAACAGATACGGATGTGTTGATTGTTCCCCTTTCAACAAAGTTAGTGTAGGCCACTGGAGCTTGATTTGAGACGTGGACGTTTTTTTTGTTTCTTTGTTAATCACAGTTTGTAGCACCCAGAACAAGACTTTACATTCAACTAAAACATGAATTCAAAAGACAAGAAGAGAAAAATCCCACCCATTATTTATGTTATTTCTTTACTGCCATCCAGTTTGTAGAACCCTCATAAATGGAGAAAAGAATGTGGGTCATGTATAAGAATCAATTATAATTACAATGATATAATCGCTGTATCATATTTGTTTTGTCTTTCCATCATCCATTAGTTTTATCGCTTGATGCATAGACCGTTCCATGTGGTCTGGAACATAGATGACAGCAAGTGTAGTAGACGTTATGAATCAGCTTTGAGACAACAAACTGTCGCGTTCAACGTTGACAGAAAGTTTGTCGGGGACGCCATTGCTAATTTCCACAATCTAGGCTTGTGGCCCAGGTTAGGAAAAGACAACATCCCTGAAGTAAACACTGGTTTACCCCAGGTACGTCACACTTACAAAAAAATGGGTGACATTGTGTGTTCCATACATGGCCATTTATTTTCTTCACTATATACGAATGATTATTTTTAAAAAAAAAAAAGATCAAGGTAAGTGCTTTTGGATTTTAAAAGTAACTACAACTGGGTGTCTTCATCTGTCGATGAAATCTTATTACATGCACTTCTATAATATTTGTAAAAGTACTACCTTTCTTCAACTTCTTGTGCGTGTAATACAAATTTTAAAAAATACACCAAATGGTTCACAAGTAACTCTTTTCTCTCTAAGATCAAACGAAGCTGATTTTATACACAATTCTAGCATCGTTTATAAATAGCAAAAAATGAGACACTTTTGACAACTTATATTATTATAAGTATAAATATTATATGGAAAACAACAAAAGAAAGATTCAAAATTTATGCACAATCAGTTAAATGAATTAACAGGAAGAAAAGAAGTATTAGTTTCAGAACGTATGAAATCAAAGAAATGAAATATAATAATAGAACAAGAGAAGATAATCGAAAGATGAACAGGATATATCAGTCAACTCTATGCTGACGAAAGACCAGAACTAAACAATTCAAACAAAGACACATGATCAGAGATAATGCAAAGTGACGGGTAGAATGTAATTCAACACACGAAAAGATGCAAAGCTCCAGTTCCCGACAATATAACAATCGAAGAGATAAATGCATTTGGAAAGCTGGAAGTACAAGTCATACACAAGTAAGTGATGAACAATGTGGATTTGTTGAAGGAAAGGGCACCAATAATGCAATATACATTCTGCGAGCTTCGATTGAAAGAGCGATAGAGGTAAAGAAAGATCTATATATGTGACTATAGGCTACACAAAAGCATTTGACAATGTAAAGCATGTGGAAATAATCAATATGCTGGAGAAATTTAACATTGATGGAAAGGATCTGCGAATCATGCAAAACATGTACTGGCAACAAACAGCAGCCATAAAAATTAGCAACAAAACAGGACAGTTCCAATATATAAAAAAGGAGTTATACAAGGCTGTGTTCTGTCGCCGGATTTGTTTTCACTTAACAGCGAACATATTATGAGATTAATAGTAGATATAAAAGGAATTGAAGTCAACGGTCACAATATAAATAATTTGCGGTGTGCGAATGACACAGTCTTAATAGCAGAGACAGAGAATGATCTACAAGAAACAATATACATAATTACATAATAGTGAAAGAAAGCAACAAAAAAGGTCTCAGTCTGAATAGTAAGAAAACAGAAGTAATGGTCATATCGAAGAAACAATTATCACCATTATGCAGCATGAAAATAAACAGGACATTTGAAACAAGTGCAACGCGTCAAATACTTGGCACAAAAATAACATCAGATTGAAGATGCACAACAGAAATAAAAAGCAGAATAGCTCAGGCCAAAATAGCATTTCAGAAAATGAAAAATGTCTTATGTAACAAATCTATGTCAATAGAAGTGAAAAAGAGAGTTCATCGGTGTAATATAGAGCCAATTCTGACTTATGGAAACGAATCACGAACAGTAAACAAGTAAATGAAAAGACGATTAGAGGCCACAGAGATGGCATTTCTCAGAAAAATGTTGAAAATTCCCTGTACAGCTAAAAAGATCAACGAAGAAATTCTCAAAGAGGCCAACACAAAAAGGGAGCTTTTAAGAAATAGCAGAAAGAAACAATAAACATTTTTCGGGCAGATCATGAGAACAGGAAAGTTGCAATACTTGGATACAACTGACAAAATACAGGGAAAGAGAGATCGTGGACGGCAAAAAGAGAAAACAGTGTATAGATTTTTTTAATGGCATGGAAAACAGTCAACATCAGAACTAATAAGATTTACGATAGAAGATTATGGAAGGACATGATCGCCTACGCCAACCGGTATGGCACATTATGATGATGACAGATATTATATTATATTATATTATATTATATTATATTATATTATATTATATTATATTATATTATATTATATTATATTATATATATATTATATTATGTTATGTTATGTTATGTTATGTTATGTTATGTTATGTTATGTATTACATTACATTACATTACATTACATTACATTATATTATATTATATTATATTATATTATATTATATTACATTATATCATATTATATCATATCATATCATATCATATCATATCATATCACATCACATCACATCACATCACATCACATCACATCACATCACATCAAATTACATTACATTACATTACATTACATTATATTATATTATATTATATTATATTATATTATATTATATTATATTATATTATATTATATTATATTATATTATATTATATTATATTATATTATATTATATTATATTATATTATATTATATTATATTATATTATATTATATTATATTATATTATATATTATATTATATTATATTATATTATATTATATTATATTATTATATTATATTATATTATATTATATTATATTATATTATATTTATTATATTATATTATATTACATTACATTACATTATATTATATTTTTATGTTTTGTTACGTTATGTTATGTTATGTTATGTGATATAGCATATCATATCATATCATATCATATTATTATTATATTATATTATATTATATTATATTATATTATATTATATTATATTATATTATATTATATTATATTATATTATATTATATTATATTATATTGTATTGTATTGTATTGTATTGTATTGTATTGTATTGTATTGTATTGTATTGTATTGTATTGTATTGTATTGTATTGTATTGTATTGTATTGTATTGTATTGTATTATATATTGTGTTGTGTTGTGTTGTGTTGTATTGTATTGTGTTGTGTTGTTGTGTTGTTGTGTTGTGTTGAATTGTAGTGTGGTGTTGTGTTGTGTTGCTGTGCTGTGCTGTTCTATGCTATATTACATTACATTACACTTCACTACATTTCATTACATTATAATACGTTACGTTACGTTATGTTAAGTTATGTTATACTAAATTGTTTCTGTTATTAGTCCAATAATTATAACTCTGATTTAAAAAAACTGAACTGCCTGTTTTAAATGGAGAATTATGTTTAAATCTCTCTCTCTCTCTCTCTCTCTCTCTCTCTCTCTCTCTCTCTCTCTCTCTGCGATCAAGACTCATTCAGAGTAGAATCCCAAACTCTCTCATGAAGTCAGCTTTCTGTTTAAGCGAATCGATTGCCCCCACAAGTTTTTCTTCCAGGGAGGTGGGCGTGGACCACATTGCTCTTCTCAGGTCTGTGTACTGGGGGCAATCCTGTAGAACATGTTTTGTTGTCATATTGTCCAGTGTACAGTGGCATAGGCTGGTTGTAGCTATTTTGAATTTGGTGAATATGTGATTTTTCATTCTGTTGTGGCCAGTGCGTTGGCGAAGTATGATGACTTGATCCCTCTTTGATAGTTGGTGGTATCCATCAATCTCGTTATGCTTTGGGTTTCCTCTTTTCCATTTTTCATGGAACTGACCCTTGATGATGGATTTGGCTTCATCATAACTGAGCGGATGGTTCTCTTGCGGTAATCTCCCTCCCTCTTTAGCTAATTTGTCTGCACGTTCGTTCCCGTGTATATTACAGTGTGATGGTATCCACTGAATGACTACTCTCTGGAAGTTATTGCATAGTTGGTCCAGGGCTGTTCTCAACTATATTTAAATAAAGCATAATTTATGCAAGTATTTTCAATCTAGATCTATTTGCACTAATACACGGGCAAACAGAAGGCCTACAATAAAATTATAATAGCCTTAACAGCACAGGTGTGAGATTATTTTAAGGTCTATAAGGGACATGCCTGGAATAACAGTCGAGGTCATAATATAAATAATCTAAGGTATGCTGATGATACAGTCTTAATCGCTTAGAGTGAAAATGAGTTACAAGAAATGTTGGACATTATAGTGAAAGAAAGCAAAAATAAAGGACTCAGCTTTAATAGCAAAAAGACAGTAGTAATGTTAACAACAAAGAAAAAGACATTAACTCAGTCCACAATAAAAACAAGTGGAACAATATTAAAACAGGTAAATGAATGTAAATATTTGACAACTTTGTTGACGCCAGAAGTAGATGTACAATAGAAGTGAGATGCAGAATGGCTCAGGCAAAAGCAGCTTTCCAAAAAATGAGGAAGATACTGTGCAATCCATATTTGACAATAGAAACAAGAAAAAGAGTTCTTAAATGTTATGTTGAGCCAGTCTTACCATATAGATGTGAATCATGGACAATAGGACAACAGACAAGAAAATCACTGGAGTCTGTAGAAATGTGGTTTTACAGAAGAATGTTTATAATGCCATTGACAGCTAAGAAGAGTAATGAAAACGTTCTGAAAGAGGCTAAATGAAAAAGAGAGCTAATTTCCAATATTAGGAAGAAACAATCATCATTTTTTGGTCATGCAATGAGAAGGGAACAGCTGGAATTTATTCCAAACAACTGGGCAAATTGAGGGACGAAGAGACAGCGGGAAGCAAAGAGAAAAGATACCAGACAGCTTAAGAGAATGGCTTGGCAGAAGGTGAAAAACAGATATGTTAATAACCGTCGAGATCGAAAGCTGTGGAGAGACATGATCACCTACGCCAGCAGGCCCGGTACTTGATAATGATGAACACCACAGGCACTCAAAACAACATGAAAATCGACATAAACAAAGCAGAAGTCTTGAATATCGCAAAAGAGAAACAGAAAATCAACATAACGATGAACAGCAAACAATTAAAACAAGTGGAGGAATTGAAATGTATAGAAAGTCTAGTGATAAAAAAACAATTCACAAGCAGTAGAAATAGACTCAAGATGCAAAAATGATTATCAAATCATCAGACAGCTATCACAACTATTGTTCAACAAAGGAAATAACTCTAGAGGCAAAACGGGCACTCTTGAATGCAACCTTCATTCCTAAGTTGTGCTACCAATGACCTGAACTCTAGAATTAAGAATAATAAGAAAAAATAACCACTACCTATATGAAATGTGTTTGACAGTAAACAGCCTGAGAGAAAGATCAGAAATGAAAAACAGAAAAATAATGTTAATGATTGACGTTATAAAATAAATTAAGAAACAGCCGATAAAACTGTGATACGTGATAAGGCAGACATATCAAATCACAACGAGCCTTCAATAATGGTTGCGGAAACACCAGATCCAAGGACCGAGCACGCAAAAGATGGACTGATAAAATATTAGAAACATTAGGAAACATAGCAGCATAGGCCAACAGAAGAACAAAAGACCACATATTATATCTCCCCTCGACGCTAAAGACAAATGAGGAAGGAAAGAAGTAGAATAAGAACTCTCGAGATCACAAATTTGCGCACTGGCATTAGTTCCTTACCTCCGTTTAGGGTCAAGAACTGTAACGTTCGACGACAGAACTTTCTACTGCTTTTTTATTCTGGCTGTAACTAACACACACGCCTGCACTCGCTCACTCAAATGGTAACCTGCTCATGTTGATTTATTATCTTCTTCTTCTTCTTTTCTCTTTTCACTGATACCTAAAAGGTGTCGTGGTTTATATCATTTGTCGTTTTTGAGCTGCTCAAACTGTCTGAATTAGTGATTTTCCTTTGTTGTTACATGTCTCTGTCACTGCATCTATCCATCTTCTTCTGTGTCTTCCTCTTGGTCTTTTTTCCATACATTCTTGAGAAGAACGCCCTTGATGGTGTTTGGTGAGGACTCATTCTGATTTAAGTTGTTGTTCTATATATTCTTGGTAGGGTTTTGTTCCTACCATTTTTCTTATGTTTGATAGATTATATTTACTATCAAATCAAGCGAATAGCCCAGGGTTTCAGTAGTGATAAGGAAACGTATCATGATAACAGTATATTACTGTATATAACAGGGTATTACTGTATGATTTTAAATATCTCTACTGCAAAACTCAACTCAAGAATTCTAAAGCGTGTTCAGGTAATAACAATAAATGACACGTCCTATAGTGAATGTTAAACCACACAATGTAAAGAGGCTATAAACTAAAATTGATTAGTTTTCTTATTTAGAATCAAGTTATTTATGCTACAAATTCAAACAGAAGGGTGGATAGGAAGGGGCTGGGGGGCGAGGGGGGGCGGGGGGGGGCGGGACGCTAAACAGTCCTTGGCTTGAAAGTGATCAGCGACTCATAGCTGACTGAATTAAGATCAGTGAGATAGAAAAGATAATCTTACTCCATCTCCCAGCGTGGCTTCTTGTAACACGCTAGAAAAGAGGGAAAGAGGAAGGCAAACTAGTACCAACATATACCGTGTCGAAATCGGATGTTTTGGGTTGAAAATAATACATCATCATCATCAAGTACCGGACCTACTGGCGTAGGTGATCATGTCTCTCCACAACCTTCGATCTCGACATTGCTTTATCATTTCTGCTGTTGACCTTCTGCCAAGCCATTATCTTAATCTGTCTGGTATTTTATCTCTTTGCTTCCCTCTATCTCTTCGTCCCTCAATTTTTCCAGTTGTTACAATATATTCCAGTTGTTCTCTTCTCATTACATGGCCAAAAAATGATGATTGTTTATTCCTAATATTGGAAATTAGCTCTTTTTTTGCTTTGACCTCTTTCAGAACATTTTCATTACTCTTCCTAGCTGTCCATGGTATTCTCAACATTCTTCTGTAAAACCATATTTCTATAGACTCCAGTGATTGTCTGTTGTCCTATTGTCCATGATTCACATCCATATGTTAAGACTGGCTCTACATAACATTTAAGAACTTTTTTTCTTCTGATCTATTGTCAAAAATGGATTGCATAGTATCTTACTCATTTAGCTGCTTTTGCCTGAGCCATTCTGCATCTCACCTCTTTTGTACATCTTCCGTCTGAGGTTAACAAAGTTCCCAAATATTTAAATTCATTTAAAGAAAATAATACAGTGTGCTGTAAACGACAACACAAGGCATCAGTGTGCGACATTTAACTTTCTTTTAATATTACAATTGAAGAAAGCAGTCGTCAGGCGAGCGCAGAAGAAAAAAGAACAGATTAGATCATATTTAAGCAGCAACCGAGTACGACTAGATTAGGACTAGATTATAACAGAAATACAGACTTTCGTCAGACGGACTATGGTAAAAAAAAAAGTAAAGTACCCCCGTCAAGCCAAGTGGCGTATAGGGAATATGGTGTTAGTGACCATAAATTTTACAGACCTTCGGCACATGATTTTTGGAGTAATGTGGTCGGTATTACGCCCGTGCCGCTTCACTTTCCCAGAAAAAAATCCGGTACCCATTATAGGCTGGGTGAACCTGGAAGCCGTCGGTTGGGATCGAACCTACCTCTTGTCCTTTGTAGTCCAGTTCAATAACTACTGAGCTATCGCGGCTCCAGACGGACTATGGGCGTCACATTTAAGTGAGCTCCTGGACACAATGCAACCAGGCCATCACGCTTCCGCTGTTGACACTGATCTGGTCTGACTAGAATGCTTGACCTAACCAATAAAAGGTGGGCAGAAAAAAAACTAGATCACGGCCATATTAGTAGAGCAAACTGGGTCATTGTAAGTGGTAGAGAAAGTTCTAACAAAGGCCAGGAAGGACCGCTCAGCACTGATGGTAATGGCAGTGTTAGACTGTGAACAGTATCGTCTTGCCCTGTACCAAGGGCTGGTGGTTTCAGTTATTGAGTTGACGCTGGTGTTTCTCTCAGCCACACAGACTGAAAGACTGGAACGAAAACAAAATGACGCCATATGCATCATACTTGGGTGCACGAAAGATACACCATGCAGGGCGATGCGGTATCTGCTCGATTTTCTCACCAAAGCAGTCATAATAGTGCTGTCCTGTACATGTGCCTATCTTTAAATTAATGCCAGCTTACATCATCCTTTTC
The DNA here is from genome assembly GCA_032433765.1 of Megaustenia siamemsis. Taxonomy (NCBI): domain Eukaryota; kingdom Metazoa; phylum Mollusca; class Gastropoda; order Stylommatophora; family Ariophantidae; genus Megaustenia; species Megaustenia siamemsis. Next base: position 43,764,067 of record JAVIAB010000047.1, read on the forward strand.
CTAGTGAGATTGGGAAGTCGCTGGCTGAGGACATTGAACAACAGATTTCTTCTGCACTGGAGGAAACTGTGACGATTGGATAGTTTGCAGCAGAGTGTTTTATGTCCTATTCTATTTACATCACATTGAATAGAGAATGTAGGCAACAAAACGCTGTAGTTGTAGAGGCAGAGGTGCAGGCCTTGGAGTATGAAAATTCACCTGAGGGTTCGGCAGTCATCTACACTGAAGGGTCTGTTGTTCGCACTGTCAGAGCTGAAATGCCTTCACTGCTCAGGTCAATGGAAGCATAGTAGACGACGAGAATGGTGCTTTAGTGGTAACTACTAGTAGTTTATGCCATGGAGATTATGACAGTAATTAAAGCGAAGGGCTGACTGTATATATACATGTATTGTGTTTGGATGGTATATATATATAGGTAGAGAGTTGCGCCACCAAATGTGATTTTGTTACTCACATCAATTGTGAGGGTTGGCCCTACCTATTGACATGAATGAGCTGCTTACAAACTCTTGTTGAGGTTCGTGTTCTCTCGGTAACACTCTTAGGGAGTTGTTTAATTATCACGTCCTATATTACACTTCACAATTGTACTTATAAAACTCGATGTGAGATATCTAACCAACCTTGTGTAGTGTAGAGCCTTTGTTTTCACATCACTCGTGAAATCATTATTACCATTAGTGACCATATACCAATCAGTTCAGTGATGTTGTTATTCTTCCTTGTCTAACATGGTACAGAGTATAACTCTTTTTGGATCACTCATGGTAAGCTGCTTCTGGATCTGTCACTTCTTTTATTACGTAAATATGCACAACATCAACATTGACAACAAAGAGGGTAACTGAACTCTCATGTAATAAAGTCATTGACGACTGCTTAATACTCTGACTACTCTCTAATTTTAATAATAGAAGACATCTCAACACTTAGTATATGATACTGACCTGTAAAATCATAGTCGTTGTGACTTCCACTAATAACCGTTGACAGTCATGCTCTATATTACTGGATTTATCTACTTCCTTCACAGTCTGGTGTGGACAAAAATACTCTTCTCTTGCTGGATACCTTCAACTAACGTGCATGGGCTCTAAGTACTTTAATTAATTCTTACTTACAACTTCTACTCTACACTTGATGTTAACCTCTTGTAGAAAGTTCCCATACTCCTCTCCCAACCCAATCTGGTGACAGTCGCAGATCTTCTAACAAACCAGCATTGGTGGTGTCTGTGTACCTCGATCTATTATCGCTCTTAAAGTTAAGTGACATTCATTCTGCGCTTTTGATTACGTGCCACTATCCTTCTGGCTATATTGATCGCATGGTCCTATTTTACTAAGGTGACTATTCGTCCCGGATTGTCCGGGACAGTCCCGGAATTTGACATTTTTTGAACCTTTGTCCCGGATTAGCTGCCGTACCGGTTTTGTCCCGATTTTGGCATATTTGTTAGCTTTTGTCCCGGATTTGATAAAAAATAATTTGGGACACAAACGTTTACCAATTTTGCCATTTTGGTATACGGCGTACATTTCTTCAATTAAAAAAAATATTATTCCGTTGCTGTGTAGACAATTTTGTATAATATCAAAACAGTAGAATGCGCTCCTAGTTTTAAATCTCGTATATATTCATTGTGTTACTAACTTTCACTTTGACTTTCGCAAAAAATGGCACCGAAGCGTAATTGTAGTTTTAATCAAGATTTACAAAAGGAATACCCTTTTATAAAAAAGTCTACATCGTCATCAGACTTCACTGTAAGATGTAATATATGTTCATCCGGGTTTACTATTAACCATAGTGGACGTGGCGATATTAAGAGCCACATAAATAGTGATAAACATAAGAGAGCCGTCGCTACTGCTGCATCAAGCTCGTCGTTGACAAATTTTTTTCGAGTTGAACAGGTTGGTGACAAAGAAGAACAGTTAGCTGCTACAGAAGGTGCCTTTGCATATCATACAGTGATGCACAATCACACGTTTAAATCTATGGACTGCACATCAAAATTGCTTCAGGTAACTTTAGAACCAAAATTTGCTTGTGCACGTACGAAAACAGAAGCTATTATTCGGAATGTGTTCACACCCCATGCTCTAAACGAGTTGAGATGTGACCTAGAAAACGTAACATTTATCTCCATACTGACAGATGCCTCCAACCACAAAGAAATCAAGATTTTTCCTTTGCTTGTCAGATACTTTGATCGCAATAAGGGACTGAAAGTTAAAATATTAGAGTTGAAGTCATTGCCGGGTGAAACATCTGATATAGTAAGTAGTTTTCTTATTGACTGTCTAACTGAAAATGGTTTAGAACTGAATGTAGTTGGATTATGTGCAGACAACACAAATTCTAATTTTGGGGGCGCTGAAAGAAAAGGACAGAACAATGTTTTCACAAAATTGAAAGAAAACCTTGGACATAGTTTGATAGGTGTTGGGTGTCCTTGCCATATTTTCCACAACACTGTTCGAGCAGCTGCAGACGTATTGCCTGTTGATGTTGAAATGACTATTGCAAAAATTTATCTGTACTTCAAATCATACACAGTTAGAGTTGAAAGTCTCATGGAGTTTTGTCAGTTTGTCGACACAGACTTCCAGATGATTTTAGGTTATGCACAAACTAGGTGGCTTGCGCTCTTGCCTGCTGTTGAAAGGGTTCTTTACATGTTCCTGCCTCTAAAATCATATTTTCAATCTCAAGACAGATGCCCAGTTTTTATACAGGAATTCTTTGAAAACCCACTGTCTGAGGCATGGTTTATTTTGGTTCACAGTCAGGCATCCTCTTTCCACGAAGCAGTGCAGAAAGTAGAGGGACAGATGATCACTGTATTTGAAGCCATTGACAACATCAATAGGTTGAAAGCTATCTTGGAGTCCAAACTGGAAGACGGCTTCTTGCCATCAAGAGTTCAGATAATCCTTAAAAAGCTGGAAATGGAAGGATTTCCACGTGATGATGTGAAAAAGTTTAACGCCAGTGTTTCTTCATTTTATGAAACAGCTTTAAGTTATTTGAAGAAATGGGCTGCAAATAATTTTCAAAACCTAGAGTCTTACAGCTGGGTAATGCTGTACAGAACACCAAATTTTTGTGAAGATATTGAGTCTTCATCATTAGTGAGTCAAACAGTGCCTTCAGTCGACTTTCCAGAAAATGAAATGTATGACGAATATGTCTACATGAAACAGTTCGTTACTTCACAAAAATTTAGTGAGTGGAGTCTTAATAAAACATTACCAGGGCAGCGTTGGGTTGAACTAGCTTCCCACTTCAGAAACAATCATGTGCCCGTTTCACATATTCTGAAGTTGGCAGAGTTCTTTTTGTGTCTACCTGGAACAAATGCTGCAACAGAACGAGTGTTTTCTCTGATGAACAGTTTGTGGACAAATGATAAAACACAACTAGGTGTTGAAACTTTAAAAGCCATGTTGATCACCACAGTGAACTATGAGGGAACATGTGTCGAATTTTATAAGATGCTGCATACAAAGAAGGACATTTTACAGAAAATTCACTCATCTGAAAAGTACAGCATCTCTGTTTCACCTTCAATTTAAGTGAGTATCACTGGTTTTTTAAATCTCCTGATTATCCTGATAGCGTATTGTAGGTCTATACTATTAGATGATTTAAAATGTGTGTATTATTCACTTGAAAATGACCTCAAGAAGAAATGTAATTTTATTGGTGGAAAATTGAAGTAAAATTATTCCGTCCCGGAATGGGATTTCAAAAATATGGTCACCTTAATTTTTCCCGCCATTTTGGTCATTTGGTTTCCTTGTTCGAGAGTTGAGTCTCAACGATCCCATGATCTCCGTTTTAAACTACAACAACTTTGAGCCTTAATCTCTTTCTTAAAATAGTCAGTCATATACCAAGGATACTAATATTTGTATTATAAGTTACGACCTTTCACTCTAACACAAACACCATAACATAACCTTTTACTGATGTATGTTTTTTGCGTGTCTCAATGAGCATGATAAGGAAAATAAAGGGACTGGGCTTGAAGTCACTGGTTCTTATTTCTCTCCTCATTTGCCTTTCAGCGTCGAGGGGAGATATAATTTGCGGTCTTTTGCCCCTCTATTCGCTTCTGCTGCTGTTATGTTTCCTAGTGTTTCTAATATTCTATTGATCCATCTTTATCCGTGGTCGACCCTTGGGTCTGGTGTTCTCGGAAGTTTTATTAAGGGCTTGTTATGTTGTGTTTTTATCGCTCTGACTAGTAATGTGACCGCACCATTTTATCTGTTGTTTCTTTATATATTCTATGGCGGGGGCTATTCCTAGCTTTTATCTCAGTTCTTTATTTTCGATCGTGTCTCTCATGCTGTTTCCTGTCATTCGTCTAACACATTTTATCTCAGTAGAGGTTATTGTTCTTGCATCTAGGGTCCAGGACTGGCATTGATAGCACAACGTTGGGATGAAGATTGTATTGTATAGTGCTCGTTTTGCCTCTAGAGTAATTTCCTTGTTGGACAATAGTAGTATATAATGTTGTATATGATTATCATTTAGGCGCTAAATTAACAAAGATATATAGTAGGCGCGCGGCGCGCCTAATGTACACGCTAGACAGGGGGAGTTAACCGTGACATTTCGTGTCGGGATACCTGGTGACCTCTCGTTGACCTCTCAACCTCTCGTGGCGGCGTCGAGTGACCTCTCGGGTGACCTCCCGCGGCGGTGGTGCTGCGACGGGGTGACCTCCCGCGGCGGTGGTGGTGGTGTTGTGGTGACCTCCCGCGGTGGTGGTGTTGTGAAGGGGTGGTGGTGGTATCATAAATCTATTATATTCTTTGTACTTTCAATGGTTCCGTAACTTTCATAAATCTATTCTTTCTTTATACTCTCATTCAATAAAAAACAGTGACAAGTTTATTTATTGTTTTTTAAAAACTTCCTTTAGAATTAAAGGTAACAGCTTAGGCCGTTACACGAAGGTTGCATTACCGAACTTAGTAACTACACGCGAAACACCGCGTTAATTAAGCGAGAGATCAAAGAGTTCCCGGTAGGCGCGCAGCAAGCGGCCGCAAGATCAATGAGTTCACGGTAGGTGCGAGACGACCTCGCGCAGCGAGGGGGCCGCGTTTAACGTTAAGCGCGATCAAAGAATCCGCCTCCCGTATGAACATCAAAGAAGCCGCCACCGGTGAGTACTTACTTCCCGCTGTGAAAACTCCGTAGCCGTTAAGTGTTCATCAGGAGAGTCATTTAACAGGGGAATTTTACGATACCGATGTTTTAATGTGAGACGCTTGGGGAAATTAACAGTGACAAGTTTATTTATTGTTTTATTCTGAAGATTGTATTGTATAGTGCTCGTTTTGCCTCCAGAGTTATTTCCTTGTTGGACAATAGTGGTGATAACTGTCCGATGATTTGACAAGCTTTGTTGCATCTTGATTCTATCTCGGTTGTTTGGGAATTTTCGTTTGTTATTAGACTTCCTAGATATTTGAATTCCTCTACTTGTTTTAGTTGTCTGCCTTCTATAGTTATGTTGATGTTCTGTTTATTTTTGGCGACATTCATGACTTCTGTTTTGTTGATGTTGATTTTCACGTTGTATTTTGTTCCTAAGATGTTGAGTTTATTTACAAGTGTTATACATGATAGTGTTAAATGGATAAATATCGACGGTGCCACGATGGATGAATGTAAGTTGGCGACTGTGTCGGGATGGCTGTTTGTATGTTGGCCAGTGTGCCACGAGGGATCATGTAGGTTGTCTAGTTGGCCATGATGGCTCATGTAGGTTGTCTAGTTGGCCATGATGGATCATGTAGGTTGTCTAGTTGGCCATGATGGATCATGTAGGTTGTCTAGTTGGCCATGATGGATCATGTAGGTTGTCTAGTTGGCCATGATGGATCATGTAGGTTGTCTAGTTGGCCATGATGGATCATGTAGGTTGTCTAGTTGGCCATGATGGATCATGTAGGTTGTCTAGTTGGCCATGATGGATCATGTAGGTTGTCTAGTTGGCCATGATGGATCATGTAGGTTGTCTAGTTGGCCATGATGGCTGTTTGTATGTTGGCCAGTGTGCCACGAGGGATCATGTAGGTTGTCTAGTTGGCCATGATGGCTCATGTAGGTTGTCTAGTTGACCATGATGGATCATGTAGGTTGTCTAGTTGGCCATGATGGATCATGTAGGTTGTCTAGTTGGCCATGATGGATCATGTAGGTTGTCTAGTTGGCCATGATGGATCATGTAGGTTGTCTAGTTGGCCATGATGGCTGTTTGTATGTTGGCCAGTGTGCCACGAGGGATCATGTAGGTTGTCTAGTTGGCCATGATGGCTCATGTAGGTTGTCTAGTTGGCCATGATGGATCATGTAGGTTGTCTAGTTGGCCATGATGGATCATGTAGGTTGTCTAGTTGGCCATGATGGATGAATGTAGGTTGTCGACTGTGTCGGGATGGCTGTTTGTATGTTGGCCAGTGTGTCGGGATGGATGAATGTAAGTTGTCGACTGTTCTATGATGGACGAAACAGAGTCGATTCTACATTCAACCACTGAACTCTCTGTCGATGTAGTAGACACGTATGTCATGTCATTTTATCAGAGACGTATGGTATGTCGTTGTAATAGCCATGTCGTTGTATCAGTCATGTCGATGTAGTAGACACGTATGTCATGTCAATGTAACAGTCATGTCAATGTAACAGTCATGTCAATGTAACAGTCATGTCAATGTAACAGTCATGTCAATGTAACAGTCATGTCAATGTAACAGTCATGTCAATGTAACAGTCATGTCAATGTAACAGTCACGTATGTCATGTCGTTTTATCAGAGACGTATGGTATGTCGTGATGGACGAATGTAGGTTGTCGACTGTTCGATGATGGATCATGTAGGTTGTCGACTGTGTCGGGATGGATGAATGTAAGTTGTCGACTGTGTCGAGATGGACGAATGTAGGTTGTCTAGTTGGCCATGATGGATCATGTAGGTTGTCTAGTTGGCCATGATGGATCATGTAGGTTGTCTAGTTGGCCATGATGGATCATGTAGGTTGTCTAGTTGGCCATGATGGATGAATGTAGGTTGTCGACTGTGTCGGGATGGCTGTTTGTATGTTGGCCAGTGTGTCGGGATGGATGAATGTAAGTTGTCGACTGTTCGATGATGGACGAAACAGAGTCGATTCTACATTCAACCACTGAACTCTCTGTCGATGAAGTAGACACGTATGTCATGTCATTTTATCAGAGACGTATGGTATGTCGTTGTAATAGCCATGTCGTTGTATCAGTCATGTCGATGTAGTAGACACGTATGTCATGTCAATGTAACAGTCATGTCAATGTAACAGTCATGTCAATGTAACAGTCATGTCAATGTAACAGTCATGTCAATGTAACAGTCATGTCAATGTAACAGTCATGTCAATGTAACAGTCACGTATGTCATGTCGTTTTATCAGAGACGTATGGTATGTCGTGATGGACGAATGTAGGTTGTCGACTGTTCGATGATGGATCATGTAGGTTGTCGACTGTGTCGGGATGGATGAATGTAAGTTGTCGACTGTGTCGAGATGGACGAATGTAGGTTGTCTAGTTGGCCATGATGGATCATGTAGGTTGTCTAGTTGGCCATGATGGATCATGTAGGTTGTCTAGTTGGCCATGATGGATCATGTAGGTTGTCTAGTTGGCCATGATGGATGAATGTAGGTTGTCGACTGTGTCGGGATGGCTGTTTGTATGTTGGCCAGTGTGTCGGGATGGATGAATGTAAGTTGTCGACTGTTCGATGATGGACGAAACAGAGTCGATTCTACATTCAACCACTGAACTCTCTGTCGATGAAGTAGACACGTATGTCATGTCATTTTATCAGAGACGTATGGTATGTCGTTGTAATAGCCATGTCGTTGTATCAGTCATGTCGATGTAGTAGACACGTATGTCATGTCAATGTAACAGTCATGTCAATGTAACAGTCATGTCAATGTAACAGTCATGTCAATGTAACAGTCATGTCAATGTAACAGTCATGTCAATGTAACAGTCATGTCAATGTAACAGTCACGTATGTCATGTCGTTTTATCAGAGACGTATGGTATGTCGTGATGGACGAATGTAGGTTGTCGACTGTGCCATGATGGATCATGTAGGTTGTCGACTGTGCCATGATGGATGAATGTAAGTTGTCGACTGTGCCATGATGGATCATGTAGGTTGTCGACTGTGCCATGATGGATCATGTAGGTTGTCGACTGTGTCGAGATGGATGAATGTAGGTTGTCTAGTGTCTCATGATGGTTGTATGTAGGTTGTCGACTGTGCGATGATGCCTGTATGTAGATTGTCTAGTGTGTCGAGATGGATGAATGTAGGTTGTCTAGTGTCTCATGATGGTTGTATGTAGATTGTCCAGTGTGTCGAGATGGATGAATGTAGGTTTTCTAGTGTCGCATGATGGATGCATGTAATTGTCGAGTGTGCTCCAACAAACCGCCGTGTCATTTAAACTTCTTTGAACACAATGGACACGGATGTTCACCAGAAGAAACCTCATTATGAGAAACCAGCTAGAGAAAATCCAATAAACCTTTCGTCAACCATACTTAACATACCTAGTTTAACTTCATCAAACATCAATCTCAACAATACTTAGCATTCTTACTTTAAACACAAACAAGGGTTAAACAATGAAAATCATAAACTAGCCAAAATTGTTTTAAATAAAATATTTTATTAAAATAAAATGAAATTATTCGATGATTATGATGTATTCGTCCTCCTCCACCTCGTTTTGAGGCGAAGGTGGTGGTGATGCATACCCTGCATCGACTTCACCAGCTGGTTGAGGTATATTAGCTACTAGCTGGACTGGTTGAGGTATATTAGCTACTAGTTGGAGTCTGAGTATTTGAAACACATGATTAAATATTAAGTTTGTTAATTCGGCATGTGATATATCAAAGTATAACACACTGAATAATTGGTGTTGCAGTCGGGTGCCGATATCTAAATGGCAGGTGTGATTGACCATGTTTGGTGATAAAGCCTGACAACCAGCACAGTGACGATGAGGGTTGTCCTGGAGTAGACCTGAGATTTTGTTAATCAATGCATGTTCCATCTTTGAAATCTGAAATTTTCACAAAAAGAGATGGTGTTACTCAGTCCCTCTATTAATGGGGATGTTGAGTTACTAAGAATAAATAGATTTTGACCTATGATGCAATAACAGAATACTCATTGTACTGGTGATCAATTGACACTCTATGTACTCTCACATCAATATGGAAAAGTGAATTTCTCAGTCATAGAAAAGTATGTTGTCACGATAGGTGTGTCAATAACAAGGAACAAAAATCATTAAAGACATCCTAATTAAGTTGTGAAATTTTGGTGGTTGAGAGATAAATCTGAATATAAGCACATCAAACTATAAGAACAAGGAAACAATCGTATATTACATACACTTAGAGCCAGTGTTAAGTTAACACGTATTTAGTTAAAATAGAAGGTTATAAATTGAGTAGAGGTAAACTTATACCTTATGGCTCATCTACTTTCTCGAATAAACTCAAGTTCAGAAGACAGTGATGACGATATTGATTTGTCAATTGGCACGCAAACCACGATAATATGGCCTAGTGGTAATTTTAATAATGGTTTAACTTTAGACTCAATTTTCAAAAAGACAAATATACATGAAAGGTTTTTAAACTCTAGTGAAACCTCTGACACCTACATCACCGGCTCTCAAAATCAGGGAGCTGGAAGACTGGAGATTCCAACTGAAATAATTAACAACCACTCCTCGACTGGTAATAGAGATATACAAATCTTTGAACATGATATTTATTTTGAACAAATTAATGCAACGTGGAACGAACAATACGCTTGCAGCCAGCAAGGTGATACACTAAACGATAGAGCTACCAAGGTAAGTAATTGCTTTGGAGTCGAGTTTACCTTTTGATTTTGATATTCTCTGTTTCTCCTTCGTTATCTTTATTACTGGGTTATTATTCAGCTTGTAGCTGTATTCTATTATTGCCAACGCTATTAATTCTAATGTTTCCAACATTATCTTTGTTGATGATGATGATGATAAATAGTAAATTTCCACATGTAATGACAATTTTGAAACTAGTTGCTAATAATGATAGACGTTATAGTAAAGGAAACCGAAAACATAAAGGACTCATCCTTAATACCATAAAGAAGTAACTGTAACATCAAAGAAAAAAGACAAGTAGAATAATATTTAAAATGGTAGCCTCTCTCTCTCTCTCTCTCTCTCTCTCTCTCTGGGGAGTATATAGAATATTAGCCGCTGTCTTAAGAGTACTCGAGATACTTTTATAGTAGACTTTTCAAACATAGGCAAGATATGGCTTTGATCTAAAGATATCAAAGAGAAGATATGACCAACGGGAAGGTTGTGAAGATATTTCAAATACCACGGATGACCACTTGACCGCCAGACTGACCTCCCGGGTCATCATGACTTTTTATCATCTGAAGATTAGAATACCACTTATCAGGGGAATTTTACTTGGTGGTTGTTTTAATGTGAGATGTTTGGGGGAAATTAATATGTTTGAACTAGAGAGTACTTGCTCGATCAAAGAGGTTAGAACTGTATATAAGTAGATCCAAGCAGCCAGGATTTTATTCTCACTCTCTGAAGCAGTTTCAACGAGTGTCTTGGCTGTAACGCAAGCAAGAGTGTGCTTGGCTGTACAAGTAAATTTTCTTCACAATTCGTAAGTAGAACCTTATTGCATAGATTCTATACTGTCATTTATTTTAATTTAACAAAATAATTTAAAATTAAATAAATTAAAACAACTCAAATAAAAAACAAACAAATATGCTCTTTTTATAATGTTTATTTTTCACAATGAAACATAAATTTATTTCAATACATCAACGTGGACAACACATGTTACACATTCAAATGTTTATAATTGAATAATGATGATTTCAATAGTACAAATATGAATTCAAAACAACTGAAAAAAAAAAAAAAAAAAAAACACATATAGCAATATAAGCATGCGTATAGTGTTTAAATTACAATTTACGTGGTTTCCTACGTGGTATTTTTTAATACCTAAGCCTCGTAAAACCTAACACAATTTTGTTCTTAATAACATAAGATCCAGCAGTTATATTAGTGATCGAACGGGGATCAATTCGTTTGTGAGTTGATGCTGTGAGAAAAGTCGAAAGGTCACTCTGTTGATACTCGAAGTCGTCATAAACGGGAGGAGCAGCGAGCGACCAGTCACCCTCATTTGCTGCTTGTTCTCTGTCATACTCTGAGCGGCGAAATGTAGAAGCTCCATCAGTGATTGTTTGTAATCTGTCGCACTTCTGGCGGTCAAGTGGTCATCCGTGGTATTTGAAATATCTTCACAACCTTCCCGTTGGTCATATCTTCTCTTTGATATCTTTAGATCAAAGCCATATCTTGCCTATGTTTGAAAAGTCTACTATAAAAGTATCTCGAGTACTCTTAAGACAGCGGCTAATATTCCATATACTCCCCAGAGAGAGAGAGAGAGAGAGAGAGAGAGGCTACCATTTTAAATATTATTCTACTTGTCTTTTTTCTTTGATGTTACAGTTACTTCTTTATGGTATTAAGGATGAGTCCTTTATGTTTTCGGTTTCCTTTACTATAACGTCTATCATTATTAGCAACTAGTTTCAAAATTGTCATTACATGTGGAAATTTACTATTTATCATCATCATCATCAACAAAGATAATGTTGGAAACATTAGAATTAATAGCGTTGGCAATAATAGAATACAGCTACAAGCTGAATAATAACCCAGTAATAAAGATAACGAAGGAGAAACAGAGAATATCAAAATCAAAAGGTAAACTCGACTCCAAAGCAATTACTTACCTTGGTAGCTCTATCGTTTAGTGTATCACCTTGCTGGCTGCAAGCGTATTGTTCGTTCCACGTTGCATTAATTTGTTCAAAATAAATATCATGTTCAAAGATTTGTATATCTCTATTACCAGTCGAGGAGTGGTTGTTAATTATTTCAGTTGGAATCTCCAGTCTTCCAGCTCCCTGATTTTGAGAGCCGGTGATGTAGGTGTCAGAGGTTTCACTAGAGTTTAAAAACCTTTCATGTATATTTGTCTTTTTGAAAATTGAGTCTAAAGTTAAACCATTATTAAAATTACCACTAGGCCATATTATCGTGGTTTGCGTGCCAATTGACAAATCAATATCGTCATCACTGTCTTCTGAACTTGAGTTTATTCGAAAAAGTAGATGAGCCATAAGGTATAAGTTTACCTCTACTCAATTTATAACCTTCTATTTTAACTAAATACGTGTTAACTTAACACTGGCTCTAAGTGTATGTAATATACGATTGTTTCCTTGTTCTTATAGTTTGATGTGCTTATATTCAGATTTATCTCTCAACCACCAAAATTTCACAACTTAATTAGGATGTCTTTAATGATTTTTGTTCCTTGTTATTGACACACCTATCGTGACAACATACTTTTCTATGACTGAGAAATTCACTTTTCCATATTGATGTGAGAGTACATAGAGTGTCAATTGATCACCAGTACAATGAGTATTCTGTTATTGCATCATAGGTCAAAATCTATTTATTCTTAGTAACTCAACATCCCCATTAATAGAGGGACTGAGTAACACCATCTCTTTTTGTGAAAATTTCAGATTTCAAAGATGGAACATGCATTGATTAACAAAATCTCAGGTCTACTCCAGGACAACCCTCATCGTCACTGTGCTGGTTGTCAGGCTTTATCACCAAACATGGTCAATCACACCTGCCATTTAGATATCGGCACCCGACTGCAACACCAATTATTCAGTGTGTTATACTTTGATATATCACATGCCGAATTAACAAACTTAATATTTAATCATGTGTTTCAAATACTCAGACTCCAACTAGTAGCTAATATACCTCAACCAGTCCAGCTAGTAGCTAATATACCTCAACCAGCTGGTGAAGTCGATGCAGGGTATGCATCACCACCACCTTCGCCTCAAAACGAGGTGGAGGAGGACGAATACATCATAATCATCGAATAATTTCATTTTATTTTAATAAAATATTTTATTTAAAACAATTTTGGCTAGTTTATGATTTTCATTGTTTAACCCTTGTTTGTGTTTAAAGTAAGAATGCTAAGTATTGTTGAGATTGATGTTTGATGAAGTTAAAATAGGTATGTTAAGTATGGTTGACGAAAGGTTTATTGGATTTTCTCTAGCTGGTTTCTCATAATGAGGTTTCTTCTGGTGAACATCCGTGTCCATTGTGTTCAAAGAAGTTTAAATGACACGGCGGTTTGTTGGAGCACACTCGACAATTACATGCATCCATCATGCGACACTAGAAAACCTACATTCATCCATCTCGACACACTGGACAATCTACATACAACCATCATGAGACACTAGACAACCTACATTCATCCATCTCGACACACTAGACAATCTACATACAGGCATCATCGCACAGTCGACAACCTACATACAACCATCATGAGACACTAGACAACCTACATTCATCCATCTCGACACAGTCGACAACCTACATGATCCATCATGGCACAGTCGACAACCTACATGATCCATCATGGCACAGTCGACAACTTACATTCATCCATCATGGCACAGTCGACAACCTACATGATCCATCATGGCACAGTCGACAACCTACATTCGTCCATCACGACATACCATACGTCTCTGATAAAACGACATGACATACGTGACTGTTACATTGACATGACTGTTACATTGACATGACTGTTACATTGACATGACTGTTACATTGACATGACTGTTACATTGACATGACTGTTACATTGACATGACATACGTGTCTACTACATCGACATGACTGATACAACGACATGGCTATTACAACGACATACCATACGTCTCTGATAAAATGACATGACATACGTGTCTACTTCATCGACAGAGAGTTCAGTGGTTGAATGTAGAATCGACTCTGTTTCGTCCATCATCGAACAGTCGACAACTTACATTCATCCATCCCGACACACTGGCCAACATACAAACAGCCATCCCGACACAGTCGACAACCTACATTCATCCATCATGGCCAACTAGACAACCTACATGATCCATCATGGCCAACTAGACAACCTACATGATCCATCATGGCCAACTAGACAACCTACATGATCCATCATGGCCAACTAGACAACCTACATTCGTCCATCTCGACACAGTCGACAACTTACATTCATCCATCCCGACACAGTCGACAACCTACATGATCCATCATCGAACAGTCGACAACCTACATTCGTCCATCACGACATACCATACGTCTCTGATAAAACGACATGACATACGTGACTGTTACATTGACATGACTGTTACATTGACATGACTGTTACATTGACATGACTGTTACATTGACATGACTGTTACATTGACATGACTGTTACATTGACATGACTGTTACATTGACATGACTGTTACATTGACATGACATACGTGTCTACTACATCGACATGACTGATACAACGACATGGCTATTACAACGACATACCATACGTCTCTGATAAAATGACATGACATACGTGTCTACTACATCGACAGAGAGTTCAGTGGTTGAATGTAGAATCGACTCTGTTTCGTCCATCATCGAACAGTCGACAACTTACATTCATCCATCCCGACACACTGGCCAACATACAAACAGCCATCCCGACACAGTCGACAACCTACATTCATCCATCATGGCCAACTAGACAACCTACATGATCCATCATGGCCAACTAGACAACCTACATGATCCATCATGGCCAACTAGACAACCTACATGAGCCATCATGGCCAACTAGACAACCTACATGATCCCTCGTGGCACACTGGCCAACATACAAACAGCCATCATGGCCAACTAGACAACCTACATGATTCATCATGGCCAACTAGACAACCTACATGATCCATCATGGCCAACTAGACAACCTACATGATCCATCATGGCCAACTAGACAACCTACATGATCCATCATGGTCAACTAGACAACCTACATGAGCCATCATGGCCAACTAGACAACCTACATGATCCCTCGTGGCACACTGGCCAACATACAAACAGCCATCATGGCCAACTAGACAACCTACATGATCCATCATGGCCAACTAGACAACCTACATGATCCATCATGGCCAACTAGACAACCTACATGATCCATCATGGCCAACTAGACAACCTACATGATCCATCATGGCCAACTAGACAACCTACATGATCCATCATGGCCAACTAGACAACCTACATGATCCATCATGGCCAACTAGACAACCTACATGATCCATCATGGCCAACTAGACAACCTACATGATCCATCATGGCCAACTAGACAACCTACATGAGCCATCATGGCCAACTAGACAACCTACATGATCCCTCGTGGCACACTGGCCAACATACAAACAGCCATCCCGACACAGTCGCCAACTTACATTCATCCATCGTGGCACCGTCGATATTTATCCATTTAACACTATCATGTATAACACTTGTAAATAAACTCAACATCTTAGGAACAAAATACAACGTGAAAATCAACATCAACAAAACAGAAGTCATGAATGTCGCCAAAAATAAACAGAACATCAACATAACTATAGAAGGCAGACAACTAAAACAAGTAGAGGAATTCAAATATCTAGGAAGTCTAATAACAAACGAAAATTCCCAAACAACCGAGATAGAATCAAGATGCAACAAAGCTTGTCAAATCATCGGACAGTTATCACCACTATTGTCCAACAAGGAAATAACTCTGGAGGCAAAACGAGCACTATACAATACAATCTTCAGAATAAAACAATAAATAAACTTGTCACTGTTAATTTCCCCAAGCGTCTCACATTAAAACATCGGTATCGTAAAATTCCCCTGTTAAATGACTCTCCTGATGAACACTTAACGGCTACGGAGTTTTCACAGCGGGAAGTAAGTACTCACCGGTGGCGGCTTCTTTGATGTTCATACGGGAGGCGGATTCTTTGATCGCGCTTAACGTTAAACGCGGCCCCCTCGCTGCGCGAGGTCGTCTCGCACCTACCGTGAACTCATTGATCTTGCGGCCGCTTGCTGCGCGCCTACCGGGAACTCTTTGATCTCTCGCTTAACGTTAAACGCCGTGTAGTTACTAAGTTCGTTAACGTAGCTTCATGTAGCATGTGTAAAGGCCTAAGCTGTTACCTTTAATTCTAAAGGGAGTTTTTAAAAACAATAAATAAACTTGTCACTGTTTTTTATTGAATGAGAGTATAAAGAAAGAATAGATTTATGAAAGTTACGGAACCATTGAAAGTACAAAGAATATAATAGATTTATGATACCACCACCACCCCTTCACAACACCACCACCGCGGGAGGTCACCACAACACCACCACCACCGCCGCGGGAGGTCACCCCGTCGCAGCACCACCGCCGCGGGAGGTCACCCGAGAGGTCACTCGACGCCGCCACGAGAGGTTGAGAGGTCAACGAGAGGTCACCAGGTATCCCGACACGAAATGTCACGGTTAACTCCCCCTGTCTAGCGTGTACATTAGGCGCGCCGCGCGCCTACTATATATCTTTGTTAATTTAGCGCCTAAATGATAATCAAATACAACATTATATACTACTGACAATAGTGGTGATAGCTGTCCGATGATTTGGCAATCTTTGATGCATCTTGAGTCTATCTCTGCTGTTTGTGAATTGTCGTTTGTCAATAAACTTCCTAGGTATTTGAAATTCTCTACTTGTTTTAGTTCCTTGCCTTCTATAGTTATGTTGATGTACTGTTTATCTTTGGCGACGTTCATGACTTCTGTTTTAATGATGTTGATTTTCATGTTGTATTGTGTGCCTGTGCCGTTGAGTTTGTTTAAGTGTTCTTGTAGATCTTCTATTGTTTCATGTTGTATTGTGTGCCTGAGATGTTGAGTTTGTTTAAGTGTTCTTGTAGGTCTTCTATTGTTTCATGTTGTATTGTGTGCCTGAGATGTTGAGTTTGTTTAAGTGTTCTTGTAGGTCTTCTATTGTTTCATGTTGTATTGTGTGCCTGAGATGTTGAGTTTGTTTAAGTGTTCTTGTAGATCTTCTATTGTTTCATGTTGTATTGTGTGCCTGTGCTGTTGAGTTTGTTTAAGTGTTCTTGTAGATCTTCTATTGTTTCATGTTGTATTGTGTGCCTGTGCCGTTGAGTTTGTTTAAGTGTTCTTGTAGATCTTCTATTGTTTCATGCATTAGTGCCTGATCGTCTGCAAATAGAAGCTCGTTGATCTCCTCTGTCACTGATGAGTTGGCTAGCTTGCATATATAGTCCATGAATGTAATAAACAGAAAGGGGGAGGGGGGGGGGGAAGAATCTCAGAATTCCTCGTCAATGAAAGCTATGTACAAATTTTGATTGTGTTCTGTCGTTTTTTTCTCTAGTGTTTTAGGTTGAATTGGGCGTCAGTATATTCTCTGTTTTTTTTTAAACCCCATTTGAGAATCTCTTAACTGTAGTTCTATTATAAGGTCTCAACCTTTTTCCCACAATTTTGGCGTATTGATTTCCTATATGGCTGAGAAGAGATATGCCTCTATATTGATTGCCGTCTTTGTTTTTGCTATATGAGTATAATTATAACCATTTTGTGGTCCGTGTAATCTGTGATACTAGGGATTGCTCTTTTGTAGGTATTCTTTTCTTGTTCTGTTTTTTTTTTTGTATGATAAAATCTATCTGGCTTCTGCATGTTGTGTCATTCCATTTGTACCAGATGTATAATTGCGACTCGTTGTGTTTGAAGAATGTGTTGGTGATAAATAAATCATTTTGATTACATTTTTCCAGAGGTCTGCTTCCATTTTCGTTTAATTCAGCTGTCTTATCGCCAAAGGGTTCCAAGATGGAGTTATTGAGTTATTTGCGGGTCATCATCATTGCACTCCGAACATGTCCATAGGTGCTCAGATCTCATCCTCAGCAAGTCCCGCAGTGTCCAACGACTGACGACACCAGTTCTATGTTGATTGATAAGTCTTCTTACACGGCCACTAAGTTTCTCATTTCTGGCTGTGCCCATCTTAACTCCCATTTCCATCATCCGAAGAAGTGACGTGGTTCTCTGTTTGTCGAAGTCCTGTGCTCTTCCCACATTTCGGAGGGCATTGATGATGTCCGCCCGATCCATTGGTTGCCCGTCCTCAACGACAGCGCAGCTAGCCAACCTGTCCGGTCTTTCATTTCCCCGTACTCCCACATGTCCAGGGACAATGACAAAGGTGACATTACGTATTTTGGATTTCTGCAACGACTCTACCCATTGCATGCGTACAGAGACCGCCTCCACTTTTTTTTAATCATGCTCATCGAATCACTCAGTATACATGCGTGGGTGTAGTCTTGTGACTCTAACCATTTGAATGCCTTGGTCACTGCCATCACCTCCATTGTCATGCTATTCCTGGTCATGACGTATGCAACACTGTCTTCCTTGACTATTCTGCCTGCCGAGCGTGCTGTAAATACCAATGCACTTCTTTGGTGTCGTATTACACAGACGGATCGTCTGTATAGATGACTGCATCTTTCTCATCGGTGTTATCGCAGATGAGACCGTTGACCTCATCATTAACCACGACCGGGTTCTGTTCCCTGCTTTTCCTGTCGAGTGTGACAATACACGAGAAAGTCCCCTTGAATGACGTAAGCACATGTATCCACTCCTCATCAACGCTGATATTGGTAAGCCCACAGACCTGTTTAATGCCATCTTTTGCTCGGCCCACCCATGATTTGCCTCTTTTTAGCCTGGCACATATCCCTGTGTTGAGCACGTGGTGCAATGGATGCTCTTTATCTATACTAATCTTAAGGTATGCTCGTGCTCTCCAGATCTTGATTCTGTCATCCATGGTTGGAAAGTCAAGAAGATACCTCATTGCTACCCAGGGAGTGTCCCTTGTACATCCCAAGATAATACACATGGCTTCATTTTGTATTTTCTCCAGCCTGTCAATTTGAGTCGTACTGACAGTAAGAATTGCCAGGGCCTACTCGATTGGTGCGAGGACTAATCCCTGGAACAGAAGAGTAAGTAGCCTCTGCTCGATGTTGGCAGCTGCCATGACCTTCAAGGCGGCTAATCCTTTGCGGGATTTTGTTATCACATGGTCGACAAAACACAGGCTGCGATCAAACTTAACTTAGAGGTATGTCATCAACTTGTCCCTGGTCACCTCCTCATCTCCCATTCGTACTACCGGCGTGGTCGTATTAACGATATGATTGTTAAGGGAGAACCATGAAGCTGATGCTTTATTAGGATTAACCAAGGCACCTGAAACCCCACACCGGGAAGAAATGCGATCGAGTTCGTCTTGCATTGTGGAGGCGATTACCCGTCTGTCTCTTCCCTATTGATATACCAGAATATCATCAGCAAAAGTCATAGTTCTTCCCCTCCCATCCAACTGTTGTTCCGTGATCGTTATTGTGTACACGTTAAATAGAAGTGGTGACGATGGTGAGCCTTGTGGTAGCCCTGGACAAATGGATGTTGGCTTGGAAGACCAACTTCCACATCTGAGTATCACCTTCCTCTGAAACAGTGCTGCGGCGATCCATCTAATGAGGAAGGGGTGCACCGCCAGTATGAGGAGCATATGCATGAGATATTCAAATGGTACCTTGTTGTATGCATCCTCCAGATCTATAGCAGAAGCACATGTCTCCTCTCGTCTGTGGAAGCCTTCGAAGACGTCATAGACAAAGACTGCCGCATTGAGCCATGTCTCTTTGTTATATCTATAACCTCCGAGTGTGAGTGGGAATGCGCGTTTCTGTTCAAAGTGACAGGTGAGGACACGGGCATTTTCTCCAGTAGCTTGCCCGCGGTGTTCTGCATTGTGATTATTCTGTAGGCACTGATCTAAGAATGGTCCTTGTTTGGCTTAGGTAGCGGTAGTAAGTAGCTGTGTAGCCACTCCTCCTTAATCTGGCCACTCCGAATGCTGGCATTAAACGCATTGGCCAGTTTTGTCAAGTCGTCGTCAGCTAAATCGCCTATGTCATCGTACCGAACACCATCTGGACCAGGAGCAGTATTGTGTGACCTTTTAAGTGTCTTACGAATGGTATCCATTGTGATTGTGAGATCTTCTTCCAGCATTACATCCTTACACAATTTTGACAGCAATCCCCATATCCTCATTCTTACAGCCTCATTTCTTTGGTCCGTCTGCACAATGTAGCGAGCAGACAGGGCCTTCCCTTTGATCTCATAAGATTTGTGCCATATCCGGCCTGTGCTCTGAAAGTCTGGTATGCCTCTGTGTCGCACTGTGCCATTCATGCTCTGATGAAGGCGCCATAATGTGGCTAGAGATTTTTCTGAGCACACTTTTTTTTTTCAAAAGTCATCCCATTTGGCATCCTTAGCCTGCTTAGCACATAGTGTAAAGTGCATCATTTTTGGTCGACCTCTACTTTCAGACGCTTCAAGAGCTCAGGTTGTGTTCTTCCATTCTTTCTAGCTTTCTGCCATGTCTTGGCCGTTTGTCTCTTGCCAAAGCTTCCTCTACTTCTACGTTCCACCAGGGTGGCTGCGTCCATCTCTCCTGCCTCCTACGAGGGACGCTCTGTTTCCTATGTCTGATTTTGCTAATGACGTCATTGTCTGTTTTCTCGTAGTTGAATGTGTGGAGCTTTCTCTTCTGGCTTCTATTTCTGCTTTTCTCAGTTAGGAGGACACATGAATAGTGATCATTTCCGTGGAACCCCAGTGCACTCCACATGCAAACCGGTGCGAATGTGGGAGACACCAGTGCCAGGTCTATGACACTATCAGAGTCCCCTTTTCGAGTGGCCATTCTTGTGGTCCTTCCATCATTCAAGCACACTAAATCGACTGACACTATAGCTTGTTTCATAACTCGTGCCCAACTTTTAAAATCGATTTTTAAAAAATAATTTCATTTTAAAAAATCATTTGGTTATTATTGTTGCTTATTTGATTTATATAAATTTATAACGACCCATTGATGTAGTCAAAACGTAATGTTAACAGTATTTTAAGTTAAAAATAGCGAGTAAAAATCCATACACGGTAAAATTGACGTGTTTGCACGCTTTCACCGTGGTTTTTTGACACAATTAGACACTTATAAAAAACACGAGAAATTGTGTGTTCCATGTCCGTTCATTCAGAGGTGGAGACGTGGAACGATAACATTTATCATGAGTCTTAAAATGAAATTCTGCAGTTTACAAAACATCGCAATAAAAATGTATGACTATTTTTGCAAAGAGGCTAAACGAGGAAGATTATTTCATTCTTTAGAAAACCCTGAGAATAGGACAAGACACATTTTGGATTTATCTAAACGGTCATTTAATCGTTTGATTCAAGTACGTGACCGTCAATGTTCAAAATATACAAAATCACAAGGAAGAGCAAAAATGTTGGATAATTTCGACAGTGAACTTATTAGAAGTGAAATTCGCAAAATGTTGGGTATGAATGAAACTGTTACAATAAGAAAATTAAAAGTATCGCTGAAAAAGAACAACAGTATTGAAATATCAAAGTCTACATTATGGAGGAATGTGAGAGCTGCAGGCTTTACATTCAGAAAGTATTCCAATTCGACGAAACATCATCTGTGAGAAGCCACATATAGTAGTCATGAGAAGCAAGTACTTACGTGAAGTAAAAGAGGTGCGCAAGCAAGGTTATGATATTGTGTACTTGGATGAAACATGGATCAATGCTCACCACACTAACCAAAGGGAATGGCAGTCATCAGATGGAAAGATTAAGAGATTAATAATCCTCCTTATTAGTTATATTGTTATATTTGTACAATGTCAACTAAAATGCACTTTGAATGACAACCCAAGGACAAGAAGATTCGGCACTCTTCGAACAGTTCTTAAAGTTGTTATTGCTTTGAAGTCTGATCGATCCTTAAATTTATCTGACTTTTAATTCTGCTAGAGTTGAGGGTTCGATCCCCAGCAGTGGCCGATTTTTTTTCAGACTGACAAGGCTCTGGGGTTCACCCAGCCTCTAAAATGGGTACCAGAGATTTTTCTGGTAAGTAAAGGTGGCCTGGCGTGATATCGACCACATCACCCAAAAAATGTGCCGTGGTCATAGAAAAATATGGCCACTAACAGCATATTCCCCACACGCCTAGCAAGGCATGAAGGGAACATTTACTTTAATTTTTTAGAGTTGAGCAGAAGGTTTGTGTTTACTGTCGTATTTAAGTGAGTACTTCGTTTATGTTTCTGGTTACATGGTTTGCGGCCATCTGGCCCATCAGATACAGCTTCTTTTTCTATGGTTACAATGTTAACGTATACTGGGTTACATAGACAAATTAATAAGTCTAGTTGAACAATAACCTAATGTACTTTATTCATAGCATCAACTTTACCTAAAAAACTTTGCCGTTCAGTGTGGATACCCGCTAGAAGTGACTTTCCAGTGAAAGAAGCGTGGAAACTGCGTTGGCGGTAGCCAAAGGGTGATTTTTTCTTATATAAAAAAGTATACACGCAGCTGCCGCTCGCTACCACCGCTCTACCGCCCGGAGTTGCGCGTCACCTCTCGGGTGACCTCTCGTGGTGGGATGGGGTGCCATAATTTTCACGTTGTACTTTCAGTCAACAAAAAACAGTGACAATACTTTGTACTTTCAAAACAGTCTTATTTAAGATCAGTTTTAATATATACCTAAAATTTCCTTTACAACTAAAGGTAACAACTTAGTCCGTTACACAGGCCTAGGTACACGAATGCGGGTTAATGAATTTATGCCCGCCAAATGCGAACCCTACAGAAACACCGCATTAATGACTTTAAACGCGAACAAAGACCGCGTTACTCTGTGACCCACTTGAGTGCCAGACTCCCCGCTGAGAGCGAGGTAATGAGTTTGGCCGGTAGCCGAACATCAAAGGCTTGGGGCCGGTGAGACCGCCCGCGGGGATAACGCTAGTGTTTACCCGTGATACTGACCACAGGACCACACTAATAAATTTATCAGCTAGCCGGTAACCGACCATTTTGTTTCGTGCAACTCCGGGCGGTAGTCGGCGGTAGCGAGCGACAGCTGCGTGTATACTTTTTATATATGAAAAAACCACCCTGGCGGCAGCAATTTGACTACCGCTAACGCAGTTTCCACGCTTCTTTCACTGGAAAGTCACTACTCCCGCTCCGCTTCTCATCATAGCAATAAGGAGATTCTAACACTCTGCTAAGTCTGTCTCTCTTACAATCTCAATCTCTACCTATAATTATCAACATGTTTCATCACATACCTCATCATATGGCTTATCATATAAAATCTCAAAACGTACTCTACTGTAATGTAATCATAAACTTATCTTATGTCCTGATCAACAAACAGCTCATGTCTTGATCTATAAACTAGTCCCTCCCTGTCTACGATTCTCCTCCGTGAATCAGAATTCATTAACATGATCACTAAGTTTACGTTGTGTACTTCCTCGAACCTTCAGCTTGGCTTGGCTTAGCATTCTTCTGGTGTTCTTGTTTCGATGATTTCTGACTTGACTGTTTGCGATATAACTTTGTTTCTACATATCAATCATCCCTACTCCAATGAATTAACATTGTTCACAAATTACTCTACCGTGTCCGAGTCGTTGAATCTTCGCTCGGTTGTTGAGCATAGCTTCCACCTTACGAGAGCCGGTCATCTACTCTCAATTGCTGTTTTTCTTTCTTGTCTCAGCAACTGTCTTAAATATTCTTCATCTCAACTATTCACATTTTTCCACCGTCTTCAATCTCACTTTGGTAAAACCTCACTTTGGTAAAACCTCACTTTGGTAAAACCTCACTTTGGTAAACCTCACTTTGGTAAAACCTTGATTTGGTAAAACCTCCATTTGGTAATTTTGTTCTCTATTCACGCTTGATTACTTTTTCTACTTAACTTCTCAATGTCTGCTCTGTGCACAACATTAATTCTGTGTTTTGTTTGACTACCTCTGCTCATTCTGTCTCTCATTCTTTCCAAACACATCTATCCCTCTATTCACTGTTACACACGAACATAGAAGATTAAACTGTTCATTTCGTAAACACCGACATTCGAGACCAATGCTTCTATTATTAGACAACTAAATATGTTGTGGGTGCTGCAGAATCGTATATTCAGTGGCCTAACTATAAATAGGATACTATTTTACAAAATAAAAGTTTAACTTAGGATACACAGAACATATTTGGAGTGTGAAGAGTTTAAGATCGCATTAAGAGACTGCAGCAATTGGAAAGATATGGACCAAATATTATTACCTTTATAAATTGGGATAGCTCAGTGGTTAGTGAACTGGACTACAAAGGACAAGAGGTAGGGTTCGATCCCAACCGACGGCTTCCGGGTTAACCCAGCCTTAAATGGGTACCGGGTTTTTTTCTGGGAAAGTAAAGCGGCCCGGGCGTAATACCGAAAACATTACCCAAAAAATCATGTGCCGAAGGTCTGTAAAATGTATGGTCACTAACACCATATTCCCTATACGCCGCCACTTGGCGTGACGGGGGTACTTTACAATTTTTTTTTTAAAAATAAATTGGGCCAGCCATTTTCCCGTTTTAATCAAATAAGTGTACCGGAGGCTGTCCGTTAGTGCTGAAAGCCTAGGTAGGTCACATCAACGAGCAAACATCGACTATAGCTCGTTTCAAATCACTTGCCCAACTTCAAAACGCTATTGTTCAGTAACCGTTTGTTAAAAACTGTTGAAATTTTTCAAATGTTATTAGAATGCAAAAGACCCTTTAAATGTATATTTAACAAATATCTTGCAGCTGCAGTTTTCTTAAAGCGGCGAATTTCTTTGATGTTTGTCAAAATTGTAAATTGTGAAGCCCTAAAGAATAGAAATTACCGTAGTTGCTGGTCTATGATTAATTTTCACTAGGTAAAGGCGTGGCCGTAATGGGGAAATACCAGGAGAATTATTGTCTCCTCAGTTCGAGGACGGACGATAATATCAAGGTATACCTGTATGTCCAAATTTTCATAGTTGTGTGGTCCTGAAAAGGACCGTTTGTTGAACTAATTTAAGGTAATATAGGGGCCAACATTGTGGGGGCTATATACTTTCATTCTGAAACAGACGAGTCTAAAAGATTAATAACTGTTTGGGGTTGAACATTCCACAAACCATCATTTTTCCAATATTCCTCTTCCTGTTTTAAGACGTGGTCTGCACATTCAGCACAATAATCTTTGTCTATATTTAACAAAGCGAGATTAGCACGAGTCTTTACATCGCATATTTTGAATGTTGTATTTTCATCTGCCACTTGTCCTTTTAATTTTGCCCAGATTAGTTCTATTGGATTTAAATGAGCATGGTAAGGTGGCAGCCTCAAACTTATATGACCGTGCTCTTGGATAATCTTATCTATTTGAAACATCTTTGTCCTTTGTTTTTGCTTTACTAGAGATAGCAATTCAGGTTTTAAGTACATGTTATTAAATTGTATGTGCTCCTTTGTGAGCCATATCTTAATAGCATCTTTTGTACTGGATGACGTCGGGACTTTATCTTCAAGTGCAACAATGTTGTGGTACGCTGCATTGTCCATTATTAGGCAAGATGGTCGATCTAGTGATGGGAGAACAGAATTATTTTCAATCCAATGTCTAAATATGTTACCGTTCATCTCAGAGTGATAATCCCGATTGTCTATGGATTTTGAAAGAAAAATGAGCTCTGCATTCTGTATTAGTCCATGTTGTCGACTACCTGCATGAGCAATTATCAAGCGCTGTCCTTTGCTGCTAGGTATTAATCTCTTAATCTTTCCATCTGATGACTGCCATTCCCTTTGGTTAGTGTGGTGAGCATTGATCCATGTTTCATCCAAGTACACAATATCATAACCTTGCTTGCGCACCTCTTTTACTTCACGTAAGTACTTGCTTCTCATGACTACTATATGTGGCTTCTCACAGATGATGTTTCGTCCATTGGAATACTTTCTGAATGTAAAGCCTGCAGCTCTCACATTCCTCCATAATGTAGACTTTGATATTTCAATACTGTTGTTCTTTTTCAGCGAAACTTTTAATTTTCTTATTGTAACAGTTTCATTCATACCCAACATTTTGCGAATTTCACGTCTACACCTCTGAATGAACGGAAATGGAACACACAATTTCTCAAGTGTCTAATTGTGTCAAAAAAAACCACGGCGAAAGCGTGCAAACACGTCAATTTTACCGTGTATCGATTTTTACTGGCTATTTTTAACTTAAAATACTGTAAACATTAAGTTTTGACTACATCAATGGGTCGTTATAAATTTATATAAATCAAATAAGCAACAATAATAACCAAATGTTTTTTTTTTATGAAATTAATTCCCTGTTGGGTTCTAATCATTATAACTTTACATGTTTACATGCAAATTTTGACCAACTTACAACAAGCGGTTAAAAAGCTATCGATTTTAAAAGTTGGGCACGAGTTATGAAACAAGCTATAGTCTCATACACAATACACACTGGACAACTACACAAACAATAGGATCAATGACGAATCATTGTAATCCTAGTTGAACAAATCTAATACAATTATATTTGAGTAGATGCAATAGAAATGTGGAATTTACCTTTTTTTCCATGTTCCACTTATTATATTCAACTTTATTATGTGTTTTAATGTATTATTTACAATCTTGACGATCTTAAGCAAATAGTTATAATACGTCAAGAAAAGAAATGTCGAGAAATAAAAGCTTGACATTAAGAAGGAACAAATAATAATGGTTTTTAAATCATCAGGTGAAGATAGATTTGACAGCTCAAAAGTGAAGAATGCTAACAATAGATAACTGACAATAAACTAATCAAATTACATAAACCGAAATAAATGAAGCGTGGTCTAGAGCTCATACGACTGGATAAGAGGTAAGCCAATTGGACAAAATATGGGCATTCGTGAAAGGGTCAAGGCTGACTGGAAGAAAAAGGGCGGAGGGGAGGAGTGTTGTCCAGACAAAAAAATTGATAGTTTAAGGACCATTCGATTGACACAGGTTCAGAGAGAAATCTGAGAAGTGTTTGGAAGAATAATAAGATGTATAGTTATGAGAGTTATGGACACAGACTTAAAAATAACTCGGAGCAGACAATAGAACTAAGAATAGTGTAGCTAATCATCAAAATAGATAATTTACTGCTGCATTTAGGAGTATAGATCGCACATTGACTTGTAAATTCTAAGCTTGATGTTGAGATGGAAACTGGTTGAACGCCAAATGTTTCTAGTGAATGCCTGGACTGATAAACCTATTCTTGCTGATATCTCTTTCTCTTGTTCTTCTTTCCTTTATCATTTGTCTTTCAGCATGGAAGGGAGATATAATTTGCAATTGACACCTAGCGATCTAGCACGTGGGAAAACATGTCCCGGCTACCTAAAATGTTTGTTTTTAAGTTAAGCCCTTCCTCAAAATGCAACGTTTTGTACTTTTTGTATGAAAGTTTGTTTAGTTATGGAAGTTATAGACACAGACTTAAAAAGGACGTGGAGCATACAGTAGAACTAAGAATCATGTAGATAATTAGTAAAATAGATAAGATATTTACACAGAAACAAAATCTCGAATAAAACGTAGAAATGTATCAAGGCTTAAATGATTGACCATTTGGATAGTCGCAGTTAAATGGTTTAGGGAGAAAAATGACAGCTTTTATTTTCCATGGACTGAATAAGAAAAACCGTGACGGACTAGCGATCAAGGAAATACATTAAATTGTATTATTGTCAAGTGTAACGCTAGCTAATCTAATGATTGATTCAACACATGTGATATTATGAATTTCTAACTAAATCAGCGAATATCGTGGTATTGCGATTATACAAACAAGAATAGCTGTACGAAATGTATTATCAACATGGTAAAAGAATGGTTGACTCTGTGTCATGAAGTGTTAATTCTAGTATAGTTCTCCGCTGCAGTTTTAAACGTTATAATCTACGGTTAAGTTGACTGCCTTATTGATAAATGTGTTGAAAAAAATGTTCTGACAACACGGGACGTTGTCGAGTATTGTAATTTAGCATCCAATTAAGGAAAGACAGCGACAATGACTTGTGATCATTAACATCTACATTTCAATATGCCCATGCATGCACGGTAAAACAGACTGGAGAGAGCCAAGGTGGTAGTTGCAGCATAACTTTAAATCAGCGCTAACCAACTATCGTGACTAACGTTAGCGGCCAGAAGGAAACTGTTATCCAGCTTAGCCAGGTCGAGGGATCATCTTCATTGCACAACAGACAACTCCAAGGTGCCCAGATCCGCTCCTCAGCACGTTCTCCAGTTTGAAGCATGCTCTACAAACATTAGTTAAAGCACTGAATATGGCTTCCGCTCAGATGTACGAACTCCGTAGCACCGTCGAGGACATCGTCCTCAAAACCTTTTTAGCCGTGCGTTACGACATGTGTGGCAGGTGACAGTCGTTATATTCTTTCTAGCCGTCCGTTACGACATGTGTGGCAGGTGACAGTCGTTATATTCTTTCTAGCCGTCCGTTACGACATGTGTGGCAGGTGGCAGTGGTTCTATTTTTTCTAGCCGTCCGTTACGACATGTGTGGCAGGTGACAGTCGTTCTATTCTTTTCTCCTATCACTTTGGTCAGGACCCCTTTAGCCACACAGACGAAGTATGTTATTCTTCTCTTCTGCGATCATGGCTCATTCAGAGTAGGATTCCGGACTTTCTTATGAAGGCAGCTGTCTGTTTAAGTGATTCGGTTGCCCCATATAGTTTCTCTTCCAGGGAGGTGGGTGTGGACCACATTGTCCTTCTCAGGTCTGTGTACTGGGGGCAATCCTGTAGAACATGTTTTGTTGTCATGTTGTCCAGTGTACAGTGGCATTGGCTGGTAGTACCTATTTTGAGTTTGTTGAACATGTGGTTTCTCATTCTGTTGTGGCCAGTGCGTAGGCGAAGTATGATGACTTGATCCCTCCTTGATAGTTCGATGTATCTGTCCCTATCGTGTGTTATTCAGTATCGAGTCAAGTTAATTTGACGACAAGTATACAAACAAAATTAAATCAACAGAGTCAAGCGTAGATCTATTTAAAACAGGTTGGGCATTCCCTTTACACTAGAAATAAACGTCAGTCATTATCATCTCATAACTATAAGACAATGTAAGACAAAATATAGTTTAAGACTTATACCCTTCAACGTATAATAAAGCAAAGACACAATATTATTATTATACACGTAGCTGGTCACTTCTAAACAATAGTTTTATGTCGTTTTACTTGACAGACAGCCAATGTTAGTTCCCATCTAGAGAAACTGAGGAAAGATATTGCTGGTCACATTACCAATAACGCAGTTGGCTATGGAGTGATTGATCATAGGCTATGGCTTGCTCTCTACGATTTTAACTACAGCAAAAGATTGGACTCTTACAGGTAAATGCTTCTGAACTGCAGCCTCATTTTGTTATACTAGCCGTTATTTGTTTTGACAGCATTCCACTCATTGTCCCTGTCTTGATGAGCAACAAAAGAACAGTCATTGTTAATATGGGCTATGGCCGATTCGGTATAGAATTAGATTGTAATTTGTGTCTAACGAGCTAAAATAGACTAACGCTGCCCAATTCTCTAGAGGACAGCAGCAAATGTATTAGGCGAAAATTACAGCCATTGTCTCTTCAGTTAAGAACCTCTGGGGTATGAAATGTTATCTTGAGATGTGGGCATTTCATACTTAGAATCTCTCACAAGCGAAAATGTTTGGAAAAGAAATAAAAGAAACCAGAGTATATGATGATCCTTTGACACATGTTAAGAAACGACAATGAAATGGTTAGGTCATGTATCTCGATCGACTGGCTTAGAAAATACCATCCTGTAAGGAGTTGTGAAAAGAGCTAGAAGGAGATGTATCCTGTGAAAGAGATGGGAAGATAGCTTCAAAGAATGGACATGACTTTGAGTCCCAAATAATGACTGAAGATAGAAAAAATTGTAGAAGTTTGACAAATACTGTCAGTGGTATCCCAACGACCATTATAGTCATGAAATCATGAGGAAGAGGAAGAAGATCATGATGATGATGAAGAAGACTTCTATATAGAAAAAAGTTGTCTCAAAATATACAAATCCTTTAAAAAAAAAAGCATCTTAGCATATATAAAAACATAATGGCTCCAGCAATAGCAACTTTCCAAAAAATGAGGAAGATGCTACGCAATCCATTTTTGGCAATAGAAAGAGGAAAAAGAGTTCTTAAATGTTATGTAGAGCAAGTCTTAATATATGGGTGTGAATCATGGACAATAGGACAACTTTCAAGAAAATCACGGGAGGTTGTAGAAATGTGGTTTTACATGAGAATGTTGAGAATACCATGGACTGCTAAGAAGAGAAATGAAAACGTTCTGAAAGAGGTCAAAGCAAAAAAAAAAGAGCTAATTTTCAATATTAGGAAGAAACAATCATCATTTTTTTGGCCATGTAATGAGAAGGGACAGCTGATAGGGGGAATAGATCGGAGGAAGCAAAGAGAAAATATACCAGAAAGCTTAAGAGAATGGCTTGGCAGAAGGTCAACAACAGAAATGATAAATAAATGTCGTGATCGAAAGTTGTGGAGTGACATGATCACCTTTGCCAGCAGGTACGGTACTTGATGATGATACATAAAACAATTAATAGAAATGCGACACCACAACGATATTTAAAAACAAAAAGAAACCAAATATAGAAGACAAAAACGACGAGAAAATAAATGAGAAAAAGAAGCAAACAAAATCCATTTGCCTTGCTTATTCGGAAGTTAAGACTTGTCATTCCGATACTGGCAGAACTAATTATAACCTCAACAAACGTTGCGAGAACACCAGACCCAAGGGTCGACTACGAAAATGATGGAATTTTAGAAACACCTAGAAACATAACAAAAGCAGGAACGAACAGAAGTGCAGAAGACCGTAAATTGTATCTACCCTCTACACTGAAAGGCAAATGAGGAAGGAAACAAGAAGAAGAAGAATGAGACTGACAGCTCCGACAGCTATTATAGAAAGTCGATCTCAACCTGCTTCAATATTTTTTTGAAGCCATAAAAAACTGAATATTCCTCACAAAATTCGTGTCATTTCTCTAGAAAATCATCAACTTTTCTCTTATCATGATGTGCTCGAAAAATGTGAATTGTTTCTTTCTGATGTTTCTTATGAGTTCCCTTTTTGTGTTGACCTCTTTGAGAATTTTCTCCTTAGTCATTTTCGCTGTCCTATAACTTTCAACATTCTTCTGAGAAATCCCATCTCTGTGGCTTCTAATCGTCTTGTCATTTGTTTATTTACTGTCCATCATGATACGCTTCCATAGGTCAGAATTGGCTCTATATATAGTAACGATGAACTCTCTTTCTCAGTTCTATTTAGAGTTGTTGCACAAGACGTTTTTCATTTTCTGAAATGATATTTTGGCCTGAGCTATTCTGTTTTTCATTTTTTATTTCTGTAATGCATCTTTCGTCTGAGGTTATTATTGTGCCCAAGTTTTTGACGCTTTGCACTTGTTTCAGATTTGTCCTGTTTTTAATATATTGCATGGTTGTGATTATTGTTTCTTTGATATGACTCCATTACTTCTGTTCTCCTACTTTTCATACTGAGACATTTCTTGTTGCTTTTTTCACTGTTATGTCTAATATTTTTTTGTTGTTCATTCTCCGTATGTAATTAAGACTGTGTCATCCGCATTTCGCAAATTGTTTATGTTGTGACCATTGACTTCAATTCAATTTTTGTCTACTATTGATCTCATAATATTTTGCTGCAAAGTGAAAACATATCAGAGCACAGCCTCGTCTGACTCCTTTAATATATTGAAACTGTCATGTTTATGTGCCAATTCGTTTGGCTGCTGTTTGTTGCCAGTACATGTTTTTTTATAATTCGCAGATCCTTGCCATCAACGTTTAATTTCTCCAGCTTATTGATTATTTCCACATGCTTTACTTGTCATATGCTTTTGTTTAGTCTATGAAGCGCTTACTTAGATTTTCCTTTACCGCTATAGCTCGTTCTTTCAATGTTCTCATGATGCATTGGTGCCTTTTCCTTCCACAAATCCAAATTGTTCCTCACATATTTCTATTTTTTTTTTGGTCCCTTACACATCACATGGTGATTCTTTGTAATATTTTCGTCATATGGCTCATGAGATTAATAGTGCAGTGGTTTTCACAATCAGTGGCGCCTGACTTCTTCGGTATGGCTACAAAGATAGATTTTAGTAGATCTTCGGGTATGTGTCTAGTGTTATAAATGTCATTGAGTAGTTTTGTTTTGACTTGTACTCCAAGCTTTCCTAATGCATTTATCTCTTCGATTGTTATATTATCGGGACCTGAAGCTATGGTTCTTTTCAAGTGTTGAATTGCTTCATCCACTACACTCTGCATTATTGATAGTCATGTACTTTTGTTAGAATTTTTTAGCTCTGACTTTTCATCATCATCATCATAGTTTACCGATATATTCTGTCTTGTATTCACATTATTATATTTCCTTTTTTAGATTTTACAAATCCTGAATTTTTTACTTCTTTTCTTTCTCCTAATTCATTTCACTGATTGTGCATAAAATGTGCATCTTTCTTTCGTTTTTGTTGTTGTTTTCTGTTCCCTACTTTAATCATCCTTCTTTTGCTTCTCTGGATTTGTTTTGGATTTATTTGTGCAATCTTTGTATGTCAGTTTTTCTTATCTTACGGTTTCGTTTTTTGTCCATTAGTTCTAGTATTTCTTCTGCCATCCATTTCCTCTTGTTGATTCTTTTAGTCGCTGGTATTACTTCTGTTGGGGCCGCGATAGCTCAGAGGTTAGTGAACTGGACTACAAAGGACAAGAGGTAGGGTTCGATCCCAACCGACGGCTTTCGGGTTCACCCAGCTTTAAATGGGTACCGGATTTTTCTGGGAAAGTAAAGCGGCACGGGCGTAATACCGACCACATTATCCCAAAAATCATGTGCCGAAGG
Organism: Megaustenia siamemsis; assembly: GCA_032433765.1. Taxonomy (NCBI): domain Eukaryota; kingdom Metazoa; phylum Mollusca; class Gastropoda; order Stylommatophora; family Ariophantidae; genus Megaustenia; species Megaustenia siamemsis. Next base: position 43,797,247 of record JAVIAB010000047.1, read on the forward strand.
TCTGTAAAATTTATGGTCCACCATATTCCCTATACGCCACTTGGCGTGACGTGGGCACTTTACTTTTTTATTACTTCTTTTGATGTTTGTTGAATTGATTGTTTGAGCATTTCCCACTAGTCCTCAAAGTTCTGTATTTTCTCAAATGCATTATAATAGTTTGATTCTATCGTGTAGTGGATATCACTTACCTGTTTATCTGCTCTAAGCATATCAAGCTAAAATTTCATATGTTTTGGATATTTATATATTTTTCACAGTTTTATTCTTATTTTCCAACTAATGGTACATTGTCTGCTGCTGGTCTTGTTTTAACAGATGTTAGGCCATTTCCGAATCTTCTCTGTACCTGTAAAAAAAAAATCGATTTCATTATGTACTTTGTTGTCTCGGCTTTGCCATGTCCATTGTTGTCTCGGTTATTACCTGAACCAGATGTTACCTATAATCATATCATGTGTATTTGCCCAATTTATCAATCTATCCCCTCTGTTATTTGTCTATCCTATGACATATTCTTTAGTCACATTTTGTATTTTAGCTGTTCCTAGCTTTGCATTGAAATCCCCTAATATAATAGATGCATTTTGGGGATTTACCCTGTTCCATGGCTATGTCTTGCTCGTTGGAAAAGGTATCAATGTCTTATTCTTCGCTATAACTTGTTGATGCTTAAGTTTTAATTATGTTGATAACTATTAATATACATCTCAGTTCCACTAGCAGAAAGACACCAAGGGTGTCCCGTAGACTAGAGGAGGGAGGACACTTCTTACTCTTTCTTTGGTAGGGGAAAACCCTACCCCACTAACCGGTCTACGTCCATACACATGTTATAGTGTTATATTATTTTAACTCTTGCAATGTCAAATTTCCAAACATGTAAAACCATAGCTTTGCAAACCGTGGTAGGGCAGTTAGTATGTAAATTAAATTTATATTTCCTTGGAGCTGATACCTCCAACATTTCCGACAGTGACTTGTCATTTCCATAACAGAACATGTTGATTCCTTTCTCTAAGTCAGCGAAAACGAGAGGACAAGAATGGTGGGATAAGGAGAGCGAGTATAAGGTTGGGGTACAGCTCAACTTTCTTATTTAAATACAAATGTGTCACAAGTTACAACTTACATTACACGATCTATGGTTCTGCAGCTTCGTTATATCAAGATGTATCAGTATTAATTCATATATGACATCTGTTTACAACACGAAAAATATATGTTCATTAAAGCTGTTTTTCTCGCATCAACAATTATGGTTCTAGATGAATGCTGTGATTTACACACTTCATTAAAGTGTATTTCTGTTTGTTCTTATTTTGTGCACGTTTGATTTTGAAATACAGAATAGCCAGTAACGAAAACATAAAGGACAAAAGTGAGCTGTTGGCGATAGAGGAAGCTGCACGGCAGGAGTGGGATAAACATGCAATGTAAGTGTTGCTATTTTATTGTGTAAGACACATTTGTATGTGTGTGGAGTGTGTGTGTGATCTATATGTTAAGTCACAACTTCATCTATAAAAAGAAGGTATTAAATCAAATGAAGCTTATCAATGAGTTCAAATTAAACGCTACAATAATTAACATACACAATATAAACAAATTATAGAGTGCATTTATATTTAACAATTGAAAAAAAACAGTAAGTCAATAATGAGGTTGAGATATATTACCCATAAAAAGCTAGAGAATACATTAGTCACTTAAATAAGAGCTGTAGAACTGGACTCATCTCGTTAGTCATCGACATCGTCTAGAAGAGTTTTTTTCTTCTTCCTTGAGTCTCTTGCCAGACACGCCTCTCTTTCTGGAACCAGGAACTAACGTAAGTTAAGGCTTGAAACGTATCTCAGTGAACCAACTAGCTTGATGAAAATCTGTATACAACGGTCATTATTTGTACATGAGTTCCTGGTGGTGGGAGTCCTTGAATCGTTCAGGAGAAATCGTGCTGGCATTCAAATGTAGAAACGGGAACAAGCTGTTGGAAAGTGTTTATTAGCTACAATGGTACAGCAGATTTTATCTGTCATAAAACATGTTAAGATGAAAAGAGAACGATTCACTTCAATATTGTTCACTCTCTTCATCAAAGTCACTCCTTTAAAGCTTAACATGGTATGCTCTGGGACAGTTTCAAAACTGAAAATTTAAAAAAAAGTAACTATATCCTGTCTTCATAAAGATCACTTTTTATTTCAAATGAAGACCAAAAGGTTGCTGTCAATTTGTGTTTTCGTTCGACATGTAGGGAATGTCGATCACTGTGCACAGTTAATTGTTTTTACTACAATTATGGCGCGAATGTTAATTATCACTAGGGCTCGGATTTTTATGACCTAAAAATCCTGAAATATGACATGCAAATATGACCTAAAAAAGGCAAAATATGACCTAAAATATGCTAAATATGCCGAAATATGACAATAAGGTTTTTCTCATTTATGAACCAAAAAAAAAAAACGCAAATTATTATTGTTTGCATGTTTTACGCATTACATAGTAGTCATAGTACCTACATAGTAGTAATACTTAACAAAGCATGTATAAAAACACTTACCACATTTATTCCTCAGTTTTCATTGTTTGTACAATTGCAACCGACAACAACATACATTTTTAGAGTTTCAAATTTGAACGATCGTCGATTGTCACTGAGAATTGTTTTATATTTTGAAAAACTTCGTTCTACATCACATGATGTCACAGGGGCAAATCTAAATAATGTCAGATCATTTGCTGAAAGTTCAGGTTCATCCTCTTGAAATGTTGCATGTTTACCACAAAGTATGTCTGCAATTTTGCACAATGAGAAATAACCAGAATTTCTATGAAGAACACTTTCTAATTTTACTTTAATCCTGTTGCTTACTTCACCACGTGATCCATTTATTTCTGTTTGAATTTGTTTCACAATATCTAATGCATCATAAAGTGCAGTCCCTTCGCTTTCCAGACGTTTTATTGCTTTTGAAATTGCAGAAAAGTTTGACTTTATGTAAGTCAGATTTTGTGATAGTCTGGTAGAAAATAAGCTTTGCACTGCTTGTATTGATGTTGCGTCGTCTTTGTCTAGGGCATTAAATATTTTATCCAGTGTTGAATAGTTTTCACAGTAATACTCTACAGCGTCCAGCCATGTACCCCAACGTGTAAGGATAGGTTGTGGATGAAGTGGTAGTTGAGGAGCTTCTTCTTTGAATTTTTGTACTCGAAGAGGAGCCTTGATGAATATTTTTTTCCCATTTGAAATAAGCTTGTCCACCTCAGGAAAATTACCTCGAACTTCCTCAGCTACTCGATGCAGTGCATGAGCAAGGCAAGTAATATGGATCAATTTCGGGTAGAGAATTCCAGTGAATCAACCATAAACAATATAACTATTATATAACTATGAGCTAGAGCACAAGATCATGTAGTCAGTCACTGTTGCAAATGGCAAATTAATAATTGTAACATACAAATGGGCGCCAAACGGTTTAAATTGAAACTGGAAGATTTAACAAATCCATGAATATTCGCTCCTGACGTTGAAACATTTGAAATTGTTTCCTACAATTTACTTTCGAAACAAAACCCAGAAAATTCTTTTGAAGTATTGAGCGGATGTCACTCCCTTTTTTATTCTCAGATGCCGACTGACATCAAAGAGTTGATTGATGTCGTCCCCTCCCTACAGTCGCATGAAAGACACACATGCATATTCACTAATACACACATTCAGAAATATAGCCAATCCTCACAATTTGTCTCTAAACATAGTTTAAGATGTGCTAACATTGATAAGCAAACGGAGTACACCAGAAAGTTGAGTACACCAGAAAATATGCTAAATATGACCAAAATATGACCTAAATATGACCTAAATCTCCAATTTCAGGCAAAATATGACCTCATCAAAATTATGGTCAAAATATGCATTTATATGACAAATAAAAACAGCTTAAAATTGTTCAGAAATGCTTGAAACATGTAGAAATTAACTTAAAACTGAAAATATGCTTCAGGAAAAAAATATGACATTTCATGAAAATCCGAGCCTTAATTATCACTAATAATAAAAGTAGTTTCTGAGTCACACAATAAGAGTCCATAAACCCTATTTGCAATTACCTTTAAAAAATGTATCTCGGGACGCTAAAACCATAAACGTTCATAGGAACGCGCTTAGATACATACACACATCCCATCGCAGGAACCTACACATACACACAACATACTTGTCTGTTTGCACGCAAGCACACACACACACTCACATACATATACAAACATGTATAACTAAATATACCATCATCGGGTAGCGTGTCCTTTGCAGAATGTTGCACTAACCATAGCCCGTCGGGATGAATCTTTCTAGTCTCTAGGCTTCCACTTCTGTTGTCAGGTTCATGGTCTCTTCGATGTCACGAAACCTCCTTCTTCCTGGTCTGCTCTTGTCTCGTTTTTTTCCGCTGCCATGATTTCTATTATTTTTTCTTTCCGCCTCATTTGTCTTTTGACGTTGCCTTGGTATTCTAATTTCCTCTGTCTTCTTGCTCTTCTACATTATCCAAGGTATGCTCTGGATTTCCTGTAGAATTTTGTTGCAAATGAACCAATTTTCTTAATTTATGTTTGCGAGATTGTCCACGATTCACAGCTACGTATTGCTTTTGAAACGATACATGGCCTAAACAGGTTAAATTGTACTGCCTTGTTGGTGTTACGCCATATGTTCTTGTCACTTGCCTTTTTGTGTTGTTTTTGCCAGTCTTCCTTTGATTTCCTTCAATCAGTATCCGATGTTAGTTATTACAAATAAAGTTCTTCGTTGTTCGTGATTTTGGCTTGCCTTTTTGCTTTGTCAGTGAACATTATCTGCGTTTTCTCTATATTTAGATGCATGTTTTGCTCTTCACTGTGATTTTGACAGACTCAATAGTCTCTTTCAATCCTTTTGCACTATTGAAGAGGAGAATTGTGCCATCAGAGTATCTGACGTTTTATTATCAAATTTATATTTATTCTAAAAGGATTAACTTCACAATATTGTCATAATTTCTAACATTTCTCATGAACAGCGCATCATAGATAGTAGATAATTGATAGTAAACAAGAAACCATTTATAAACTGTACATCAGGCTATAAAATCTTAAAATTTGAAGTGGAAAAGGCTATACAAAAAATGAAAAAGGGAAAAGCAGCATTACTTGACAACATACAGATTAAGATGATAAAGATTTTGACATTGAAGTGATCACAGACATACGCAGCGACATATACCAACATGATACATAGCAAATGAACTAAACACATCAACTTGCATTGCATTGCCTAAAAGGGATGATATAGTTGAATGCAGTGACTTTACAAAAATAAGCCTAATGAGCCAAGTAACAAGTTAAGATATAAAAGGAAGAATTCAGAATAAATTCAATATTGAATTAGAAGAACAGCAATCTGGGTTTAAAAAAAATAGTTGTGAAAAAAAAGAATGTTCCGTATCAGGATATTAATCGAAAAGTACATAGATATAAACAAACCAATAATATGCATGTTTTGGGTGATGGACTGCTCCAAATCTTTTGATATAATACACCGTAAACAACGTTGTCATAAACAACGTATAAAATGCCTAAAAGATATACATCTAGATAACATAGACATACGACTAATATGTAACTTATACTGGGAGCAAGCAGCAATAATAAAATTTAACAAAGATATTCTACAAATATTAATATATAAATACCAGTAAAACAGGTATGTATTCTATCACCAAGCTTGCTCAGTCTATACACTGAGAACATCTTGAAAAACATCACAGAGATGAGAAACATAAACATTAATGGACAGATAATCAATATCCTAAAATATGCTGAGGATACAGTATTACTAGCAGAAAATCAGAAAAATCTACATGAATTATTTTAAGTTTAAAGTAATTTTAATGTCATGAAAAATATACTAACATCAAAACAAATAACAACGGGGTAAAACTATGAAAAGCAAAATGTTATGTCTTCTCAAAATTCCGGTATCGTGCCGAAATATCGACATTAGACAAGAAACCAGAACAGAAGATTGAAGCCTTTGAAATGTGGATTTATAGAAGAATAGGAAGAATTGGATGGAAATAAAATAAAACAACCGATGAAATCTTAAAACAACTAAAATGAAAAGAGAACTACTAAACACAATTCAAATAAGGCAAATGGGATTTTTGGGACATGTTAAAAGACACCGCAGCCTACTAAATGTAATCTTGGAGGGGAAAATACAAGGTAAATGAGGCAAGGGTAGACCAAGACTAGCACGGACGAGTAACATCAAAAGATGCACAAGCTAATGACAACCTGCACCATCAAAGCAAGAGCCAGAGCGGAACGGCACTTATAACAGAACATCTACAGTCCGACAAAACATACGTTAACATCAAGAACATGTGCGAACCTCATGGTTTTCGTAGAACTGTTCCTTGAGGTTCCCGACCATGGGAGTGATCAACCTGACCACCGAAAATCAATTATTCATAGCAACGCTATTCATCACTTGACAAGTCTCTATTGAAGTCTTTCTCGACGCTCCTTATGGTGCATGCGATCACTCATGATCACTCAAATAAATCAAATATTAATAGCAACGCTATTCATATCTTGACAAGTCTCTATGGAAGTCTTTCCCGACGTTCCTTATGGTGTATGCGATCACCCATGATCACCAAAGTTAATTGCCCATGGTACAAGCCAATTCATAGCGCAACAAGTCTCTCTGAAATCTCTATATGGATTCCCACGTATGTGCAATCAAACATGATCCCAAAAACAGTCACTCCTACACGGCAGAAGCCAAACACAGCCTCTCAGGTTTTCTGCCACGACTTCCTCAAGGTCGTCTACTGTTGGAGAAATTCCACATCTCCACCAGATTCATTGCGTTGACTGCCCTGACCCATAATCAGGCCACCTCAGATAAAGCAACCCTAGCTTCATCCGCTGCACTCAACACACGCTCTCTACACCCATCTAACTCTTCACGGTAGGAGCTAATTACAACTGTCCAACAAGATTACCGCGTTGACTGCTCTGATTCATAATCAGTTGTATTGCAGACCAAGCAATCTAACCTTGTCCACTGCTCTCAACACATATCCTATTCTAACATCCAAACACAGAACACCCACTAATTTACAAACTCAAAATCCTCGAATTCCCATAACTAACTATTGGTTATCGCCCTAAAAATAACCCAACTTCCATCTGTTCAACTCATTCTCTCTAAGTCCACGGTCTCGACTGAATTTCTTCAGCCGCCCGCATAGGACCACAGCACAGATGCACCTGACTTAAACTCACCGTTTGTTTCTCATTTCCCCACCTCTCTGAAAACAGTTCACCCCAAATCATGCTTATTTGGTCCCTTCTCTTTATCTGCACTTATCTGCCCCTTCTATAGCCTGTTTCAGCTAAACTCTTATTATGCTTTATTTTGCTTATCATCCCCTTTCTGTCTACCAATATAGCCTGTTTCAGGTACACTATTATTTATGCCCTGTTTCATTCATCTTCCTCTCCTATCCCCTGTTTCACACTCTATGGTAGCCAACCTTCGATGCGGAGACAGCACTCAATGATAATGATGATGATTGTAACAGTAAAGCTAGTGGAAGCAAGGGGGCAGGTAACTGAGTTGTTACCCGCTTCTCAGTAGACTATAGCAGTGACAATTAAGTATAGTAATTTTCCTGAACAACAAGTTAAGTTGGGAGTATAAGTTCATGTACGGGTAGTACACGGAAATGAGGGAAGGAGGTAAGGTCCAGAATTGTTGGAAGACACAATGTTTGGCTACATGGAATTTTCCATGCAGCAGAAGTGGAAATTAGAAGATAACGCAGTGTCTGTGCGGGTAGGTTCCTCAGACATAACGGGGACACCCACCGAGCTAGGGTGGAGAGCGTCCAGAGTTGGCCTGGACATTGTGCTTAATGGGATTTTCCACGATTCCCACTTCAGGAGGTTTTTGTGAAAGTGACCACACACAAATACCATGCATTGACCTCATGGCGTTACTGTCAGGTAAATAGCTACCTGGACGAATCAGGTCATAAGAAGATGGTCACAAATAAGTTGTTTTGACAGATTTTAGACTAAAGTCATGGAACGGTCAATCCCTTGAACACAAAATTGCAAGTGAACAGAAGAGAGGGTCGCAAGTGGCGCTTGGCAGCAGTTCTGATTGGCTGCGGAGTCTCAAGCGAAGAGAAGGGTTGGAGTATTTTAACTACTGCACAACAGTTTAAGTCAAGTTAGAAAAGAACAAGTTAGAAGAGAAGAAGTTCAGGAAGAAGCAGCTCAGAATGTAGACTAAGTCAACTTAGTCCGGCTCCGGCCGAACTGCCAAAGGCAGTTAGTTAGAGAGGCAGTTAGAGAGTTTGAGTTTGAGTTTTAGTAATCAGTTAGGAAGTTCAGGATGAAGTAAGTTAGATTCGGAACAGTTACAAAGTTAAGACTAGAAATCTTGATGTAGCAAAGTCAGTTAGGAATCTTCAAGTTGTAGTTGTAAGTCAGTTGAGAGATTATTAAGACAGCAGAGACATCGGAGATTTGCCTCAGAGATATCCCGAATCAGTTTATTGATTTCAAAGAAGTGCATCCACTGTATTGCATTATGTACCAAGAATAAGAAACCAATAAACTGATTCGGGATATCTCTGAGGCAAATCGCCGATGGTTATGAGTTACCCCAAGTGCATAAATGGCATACAACTTATTCATCAGACATCATTCATCTATGTCTACTTACGACTTGTAAGATTATGAAACACAATTCTTGGAACACTTTAAAACACTTGCACAGCACTAATGTTCATATTCTCATCAAATTCTATTGATAACTTCTCTACTGTCTTAATAATCTCTCAACTGACTTACAACTACAACTTGAAGATTCCTAACTGACTTTGCTACATCAAGACGTCCAGTCTTAACTTTCTAACTGTTCCGATTCTAACTTACTTCATCCTGAACTTCCTAACTGATTACTAAAACTCAAACTCTCTAACTGCCTCTCTAACTAACTTCCTTTGGCAGTTCGGACGAAGCCGGACTAAGCTGACTTAGTCTACATTCTGAGCTGCTCTTCCTGAACTTCTTCTCTTCTAACTTGTTCTTTTCTAACTTGACTTAAACTGTTGTGCAGTAGTTCAAATACTCCAACCCTTCTCTTCTCTTGAGACTCCGCAGCCAATCAGAACTGCTGCCAAGCGCTACTTGAGACCCTCTCTTCTGTTCACTTGCAGTTTTATGTCCAACGGCTTGACCGTTCCATGACTTTAATCTAAAATATGTCAAAACAACTTATTTGTGCCCATCTTCTCATGACTTGACTCTTCCTGGTAGCTATTTACCTGACAGTAACGCCATGATGTCACTACTTGCTATTTGTGTGATGGTCACTTTCACAACAACCTGGCTGAAATGGGAATCGTGGAAAATCCCATTAAGAACTATGTCCAGGCCAACTCTGGACGCTCTCCACCCTAGCTCGGTTGGTGTCCCCGTTATGTCTGAGGAACCTACCCGCACAGACACTGCGTTATCTTCTAATTTCCACTTCTGCTGCATGGAAAATTCCATGTAGCCAAATATTGTGTCTTCCAACAATTCTGGACCATACCTCCTTCCCTCTCTTCCGTGTACTACCCCTACATGAACTTATACTCCCAACTTAACTTGTTGTTCAGGAAAATTACTATACTTAATTGTCACTGCTTTAGTCTACTGAGAAGAGGGTAACAACTCAGTTACCTGCCCCCATGTTTCCACTAGCTTTACTGTTACATTATCTCTCCGCAATGTTCAGATTTACATACATAGTATTACATTTTGTAACATTAGAATAAAAAAACAGTAACAGTATACATATATAACATAATTGAATTTATGGTTGAACTGAATGATAAAATCCCATATCAGATTCTAAGTCATCTAAAAACATTAAGTATGTTAAAAAAATACAAGAGAAATAATTATATATATATATATATATATATATATATATATATATATATATATATATCAAGCTGTGTCCCTTGATATCTATAAACTACAATTAAATTTAAAACATCTCAAGTCTTATTGAGAATCTGAGAATATTAATTAATTCTTAATAAATGAAATCGTTGCCCGCATTTTGAGGAGCTACATCACAGGCATCATCAGAACATCTTTCGACTGGAATCTGTGATCCCAGTATCCAATATCTAAAAATAAACTCATAAAAATGCACAATGTAACAACATTTATTATCATGCATTATTATTAAAATACATAATTTAACAACTTTGTTAATATTATTATATCTTGGTAGCAATAGAACAATATTTGGAAGCACTTAATAAAATATTACACAATATCCTCAACAACATTTCTTATTAAAATTGACATCTTTGACAGATGTCTAACTATAATTCCGGAAATAGAAAGTATTAATTATTACTAGTCTTCATTCATCAGAACATATCTTCTCAATTCACATAGAACATATATTGACAATAATTAGACAATGCACATATCTCCGGAGATCACGGATCACAAACAACACTTAGCTTGAGCAACATAGATATATATATATACATACATATATACTTCAGACCTATCTCTATTTACATCATAATCCTTCTCTGAGAACCTTTCTCTGGTCTCAGTTTCATATGATACTATTATATTCTCTCCTCTCTACTCAAAACCAGAATTATCTCTGGAATCCGTCCATGTGACAGGATATCTCATCAGTCATATTCATTTAACTCAGAATAATCTGCATACATCTCTTGTGACTACAGGACTACTATCTAGTCTCAATAATTTCTGGAAACTCTCTCTCAAGTTCCATTTCTCTCTATTCGTTATAAAGCGCTATATTATCGTACATATCCACTTGATAATTGTACATACCTAGTCGTTCGACTACAAAATATGTGGCACCAACCTCTTAGGTTCTCATTAATTCTCTTTATTATTCTCATATCACTTATAACTTCTCTTTCATGTAACCTTTCACGAGTTACCAGTCGTTACATGATTAATTTATTCACATGAGCCTCATTTCCTAGACTAAATTTCTTCATGATACTTCTCTTAGTATTCGCAGGACTACTATTTAGTCTCAATAATTTCTGAAAACTCTCTCTCAAGTTCCATTTCTCTCTATTCGTTATAATGCGCTATATTCCATTACATATCCGCTTGATATCTGTATATACTTAGTCGTTCGACTACAGAATATGTGGCATCAACCTCTTAGGTTCTCATTTATTCTCTTTATTACTCTCATGTCACTTATAACTTCTAATAATTCTCTCATGAATTCTCTTTCATGTAACCTTTCACGAGTTACCACTCGTTACATGATTATTTTCACAACTTATAAATCTCCTTGAGGTTATCTCAAAGCTCGGGTTATCACCTTGTTTCTCACATCTTCTTCTCTACATATTAAATTGGTCAGTTGTTCATTTGGACTATCATCCAACTTTGCAAGTTCAAACCTCTGACCAACTCGCAGTCAGTTACCATATGTTCCTCATTGGTAACCCTAACTCTTTAGTTCATCTGAGGTAATCTCTCTCTATTTCCTCAGCTCTCTTGTCTTCTATATCTCTAGGCACTACACTATATTTCTTCTCCATATCTATTTATAATTCATCTCCTGTTTACATAGTACAATAATAATATCTCTTATTGAAACATAAGACCCGTTTAGTCTTCCTCAATATAATGTTCCATCTATCTCTTATTGAAGCATAAGACCCGTTTAGTCTTCCTCAACATAATGTTCCATTTATCTCTTATTGAAGCATAAGACCCGTTTAGTCTTCCGCAATATAATGTCCATCTATCTCTTATTGAAGCATAGGACCCGTTTAGCCTTCTTCAACATAATGTTCCATTTATCTCTTATTGAAGCATAAGACCCGTTTAGTCTTCCGCAATATAGTGTCCATCTATCTCTTATTGAAGCATAAGACCCGTTTAGCCTTCCTCAACATAATGTTCCATCTATCTCTTATTGAAGCATATGACCCGCTTAGTCTTCCTCAATATAATGTTCCATCTATCTCTTATTAAAGCATAAGACCTGTTTAGTCTTCCTCAACATAATGTTCCATCTATCTCTTATTGAAGCATAAGACCCTTTTAGTCTTCCTCAACATAATGTTCCATCTATCTCTTATTGAAGCATAAGACCCGTTTAGTCTTCCTCAATATAATGTTCCATCTATCTCTTATTGAAGCATAAGACCCGTTTAGTCTTTCTCAAAATAATGTTCCATCTATCTGTTATTGAAGCATATGACCCGTTTATTCTTTCTCAATATAATGTTCCATCTATCTCTTATTGAACATATGCTCATACTTGAAGCACATCTTTTCATATGATTTCTTCTTTGCTGGCTAAATCTAAAGTTTCATTAATTGTCTTAAGATCCTTCCTAATTAAATGTAATTTTAATCCTCTGTTGGCTAATCCTTCAATGAAAATAGTTATGATCTGCAACTGAATATCATCATCCTTTACACCAGATCGCACAAATGCCCTTTCCGCTAGCCCGATTACTCTGTCTCCGTACGTATACACAGCTTCTCCTTCTCTTTGTTTCATCTTATGTAATTTCGCAAACAATTCTTGTGAATTTCACTCTTCAGCATATCTCAAAATTAATGTTTTTTTTTGCGCTTTCCTCTGTTTCTGATCCTACCTTACTTTCCTCCCCATGAATGTGGATACCTCATTTGAACAAGTCTGGAAGGCGATATTCTTTAGGTCTCTGTTCTGTGTCAAGTAGGCAAACTTCTCTATACAATGTGGTTGCCCTGTCTCACTACAATACCTACCTCTCCCTTGTCTGTTGATAGAATAAACAATTAAAATGTATTATATGTTAATATACATGTAAATATATCCGCAATTATTAATAATTCTGGCCTCAGTTTCTGAAACAAATAGAAATTTTTTTTGTTATTTAATTTCCCTGTGGAATAAAACAATGTATTATTTTATTAATAATTATGGTTATGGTCATTCGTAACAACATGTAGTCTTCATTCAATGTAAACATAACACTATTTTAAAAATTCACCCAGCTCAGTTAAAAAATGAGTTACAATTTACAATATGGTACGTCAATTTACCAATCATAATATTTAAAAATAATTATTTAACCAAAATACATAACAACTTAATTAACTAACTACTTAATACATTAATTATTTAACTACTTAATAAATTTAATTACTTAATTAACTACTTAATTATTCTATTGTAATTTAATTATTTAACTGCTTAATAAATTAATTATTGATCTCTACTGTGATGATGATGATCGGTCTCTGGTATTCTAATGTTAAAATAAATATATTTAAATTTAACCAACACACGCGAATGGCCATTGCAATACTTAAATATTAACACTCTTACTTGTTACTTGATTTGTTTCTCTAAATAGACAATAGACTACACACTTGAAATTATTAAAACACCAATTTTCTTCAAGAAAAATGACACATGGGATATTCAACACGTCGGACAATTTCGTCGAGAGTTATCTGACTTGACGATTTTACAATAACATCCGGTTCACAGGTTGAAGGTCGGGCTCATGAATGAAATGAAACTTGAAACGATGATTTGTTGTAAACTTTTGACTGGACACAGACAGGTATTCTTGATTTATAAAATGACAATTCGACACAGTTAAATTTTAGAACTTGTAAACAGCTTGCTTGTTTGAAGTCTGACCTCAGCGGTGGATAGACACGGGTAGAACTTGTTAACATGTACTTTTGACCTTAGCGGCTTACGGTGACTTGTGTACGTTTTCTTCTCCGTTAAATTTTTTTCTGTCACTCTTATTAACTTGATTTCTCTGTCATTCTTAATTTGATTTCTTTCTTTAAAACCCAGGTTTGATTTTGCGTCAACGGACACCAAATAATTTAAATATATAGATCAGGCATCATTCAACTTTGTCTACTTACGACTTGTAAGATTGTGAAACACAATTCTTGGAACACTTTAAACACTTGCACAGCACTAATGTTCATATTCTCATCAAATTCTATTGATAACTTCTCTACTGTCTTAACAATCTCTCAACTGACTTACAACTATAATTTGAAGATTCCTAACTGACTTTGCTACATCAAGACTTCTAATCGTAACTTTCTAACTGTTCTGACGACTTCCGGTAACATGGCGTAGCCTAGTAGCTGCTTGCAGATCGCTCTAGTGATTTACAATTTTTGTGTATGTCCATTCACACGGATTGAGTTTTTTGTGTGGTTGTTGTCATTCTGAAGGATTTATAAAGTGACTGAAATAATTACCGATAATAAACTAATAATCATACAGTGTTAAAACTCAATGCGTGTAGGCCCGTTGTAGCTTCAAGGACAAATTATTATAACTTACTTATAGCTGACAATCGCTCACCCTCGGATACCTGCCACCGACACTATTGTTTACAACCAGGGTTTGTGTGTGTATTCAAATGGAGTGTTTTCTTCCTGGACACTGGGCCTTAGTCTAACACACCATGGACACACGATAAGTCACTAAACATATGCATCGCTAGCACCGTCTGTTGCCGGAAGTCACAGGGTTGACGGAAACCCGTTAACTAGAGATAACAGTTAACAGCCCGTCCAGGGTAAGGCCAACCCTGCAACAAGGAGCTTTGTGTAATGCCCGACATAAATGGCCAAGGAGAGGACGGCACCCTCTAAGTGCGATAGTGCAGCCCACTGTGTAATGCCCGACATAAATGGCCAAGGAGAGGATGGTACCCTCTAAGTGCGATAGTGCAGCCCACTGTGTAATGCCCGACATAAATGGCCAAGGAGAGGATGGTACCCTCTAAGTGCGATAGAGCAGCCCACTGTGTAAGAAATTGTGTGCACTGAATTCACTAGCCCATCCCCAACTCATGGGTCAAATGTGTTCTTGCCTCGATGCTTCCTTTTGTCTCCTGTTTGTCAATCCCCGTGGACGTCAAAGGAGCGTAGCAAGGCGGTCATCGCACTCTGACTCACTGTGCAGATTCCTTGGTGGCGGGGAATGCCTGTTTTCATCACCGCTGCAGACTGTTTCAGCGTTTCTGACGAGATAATGATGAACCCGCTGATCCATATGCAAGTGTGAAACGACTGGCAGGACGTGACGATCCTGGAACACCAACACACCAAGCTACTTTCCTTTGTGGATGAAAAGGAAAGCGCCCATAACACCCCCAATAATTATAATTGCCTCGAATACGACAACCCACTTTATATGAGCTCGGGAATGTCAAGGGATCATGTCGCTCATTCGGAACGACATACAGGCTGAGGTTTCCCCAGTAGAAACCAATGAAGAAACTGATATCCAAGAAGTGACAGTTTGGACAAACAACCAACCGCTAAAAATCATCAATGTATACAACCCACCAAAAAACATGATCAGCCTACCACTCTTTACTAACACTGATCTTTTCAGAACTATCGTAGCAGGAGATATGAATGACCACTCCCATCTATGGGGTTATAATGACAGAAACCACACAGTACTGATCATTGAAGAACTCATCAATACAACTACCCTTATATTACTCCAAAACTCCGATTCCCCATCAACACTCCTTCATAGAGACAGTGGAACCTCAAGTTGACCCGACCTCACTCTGGTGGCAGCGGACATCCATCCCAATTTCTCCCTCAGTGTCCTCGACGACATAGGTAGTGACCACAGACCAATTATACTAGAAATTGCCAACAATAAAGAAACCATAAGTAGTTGTCCAGGAACAGTGCCATTCAATTATAAAAAAGCTGACTAGGCAACATTCCGGAACCTAGTAAACCAAGGATTTCAAGAGATTGATATAACAGCTGATATTGACACTGTCTATAACAACATCACCGCAGCTATTCTACAGTCTGCTAAACAATCCATCCCCCGAGGACGCTGTAGTAAATTCAAACCGTTCTGGAATGAAGAACTAGAGTGCATTGTCAAAGAAAGAAAAAAAAGAAAGAAAAAAAAGCAAGAAGACTAATCGAGAAACATCCAACCCCCGCCAACAAAACAAATTACCAACAGATTGACTGCGAAGGTTAAACTACTAAGCGCTAAAGCAAAGAAGGTCACATGGACCACGAAATGTGAAAACCTGGATTTAAGAAAGGAAGGCAAGCAAGCATGGCGTCTTATTTCTAACCTATCAGGGAAAAAAAGACGCTCGAACATTGTGCCACTAAAGGCAGGTTCGGAAGTAATACCAACTAGTACACAGAAAGCAGAAGCCCTTAACAATTACTCGCCAGTATCAACAAACAACGAGACAACCAAAGACTAGACTACGCTATCAACAAACTTACCAAAGAAATGGAAAAGCGCCATACAGTAAGCATTGAAGTCTTTGAAAAAGATTTCACCCTTCCAGAGCTAAAAGCTGTCCTTGATAAGTGTAAAAAGGGGAAATCAGCTGGCCCCGATAGACTGACTAACGAACTTATTACCAACCTCTCAATCAAAGAACTTGATGTTATCTTAGAGTTTATCAACATAACGTGGAGACAGGGTAAGCTGCCGGCCCAGTGGAAGAAAGCAAATATAACACCCTTACTAAAGAAAGGGTAAGATCCCAATGACCTCAGCAGTTACAGACCAATTTCCCTGACCTCTAATCTGGGGAAAATAGCAGAACGAATGGTCAACGAAAGGCTGTACTGGTGGCTTGAGAACACGAAGACACTCAACAATTACCAAGCAGGATTCAGAAAGAACAAACGTACCATGGACCAGCTGATAAGACTCACTCAAGAGATAGGTGACTCATTCCAGGAGCAAAAACACGTAATAGCCACATTCATTGACCTGAAACAAGCGTATGACAGAGTCTGGAAAAAAGGTCTTCTATTTAAACTGCAAAAAATGGGAATATCAGGACGAATGTACAAGTGGATAAAGGGCTTCTTTTGTAATCGAACAATACAAACAACATACACGGGAACAACTTCCAAACAAAGAACCCCGGAGGAAGGCCTACTTCAAGCATCAGCCCTAAGTTGCACATTGTTCCTTATGTTTATAAATGACATGCCAGAAAATTGGGGACTTCCGTTTCCATGATGGCGGAACTAAATCACGTTCTCTCGATCGCTGCAGAAATTGCTTTGGAATATGATCAATTTCGGCTTTCCGTTTAATTTTCTGCATTCAAGTTCTGATGATGTTCTACTTATCATATCTACGCCAATGAATTGGCGTTGCACGCACGGCAATACTCCGTTTTGACAAATCAAGTGTTGTGAATGCGACCTTCCACCGTCTAGTGTTGATCTTCGTTTTACGTCACACTGAGTGCTGTTGACCGTTGATGGAGTTGTTCGCCGCAAGTTATTTACAATTTCCAACGCATTAATGTGGTGGGATGCGTCAAGTCAGCCGAAGTTTTATCTCTTTGGGGAATTTGCACCATGCTTCGTTCGTTGTAGACTGCATTCACTAGAGTAATCATGAACCCATGGGCGCAGCCATTTTGTGCGTGCTACGTCATCATAATGGCTCATCGTGTGTCCCAAGACCGACCATGCGCTAATCTTGCGATCTGTTGTTTGGTGTGCAACGGGGATGATCTGACGACAGGCTATTTGGTATGTTCGTATTTGGATTCAAACACGATGTCCTGGCATCACCAAGCGCTATACATTTAAATACTATGACGATCATCATTTTCAGGAGGACGTGAACTTCCGGGCAATATGGTGGATAGTCGGCAGGAACCATTGAAGGCTATGTCTGAAAAGTGTTCCTTGTTGCAGTTTCCTCATATTCCAAGTCCGGCTTGTGGCAGGAGCTACTGAGATAAGTGCTCTGTGCACACCGCGAGCTGTGTGTTTCATCCGTTTTGTTCATGTTCCGATATTCCAACTGTTTACGATGAATGCTGATATCGTATGACAGGGAACAGTTGGCCGTGTTCACTTTCTGTGCGGTTTCGCCTTATGTCTTTTGGAGTGTGCTGAGACTGCTATGATGGGGACTGCAGCTACCTTTCTTTGTTTGGGAGATGAGTTATTAATTGTGATGATTCCACTGGCACGGGCGGCTGAGCAATTATGGATTTTAATTCGTCTGCAGTGATACCGGGGCCTTCCATAACCAAATAACCAAATGCCAGAATATATCACATGTCGTAAGGCACTTTTTGCAGACGACCTCGCCATCTGGGTAACAGGCAAGAATATTCAAGCCCTTACCCATAACATAAATACGAACCTCACTACCATTGCTGCTTACTGCCAGTTCTGGAAGTTAGAGTCTAGCACTGAGAAGACAGTCTACAGTATATTTACCCTAAGCAACAAAGTCAAAGGGGAAGAAATAGATGTCCGTATGAACGGAGAGAAACTAAAATACGACAAATATCCGAGATACCTGGGAGTTAACTTAGACCGAAGGCTATCTCTGAAACAACACATAAACAAGCTGATAGAGAAAACCGCAACTAGACTTACGATCATCAAACACCTCGCCAGTTGTGAATGGGGGGCAGACCAACTAACACTACGTCAACTCTATATTGGTTACGTGCGATCAGTAATAGACTATTCACTACCTCTGCAATCTATTGCTAGCAAGACTCCAAAGCCACGATACAATTCAAAATCAAACGCTGAGATTTATTAGTGGTGCTATGAAATCAACTCCAAATAATGCTTGCGAAATACACAATAACATCGAACCTCTTGGCATTCGAAGAGAACGTGCTGCAGTGGAAACCTACGAGAGATATTTGCGGACGGAACCAACAGGGGAAAATCGCATTATGGTAGAAAAGTGGCGGCAGAAAACCCGGATTAAGAAATCATCATTTTTAGACCAAGCAACTAACTACAGCTCCAAACATCACCTTCCAGCAGACAGACTCCAAGATATGCCCATCCGCCGTGAAGCACTTTGCCACCAAATAGTTGTCCCCGATGTCAGGACTGAGCTCTCCGACCCCTTAGCAGATAGAAATACTCTACCTCCTATACTCAAAGCCATAGCACTGGAAACCATTGACCAGTATCCACGCAATGCCGTCCACGTTTATATTGATGGATCTGCACTCAAGGCAACCCTAAATGCTGGTTACGGTGCTGTTGTCAAGTATCCCGACTCTCACCCAGACGACTACCCCCAAATTTACGGTCCATGCGGAGAATACTGCTCCAATTACTCTGCAGAAATTATAGCCATAGAGAGAGCACTCAGAAGGATATTTGTAGACTTTGAATGTGACACCATAGCACCGGAAGGTATTTATATTTTCTTAGATTCTAAATCAGCACTCGAAGCAATTGAAAGCGGACTAACATCCGAGGTTTCCAATATAAGATCTGTATCCAACCAACTCTCCACTACCTATGGCGTGGCTGTAACCCTACAATGAATCCCTGGTCACATCGGCATTGCGGGAAATGAGAGAGCGGATAGGCTGGCTAAACTGGGAGCATCTCTACCACAGCTTCCTGTTCAAGTTAGCTTCAAAACATGCAAGCAAATTCTGAGAAACAACTACCACGAGGAATGGTTGAATATGTGGGCTTCAGCCAAGACTGGACGCCTACTTTTAAGGTGACCATATTTTTGAAATCCCATTCCGGGACGGAATAATTTTACTTCAATTTTCCACCAATAAAATTACATTTCTTCTTGCTGACATTTTCAAGTGAATAATACATACATTTTAAAACATCTAATAATATAGACCTACAATACGCTATCAGGATAATCAGGAGATAAAAAAAAACAGTGATACTCACTTAAATTAAAGGTGATACAGAGATGCTGTACTTTTCAGATGAGTGAATTTTCTGTAAAATGTCCTTCTTTGTATGCAGCATCTTATAAAATTCGACACATGTTCCCTCATAGTTCACTTTGGTGATCAACATGGCTTTTAAAGTTTCAACACCTAGTTGTGTTTTATCATTTGTCCACAAACTGTTCATCAGAGAAAACACTCGTTCTGTTGCAGCATTTGTTCCAGGTAGACACAAAAAGAACTCTGCCAACTTCAGAATATGTGAAACGGGCACATGATTGTTTCTGAAGTGGGAAGCTAGTTCAACCCAACGCTGCCCTGGTAATGTTTTATTAAGACTCCACTCACTAATTTTTTGTGAAGTAACGAACTGTTTCATGTAGACATATTCGTCATACATTTCATTTTCTGGAAAGTCGACTGAAGGCACTGTTTGACTCACTAATGATGAAGACTTTTTAATATCTTCCCAATTTGGTGTTCTGTTCAGCATTACCCAGCTGTAAGACTCTAGGTTTTGAAAATTATTTGCAGCCCATTTCTTCAAATAACTTAAAGCTGTTTCATAAAATGAAGAAACACTGGCGTTAAACTTTTTCACATCATCACGTGGAAATCATTCCATTTCCAGCATTTAAGGATTATCTGAACTCTTGATGGCAAGAAGCCGTCTTCCAGCTTGGACTCCAAGATAGCTTTCAACCTATTGATGTTGTCAATGACTTCAAATACAGTGACCATCTGTCCCTCTACTTTCTGCACTGCTTCGTGGAAAGAGGATGCCTGACTGTGAACCAAAATAAGCCATGCTTCAGACAGTGGGTATTCAAAGAATTCCTGTATAAAAACTGGGCATCTGTCTTGAGATTGAAAATATGATTTTAGAGGCAGGAACATGTAAAGAACCCTTTCAACAGCAGGCAAGAGCGCAGGCCACCTAGTTTGTGCATAACCTAAAATCATCTGGAAGTCTGTGTCGACAAACTGACAAAACTCCTTGAGACTTTCAACTCTAACTGTGTATGATTTGAAGTAGAGATAAATTTTTGCAATAGTCATTTCAACATCAACAGGCAATACGTCTGCAGCTGCTCGAGCAGTGTTGTGGAAAATATGGCAAGCACACCCAACACCTATCAAACTATGTCCAAGGTTTTCTTTCAGTTTTGTGAAAACATTGTTCTGTCCTTTTCTTTCAGCGCCCCCAAAATTAGAATTTGTGTTGTCTGCACAATATCCAACTACTTTCAGTTCTAAACCATTTTCAGTTAGACAATCAATAAGAAAACTACTTACTATATCAGATGTTTCACCCGGCAATGACTTCAACTCTAATATTTTAACTTTCAGTCTCTTATTACGATCAAAGTATCTGACAAGCAAAGGAAAAATCTTGATTTCTTTGTGGTTGGAGGCATCTGTCAGTATGGAGATAAATGTTACGTTTTCTAGGTCACATCTCAACTCGTTTAGAGCATGGGGAGTGAACACATTCCGAATAATAGCTTCTGTTTTCGTACGTGCACAAGCAAATTTTGGTTCTAAAGTTACCTGAAGCAATTTTGATGTGCAGTCCATAGATCTAAACGTGTGATTGTGCATCACTGTATGATATGCAAAGGCACCTTCTGTAGCAGCTAACTGTTCTTCTTTGTCACCAACCTGTTCAGCTCGAAAAAAATTTGTCAACGACGAGCTTGATGCAGCAGTAGCGACGGCTCTCTTATGTTTATCACTATTTATGTGGCTCTTAATATCACCACGTCCACTATGGTTAATAGTAAACCCGGATGAACATATATTACATCTTACAGTGAAGTCTGATGACGATGTAGACTTTTTTAATAAAAGGGTATTCCTTTTGTAAATCTTGATTAAAACTACAATTACGCTTCGGTGCCATTTTTTGCGAAAGTGAAAGTTAGTAACACAACGAATATATACGAGATTTAAAACTAGGAGCGCATTCTACTGTTTTGATATTAAACAAAATTGTCTACACAGCAACGGAATAATATTTTTTTTCATTGAAGAAATGTACGCCGTATACCAAAATGGCAACATTGGTAAACGTTTGTGTCCCAAATTATTTTTTATCAAATCCGGGACAAAAGCTAACAAATATGCCAAAATCGGGACAAAACCGGTACGGCAGCTAATCCGGGACAAAGGTTCAAAAAATGTCAAATTCCGGGACTGTCCCGGACAATCCGGGACGAATGGTCACCTTACTACTCTACAGATATCAAACAAAACCAGACCCCCTCGACCCTGTGCGGGAGCTGAGGCGAAGCGATCAAAGCCTGATATTCCAGCTGAGAACAGGCCATGCTCCTACCAATCAACACCTGAGCAGAATAAAAACACAACATGATCCAATGGGCAGACACTGCCGCCAACAATCTGAGACAGTAGATCACCTGCTACTACACTGTCCCCATTTACAAAACCGACGGAGCATATTACTCCCACTACTTCCATCCATCAATAGCACACTGTACTCTGCAGCTGTACAACTGAGAAGGACCTGCGCCTTCATGCGAGAGGCATTAAGCTGTAAAGAGCTCATAGCTCACGGCTAACAAAGGGATTAAGTCAAGTCATGTCAACTGTTCTGACTCTAACTTACTTCATCCTGAACTTCCTAACTGATTACTAAAACTGAAACTAAAACTCACTCTCTAACTGCCTTTCTAACTGCCACTCTAACTGCCTCTCTAACTGCCTCTCTAACTGCCTTTGGCAGTTCGGCCGAAGCCGGACTAGGCTGACTTAGTCTACATGAATCAGTCTATTGATTTCAGAGAAGTGCATCCACTGTGTATTGCATTACGTACCAAGAATAAGAAACCAATAAACTGATTATTATCGTTTATTCAAAGAAGACTCTTTCATGAAACTGTTGTAAAATCAATGTGCTGTGCTGTCAAGTACAAGTCAATAACATCACAAGATAATATATATATACTACAAAAGAAACAGTGTAGATCTATAACAATGATGATGAAATAGTAAACAGGTATAGAGAATGGAAGCTATAAATAAACTAAGATTAGGTAAATTAAAACTTTATTATTTAAAAATAATCTAGACCTATTGAAATTAAACGAAAGGTGTGTACCATTAACATGTGATGTAAAGCGAATGAAAGTTGTGGTGCCTGTTAAAATGATCTCATTTGATTAAAATGTACTTCTCTATACAGTAACCTTATGGTGAAGACTCTGCAGGAAGCTAAATCAGTAAGGCCAAATGTTCATTGGGGCTACTACCTGTATCCACATACCTGGAAAGTTAATCAGTGCACAAAATGCTATAACGATAGGTACACACTCTGCACTTTACTACATTTATCTGTGTCCACGATGTATCTATGTTCACAAATGTTACTTCATCGTTTATTGTTGCTAGACATTTGTTCTAACGATTTGTTACAAAACAAGAACAGTAACAATTACATACTTGTCTAGAACTTCTTCCTGCTCATTTCTTTATGTAACATAGCAGCTTGTCAACTTCAGGTAGGAAGAAGAAATAAAACTGTGGTTGTTAATCTTAAAGGAAAACTTTGAAGTTTAAATGGTCGGTTTAAATAAATCAATGAAGAGTTACAACTTTCAGCACAATTACATCTTTACAGACGGTCCCTTGAGACTTTTGCTGAACTTCAGTAACAACTACCAGGTTTTCCTAAGTAGCTATACTTCATGCCTGATTTCACTAATGCAACAGCGGAGTGAGCAATAAACATATATTGAAGAATGCCCTTTATTTGTATCGTTGCTTTTGACTGCATTTATTTTCAAATGTTCAATTTCTTATGTTTATTTTCTATGTCCGGGGAAGAGAATTTCTTCTTCCTGTCAAAATGGCCGCAGATAACAGCGAAGCTTCTGGTTCTCGATTTGTGTGTTTAAATACGCAGTAAAATGCTATCGCGTTGTGTCCCATGCCGTGTATTCATTCTGTTTATGTTTCATCCATTAAATGAATTCTGAACTATTTCAGTGATGTATTTTCACGAATATGATACTGTGTATTGGGTTTGACTTCTAGCCTGACATTGACCGGTAAAGTGTTTTCTCGGACGTCCGGGCAGCTGGGATTGACAAAGGCATATCTTTATATATCGGTCCAGGTAAACAGGACTCGTAAAACTTAGCTAGCCACCCGTCAAGGAAATGGGAAACTTTGACCACAAAACCCTCCACTACCTTGTGGACTAGATTCTAGTTAGTCTTTATATATATATATATAGAGAGAGAGAGAGAGAAAGAGAGAGTTAGAATCAAAGGTAATGGGAGTTCACCCAGAGTAAAAATCCAGAGGGAGGGACCCTAAGACAGTAGACGGTGCTACCCTAAGACAGTAGACGGTGCTACCCTAAGACAGTAGACGGTGCTAACCTAAGACAGTAGACGGTGCTAACCTAAGACAGTAGACGGTGCTAACCTAAGACAGTAGACGGTGCTAACCTAAGACAGTAGACGGTGCTACCCTAAGACAGTAGACGGTGCTAACCTAAGACAGTAGACGGTGCTAACCTAAGACAGTAGACGGTGCTAACCTAAGACAGTAGACGGTGCTAACCTAAGACAGTAGACGGTGCTAACCTAAGACAGTAGACGGTGCTACCCTAAGACAGTAGACGGTGCTACCCTAAGACAGTAGACGGTGCTAACCGTCCTTCTAGCATCCCCTTCAGCTTCTTTCAATTTCGAAAGTATGGACCTCGTCTCTCCGGAAATTCTTGAAACGAAGTCGAGAGTGGGATAGTGTGACTGGGTAAAGTACCATCTCCATATTCTGTGCCCAGGCAGAGTTGGCATAGTGAAGTGAGGAATATATCACCAGTATGTAAACTTGGCACAGAGAACGTAAGGACCATGTGCTTTGGACTTGTTAAAGTTAATACACTGAAAGAAGGGCAAATTAGAACAACTGCCCTCAAAGATAAAGCGCTAAACAGGCTGCATATAGTGCAGCACTACAAGAAACAAGACTCTCAGACTGTGGTTGTGTAAAGGAAGAAAATTAGACTTTTTTTGGCAAGTCCTAAGCTCTGAGAAGCCACGTCTCCGTGGAATAGGCTTCACTGTACATAGCAAACATACAAACTTCATAACTATATTAAAGGGAGTGTGAATGGTCAATGATAATTTAGCTGCTTACACAGAGTTGATTAATAAACATTATTGATGCCTATGCACAAATAATGGCTGCATAAGGCGAAGAGGAAGACAATTTCTAGCAACAACTTCAGATGATCTGATAGACTGATCTGATAGAGACACTCTCAAAAGAAGATCTATTATATATCCAACAATCTTGGCCAACATGCTTAGGTCATTATGGCATTGATAAAATCAACGGAAATGGCTAAAGAATCCTAGAATTCTATTCAGACAATCATCTGTGTGTAAATAATGCCTAATGTAATGTGAAGCATACAAATAAATCAACATAACGTCGTTCTAGAAGTGTTCGTTGGCTCCAACTAGACCTAGTTCTAACACGTAGGCAATCTTTAAACATCAGAATAACACGAACATATCACAGCGCAGACTTCAATGCAGACCACTCTCTCGTCATCAGTAAGATCAAAGTTAGAGGTAGTCGCATTTATAAATCAAGAGAGCCTTCAGCGACCAAGATTAACGTCGCAGCGTCTTAAATCTCATCAAATAAAGACACTTTAGATCTAAGTTTGAAGAACTCGTAGAAGAAGCAGAAGATTCATCAAGTGTGGATCACAACTGGAACTTTCTAAAAGCACACATCTATAATTGCGCTCTATCTATTTACGGCAAAAAAAACTATCAGAAACGACTGGGTGGAAGCAAATTCAATAAGATTAGACCCACTAATAGTTAATAAGAAAAAAAACACAACTGAACTTCAAAAACAACACAGCCAAAGGACCAGCTGAGACATGAACAAGCCATTCTGCAACGCGAAACAAGAAAATGCGCAAATGAATACTGGAACAATTTATGTTCCGAAATGTAGAAACCTTCAGACTAGGACGACTTAAAAACTATGCGTGATAATATACCTAGTAAAACAATGTATGAAGGAACGAAATGTAGTGTGGTGCATGAAGGACTGCTTACAGAAGCATTTGAATTAAGAACAGGAGTAAGACAGACATGCCTTCTGTCTCCATTTCTCTTTCTACTGGCCATAGATTGGATTATGAAAATAACTCAAAACAACAGAAATGGAATCCTGTGGTCACTGACCAAGCAACTGGATGATTTAGACTTCGCTGATGACATAGTTCTCCTATCACACAGCCATCAACAGATGCAGGATAAATGAGCATACTTGATGAGAGATCACAACAGTTGGGACTAAAGATTAATAAAGATAAGACCAACATTATCAGAATTAATGCAGTTGGCAATAACCAGATAAAATTAGGAGAAATACCTCTACTAGACGTACAGTCTTACATATATCTGGGCAGTAACATAAATAAAGAGGGAGGAACAGAAAATGATACCAAAATAAGGATATCAAAAGCAAGAGGAGCTTTCGTTGCAATAGGAAACATATGGAAGTCCAGAGAAATTAGGTTAAATACAAAAATAAAAATTGTCAACTCAAATGTTAAGTCGGTACTATTATATGGCTGTGAAACATGGAGAACAACAAAATTAACAATCATGAGGATACAGACTTTCATTAATGGATGCTTACGCAGAATAAAAGGATGGAAATGGCAAGACAAAATCACTAACATAGAATTATGGAAATGTACCAGGCAAATACCAGTGGTTAAAGAGATACAGCGAAGACGATGGCTCTGGATAGGACACACACTGCGGAAGCCAACTGAGAGTATTACACAACAGGCCCTTTTTTGGAATTCCCAGGGGAAAAGACAAAGAGGAAGACCAAGGAATTCTTGGAGAAGACAGAAAGAAGCAGATATGAAGATGATGGGGAAAACATGGAATGATCTTTAAAAAATTGCAAAAAAAAACAGATCGACTTGGAAAGTGTTTGTTGAAGACCTATGCGCCACATGGAGCTAAAAAGGTAGAAGAAGATGAGTGATAATATAAAAAAAGGCCACGGACCAAAAATAACCAAATTAGCCCCCCCCCCCCCCCAATCCCCCTTTTCCCCCCAATGGCATAGCATAATTTGAGTTTGTTCTGTGGAAAAACACGGAAGAGAAAAGACTCATGAAAAAAAAATAGAAAAACCTGTGGATCGGTTGGCCTGACTTGTTCACTCTGTGCGTTTCTCAAACACTTGCAGAATCAGCCATGAGAGAAGCTGTTCGACAAAAACAAAGCCTCCAAAACAAAAGTACAGTAAACTCCACTATACCGTCTAACTAGACGAAAATGAAAAATGGAAAAATCTTCTATCGAACATTCACTGAGTACGTATCTAAATGGTGACTTATCTTTGTTTTATTATAAACACATAGACCGTGTTTTGTTCGAGACAAAACCTGGGGTGTTGATGCACGATTCTTCTGAATCCATTTATGATGGTGATCGTTGATGATTATCTAGTTCTCTAACGTTTCATAACAAAATCATCTGATATGGAAATTGTGCAGACACACAAAAAGTGTTAAACCGAGGATCTAGATTTAACAATCATCTACAAATATCGGATAACAATGTGGCTCTTGATTCAGTTTCCAGAAATTATAAAATCCAATTCTGCGTGTGTGAAACGTTGACCTCTAATTGTACCCATTTTCAGAACATTATGATTGTTTGTGCACACCATTCGACTACATAAAGTTTTGTAAAGTCACAACTCAGAATTGTTCATTAAGGAACACACAGATGACGGGACTAAGTTTTAAGGCATTGAAAAAACATATCAAAAGAGATAAACATTTCTGACAGGAAAATTGGAATTTTACATTTCGCACAACAGCAAGAAATCCATGTATCATAATTGTTGTTATCTCTGATTATGTTAAAATGTCTTATTATAATATCTCTAAATTTATTTGCCTGTTTTCTTCGTGGCTTACTATCTACTAAAACAATTACAAATTTATACAAGTTTAATATAATATAGTATAATGACTTAATATATGTTTCTATCCGTCTATCCGTATTATTTTTAACAATTTCATTAAATATTACTTACAGGAACGCGTATTTACTCATTCTTTTTAAATATTTTCATATTAACCATTGCATTAGTAGTATCTTCATATATATGGACAAAATAAATCAGGAAACAACTAACAATAAGGACAAATCAAATAATAACATAGAGGTAGAAAACTCCAACATCAATGAGCTACTCTTCGCAGATGACCAATGCCTAATATATGAGGATGAAAACCTGCTACAACAGCATTTAACATCTCTAGATAAAAGCTGCACAAACTACAGCATGAAAATTAACACAGCAAAAACAGAGGCTATAAGAATAAGCAAATTAAGACACCCATTAAACATCAAGATCAAAGATAAAGAAATAAAACAAGTAGAGGAATTCAAGTATTTAGGCACAATGTTCACAGAAGATGGAAAACTAGACAGAGAAATTGACATGACAATACAAAAAGCAAATGCTGTCACATACCAGCTTTCACCATTGCTAAGACATCCAAACATTTCTATGCCAGCTAAACAACAAATGATAAATAGCATTTTCATACCAACTTTGTGCTTTGAAAGTCAAACATGGACCCTTTCTAAATCACATTTAAGAAAGATCAATACATGTGAGATGCGTTGCTTGAGAAAAGTAACAAACAACACAAGAAGAGATAGAATACCAAATGCAACCATAAGAAAAATAGTAGGAACAAAACCCTGCCAAGAATATATAGAACAACAACAATTTAAATGGTTTGGCCACCTGGTCAGAATGAATCCTTACCAATCACCATCAAGGGTGTTCTTCTCGAGAATGCATGGAAAAAGACCAAGAGGAAGACCCAGAAGAAGATGGATAGATGCAGTGACAGAGACATGGAACAACAAAGGAAAATCACTAATTCAGACAATTCGAGCAGCACAAGAACGACAAATGATATAAAACACGACACCTTTTAGGTATCAGTGAAAGAGAAAAGAAGAAGAAGAAGAAAGAAGATTAGTAGTATGTCAGGAGAATAACAGCAGAAACTGCGTTTATAAGAGAAATTATAAGATTACAAGATTAATATAGACCTCTCTATATCTGTAAGTACCTGAGACAGCTGCTCAGCAAAGCAATGCAGAGCTTCCCGTCGTGTGGATCGATGCCTTCTCGAGTCAGATTAAACAAGGACACAGCGATAACGACCTATATGACCACCATTTAGCTCAGGAACACAATTTCTAGTCGGGGAAGTAATTTTCCAAAAAAAAAAGGGTCTCATCGATGATCTCTCCCCACTCCTCCCTTCTTCTGACTTTTGTTCAAGTTGTTGCAGTACTCGATCTTACACATTTTCCTCTACTTCCATATCAACATCAGTCTATATATATCGATTCCGCTTGGCGGAATATCCGACTTTTGAGTGACAATTTATACCCAAACCACTTGACTATGTACTTTGTACCTCCGACCACCCCTAGACGTATCTGTAGATAACTTTCTATACCATACACCTGTTTGTATTCTACTTTTAGTAGTTCTTCATTGTAAAACTAAGCGCTGAGCTCTTCAATCGCGTCGTCGTTCAAGCACATATGTTACCGGTGTGGTTTTCTTTATACAACTGACCGTAAACAGTTCCTCTGTCCACGATGGCGTATATCCCTTTTCAAAATTATACCTGGCTTGAGTTATCCTAACGCGATCACTTTTTCCAGAAACACACAACACTGTTCCTGGTAGAGGTGGTGTTCAGTACGACGACATAGGCGATTTAGCTGACGACGACTTGAAAAAATCTAGCCAACGAGTTTAATGCCAGCATTCAGAGTGGCCAGATTAAGGAGGAGTGGCTGCACAGCTATTTATACCGCTACCGAAGCCAAGCAAGGACCATTCTCAGATCAGTGCCTACAGAATCATAATTTATGCAGAACACTGCGGGCAAGCTACTGGAGAAAATAGTTGCCAGTGTCCTCATCTGTCACCTTGAACAGAAACGCGCATTCCCACCCACACTCGGAGGTTATAGATATAACAAGAGACATGGCTCAATGCGGCAGTGTTCGCTTATGACGTCTTCGAAGTCTTCCACAGACGAGAGGAGATATGTGCTGCTGCTATAGATCTGGAGGATGCATACAACAGGGTACCATTTGAATACCTCATGCTTATACTCCAGAAACTGGCGGTGCACCCCTTCCTCATTAGATGGGTCGCTGCAGGACTGTTTCAGTACAATGTGATACTCAGATGTGGAAGTTGGTCATCCGAGCCAATATCCATTTGTCCAGGGCTGCCACACGGCTCACCATTGTCACCAGTTCTATGTAACGTGTACACAATAACGACCACAGAACAACAGCTGGATGGAAGGGGAAGAACTATTACTTTTGCTAATGATATTCTGGTATATCGACGGGGAAATCGCCTCCACAATGCAAAACGACCTCGATCGCATCTATTCCTGGTGTTGAGTATCATGTGCATTGGTTAATCCTAATAAATCATCACTTGCATGGTTCTCACTTAAAAATCATATCGTTAACACAGTAACACCGGTGGTACGAATGGGAGCTGATGAGGTGACCAGGGAAAGGGTGATTACATACCTCGGAGTTAAGTTTAACCGCAGCCTGTGTTTTCGGGGCCACGTCGACCATGTGATAACAAAATCCTGCAAAGGATTATCCGCCTTGAATGTCATGGCAGCCTCATAACATCGAGCAGAGGCTACTTACCCTTCTGTTCCAGGGACTAGTTCTCGCACCAGTCGAGTATGCCCTGGCAGTTCTTACAGTCAGTAAGACGCAAATTGACAAGCTGGAGAAAATACAGAATGAAGCTATGCGCATTATTTTGGAATGTACGGGGGACACTCCCTGTGTAGCAATGAGGTATTTTCTCGACTTTCCGACCATGGTGACATGATCAAGATTTGGAGGGTACGAGCATACTTGAAGATAAGTGCACATACAAAGCATCCATTGCGTAATTAGCTCAGCACAGGGAAGGGTGTCAGGGTAAAAAGAGGCAAATCATGGGTGGGCCGAGCATAAGATATCATCAAACAGGTTTGTGGGCTTAACAGTATCAACGCTGGCAAGGAGTGGATATCGGTGCCTACGTCATTCATGCGGACTTTCTCTTTTATTGTCACACTCGACATGAAATGTAGGGAACACGACAGGACTCGGTCGTGGTCAATGCGGAGGTCAACGGTCTCATCTGGGATAACACCGATGAGAGATATGTAGTCATCTATACAGACGGATCTGTAATAAGATACCAAAGGAGTGCATGGGCATTTACAGCACGCTCGGCAGACAGAATAGTCGAGGAAGACGGTGGTGCATACGTTATGACCACGAGTGACATGACGATAAAGGTGATGCAAGTGCCCAGGACATTCATCTGGTTAGAGTCACAAGACTTCACCCACGCCTGTATACTCAATGATTCGATGAGCATGATAAGAAAAGTGGAGGCTGGATCTATACCTATGCAATGGGTAGAATCATTGCAGAAGTCAAAAATACGTACGGTCACCTTTGTCTCTATCCCAGGACATGCGGGAGTGCGGGGAAATGAAAGAGAGAACAGGTTGGCTAGCAGGGATATTTATGAGGACGGTCAACCAATGGATCGGCCGGACATCCTCAATGCCCTCCGGGATAACTCTCTCGTATGTTTTTAGTATCACCCATAGTTGTTCTCTGTTTACTTGGTCGAATGATTTTTCCAAGTCAATGAAAGCTCTATCATAGAACTACAGTTAAGGGATTTTTAAATGGGGTTCCGAAAAAATAGAGGATGTACAGATGTACTGTTCACCTTAAAACAGCTAGCAGTAAAGACTACAGAACAAAACCGAAATGTAAACATAGTTTTCATTGACCAAGATAAAGCATTCAATCGATTAAACAGAGAACGATGGGGGATATTAGAAACATACAGAGTAAAACAACATCTAACTAATCTATGTAAAAGTCTCTACATCAACAGCAGCTGCACAATCGGAACAGCAGCAGGCTACACAGACCACTTTGAAATTAGATCAAAACTAAGACAGGGGTGGGTACAATCTCCACTATAGTGTATTACCTACATGGACTGCATACGTAAGTTAGCCAACCATTGAAGACTGGAAGATAACGAGCTTCTATTTGCACACGATCAGGCACAAATACACGTAAAAATAGAAGACCTACAAGAACTCAAATTGTCATGAATCATCAAAGAGAAATAGAATATCAACATAACAAAGGGCGCTAGACAACTAAAACAAAAGGAGAATTTTTCTCTTTTTTTTTTTTTGGTGGCTCGCCAGCATTCACCTCTGGCGAAGTTCCAAGAGACAGGAAGTGAATTCTGCGTGTTAATCCAATCCGTTGTTTCCAGGCGGCCGTTTGCACATGGGTCTCTCGCCGCGCAGGCAGACAACTTCGACTTCGGAGGTGCTCATATTTTTCTTCCTTCGATGAATAATTGATGTTTCAAGCCGAGCCTCGCTGCTGAGACCAGGTGTGGTTGCCGCAGAGAGAAATCATAAATAAAATTCCCAACTGATGCACAACCTCTCTGTATCGTCTTGCCTCGAGACCAACTAGTCCAACAATGGAGAAATTTAAATACTTAAGAACTCTAGTGACAAACGACAATTTACAAGCAGCAGAAATAGATTTCATATGCAACGAAGCTTGTCAAATCATCTGACAGTTGTCACTTCTATTATCCAACAAAGAAATAAATCTAGAGACAAAACGGGCACTCTAAAATACAATCTTCATTCCAACGGTGTGCTATAAAAGCCAGACCTGGACCCTAGATACAAGACCAAAAAAAAAGTAACCACTACCAAGATTAAATATGTTAGATGAATGTTTTGAAACAGCCGGAGATATAATATCAGTTATAACAAATTGAGAAAAAAGCTAGAAATAATTCCCGCAATAGAATACATGAAGACACAACAGATAAAGAAAATGGTATGACTACGTGATAATGGCAACTATAAAAAAAAAAACTATCTTTACGTCACATAGTACCATTGCTGGTGTATGACGAGGGGCAACCTCGACCAGAGAAATAAAGGCCGCTTGGTCAAGCAGTCGCCACGACGTGTGAGACTCAGGATTTTTATTTCACCCCCGATAGAAAAAATCCTTTCTGTCTACCGCGGGCTTCGAACACCGAACGTCGGCTTTTCAGCTAGCGGAACAGTGGTTTTAGCCGCACGGCCACGCGCTCTTCAATAAACGTTGCGAGAACACCAGATCCAAGGACCGTCACGACAAAAATATGAATTGGTGGAGTATTAGAAACATTATGAAACATAGCAGCAGATTGCAACCGAAAAGAAAAAGACAGCAAATTATATCTCCCCTCCACGCCGAAATGTAAATGAGGAAGGAAAGATAAGAAGAATGAAAGCTATGTACACATTTTGATTGTGTTCTGTCGTCTTTTGCGATATCTGTTTAAGGGTGAATAGAGGCTGCAACTCCTGTTTCACCTGCTGCTGCTGCTATTATTTCAATTGTTGTGTTATCCATCCCCGGTGCTTATTTCTAGGTGCATAATTGATTTTGATAGTGACAACTTCTAGTGTTCATGAAAAATCACTTTCTCTGTGTCATTTCATTCGTTCATGCACCTTAGTGATCCCCTGAAGCCTGTTTATGAGCAACGCTCAGTGAATTAAAATACTGAATTAGGAAAAACAAAAAGGTTACAGTACCAGTGCCCTTGTTCAGCCGGAATGATCCGGAACGTGTTTCAGTAAGCTTTTAGGGGTACTGATACGTTAGGTATCATATCAATACACGCACTATAAATATAATAAATAATAAGATAATTTGATAAACATAATATCAATTTGACAATACGGAATATACGAGAGCTTCGGTAGCCTGATATATTACAATTTTTTTGTTTCATGGGATGTGATAATAAAGTTCATGTCAACGTTTGTTTAGGGGAAAAGGCACTGGTCATAAGAATAACTGTAGAAGTAGGTGAGAGAAGTGTGCATAGAACACATGATGTACCGAAACAGTTATGTCTGATAGGACAGATTTTAATGAGTAGAGATAAGTCTGAAACATAGAAAGGTTTTATTATATCTATAAACGGTTATTATGAAAAATGTTACATGATGGAGTGTAATATTTGTGTATGTGGACGTAGTACTAGAACAATATGCTATTAAAAACTGTTGTTTCGTATATTCACAGATTGGCTGAGTTGTATAAAGAAAGTACAGGTCTCTTTCCATCTATCAAAGGACGTCCTTCTGAAACTGATATCACAGCACTGAAGGAACATAATAAAGATATTCTAAAAGAAGCAATCAGGTAGGTCATTATCTCAGCTGTCACGCTTACATTTTTTTTAACATAAACAATAACTAAAAATGTAAATAAGCCATTAACGAATGAGATATATAAATGATATGACGTCAGGGACGCACCAAAATGGCAGCTTATTTATATTCGAGCTATGGACTAAGCAATGTTTACATTGAACAACACGATATATGATATGCCTGCGAGTTGGCAGATTTTTGAAAATGTTTTCAAGGGTTTGAACATAAATGTTTGTTCACAGTTCGTTAACCTTCGCTGTAGATAAAGTCGTTAATTCGTTTCAGACGTTTGGGACGTTGGTAGCTAAGGACCTAACTTGTGCAAACGGATGGCATTGGCAAGGATCATTTTGAATCTATGAAGTGGGCTCATTGTGTGTTTAACTCAAAAGCATATGTGCTTTTTAACCAAAGACCTTTTTTAGGGGACTCAATGAAGATATCCCCGATGGAAGAATAAACTGTACTATTAGTCCCATAAATGATTCGCTTCCAGAGGTTTATGATGTAAACAATGCAGTTTTGTCATTGCAAGTGAATAATGTCCACACCTATAATTGGTCAGGATTGTGTAGCAGCAGCAGCTTTATAGCGAACACAGAAAACACCACAGGATTGTGCTGTTCTGAAACAGCTATGCCATGCTACCCTAGAATTGCCTTTAATGGGATTACTGTGACCACAAACCACTCTCCATGTGTGTGCCACATATTTACACCCCAGAAAGAAATACTGAATATAACAACATCATGTGCCGTGTGTGATATTAATGACCACAGACCAGGAGCCTCCAGTATGATTGATACAACTGTTGCACCAAGCATTTCATCAGCAGAGACATATCAATGGAATGTTAATCTGACATTGTTCTTGAATGATGTCCAAGTTAATGAGACATCAGAATCGTGTGGCGGCAGCTACAAGAAGGGAGCGGAGAACATCAAGTTCTGCTGCTATAAAGGAGACTTGCCTTGCTATCCCAGAATTGCCTTAAATGCGATCACTGTAGTTGAAAACTTCTCTTGTGTAAACTACACATTCACACTGTGCACACCGTGAGCTGTGTGTCTCATCCGTTTTGATCCTGCTTCGATATCCCGCTTGTTTACGATGAATGATGATATCGTATGACAGGGAACAGTTGGCTGTGTTCACTTTCTGCGCGGTTTCGCCTTATGTCTTTTGGCGTGTGCTGGGACTGCTGCGATGGGGACTACAGTTACCTTTCTTTGTTTGGGAGATGAGTTAGTAATTCGGATGATTCCACTGGCACGGGCGGTTGAGCAATTATGGATTTTAATTCGTTTGCTGTGAAACCGAGGCCTTCCATAACCAATAACAATAACAATATATAAATGATAAGCTGTAAGCGACAGATAGATCTGCCAATTGTGACTAATACAAAGTGTGTGCTAATATTTGTTCGCTAGAGCGATTTAGACTAGATTAAGACTGGCAGCTATTGAGTAAAGGTAACAGTTTGCAAAAAAAAACTAACCAAAGTAACCATTCAACCTGGCAGGGGGTGCCACAACTGAGGTCGTGATAAGGGAGACCATCGAAACAACTGTCATCACATCAGTGCTCCATCATCTGCTCTGATTGATCCAAGTCTCGAGACCAGAGTTGCTTTAGGGATTATTGGCGTGCCATATCGGTAAAGAAGTGACTAGGCAATTTAGTTATTACAGAATTACAGTGTCTTGCACTGTGTCCTTGAGAGACAGAATCAGCAACAGCTGCGGTATCATGGCTTGCTGCACAATGAGCGAAACAAAAACTGTTGAAGACAGGAAATAAATTATGTTACTGAAAATTGACAGACACCCCTACGGTGGGAGATGCTGGGACAAGTGTTGAAGACCGACATAAATTATGTTACTGAAAATTGACAGACACCTCTGCGGTGGGAGATGCTGGAACAAGTGTTGAAGACCGACATAAATTATGTTACTGAAAATTGACAGACACCCCTGCGGTGGGAGATGCTGGAACAAGTGTTGAAGACCGACATAAATTATGTTACCGAAAACTGACAGACACCCCTGCGGTGGGAGATGCTGGAACAAGTGTTGAAGACCGACATAAATTATGTTACTGAAAATTGACAGACACCCCTGCGGTGGGAGATGCTGGAACAAGTGTTGAAGACCGACATAAATTATGTTACTGAAAATTGACAGACACCCCTGCGGTGGGAGATGCTGGAACAAGTGTTGAAGACCGACATAAATTATGTTACTGAAAATTGACAGACACCCCTGCTGTGGGAGATGCTGGAACAAGTGTTGAAGACCGACATAAATTATGTTACTGAAAACTGACAGACACCCCTGCTGTGGGAGATGCTGGAACAAGTGAACGCCTTAACCTTGTTGTAGTGTTTATGTTAAATTTCCTCAGTAAATTTTCAAAATAATTAACTTCTTTGATCATTGAAAAGTGTTTGTCATAAATGTAATAATTGACATCGTCGTGCTAGAACTGGTTCACATAGTAATATTGCATTATTTGTTCCTGCACTGTTATCATTCCTTAGGTTCTATGGTAGGTTTTTCAAAATTCAATCCCAAAAGGTGTCAGAATACTTACAAGAAGTCCTACATTTACAATTTAAATAAACTCGCGCAATGTTAAAAAAAAAAGGTTTATTTCGTTCATTATATAAAAAAGGTTGTACGATAGACACTGATAACATTTCTCCTGTTTCCCTACAACCTACCTCTATTAATTTACTAGATAGCTTTTATTAAATCACAGTCAGTTATTATTTCATCGTATACAAAACACCTTTCACCTTCGTTCCCCGTTCATGTCATAGGTTATTTATTTGTTTTCCTAAATGTTACTGACATCACAGAAGCACACTTAGTAGTGCGCTCGCTTCGAATGTGAAAGGTACCAGGAACGTAACTCGGCAGTAACATATATTTTATTTTATATTGGAAAAATATTTTTACCTTACCTTTTTTACATTTGTGATCGTACCAATTTGGTGATGTGTAGTATCAGCCTTTTTTTCCACAATCTTGGCAAAAATATCTCCTACATGGCTGAGAAGCGATATACCTATATATTGATTGCAGTCGCTTTTGTTACCTTTTTTTTCCAAATTGGTACGGTGATTCTCTGTTGCCAGTCTTCTGGGGATTTTTGTTGATGCTATGCTGCATTGAATATTCTGTGCAGCCATGTAACTCCTATTTCTTCTGCAGCTGCTGCTGCTGCTATTTTTTCTACTGGTATGTTATCTATCCCCGGTGCTTTATTTCTTGGTGCATAGTTGATTACTTCTTCGATTTCCTTTCATGATATTGGATTCATTCGATCTTTCGTGATATTGGGTTCAGTGCATTCTTGCGTGGTTTGTGTTGTCTTATTGGTAGTTTGTGTCATGTTGAACAGGCCTTCAGAATATTCTTTCGATCTCTGTTGCAGATGTTGGTTATTTGATATTGGCTGCCTGTCTTTGTCATTTATGAGCTCAGTTGGATCATGGTTTTCTTTTCTCGTTCGTGTGGATTTACTGCTTTGTAGAAATCTCTTGTGGTTGTCTTGAAGTCCCTGCTCATATTTTGTCCAAATTCTGTCCATTTCTTTTGCTTAGCTTCTTTGATTACATTTTTAACTCTTTTTCGAACTAAGGCATATTTTTCAAATTTTTTTGGGTTCTTACTCTCATTCCAATTTTTAACAGCAAGTAAATTACTTCTCTGATTGCTTCGTTCCACCACGGGGTGCTCTTTTCTTACCGTTGTCCTTTTACTCTGGAACCGTAACGCTTTTTAAGTAATTGTATGTATATACTTACATTGACTATACGTAAGTATATTATACTTACATCACTATATATAGTATACTTACATTGACTATATCAAAGACGGACAGCCAATTTCAAATAATCAACATATACACCAGATATGGAAATAATATTTTGAAGACTTATTAAACATAGCACCAACTACCTATACCACAATAAAAACCACACAAGAATGCACAAACACAGAACCCAGTATACTGAAAGTGGAAATCGAATTAGTCACAAATATACACCAAGAAATACAGCATCGGGGTTAGATAACACACCAGTAGTAAAATTATAGTTCGTTCAGAAATTCGTGTCCACAGAATTTATTAATTATCTCGGAAACTGTTCAATGAATTTCAGTAATTATTTTTCAAGAAATCATATTTTTTTCACCGACCTTAAATCTGATTTTTCCCCCCACTATCATGCATTTATGAAAGATTTTTATTTCTTTGAGGTATATAAAAATATGTATTTTTTCTTGGCTGTCCTAATTTTTAGAAGTTTACAATACTCACATTTGTTGTAATCAATTTATGTTTTAAAAAAGATAATCTCACGTGTTCTCCACAAAATCCTAGCACCATTTCGCACTTATTGAACCGTAAATTGTAAGACGCGCCGTTCAGAAAGTACTTTTGTTGTTTCTGATTTCTTGTGAAAAAATGTCATAGGCGTATCTTGACAAAATATTGACTATTAATGTATAATCCTTTGTTTGTGATAATTTGTAAGTTATTGTGAAGTGACAACTTGATTTTTAAAATCGACAGTTATTTATCATTTCAGTTGTTGACCTGCTGCCGAGCCATTCTCTTAAGCTGTCTGATATCCTTTCTCTTTGTTTCCCTCTATCTCTTCGTCCCTCGATTACCCAGTTGTTAAAAATATTCCAGCTGTATCCTTCTCATTACATTGCCAAAAATTATTATTGTTTCTTCATAATATTGGAAATTAGTTTGTTTTTTTTTAGCTTTGGCCTCTTTCATAACGTTTTCATTTCTCTTCTTAGCTGTCCATGGCATTCTCAACATTCTTCTGTAGAACCACACTTCTACATTCTCCGGTGATTTTCTTGTTTGTTGTCCTATTTTCCATGATTGACATCCATATGTTAAGACCGGCTCTACATAACATTTAAGAAATCTTTTTCTTGTTTCTATTGGCAAAAATGGATTACACAGCATCTTCCTCATTTTAATTAAGGCTGTTCGTGCCTGAGCCATTCTGCATCTCACCCCTTTTATACATCTTCCGTCTGAGGTTAACAAAGCTCCCAGATATTTAAATTCATTTACCTGTTTTATTATTGTTCCACTTGTTTTTATTGTGCACTGAGGTGATGTCTTTTTCTTTGTTGTTACCATTACTTCTGTCTTTTTGCTATTAAGGCTGAGTCCTTATTTTTGCTTTCTTTCACTATAATGTCTAACATTTCTTTAACTCATTTTCACTCTTAGCGATTACGACTGTATCATCAACTTACCTTAGATTATTTATACTATGACCTCCGATTGTTATTGCTGGCATGCCCCTAATGAATGAATAATCTCACTATACATATATTATATTACATCAGTTATATTACGATGTGAAAAAAAAACAGAAAAAAAGAACACGAGCAGCTCTAAGTATAGATAGAAAGACTTTCAAACGATGGATAGGACACAACTTTGAATCTGCAGAGACTACGGTCATGCAAGGAAGATAAATTAAAATTGATGATTTTGAGAAAGACGTTATTAGACGTGGTATTTGGAAAATGTTTGAATCAAATCCATTTGTTACCCTGCGCAAACTTAAAGTTCGACTGCAATTAGAATATGATATTCAAATCTCAAAAACGACTCTTTGAGAGATTATAAGAGGCGCTGGTTTCACTTTTCGAAAATCTGCTTGCGGTACCAACATAGTTTGAGAAAAACCACACCTGATTCTGCCCGGAGCAAATACCTGAGGCAGATCCGTGAGCGACGAATGGAAGGCTACGATATAGTATATTTGGATGAAACATGGGTCAATGTTCATATGCATATGAGAAAGAATGGCAATAAGTTGACAGAGAAAATAAAAGAAGCATTCCCGGCAATAAGGGACAACGCATTATATTGGTACATGCTGGCAGAAGAGAGAATGGACTTGTTAATGACACACAACTTATTTTTCAATCAAAGTCTACAGACGGTTAGCATCTAACACACTGAAATGAATGGACGAATTTTCAGAGACTGGATAGAGAACACTCTACTCCCCAATCTGGATAGACCTTCATGTCTTGTAATGGACAATGCATCCTATAATAAAGGGGTACCACTGGAGGACAAAGTTCCTAATTCGTTAAACGCAAATTATTAAATCATCACAAGGCTTAGAAATAAAATCCTGTCCTTTAATAGACACATTAAACTAGCGTTGTTGCAACTTGTTAAATAGACTAAGAAGACAAAGTTTTATCAAATTGATAAAATAATTGCAAAGTAGGGCCACACATCCCTTCTTCTCCCACCTTATCATTCGCACCTCAACCCAATAGAACTTGTGAGGGCTAAAGTCAAAGGGCAAGTTTCTGCGCAGAACACGACGTTTACAATTTGTGATGTTAAAGAATTGAATTGTGATAATACGACAGACATTGAGTACTGGAGAAAATATGACGACCATATGCTCAGAGAAGAGGAGCAATATTGGCGACTAGATGGAT
This sequence comes from Megaustenia siamemsis, assembly GCA_032433765.1. Taxonomy (NCBI): domain Eukaryota; kingdom Metazoa; phylum Mollusca; class Gastropoda; order Stylommatophora; family Ariophantidae; genus Megaustenia; species Megaustenia siamemsis. The sequence continues at coordinate 43,838,037 of JAVIAB010000047.1, forward strand.
TGCATTTTGTCCAACCGATAACAATTGTTAACCTCTTAGAGACTTCTGATTCGGAATGATATATGTATGAAATGCGCACAATTTTGTTGATGACACTCTTACTATTTGCTGACTATGTGTGTTTGATGTTCTGGTTGTTCCATATATTTTTGTTGATGACACGCCTGCTATTTGGTGACTATGTTTGTTTGATACTTTGGTCAAAGTTTACCTATCTCTATGACGAAGATATAAAATCAAATAAAATATTGTGCACTCTTAAATGTGAAACAGATACGCCTTTGACTTGCATTGTTAGAAAATTAACGTAATTTACAGTAAAATCTAATGTTTAGGCCTCACGGTTTTATATTTTCCTAAAATTATATAACAAAAAACGATTTGTGCAAAATTTGGACTACCTTTGTACTTAAATGTTATAAAATCTTAAGGTCGGTGAAAAAATAAGATTTCATGCAAAGAATTACTAAAATTCATCAAACAGTTTCCGAGATAATTGACTCTGTGGGCACGAATATCTGAACGAACTATAACAGCAGCAGAAGCAGGAATAATAGGAGTTACGTGGCTGCACAGAATATTCAATGCAGCATGGCACCAACAAAAAGCCCCAGCAAAATGGCAACAGGCAATCATCGTACCAATGTGGAAAAAGAAAGGTACCAAAAGAGACTGCAATCAATATAGAGGTATATCTCTTCTCAGCCATGTAGGACATTTTTTGGACAAAATTGTGGAAAAAATGGCTGAGACCTATAATAGAACTACAGTTAAGCGATTCTTAGACGAGGTTCAGAAAAAAACATAGGATGTACAAACGCTCTATTTACCTTAGACCAGCTTGCAGAAAAGACGACAGAACACAATCACAATTTGTACACCCCTTTCATTGACCAGGGAAAAGCATTCGACAGAATAAATAGAAAACAACTGTGGGAGATACTAACAACATGCGGAGTAAGCCAACATCTAACCAACCTTATTAAAAGTCTCTACACCAGCAGCAGCCGCACAGTCAGAACAGCAGCAGGCTACACAGACCACTTCGAAGTTAGATCAGGTGTAAGACAAGGATGCGTGCTACCCCCCCCCCCCCCCCCCCCCCCCCCATTTACAGCACGGGGACAAAATACAACATGAAAATTAACAAAAACAAAACAGAAATCATGAATATCGCAAAAGCGAAACATAACATCAACATAACTATAGACGACAGATAACTAACACATGTAGAGGAATTTAAAAACCTAGGAAGTCTAGTGATAGACTATAATTCTCAAACAGCAGAGATAGACTCAAAATGCAACAAAGCTTGTCAAATCTTTGGACAGCTATCACCACTGTTATCCAACAAGAAAATAACTCTAGAGACAAAACAGGCACTGTGCATTACAATCTTCACCCCAACGTTGTGCTACCAATTTCAGACTTGTACCCTCGATGCAAGAACAATAAGAAAAATATCCTCTACTATGATTAAATGTGTTAGACGAATGACAGGAAGCGGCCTGAGAGATCACAAGATCACAAATGAAGAACTGAGAAAAAAGCTAGGAATAATCCCCGCTATAATATATATATATATATATATATATATATATATATATATATATATATATATATATATATATAAAGAAACAACAGATAAAAAAATGTGGTCACGTGACTAGGCAGCGTGATCAAAATACAACACAACGAGCCCTCAAACGTTGCGACCTGACCCAAGGGTCGACCACGAAAAAGATGGATTAACGGAATGTTAGAAGCACTAGGAAACATAAAAACAGCAGAGGCGAACAGTAAAGCAAAAGACCGAAAATTATATCTCCCCTCGACGCTGAAAGGTAAATGAGGAAGTAAAGAAAATGTTACAGTTCCACATATCTTGTGACCCACAACTTGGGCTTATATTAAGTAGTTCAGACAAAATATAAATAAATAAATAACAACCTGTGTGGCTACCGCGGTCTCCAAGTTGAGGAAAGAAAAGAATAGAGTCACTGTCACCTGCCATGCATGTCATAAGAGGCGACTAAGGAGATTTATAATCATCGTCCGTGCTGTCGATAGGACATGAGTAGTAAGTTTTGTTAGTAAAACATACCCATAATGTCATCGATGCAGCGGCATCTCAGTTTATGTGATCTGTATCGACGTGTTAGGGGAGGGTGGTGGAGATATCCAAACTATGGCTGACTGATATACAAACAATAGCTGACTAATTTATGGTATTATCTTGTATTTTAATGAGATATTCATCATCGAGTGCCATCTCCGCAACGGCGGTTGGCTACCATGGAGCGCCATTCTGCTTTGTCTCTTGCTTTGATGGTGCAGGTTGTCATAGGCTGGTTTGTCCATCTTTTGAGGGTACTCGTCCATGTTAGTCTTGGTCTGCCTCTGCCTCTTTTACCTTGTATTTTCCCCTCCGGGATTACTTTCAGTAGGCTGTTGTGTCTTTTAACATGGCCCAAAAATCGCATTTGTCTTGTTTGAATTGTGTTTAGTAGTTCTCTTTTCACTTTTAGTTGTTTTAAGACTTCATTGTTTGTTTTCTTTTCCTTCCATCCAATTCTACCTATTCTTCTATATATCCACATTTCAAAGGCTTCTATTCTCTGTTCTGTTTTCTTGTCTAATGTCCATGTTTCTGCACCATATAGGAATGTTGAGAAGACATAGCATTTTGCTATTCTTAGTTTTAGCCCTGGTGTTATTTGTTTTGATGTTAGTACGTTCTTCATGACATTAACATTACTTTTGCCATTCCTATTCTTTTGTTTATTTCAGTTGTACATTTTCCATAACTGGTTATAGTATGTCCAAGGTAGTTGTAGTTCTGAACTGTCTCCAGGTCTATTCCTTCAATTTTGATATCCACTTGTGTGTTTTGAGTATTTTCTTTGCTTATGATCATAGTTTTAGTCTTGTTGATGTTCATATCTAGTCCATATTTTTTCTTGTCGTGTTTATTTCATTAAGTAATTGTTGTAGATCTTTAGGATTTTCTTCAAGTAGTACAGTATCGTCAGCATATCTTAGGTTATTGATTATCTTTCCATTAATTTGTAGGCCTGGCATCTCTGTGACTTTTTAAAGATTTGCTCAGTGTGTAAATTGCACAAGCGTGGTGATAGAATGCATCCCTCTTACTCGTCTTTTTATATCAATGGGTGTAGAGTTCTCTTTGTTATATTTTATTATTGCTGTTTGCTCCCAGTATAGATTATATATTAGTCGTTTGACCATGTAATCCATCTGTATCTCTTTTAGGCATTCTATAAGTTGTTTGTGGTGTACTCTATCAAAAGCTTTGGTGTAGTCTATGAAGCAGACATATATTGGTTTGTTTACTTTTGTGTACTTTTCGATTAATGTTCTCATGCAGAATATGGCTTCTTTTGTCCCGCTATTTTTCCTAAATCAAAATTGCTGCTCATCTAATTCAGTATTGATTTTATTCTGAATCCTTCCTTGTATAACTTTTAGCAAGATTTTTGTAACATGGCTCATTAGGCTTATTGTTCTGAAGTCACTGCATTCAACTGCACCATTCTTTTTCGGCAATGCAATGGGATATTAAAGGGGCGAAATGGGGCCGATTGGTAAGGGGGTGGTCGAATTATTAGGGCGGTAGGAACGAAAAGGGTCATTTGGTAGTATAAGGTGAGGGCCGAACCTTAGCTGACCGATTTATTGTATTTTATAGTATTTTAAGGGAATATTAAGGAGCGGAAAGATGAGTGGTCGAGTTGAAGAAGCGGAGAGGGCGACACACTAGGGGAGTGGTTGAGTTGGAGGAAAGGAAGAAGTGATATGGTGGTAATAGGTGGGTGTTATACCCGACCCACACCTGACGGAATGGTTGTATTTTACTTATATTTTAATGAATTTTTATTTGTATTAGGGGACGGAATAGTATAGGAGGGATGGTCGGGTTGTAGTGGCTAAAGGGGTGGCTTGGTGTTAAAAGCCGACTCATAGCTGACCGATTAATTTTCAAAAAATATATTTGAATTCATGCTTAATGAATTTCAAGGAGGAGCGATAGAATGGAAGGGATTGTCTGGTAGTGGAGGCGGAAGGGGTAGTAAAATAGAGAAGACATAATATGAATAACAGTGAACGAAATTGACAGATGAAAAAATGGGGTCGAGCAAATGTTTTTTAAATTGATATATAGTGCAAATATGGAAAGTGTGAAGAGATAATAGTGTTCTTGTCTCATAAATGTAGTTGTCAATATGTCCGTGGGGATGTATAGTTTCTTCTCGCCCCTCAGTGATTTTGGTTGGAGTGGAGTTCTGTCAATTTTGGCGGGTTTTTGACCGATTTAACGGATTTTAAATGGCTTTCAGAGGGATTTTTACTGATTTTATTGCGATTTGGCGCATTCTGGCAAGAAATGGCGCGGAATTTGGGGCATTTTTTGCTGATTTGGCTGGATTTTAATAGTTTAAATGGATTTTTTGTGGTATGTGCGGGGGTGGGGGGGGGATTTTTGGATTATATTTTTTTAGATTTTAATGGCTTTCAGACGGAGTTCTTGCCTTATAGTGGTGCATTTTGACTGATTTAGGCTGTATTTATATTGGACTTTAATAGATTCTTAGTCAATTTAGTGGGGCGATAAAGATAGAAAGTGATCCAGGTCTGGTCGTTACAAAAAGATGTTGGCGTGAATTGTAGTTGAATGGACGTCTTTAAGAGGAAAACATAATTTTTCATTGCAGAGGGTAGAGAAAATATGAAAAAAGGCCAGAGATGCTTATATAGGATATATAGATAAATGTGAAAAGTGGTCATAGATGCTTATATAGGATAGATAGAGAAATGTGAAAAGTGGTCAGTGATGCTTATATAGGATATATAGAGAAATGTGAAAAGTGGTCATAGATGCTTATATAGGATAGATAGAGAAATGTGAAAAGTGGTCAGTGATGCTTATATAGGATATATAGAGAAATGTGAAAAGTGGTCAGTGATGCTTATATAGGATATATAGAGAAATGTGAAAAGTGGTCAGTGATGCTTATATAGGATAGATAGAGAAAATGTGAAAAGTGGCCAGAGATGCTTATATAGGATGTATAGAGAAATGTGAAAAGAGACCAGAGATGCTTATATAGGATGTATAGAGAAATGTGAAAAGAGGCCAGAGATGCTTATATAGGATATATAGAGAAATGTGAAAAGTGGTCAGAGATGTTTATATAGGATAGATAGAGAAATGTGAATAGTGGTCAGAGATACTAATATAGGATATATAGAGAAATGTGAAAAGTGGTCAGAGATGCTTATATAAGATATATAGAGAAATGTGAAAAGAGGCCAGAGATGCTTATATAGGATGTATAGAGAAATGTAAAAAGAGGCCAAATATGCTTATATAGCATGTATAGAGAAATGTGAAAAGAGGCCAGAGATGCTTATATAGGATGTATAGAGAAATGTGAAAAGTGGTCAGAGGTGCTTATATAGGATATATAGAGAAAATGTGAAAAGTGGTCACAGATGCTTATATAGGATATAAAGAGAAAATGTGAAAAGTGGTCACAGATGCTTATATAGGACATAAAGAGAAAATGTGAAAAGTGGTCACAGATGCTTATATAGGACATAAAGAGAAAATGTGAAAAGTGGTCACAGATGCTTATATAGGACATAAAGAGAAAATGTGAAATTGGCTCCCTCAATGAGATAGAGTAGCTTGCACAGAACAGAGACAAATGGCGAGATTTGATAAAATATCTTTAAAAAAAAAACTACTAGAACAAAAATTCAGATAGAAGAAGGAGTATCTTGGTCTACGCCCTATGGGCCGGCTACGGTTCGAAAGTTCAATAGATAGATAGAGAAATGTTTGTATAGAAAAAATATGCTACCGTAAATGTTTGTATAGAAAAAAAAATATGCTACCGTAAATGTTTGTATAGAAAAAAATAAGCTACTGTAAATGTTTGTGTAGAAAAAAATATGCTACCGTAAATGTTTGTATAGAAAAAATATGCTACCGTAAATGTTTGTATAGAAAAAAATATGATACCGTAAATGTTTGTATAGAAAAAATATGCTACCGTAAATGTTTGTATAGAAAAAAATATGCTACCGTAAATGTGTGTGTAGAAAAAAATCTGCTACCGTAAATGTTTGTATCGAAGAAATATCCTACTGTAAATGTTTGTATAGAAAAAAATATGCTACCGTAAATGTTTGTATCGAAAAAAATATGCTACCGTAAATGTTTGTGTCGAAAAAATATGCTACCGTAAATGTTTATATAGAAAAAATATGCTACCGTAAATGTTTGTATCGAAAAAATATGCTACCGTAAATGTTTATATAGAAAAAATATGCTACCGTAAATGTTTGTATAGAAAAAATATCCTACCGTAAATGTTTGTATAGAAAAAAATATGCTACCGTAAATGTTTGTATCGAAAAAATATGCTACCGTAAATGTTTATATAGAAAAAATATGCTACCGTAAATGTTTATATAGAAAAAATATGATACCGTAAATGTTTGTATCGAAAAAATATGCTACCGTAAATGTTTGTATCGAAAAAATATGCTACCGTAAATGTTTATATAGAAAAAAATATGCTACCGTAAATGTTTATATAGAAAAAATATGATACCGTAAATGTTTGTATCGAAAAAATATGCTACCGTAAATGTTTGTATCGAAAAAATATGCTACCGTAAATGTTTGTATCGAAAAAATATGCTACCGTAAATGTTTATATAGAAAAAATATGCTACCGTAAATGTTTATATAGAAAAAATATGCTACCGTAAATGTTTATATAGAAAAAATATTCTACCGTTAATGTTTATATAATGAAATAATAATTCTCCCTTGGCGGACGCCGATACAACTACAATTCACGCAGCCCTCTTTTCCAAAAGATCAGCTTTGCATCCCTTTCTATCATTATCGCCCCACTAAAATGATTAATAATCCAATAAAATCACCCAAAAGCCCATTATAAATTCAGCAGAAATCTGTCAAAATTTACCATGTCAGGCAACAAATCCATTGAAAGCAATTATAATCTCGCCAAAATTAACCCCTGAATCAGCTGAAGTCTACGCCAAGCTCGACAAGTTCACCGAAAGCCCATTAAAATCCAGGCGAAGTCAGCCCAAATCAGCCCAAATCCCTTAGCTCCCGTAAAATCATCCAAAGTCCAGCCGATAGCAACCAAAATCCCACCTATCTCCCCGATTTACAATATATAATTTACTACATATAATTTACTACATATAATTTACCACATAATTTACTACATATAATTTACCACATATAATTTACTACATATGATTTACTGAATATATTAGAATAGAACTGATTCGGCAATATGCAAGCATTCGGGCATATTTCTGCGATGCTGGGGACATCGATGAGATACTGAGGGAAAAAAGATATAGAGGGAAACAAATAGACAAGATACCAGAAAATTTAAGATAAATTATGGTAGATGGTTGACAACAGAATTCATACATAACCGTAGTGATAGAAAGGTATAGAGAGGTATGATCACCATCTGACGGTAGTTACCTGTGATACTTTTGTCGTAAACTGATCTAAATATATATATATATATATATATATATATATATATATATATATATATATATATATATATATATATATATGTTAATATACCTAGAATAGAAAGAAATGATACAGACAATGACCATGTGCATGTTCTATGCCAATGTCTGGGTAGATTGCTAAAAATATCTCTCAAATAATTTAATAACGTGCCAGATTTGCTGATGACTCCACTGATAGAAAAATCAATGTTCATCATCATCACTGAGTGCCGTCTCCGCATCGAAGGTTTGCTACCATGGGAAATAATGAGCTCCATTCCACTCTGTCTCTGCCTCTTTTACATTGTATTTTCCCTTCCAATATTACCTTTAGTAGGTTGTTGTATCTTTTAACATGCCCCAAAAATGTCATTTGTCTTGTACTAATTGTGTTTAGTAGTTCTCTTTTCATGTTTAGTTGTTTTAAAACGTCATCATCTAATGTCCATGTTTCTGCACCATACAGGAATATTAAGAAGATGTAACATTCTGCTATTCTTAGTTTTAGCCCTGGTGTTATTTGTTTTGATGTTAGTACACTTGTCGTGGCATTAAAATTACTATTTGCCATTTCTATTCTTTTTGTTTATAAACTATAAAAATGCTAATAATGTGTATTTGATTATAATTTCGATGAGTCTATGAATGATATTCAACGTTAATACACGTTATACGTGCTTCAGATTTTGACTCTAATATAGTTTGTAAAAAATCGGATGGGGTGATCTTTGATGATTTACAAGATCACCTGTGAAAAGCTGTTGAAAAGAAAATAATTTATATAGATCAATGGTTTGATTATTATGAGGTTATAGCATTCACCAGTGATTTATTGAATCATAACATGATATATTTTAATTCACTTTATTTATTCTGGCACAGGCTTCATGTAATTGGCATCAGTATGTTGATCTATCAGCAATTACCACTCTACTGGTCATCTTTGTATCCATTTGGATGGCTAATTAAAAATATCATTTTATTATTTCTCTCAACTTTGTTAATGTATACTCGTATGTATGGCCGTGAGATATGAGCTAGGTTAATACAGTTGAGCTGTTGTCACTACTCTGGTAGGTAAAGTTTCAGTTGCTGCTATGTTAAGATATTGTCGCTTCTCTGGTAGGTAAAGTTTCAGTTACTGCTATGTTCAACTGTTGTCGTTTCTCTGGTAGGTAAAGTTTCAGTTGCTGCAATGTTCAACTATTGTCGCTTCTCTGGTAGGTAAAGTTTCAGTTGCTGCTATGTTCAACTATTGTCGCTTCTCTGGTAGGTAAAGTTTCAGTTACTGCTATGTTCAACTATTGTCGCTTCTCTGGTAGGTAAAGTTTCAGTTACTGCTATGTTCAACTGTTGTCGCTTCTCTGGTAGGTAAAGTTTCAGTTACTGCTATGTTCAACTGTTGTTACTTCTATGGTAGGTAAAGTTTCAGTTACTGCTATGTTCAACTATTGTTACTTCTCTGGTAGGTAAAGTTTCAGTTACTGCTATGTTCAACTATTGTCGCTTCTCTAGGTTATAAAGTTTCAGTTACTGCTATGTTAAACTGTTGTTACTTCTATGGTAGGTAAAGTTCCAGTTACTGCTATGTTCAACTATTGTCACTTCTCTGGTAGGTAAAGTTTCAGTTACTGCTATGTTCAACTGTTGTCGCTTCTCTGGTAGGTAAAGTTTCAGTTACTGCTATGTTCAACTGTTGTTACTTCTATGGTAGGTAAAGTTTCAGTTACTGCTATGTTCAACTATTGTTACTTCTCTGGTAGGTAAAGTTTCAGTTACTGCTATGTTCAACTATTGTCGCTTCTCTAGGTTATAAAGTTTCAGTTACTGATATTGTTCAACTGTTGTCGCTTCTCTAGGTTATAAAGTTTCAGTTACTGCTATATTCGACTGTTGTTACTTCTATGGTAGGTAAAGTTTCAGTTACTGCTATGTTCAACTATTGTCGCTTCTCTGGTAGGTAAAGTTTCAGTTACTGCTATATTCAACTATTGTCGCTTCTCTAGGTTATAAAGTTTCAGTTACTGCTATGTTCAACTGTTGTCGCTTCTCTGGTAGGTAAAGTTTCAGTTACTGCTATGTTCAACTATTGTTACTTCTCTGGTAGGTAAAGTTTCAGTTACTGCTATGTTCAACTATTGTTACTTGTCTAGGTGGTAAAGTTTCAGTTACTGCTATGTTCAACAATTATCACTTCTCTAGGTTATAAAGTTTCAGTTACTGCTATGTTCAACTGTTGTCGCTTCTCTAGTTTATAAAGTTTCAGTTACTGCTATGTTCAACTGTTGTCGCTTCTCTGGTAGGTAAAGTTTCAGTTACTGCTATGTTCAACAATTATCACTTCTCTAGGTTATAAAATTTCAGTTACTGCTATGTTCAACTATTGTCGCTTCTCTGGTAGATAAAGTTTCAGTTACTGCTATATTCAACTATTGTCGCTCCTCTGGTAGGTAAAGTTTCAGTTACTGCTATGTTCAACTAGTGTCGCTTCTCTGTTAGGTAAAGTTTCAGTTACTGCTATGTTCAAATATTGTCGCTTCTCTGGGTTATAAAGTTTCAGTTACTGCTATGTTCAACTATTGTCACTTCTCTAGGTGGTAAAGTTGCAGTTACTGATATGTTCAACTGTTGTCACTTCTCTAGGTGGTAAAGTTGCAGTTACTGATATGTTCAACTGTTGTCACTTCTCTAGGTGGTAAAGATTCAGTTACTGCTATGTTCAACTATTGTTACTTGTCTGGGTGGTATAGTTTCAGATGTTGCTGCTATGTTCAACTATTGTTACTTGTGTGGGTGGTAAAGTTTCAGATATTGCTGCTATGTTCAACTATTGTTACTTGTCTGGTTGGTAAAATTTCAGATGTTGCTGCTATGTTCAACTATTGTTACTTGTCTAGGTGGTAAAGTTTCAGATGTTGCTATGTTCAACTATTGTTACTTGTCTGGGTGGTAAAGTTTCAGTTATTGCTATGTTCAACTATTGTTACTTGTCTGGGTGGTGAAGATTCAGATGTTGCTGCTATGTTCAACTATTGTTACTTGTCTAGGTGGTAAAGTTTCAGATGTTTCTATGTTCAACTATTGTTACTTGTCTGGGTGGTAGAGTTTCTGTTGCTGCTATGTTCAACTATTGTTACTTGTCTGGGTGGTAAAGTTTCAGATGTTGCTGCTATGTTCAACTATTGTTACTTGTCCAGGTGGTAAAGTTTCAGATGTTGCTATGTTCAACTATTGTTACTTGTCTGGGTGGTAAAGTTTCAGTTATTGCTATGTTCAAAAATTGTTACTTGTCTGTGTGGTAAAGTTTCAGTTATTGCTATGTTCAACTATTGTTACTTGTCTAGGTGGTAAAGTTTTAGTTACTGCTATGTTCAACAATTATCACTTCTCTAGGTTATAAAATTTCAGTTGCTGCTATGTTCAACAATTGTCACTTCTCTGGGTGGAAAAGTTACATTTGTTGCTATCTTCAACTATTGTTTCTTGTCACTTTTTTATTAGAGTATCACATCATATAGGAAATCATGGGTTAGAAAAAAGGAATGACAAAGGAGAAAGATTAATACAATTCTGTGAAGAAAACAGGCTGATAATATGGAACACCTACTTTGAGCAAGAGAAAAAAAGAATCTATACACACAGAAAAGCCTTGAAGATATATGAAAAGGAATTAAATAGATTACATAATGATAAAAGATAGTTTCGTAACAGCGTAAAAAAGCCAAGACCTATCCATGAGCAAATATTAACTCAGATCACAATATTGTAATGATTAAAATTAAAATCAAACAATAGAGAAACAAGCAAGAGACTAATTCATCAACAATATCACTAGATATAACAGCTGCAAATCAAAAAATTATTTTTTGGGGGGAATAGACTACAAGAACTAACGTCAGACATATGCTGTTGTCTGTTGTGTTGTCCACTCATATTATTAACGGAGAGCCAAAATTCGAGCTCTTCCCGTCATACCATTAAATCTTAGACCACAACATGCAGGTATAACTGACCCCAAACATGATTTTCCTTCCCACTTATTGTATAGAAACTACACTAATGTCCAATATTGCTGATCTTTTCTTTGCTCATTCAAGGGTCCGGGCTGTTCACGTTGGAAAAAGTGTTCCAATTGCTGCTTTTATTGTAGTCCACGATAGGGTAAATGAAACACTCTTTTTTCTCGATGAGGTAAGTTCGCTTTATTCCATCAAATTTTGCAGTCATCTTTATTTCTTATTTACCAAATTCATGATCAATTTGTTCATTAAGAAACAAAGAAAGTTTTTCTTTAAATTAAATAATTCGTATTTAGCTGTAAGATAATACTGGAATATTAGAAATACAGTTGGAGTATTTTCTCACACAAAGTCAGTCTCTATCATGTGTTAATGATTTATTGCGGTTGTTTATCGTGTACTATCTGTAACAAATATCAACTCTTTCATTTACTTACAGAGTTGGCTTGATATCGCTATTGGTTTACCTGCAGATATGGGTATTGATGGTGTCGTTATTGCGGGAGATCCTGAACTTATAAGTAGCAGTAATTCTGTAAATGATTGCACCGCCTTCGAAGATTACATAAATACAACTCTGAAACCCTACCTCTTAAAACTGAACACACGAATAAATGATTGTAACATTCGAATATGTGGTGGTCAGGGCAGGTGTGTCAAAAGTGAGTATGTCCCAGATATACCATATATCCTGGGAATAAAAATTGAGAATGGAGATATCCGTAAAGAATTTAGAAAAAATGGATACACTGAATTTTCGTGTCAGTGTTACGACAATTGGAGCGGATCGAATTGTTCAACATATTATAATTAAAACAAATTATAATAGAAGACGAAAGCGATTATTAAAACTATTCAAAGTAATTACAAAGATAATTTTATTTTAAAATGAGGTCTTTATCATACTTTATGACGTGCAAACCCCCGCTCCCCACAACACACCTAACACCAAAAAAAAATAAAAAGAAACTGTTTAATTAAAATTAAAGAACATTACCATAAACTGTGTACGGTTTTTTTTTCATGTATTTGTTTTATAAGTATTTTTTTTCTTCGTTTAAAGTCGTTCACAAAATGTTAACTGAATAGCGATAATATTAAGGTCGCTGTGTTTTCAAGTAGCTACCACGCAAGTCAATTTTACTTCAAATACAATGTCTAATGGCATCAGGTCTAATGGCATCAGGTCTGGTGATTTCCCACATCTTATGACTCTATTAATCAGGTTAAATTTACTCTAAAAGAGAAGTTAAATTGTCGAATAACAAATTATTTCCCACAATTTCCCAGCTGCCTGTATTTCCATGTTCAGATTGACTTACTGACTAAATTCATGTTGGAATTAAGCCTCGTTCCTCGTACTCTTTCCGTCGATCTCGTTTTCGTTGCCAGTATTGACTTCACTATTTCTAACTCTATGAATCCCTTATTAGTTGTGTGAATTCTAGTATAGCATTGTCTAGTGAATTGGTCTATTAAGATTGGTTTATTATTGGTCTATTATTAAGGTAGGATAGGAGCCGCGATAGCTCAGTGGTTAGTGAACTGGACTACAAAGGACAAGAGATCCCAACCGACGGCTTCCATTTTCACCGGATTTTTTTTTTTAAAGTAAAGCGGCACGGGCGTAATACCGACCACATTACCCCAAATAAATGAATATCATCTTCTGTTATATTATATGTGCATAAAGATCCATAAATCTTGCCCAAACTAACAAGTCTGAGTGCTTCCATTTGATGATGATTGACAACAATATACTAGTGTGGTTCAACAGTTGTTACTACTATTGTTACTTTCAAATATTATTTACAGGACTACACAAGACGTACACCATAGACAGATTAATCAGGAGAACAACTCTGTATACTTAGGTTTAAATGTTAAAGCATACATTCCACACAATTTAGTATGAGCCTATTATCAACAAGTAAACACTCTGATCCTAACACGTCGTTGCTACTGCTATGGACATGCGGTTTTTATTCTCCAGTACTACGGACCTCATCAGACCCTATAAATAGAAAAAACGTAGTAATGATAACTTGTTATAGTTCATGAATCAGTTTCAGTGTTACATCACGAAAGTAGGCAGTGATCATAGAAGCGCACCTACAGGGTGTTTTTAAAGTCGCAGTGCAGTGAATTTCTACTCTCGGAAGAAAAAGCGTCACCAGAAATGCGGTTAACTAATGCGTCACACAAATTGTAAAATAAATGGTATTATTCAAATATGCTTGACTGCTATCGGCGAGCTTATAATGGGTAATGTTGGTATTAACACAATAAAGTTGTGCCTAAAGCATATGTTGAAAATGTCCACCACGGGCCTCAAGACATGTCGTGATTCGTCTTTCCATATTTGCGAAAACCTTCAGAATAAATGTCTGGTGATATTTGTTTAATCTTGTCTACTATTTCAGTCTTTAGGTCATTAATTGTCTGCGGATTATTTTCATAAACTTTCCCCTTCAATGCCCCCCACAGATAATAATCTGGGGGTGTTAGATCTGGTGAACGAGCAGGCCAGATTCCACGTGAAATAATGCGATTTGCAAATATGCTTTCTAAATAATTGAGTGTTGTTGTGGCTGTGTGTGCTGTTGCCCCATTCTGCTGAAACCAGGATTCCATAATTTCCCGTTATGTAAGGTGTGCTATGAACGGTTCCAGAATTAAAGTACGGTAACGTTCTGCATTTATTGTTTCATTAAAAAATATAGGTCCTATTATCCGCATACGACTTATAGCGCACCACACTCCGACTTTTTGATCGTAAAGCGGCACTTGATGAAATTCATGGGGGTTTTCACTGCTCCACAGCCGATTGTTCTGACTGTTCACATAACCGGATAAATGAAACCAGGCCTCATCAGTGAAAAAAGGGACGTCAAGGATGGCAGCGACATGTTCATAAATAAAATTCTGAAACCACATGCAGTAGTTTAAACGGGATTCATAATTTCTTTCTTGGAGTTGAGGCACTTCAGTTAATTTGTATGGACGATAGTGTAGTTCACTTCTTAAAACCTTGTGAACAGAACTCTTAGATATTTGCACCTGTTGAGACAAGTGGTTTAAAGATGCATTTGCACTCATTGTAATTCTGTCTTGGAGTTCCATAATTTGGTCTTGTGAAATTGAAGGTCTTCCAGATCTGTATGCATCTACCACACTACCGGTTTCACGAAACTTTTTGATCAATTTTGTAACAGAATTTCGGTGAGGGACTTGTGAGTCTGGAAATTTCCTCACGAATTGTCTAATGACCTCATCCGTATATTTACCGCCATTACGAAAGACATGCTCAACCAGAAATACCCTGTTTTCAATCGTCAACACCATTTCCTTCAAGCAATGAGACAGTGAAAATAGCGTAGTGCCCGTCCTTTACGTAAATAAAACCTTAAAGGAAGCAGCGGTTTGTTCATAAGTGTGGTTTACAAAATTGTGGTACGTAGATGATGATTACGTCATTTACTGAATATTAGAAATATTCACTGCACCGCGACTTTAAAAACACCCTGTATAATAGCAATGCTATCAATAGATCATCTTATTTTAAAACTGTTATATCCCTAAGATGTTCTTGTCCCAAGGATGAAGATTAGCGGAAGCGAGGGATGTACTATCCGGCGATAAGGAAAGATATACCCCTCAATTCCTGAACGGACTGCCTCTGATTGCTTGTGACTTAATAGTTCATAACTAGTTCATAGGTGGCCTTTTTCTGTGCAGTTGAATAATATGTTCTCTTTGAGTTAACCAAGGGGTCGATTCTATTACCGTTCCAATTCCGTGAAAACCACACAAATAACAACGTGACTGCCTCATACAATCATAATCTATTAGATGGATGGATTTAACTGTTCTTCCTGCTAGGCGACTCTTTATGAAACCACCACACGAATTTCCTTTATATTGGTGCTGAATTAACGAAACTATAAAAGTCAGAGAAGCTACAGAAATTATTGCCTGTTAATTTAATAGCATTGTTTTATATCACCAGTGAGGAATAAAATGGGAGATAAAATTTTTGGGTTTGACGTTAAAATAAAGACAAGTCATTCTTTTGAACTACTTTAACGTTCGGTCACAACTGAATGAAATCTTGACTTACTCTTCTTTAATTGAGAAATGTTCGGCCCTTAACGGCAGTTCAACAATGTCTGCACAATACTTTAGATGCTTAGACTTTTGGTAAGAACAAGTTTCAAAAGTCAACGTCAACTTTCTGCTGTAAACTTTATAGAACCTAATATTGGAAGGCCCCACAGACTCGACATATAGAAGGCTTACATTAAAATCTATTGTCCTTTCGAGCCGAAGACGGCACATAGGGCAGAACCACAATCTCAAAAACAGAAACTTTACGTGCCAAAATGACACATATTGCAGAAATCTCTGCTTCTTAAATCTATGTCTCTGTTTCCATAAAAATACTTTTTTACAATGACAGCTTGTCAAGCCATCGATCAACCTCCTTAGTCGCCTCTTACGACACGCCTGGAAGGTCACAGTGTCACTATTCTTTACTTCCCTCATAATGAGGCCTCGGTAACACACGGGAATTACTTTAAAATAGACAGTCTAAAATTGTGTCACAGTCTCAAATCACTTTACTGATCATAACCAAAAGAGTTGTCAGCGGTGGTTGGCATCAATTCCATGCAGTTAAGTCTAGGGTTGCCAGATTTAAAAAAAAAAAAAAAGGAGTACTTTTACGCTGAATTTTTTTTTCTTTAATTTTAATTACATATTTACGAACAAATGATTTTGTATATTGTTACCGGTAGTGACAATGAATTCGCCTTTATATTCAAACAAATTTATGAAAAATTATATACAGAAACTAGAAATAAAACAATGCTCATATTCTGCAAAGACAATTTTCTTATTTAAATTTAAAAAAAACTCTCACCTAGTGTTTCTAGAGGCATTTTAATTGTATTTGCTTGAGGATTTGCCAGCTTTCAATAATCTTGCATCAGTTTTGATAAATTTAAAAAATCAGCACATGAATTGTCAAAATTAACCATGACTCTGAGCTCTGCTTCAATCAGTTCTTGGCTACACCTATTTCTTGTGTCATTCCATTTGTTTTTCATTAAGGAGAATATCCTCTCAACAAAGGCATTTGATCCTGGTATGCTAAATAAAAATCCAATAATCTTTGAAATGTTTAGCACTTTATGTTCTGGCACAACAGAAAAAAAAATGTAACCAGTTTGTGATATCACTGTTATCTTTGTTAATACTTTCACATAGAACACTCTGAAAGTCACAGAACTCTTCATACATGGCATCAACACATATGTGATCTTTCAATTTCAGAATACACACTGCAGTTTCCAAATCTTCAAAATGAATTTCTTTATCCAAAGCAAAAGCTGCCAATGATGAATATGGATTATTGGCAGTCACATCAAACCTTTTGTCAAGATACTGAAGCATATCATTGTAAAATTTGTTAAAATCACTTGATATTTTTTTTTGCAGTGTTACAGACAAATCATTAATAAGTTCATTTGCATTGCTGCCATAAAAACTGTCTTTTATTCTCTGTTTAAGCTTTTCGTTCAAAATGTACATTTGTTTGAATGTCCCCAAGACACTCAATTCACAACTTTCTAGTGTTTTGTTAACAGCATCCAACAAGTTTCCAACATTGTTTACAAAGTGAAAATAAATCTCTAGCAAAATGGCTTGCTCAGGGTCATCAATAAGAAAAACAGATTTCAATAATTTTGGGCAGTCATCAATACTCTGGAAGTAACTTTTGATTGCACCCCAATTTAGGAGAAGCCTATTTACAGCTGGAGTCAAAGACAGCCACCTCGTTGGAACATGTCTCAATATTTCAGACCATTCTAATTCCACAAAATTAAAAAATGATTTCAGTTCCTCTCTTCTTTTTTTCCTGAAACTGAGAAATGATTGTAAATTTTGAGGACTATGCTCTCTACATCAATATCCAATTTGTCTGTAGCATACTTGATTGCATTATGAAGTATGTGATTTGTACAATTGGCCTTCAATATATTTTCATTCTTTTTCAAAAGTAATTGAAATACAGAATGTCTAATTCCAAAATTGACACTTGCATTGTCTGCACTATATGATGAAATGTGATTTATATCAAGATTATGTCTTTCTAAACTCTGCAGCACTAGCTGACTAAATCCACAAGCAGTTTCATCAGCATTTTCAATAAAATCCAGAAGTTTATTCTGCACTCCTTTCACTGAGTCAAAGTAGCGAAGGCAAACTGGAAACATCTTCCTGTTTCCCTTATTCGAGGCATCTGTTGCCAATGGAAAAAAAAATCTCACACCTTGTTCTGAACACTTTAAAATATCTAAAAAATCATTGACACTTCTGGGTGCTAAAACATTCTTGACAAGCATTCCAGCTTTAGTGCGCCCACATGATACTTTTGAAGCAGTCACAGAATCGTTAAAAATGTGTGTCACAAGCTTATTTCCACAGTCCAAGCTAGAATAACTTTGATTATGTTTGACTGCATGATAAACCAAAGCCAGTTCACTCGCGACAACATTATCGTGTTCTGATGTATTGTTTACATTTACAAAATAATGTGAAAATTTGTTTACACTAACATCATCAGATTTTTCTTTTAGTTTATGCGTTTTAGATTCTGAATGTTGTTATAAGTCACTTTGTCCACCATGAGAAATACTAAAGTCTTTTCTGCATAACACACAGAAAGCTCGATGTTCGTTAGGTCCTGGTTTAACCCATGAAAACGATTCTTCCCACACTTTACGGTAACTTTGATTGTGTTGTAGTTGTAATTTTAATTTCTTCTTTGGAGGAGACTTCTTTAAATCCATATCACTCATTATAAAATAATGTTAACAAACTTTAAAATAAACTTACTAATAATATGTAGATGCGAGGATTGAATTGGATGGAGCGGTGAAACTGTGTTTACACATCGACGATCGGAAATAAATTGATTCTTGTCGTGGGCTAGGACGGAAATTACATCGCTTCAATATTTTAGCGCGGAACTACAATTTGCGCACTTAAAAGTATGATCCAGAAACAATTATACACAACAAACCGCCGAATGGTTTAATAAATATTATTTACTACGAATTTATATATTATTTAATCGATATTTAAAAAAAATATTTACGTGAGCGTTAAAATACGGTGTTTTAGCGACTCCGGGCAAAGATAAAACGGAGTCATCGAATTACGTGAAAAAAACGGAGAAATCCGTAAAAAACGGTGTATCTGGCAACCCTAGTTAAGTCATGTAAGTCTGTAGTCAATGAAAAACTACAAGTTATTTCCAACCTCACCTGTTTCTTCTTTGGACATATTTACTACTGTTCAATGCCAATCTATTAATTATTCTCTTTTACCTATATCGAACACTTGTTCTACTCTACGACCGAGGAGGCATCGTTTCTATTTCAAAATTGTCAATATCACTTATGTAGCTAAGAATTATCTTGGAAACTAAAAGTTCAAAGTGGATGTTAAAAATAGAAACGGGATGTGCTACTACCATGGAGCAAACCTAAAGCTATGCTTACACCATTTCTTGAACATAGACTCAGTTTATAAAAATTTAAAAAAAAACGGCAATTCGTAGCGACTAACAACTAACAGTAGATTTACTGCACAACTAACAACTGATATTTTCGGTAAAGTTCAAGAATTAATAGCTAAGCCTCGGCACTAACTTTCCAAAATAAACACGAACTGTAAACGTTTTCTATTTTCAAATCATATTGCTCTTATTGGATGTAAACCAACATTCAAAAAGTCACCAATCATGGTGGATGGACTAACATAAGTAGCGGCCCATGATCAGGCCAAAACGTGCCACTGGTCATTGGAGGGTATTCACGTTGCTGTTGTCAGTTTGGACACATGATAATCTCTCAAAATGATAATTTCCAGCGACACCTTACCTGATCAGTTGTCACCCCGGCCACAAAAGATAGAATCTTACGTTTGCTTTGTTACGGAAATGATAAAGTTCAACTGGTAGTAATGTGCACTCAACGAATAACATCACCGTCGCTACTTTAAATTTGTGAATATCAAGAGAGTAAGCGCAAACCAATGCAGGTTTGCTATATATATCTATACAATGACAATATAATCATTGCATATTCTTAAGTTAATTGAAGTCTTGTGGACATGTTCTGCAGCTAATTGAAATTGTGTGTACATATTATGAAGCTAAACAGAGTGGACACTCATTTTGCCATAGTGGATAAGAGAAGAAACACACAAACGCCCCAGGAGTACTTATCATTGAGCCCATCAAAAGTACAGTACTGGGATATCTACCTGTTAATAGGAGGAGAACGCGTGGCCAAATCGATAACTCGTCGTGCTCCAAACCAGGAGAAGTCGAGTTTTGAATACCACGTTTTTCGTATCGGAGGTAAACTAAAAACTCAGACCTCAATACCTCGTCACTACAGGTCAGGATAAGCGTTTTTTTTTTTCATGCTGTCCTATATTTCCATCCGGCAGATCCCAGTAACGGAACAATGATGTAAAGATAGTTTTGTGGCCAATAATCATCCGCAAACGTGTTAATATCACAAAAATAAATATACACCTCCAACAATAGCTACCAGCACTAAGGATGTCCACGATCAGTTTAAAGTTGTATTTATGAAATTAATTTTTTTTAAATCGCCAGCCAGCTGCCTGGACCAGAGAGGGGAGTATAGAATTGTTGAGCGGATCCCTCTTAAGCATGTTCGTAAGAGGCGACTAAGGAATGTTGAGCATGCGATTGGCTATCTTATATTGTAAAAAAAATAAGCCTGAAAAGCTTCACACGCATGGGTAAGTCAAAGAAAAGAAAAAAAGTAAATCCACCATCCAAGAAAGATATGGGCTCTCAGTCTAAGAGATGTATGACGCAATCAGGAGAAAACCGAACGGTGTCCTGATCCTCGATTCACCTTTTGTCTACCAGGATCTCCAGAATTGGCACCTGGAATGTCCGTACTCTAAATAGATAAAGAAAAGCTGCACAAATAGTAGTAGAAATAGCAATCTACAAAATAGATATTCAAGGAATGTGTAACACTAGATGGTTAGGAGCAGAAAAGATGAAACTAAACATATGATCAGAACACCAGGAACCTGAAACACAACATAGTGAATGTGTGGCTATAATGTTATCAAGGGAAGCACAGAAAGCACCGATAGAATAGGAAGCAGTAGGGCCACGTAAAAAGAGCAACATTTCAAACACCAACATTAACAAAATACATATTATCCAGTGCTACGCACCAACCAATGATAAGGAAGATTTAATTAAAAATGAATTCTATAAGCAGCTGCAATGTCAGATGGATGGAAGACGGCTAAAGATATTATAATCTTGATGGGAGATCTAGACTCAAAAGTAGGATCGAACAACAGAGGCTTCGAAGAGATCATGGGAAATATAGACTTGAGAAATGAATGAGAATGGAGAGATATTCGTGAACTTCTGTGCTCCTGAACAATACTCCAACATAACAGAAAATATAAAGCTACATGGGTATCACCACATCATAGGACGGAAAATCTGATTGAACAAATATGTATTAATGAAAAGTTTAAGTCATCCTTACATGATGTAACGTGATACCAACCACATCACCCAAATATGTTCAATGGTCATAGAAAAATATGGTCACTAACATCATATTTCCCATACGCCTAACAAGACGTGGTGGGTACCGTTACTTTACTTTTACATGATGGAAAAGTATATAGAAGAACGGATGTGGCTTCATATCATCATCTTCTGTTAGCCAAACTTAAACTTAAAATATATGCTACAACACATGAAGGTAGACGGTATTTCAATGTAGGATTGCTTTAAAGAGCAAGAAATTAAAGATACATTTTCAGTCACGATATCAAACAAATACAGAGTCCTCCAACAACTGGAAAATACAATTAATATAGAAGATCAATCGACATAGGTAAAGGATCTATGGAAAGAGAGATTAGAAGAAACCCTAGGGGAAAGAGAAGATCAGAATAAGGTATAAAAAGTAAAAAAAGTAAAGTACCCCCGTCACGCCAAGTGGCGTCTATCTGGAAATAAGGTGTTAGTGACCCTATATTTTACAGACCTTCAGCGCATGATTTTTGGGGTAATGTGGTCGGTATTACGCCCGTGCTGCATTACTTTCCCAGAAAAAAATCCGGTACCCATTTAAGGCTGGGTGAACCCGGAAGCCGTCGGTTGGGATCGAACCTTACCCCTTGTCCTTCGTAGTCCAGTTCACTAACCACTGAGCTATCGCGCGTCCCCTAGAATAAGGCATGGATGACAGTAAAGACCCTGGAGAAAATTAAAGAAAAAAGCAAAAGAATGCATTCATAAATACATGCAAAACAGAGGTACTAAAGCCAAGAGACAGGAAGCTTACACAGACGTGAACAAAGAAGTGAGAAGATGTATTGAAAAGGATAAGAGGAAATATATAGATAAACTATGTTTATAGCGGTTCTTACGGGTGTAGTTGCATGTTTGTTTCGTTTTCGCTGATTTTGGTTTTTATTTCAACCAATACTTGATATCCGGACGTAGAAGAGTTCTCACTAGTACTTCCTGAAGATACCGGCATGGTCTAAGCATTGTACAGTATACATTTTTAAAATTTATATTCATTGTTTATTTCTCAAATTCTTTCATTTAATGGCTACACCCAATGCTAGTACCTTTGGCAGTCGACCAAAATAATACAGTGCAGAACAATGCTAGATCTGTGTTTGAAACCGTGTTGTCGCTGAACGTCGATGCTGTGGATGGTCTAGACTCACGTGCACTTACTCGGTCGCACGGTCCAAAACCCTTTTCCACGTTATAAACTGGTCAACTCCAGTAAATAGCTCCGCAGCACGTGGATACACTGTGAGCCTTTTACAAATTAAATGAATTACGCGTCCTTGACGACAGACCGGCGAAAACAAACCGCCATTTTTTGACACGTTCAATAGCGCAATCAACAACAAAGATGAGTATCAGTGGTCAAATAAAGAAATTGTAACAAAATGCAATGAATCAAAAGAAGCAACGTGATTTACATCAAATAGAAAGCGCGTACAATCACGTGATACCTTCAAATATCAATAAAAACAAAGAAATAAACAGAAAAGTTCACTGGAAATCAGCACTTATCTGTGATTCCTCTGAAAAAGACAGCGAACAGGGCGCCATATTCCCCTTCCTCATTAGATTGATCGTTGCTGCACTGTTTCAGAGGAAGGTGATACTCAGATGTGGAAGTTGGTCTTCCGAGCCAACATCCATTTGTCCAGGGCTGCCACAAGGCTCACCATTGTCACCAGTTCTATTTAACGGGTACACAATAACGATCACGGAACAACAACTGGATGGGAGGGGAAGAACTATGACTTTTGCTGATGATATTCTGGTATATCGACAGGGAAGAGACAGACTGAGAATCGCATTCACAATGCAAGACGAACTCGATCGCATTTCTTCCTAGTGTGGGGTTTCAGGTACCTTGGTTAATGCATCAGTTTCATTGTTCTCCCTTAACAATCATATCGTTAATACGACCACACCGGTAGTACAAATGGGAGCTGATGGGGTGACCAGGGACAAGTTGATGACATACCTCGGAGTTAAGTTTGATCGCAGCCTGTGTTTTCGGGAACAAGTCGACCATATGATAAAAAAGTCCCGCAAAGGATTAGCCGTCTTGAAGGTCATGGCAGCTGCCATAATCGAGCACAGGCTACTTACTCTTCTGTTTCAGGGATTAGTCCTCGTGCCAATCGAATATACCCTGGCAATTCTTACTGTCAGTATGACTCAAATTGATAGGCTTGAGAAAATACAAAATGAAGCCATGCGCATTATCTTTGGATGTACAAGGGACACTCCCTGTGTAGCAATGAGGTATCTTCTTGACTTTCCAACCATGGATGACAGAATCAAGATCTGGAGAGCACGAGCATACCTGAAGATTAGTACAGGTAAAGAGCATCCATTGCACCACGTGCTCAACAATGGGAAAGGCGCCAGGCTAAAAAGAAGCAAATCTTGGGCGGGCCGAGCAGAAGATGTCATTAAACAGGTCTGTGGGCTTACCAATATCAGCTTTGGTGAGGAGTGGATACCGGTGCCAACGTCGTTCAGCGGGACTTTCTCGTGTATTGTCACACTCGACAGGAAAAGTAGGAAACAGAACCCGGTTGTGGTTAATGCTGAGGTCAACGGTCTCATCTGCGATAACACCGATGAGAAAGATGCAGTCATCTATACAGACGGATCTATAAGACGACACCAAAGAAGTGCATGGGCATTTACAGCACGCTCGGCAGGCAAAATAGTCTACGAAGGCAGCGGTGCATACGTCATGACCACGAGTAGCATGACAATGGAGGCGATGGCAGTGACCAAGGCATTCAAATGGTTAGAGTCACAAGACTACACCCACGTATGTATACTGAGTGATTAGATAAGCATGATAAAAAAAGTGGAGGCGGGCTCTGTACGCATGCAATGGGTAGAGTCGTTGCAGAAATCTAAAATACGTAAGGTCACCTTTGTCTTTGTCCCTGGACATGCGGGAGAACGGGGAAATGAAAGAGCGGACAGGTTGGCTAGCTGCGCTGTCGCTGAGGACGGGCAACCAATGGATCGAGCGGACATCATCAATGCCTTCCGAGATGTGGGAAGAGCACGGGACTTCGACAAACACAGATCCACGTCACTTCTTCGGATGATGGAAATGGGGGTTAAGATGGGCACAGCCAGAAATGAGAAACTTAGTGGCCGTGTAAGAAGACTTATCAACCAACATAGGACTGGAGTCGTCAGTCTCTGGACACTGCGGGAATTGCTGAGGAGGGGATCTGAGCACCTATGGGCATGTTCGGAGTGCAATGATGATGACCCGCAAATAACTAAATAACTCAATAACATGAAACCGTGTTATTGAGTGATTCAGAAACAGGATTCATGCGATAGTTTTTGTGGTGATAATGGTAATAATAGTAATAGTAAGTCCGGTGCTAAAAAACCCAAGACGCTCTGGCTTAGGTGTAGCTGGAGGATACCTCACAGAGGAGTCGAGTGGCAGTTATCCTGATAATGAAACTGGTACTGTGCAAGCCAATGCTGACAGGACAGGACATTTGACTAGGAAACCTGCTGATGCGTGGCATGAAGACAGAGATGAAGAGAATATTGGACAATCTGCCTTCCAGAATGTCTATTCTGAGAGTAAGCTAGATCTTCCTGATAATGCTTCACCCTTCCAGTGTTTTCACAGTCTCTTGTCTGACAAAATTGTTAACAGTCTGATCACAAATATTAACAATTTCTCTCAGAGTAAAATGGAGCTGAATACTCCTGTACGCAGGGTGTCCGGTTAGCGCAATCGATAGGCGGTTGGCTTACCACGGCAACAGCCGGGGTTCGTACCCTGGCGAGGACACCTGGGTTTTACTAATTCCCTAAAAATTAGTAGGAGCCGCGATAGCTCAGTGGTTAGTGAACTGGACTACTACGGACAAGGGGTAGGGTTCGATCCCAACCGACGGCTCCGGGTTCACCCAGCCTTAAATGGGTACCGGATTTTTTCTGGGAAAGTAAAAGCAGCACGGGCGTAATACCGACCACATTACCCCAAAAATCATGTGCTGAAGGTCTGTAAAATATAGGGTCACTAACACCATATTTCCCTATACGCCACTTGGCGTGACGGGGGGTACTTTTACTCCTGTACGCAGGTATTCAACTTTCACTAAAAGGACACTGCTGGACCGTAATATTTTTTTAGAGTTTCTGTCAGTTTCCTGATTGCCGTGGGACTGAACGAACCAAATTCTATAAAGTGATTACTGGTCCACTAAATTATACAAAAGTAGTCCTTGGTTTAGGTAGATGTTTAGTCGGACCAGACTTTTACTTATTTATCAATCTATTCACTATGCGGCTGGAAAATGTAAAGTCAAGCCATTCATAAATTCGCTGATAGAAGGTTTCCATGAAGAGCTCTTTAACCATTTAAAAACATATGCATTGATCAGATGCAGTAAAGAAAGTTAAGAGACAGCAGGTAGTAGAGTAATAACATAATATATGACAACTCAATTCACTATGTGGATGAATAGGAACTGGAAAAAAAATTGAATAATTAACAAAAAAAAATATAGCATTTTGACAGTTGGTTCCGTCAAATTACTCAAAATTAGATAACAAAATTCCGTTAAGTTTTATTTTAAAATTCCGTTTTTAAATCGGTAAATATTATGCATTTTTCTTTTACATGTCACATGAGCCTCTAGAAAATTGGATGTGGAAATGAAAGTATAGGTGCGAATAGAGAGTGTTTAACACACAAAATACGACCGTTCACGACAGGAAGTAGCCTATGAAATGACGAAATCCACGTTTGTGAACATATCCCCCAACTACCTCCAAACACTGAAAAGAATTTAGGTTGTTCAGTTGACAATAGGTAAGGTAGGATCTAGGTGACCTAAAAGAGCCAAATACCACGTACTTGAACATTTAACAAGGCTAGTTTCACTTCACAATTCATCATCATCATTATCATCATGTAAAATGCCTGCAAAAACAAAGAATCAGACAAGGCTGTGTTCTGTCGCCGGATATGTTTTCACTTTACGGCGAACAAATGAGATCAAAGTAAACACAAAAGGAATTAAAGTCAACGGTCACAACAATAATAATTAAATAATTTGCGATATGCGGATGACAGTCTTAATAGCAGAGACAGAGAATGAACTACAAGAAATGATAGCCATAACAGTAAAAGAAACCAACAAAAAAGGTCTCAGTCTGAATAGTAAGAAAACAGTAGTAATGATCATATCAAAGAAACAATCATTACAATCATGCAGCATAAAAATAAACAGGACAAATCTGAAACAAGTGCAATGCGTCAACTGCTTTGGCACAATAATAACATGAGATGGAAGATGCACCACAGAAATAAAAAGCATAATAGCTGAGGCCAAAATAGCAATTCAGAAAATGAAAAATATCTTATGCAACAAATCTATGTCAATATAAGTGAGAAAGAGAGTTCATCGGTGCTATATATAACCAATTCTGACCTATGGAAGCGAATCATGGACAGTAGACAAGTAAATGAAAAGATGATTAGAGGCCACAGAGATAGAATTTATCAGAAGAATGTTGAAAGTTCCCTGGACAGCTAAAAAGACAAATGAAGAAATTCACAAAGAGCCCAAGACAAAAAAGGAACTCCTAAAAAACATCAGAAAGAAACAATCAACATTTTTCGGGCACATCATGAGAAGAGGAACGTTGGAATACTTGGTTACATCTGGCAAAATAAAAGGAAAGAGAGATCGCGGACGAAAAAGATAGAAGATAGTGGAAAGCTTGGTGTCATGGCATGGAAAACAGTCAACAACAGAACTGATACGATGCACTGTAGATAGAAGTTTGTGAATGGCATGATCGCCTACGCCAATCGGTATGGCACATGATGATGAAAATGTCTGCTGACGTAGGTTGTCATGTCTCACCACACATCTCTATCTCGACAGTTATTTATCATTTCTTTTGTTGACCTTCTGCTAAGATATTCTCTTAAGCTGTCTGGTATCTTTTCTCTTCGCTTCCCGCTATCTCTTCGTCCCTCAATTTTCCCTGTTGTAACAATATATTCCAGCTGTTTCCGTCTCATTGCATGGTTTTAACAAATGATGATTGTTTATTCCTAATATTGGAAATTAGCTCTCTTTGGCCTCTATCAGATCACTTTCATTACTTTCCTTAGCTGTCCATGGTATTCTCAACATTTTTCTGTAAAACCACATTTCTACAGCCTTCAGTGATTTATCTTGTCTATTGTTCTATTGTCAATAATTTACATCAATATGTTCCCAATTCAGCTGCCGTTAATAATATTTATGTCAATGCACCACCATTTAGTTATATTTATTTACTCTTCGCACTCCTCATTTCACATCTTCTATTGTTCTTTACTTATATTATATTTTAACAGTTTAAAAAATTTAAAGCTGTTATTTGTAGTAGTAATGTCGGTGTTAGGAAGAAACATAAATATACATTTTTATGACCATATAATGATACGGGAACAGCTGGAATATATTGTTACAACAGGGAAAATTTAATGACGAAGAGATGGAGGGAAGCAAAGAAAGGTCTTGGTATAAGGTCAACAGCAGAAATGATAAATAACTATCGAGATCGAGAGTTGTGAAGAGACATGATTACCTATGCCAACAGGTATGGTACTTGATGAACTATGAAAAGTCAAATTAGCCTTGTTAAATGTTCAAGTACGTGGTATTTGGCTCATTTAGGTCACCTAGATCCTACCTGACCTATTGTCTACTGAACAACCTAAATTCTGGTCAGTGTTTGGAGGTAGTTGGGGGATATGTTCACGAACGTGGTTTTCGTCATTTCATAGGCTACTTCCTGTCGTGAACGGTCGTATTTTGTGTGTTAAACACTCTCTATTCGCACCTATACTTTCATTTCCACATCCAATTTTCTAGAGGCTGCTGGAACACGTACAATTAAAATGCATAATATTTACCGATTTAAAACGGAATTTTAAAATAAAACTTAACGGAATATTGTTATCTAAATTTGAATAATTCGACGAAACCAGTTGTTTAAATGCTCGATGTTTTTGTTAATTATTCAATTTTTTTTCCAGTTCCTATTCGTTCACATGGTGAATTGAGTTATCATATTATGTCTCTTATTTCTCTCTCTCTCTCCCCCCCCTCTCTCTCTCTCTCTCTCTCTGTCTTGTCTCTAGCACTTTCTCTCGTCTCTAACTGTTTAAATGAAATCCCAGTTTTTCCATTTATTGCCGGCTTGTCTCTTTTGTCAACGCACTGTCCGGGTAACGATTAATTTTCCTCACGAAGGTAACTGAAGGTTACTTTCTCTCTCTCCACTTCTAGACAAAATCAGAATGTGGATATGACAACACCTAACATTGATCTTTTTCTTCCCCTCAATCAGCAATGATTAACTTACATTAGTTTCGTTAATACCCTGTGCCGGTAGTATTTGATGCATTGAAATACGAGAAACCGGCTTTTTCTTTATCAAAAGTATTATTAACGAAAAAAAAACAACTCATTAATTTGATCCAGGCCAACTTCTGTTATTTCTCTGAACATGTATCCCTTACTGACCTGCTGAGTCCGTCGTAAGTTAAGGGCTTAACTTGAAAACACACGTTGGGGGTTTAGTCCGGCTGATGTTTCCCCAACGTGTTTGATCGCTAAGGTCTCACATGCGATCTTTTAGGGTCTAACTATAAATTTTTAGCTGCGTACAATTTTAGCAAGTACCTATATGATCTTATCCTCCTCGTTGAAACGAAAACTTTACACAACTTTTAAAAAAATATAATCCGTTTGAAAACACTATTTAAAAGATGGATCGATGGAATTTTGGAAGCACCAGGAAACATAGCAGCAGAGGTGAACAGAAGAGCAAAAGACCGCAAATTATATCTCCCCTCGACTCTGAAAGGCAAATGAGGAAGGAAAGAAGAAGAAGAAGAGGGTAACCTCAAGAGAAAAACGGACAATCTGCTTCATTGTTGCCGAATCTATTCTTAATAAATAATTTGCAGCTGGAAGAGGACTTATCGGTCCATATAATCAAATGACAAACAACGAAATGTACACGGTTTTACCAATAGTCTTATTGTTCCAGTTATTCTTGGACAACCTATGTAAAGCAGGAGAGAAGGCTAAATGGATTCCATATGCGATGTCTACGCCGTATTCTTGGTATCACCTGGAAGGATAAAGTGACAAACGTTGACGTCATGACTTGCACAGGCCTACCGAATATCTACACACTGATCAAACAACGTAGGTTAAGCTGGCTCGGCCACGTACACCGTATGAAAGATGGCCGCATACCGAAAGATATACTATACGGACAACTGGCATATGGTAAAAGAACTAGGGGACGCCCAAAACTCCGATGTATAGATGTGTGTAAACGCGACATGAGGACTCTGAACATAAACCCGGCAGCATGGGAAGACATAGCTGCAGACTGCAATCTCTGGAAACACACTCTAAAGGTTCACCTCAAAGAAGAAACAGACAGATTCACGGTGAAAGAGATTACACAACGAAAGAAAAGAAAAGAAGAGAAAAAAATAAAATTTCTAGGGGCGCTGAAAAATCCATAGTCAACTATGACTGACAGAGGCAACTATTGTTCCATAAGTGAGAAATCACTTTGTGTCTATGTTGGTTTAATTATAAAAAAAATGTCGCGTTAATCACCAAACGGGCTACACACCACACGGACATGGTAGATAATTTAAAAACAAACCCCTCCACTTCCCCTGTACTTTCACTTCGTGTCGAGATATATGCAATGTCATGACGATTTATATTACCTTAAGCATTGGACATACTGATACCTGCATTTTATCACAAATAAATATACGTACATATCACCACTCTGCATATTTTTAAAGTCTGTTACTAGAGGCAGTGCTAGGAGGTGGAGTAGTAATGCTTAGCGATGGCTGGACTATCTTTTTTATTTTAATTTTGTTACCAGATGTATTGTAAGGTCGATGTTGGTAGAGACAATAACATTAGGATTTATTACTTTTTAAATTTTCTATACGAAGACAGTCCATTATATGTTATTAGTATCACGAGAACATTTTTTTCCATACATTCGTTATCTTTGGGTGAAATGGGGCGGTTGCTGACCCCCCCACCCCACCCCACCCCACCCCACCCCACCCACCCATGTGATCGATAAAATATCTGGTGCTCACCTACAGACCTCGTTATAGTCACTCATCTGACAGATTACAACTTATCTATTTCTTGACATTGGGAACATCATCTTGACTTGCGAATGAGGCGACCGTTATCTTC
This sequence comes from Megaustenia siamemsis, assembly GCA_032433765.1. Lineage (NCBI taxonomy): Eukaryota > Metazoa > Mollusca > Gastropoda > Stylommatophora > Ariophantidae > Megaustenia > Megaustenia siamemsis. The sequence continues at coordinate 43,868,603 of JAVIAB010000047.1, forward strand.
CCCGAAGCGCATGTTTTTGTTTTTTGAATGGGTCTCCACCTTCCCTCTCCCCACGCACCTCTCTGGCTTTTGAACATATGGAGAGTCGTTAGTTAGATATAATAGTATGTTCAAAGAACGTTTATTTAATGGATTGTGCATTTTAATGCGCGTTCTAACTACACAAGCAGGCCTCCCCTTTATCGCGTTATCCACGATTATCTCCCCCTTACCAATACGTTTTAATTTTCTCGATTATCCTCCCTTGCTCCCATACAAATATCAGGGTGGTAATGATACACTTTCCGGGCGGTATTACTCCAAAAAGGTACTATAGTCCGTTAAGAAATTCATAATCACACCTGAATTAGTTTTGCGTGATAACCGCTTGTTATTTTGTTTTCAAAATTTGCATGCTATCTTAGAATATTGATGACGCAAAGATTTTGGTATTTTTTATTCCACAAACACAGCAGAATTTGCACATCAGCGAATTCCTTTGATCTTTTATGACGATATCACACAAGTTGATTCAAATTTTAGAGTTTACAGTAATCGTATTAAATTGTCCAGTCTACTGCAATTCTTGTCAGAGGCGTATCTACATAGTGCTTAATTGTGGGTGTTGTTCGTTATGTGTATTTGCAAACATGAATTCAATTGGTTACAATTGCTGATATAGTAAAAAAAAAGTAACCTTTTGCATAGTTATAAATTTGCATTTCAAACTCATTGTAATTTAGATATAAATGTTGGTATTTAAAGTCAACAAATTGTCTACTGAGTCTTCACAAAATTAATAAAGATACGCCTTCCCTTCGGTAATTAATGCCCAGGCCGTGGTGCGTCATGTCGTTCAATAACAATTCAGTTTTGTGCACGGGATTTTCCTGAACTTAGTGTTTCTGCAATAGCCAAACTATTTTACGTGAACGACCGCACCAAATTAATGTATATATCCTAAAATGGTGTCAAATTCGAACAGGATGAATTTAATATAGCATAAAGAAGAAAACTTTTAAACTAGATCAAATTTCTCCGAGCAAAAAATATTTCTATAACGTCATCAATATTCTAAGATTCCATGCAAAATGTGAAACCAAAATAACAAGCGGTTATCACGCAAAACTAATTCAGGTGTGATTATGAATTTCTGAACGGACTATACTAATGCAGCAGGATAGATGTAACGATAGAAATTTGGCAGAATAGAGATAATGACAGAAATGTCACAGGATACAGTGAATGATAGAAATGTAGTATAATAAAGGAACGACAAAAAATGTAGCAGGATAGAGATAATGAAAAAAGAAATGTAGCAGGTTAGAGGTAACGAAAAAAATGTGTATATATATATATATATATATATATATATATATATATATATAGAGAGAGAGAGAGAGAGAGAGAGAGAGAGAGAGAGCGAGAGAAATAACAGCATTTATTAAAATAGAGAAAGCACACATTAGTATCCAGTAGTTAAAACACGATGCTATTTTGAAGGAATTACTGACCGTTTACTGACATGTCAGATGGACTAGTTAACTAGGACAGACAAGAGACATCTGGTGACATGAGAAATTGGCAGTCATCATAATTTAGTTAGGCCTAACCGTTAATGGAAAAGGCAACTGTTAGGATTTCAACTTTTAAACTTTGTCTAGATGTCGACAGATGTTGTGACTTTAAGATAGACAGATCCTGCCACAAACGAACAAGATATATTCGTGGTGCCTGGTCTCGTCTCCTTTCTCCTGCGTCTTTTGTTTTCTCAATTTGATATGAACGCTGCCTCGAAAGTTGTTGTGCCGCTTTTTAAATTTTTTTTTATCTCAGAGGACTGTTTGGTCTCGAAATACGCCGGTCTCAAGACAGAGAGGTTGTGAGTTCAAATCCCGTCTGCACCATTGAGAGTTTTATTTATGATTTCTATCTGCGGCAACCACCCCTGGTCTCAGAAGCGAGGCCCGGCTTGAGACGTCAATTACTCATCATCATCATCATCATGTGCCATACCGGTTGGCGTAGGCGATCATGACCCTCCGCAATCTTCTATCTACAGTGCATCGTATCAGTTCTGTTGTTGACTATTTTCCATGCCATGACACCAAGCTATCCAGTATTTTCTCTCTTTGTCGTCCGCGAGCTCTCTTTCCTTTTATTTTGCCAGTTGTAACCAAGTATTCCAACTTTCCTCTTCTCATGATGTGCCCGAAAAATGTTGATTGCTTCTTTCTGATGTTTTTTAAGAGCTCCCTTTTTGTCTTGGCCTCTTTGAGAACTTCCTCATTGGTCTTTTTAGCTGTCCAGTGAACTTTCAACATTCTTCTGAGAAATCCCATCTCTGTGGCCTCTAATCATCTTTTCATTTGTTTGTCTACTGTCCATGATTCGCTTCCATAGGTCAGAATTGGTTCTATATAGCACCGATGAATTCTCATTTTTATTGACATTGATTTGTTGCATAATATATTTTTCATTTTCTGAAATGCTATTTTGGCCTGAGCTATTCTGCTTTTTATTTCTGGGGTGCATCTCCCATCTGATGTTATTATTGTGCCCAAGTATTTGAAGCGTTGCACTTGTTTCAGTTTTCGGTATTACGCCCGTGCCGCTCTACTATCCCAGAAAAATCCGGTACCCATTAAAGGCTGGGTGAACCCGGAAGCCGTCGGTCAGGATCGAACCCGGCCTCTTGTCCTTTGTAGTCCAGTTCACTAACCACTGAGCTATCGTGGCTCCCATACGTCAGCACTAGTCTGTCCTTAAGGTCGCCATTAAATATTTTTTTGGGGAACACGATTGTTTGCCATTAATCTTACATGAGCCAGGGATCTTAGCCTACAGCTCCTAAGTGTTGCCATCATGGGTGGAAGTTTGGCTCGTAGTAAGACATTAGAGTTGGTTACTTTGTCCTGCTATTTAACGTTCATAAAGTTTGTTTTGAAGGCAACACACATGAAATCTGTTTAATATTTTCTTCTGTTCTGCATAGGTGGTCCCAGTTTATGATCCATATAGAAGTGTACTAAGCACGCTAATTTGGTACATTTGAATCTTAGCTGTGAGTGTTAATTTGGTGTTGGCCCATGCTCTATCTTTAAGTTTAACAAATGTGGAAGAAAAAAAAAACAAATAATGTGTGTGAAACATATTTTACAGTACAACCAATCACACATTACAATGTTTAGGTGATTCTCTCTCTCTCTCTCTCTCTCTCTCTCTCTCTCTCTCTCTGCGATCAGGACTCAATCAGAGTAGGATTCCAGACTCTCACATGAAGTCAGGTTAAGTGTGTTGATCGCCCCCACAGACAGAACATCACAATTAGAGTCTGCCAGATCCACTCTGATTGAACACCCGTTAAAACGTTGCACTGTGTTCTGCGCCAGTGGCCCCGACATCCGATTTCAACCAGCATTGTATTCAGGTTTGCATTCCTTAGCCTTTGATTGTCCCCAATCTTCCTGCAAGGCAGCAGATGATCTTTTCTGTAGGGGGATTCTGCCCTTAGATGGTTGGCCCTCCCAGGTTTACGAGCACCATCTGCCCGAGTCACTAGAGGTGACTAACACAGACACGGACACACAAAGATATGAGATGTGACTAACACAGACATACACACACAAAGATGTGAGATGTGGCTAACACAGACATGCACACACAAAGACATGAGATGTGACCAACACAGACATGTACACAGCGATACGAGATATGACTAACACTGATACACATACTGATATATGACACATGACTAACATAAACATGTACATAAAGATATGATATATGACCAACATAGACATGCACACACAAAGATATGAGATGTGACTAACATAGCCATGCACACACAAGGATATGAGATGTGACATACACAGACATGCACACACAAAGATATGAGATATGACTAACATAAACATGCACACAAAGATATGAGATATCACTAACCCAAACATGCACACACAAAGATATGACACATGACTAACACAGATATACACTAAAGTATGAGATATGACTAAACACACACGCATATAAAGATATGAGACATGATTAACACGGACACACCAAGAAATGAGATATGACTAGCATGACACACACCAAGAAGATATGAGCCATGGCTAGCACACACACACACACACACACAAGCTAAGATATGAGCCATGGCTAGCACAGAAACACATCACGATATGAGCCATGGCTTCACGGAAAAACACCAAGAAATGAACCATATCCAACACAGAAACACATTAAGGTATCCATATGCTTGGGTTTGTTGTAGTCAGCAGACTCTTCTTAACGTGGGAATCATCGACATACGAGACACCGGCCCCTATTAATTGTTCACAGGTTTCGTTCAAACAGTAGTGCGGAGATTGGAGAGTGCAGTCTGACCCGTGGACCGTTCCCTTGCATGTACAGTTCCCGGCTGACTGTTCACAGGTGTCGTTGAAACAGTTGTCCGGACATTTGAGAGTGCAGTCTGATCCGTAGTACGTTTCCTTGCACGTACAGGCTGTACTTTCCGGGTCACATATGGTGTCACAGCCATCAGAACACGTCTGTTTGCACTGTAGCCCAAAATTACCATCGGGACAAGTGTCACCACAGGTATAGCCAGGACGTTTACATTGTAGGCATTTTCCGGATTTTTCCTCACATAAAGGACAGACACTAAGACACGACCCGGAGCAGTCGTGTCCATAGATCCCATGTGAACAGTTGCAGTGACACGTACCGATGATGACGTTGTAGCCCTTGCAGCACCCACTAAACACTGCACAAAAAGACCAAAAATGCCCGTCCAGACAATAGGTGTCTGTAAATGTTTGCACCTCACTCACCGTCAGTGCACTGTCGACCTGCGAAAAGGTCGGTGAGAACTCAATCTTAATGTGTGCCATTGTCGCTTGTGTGGTGACTACAATAATGTTCACAGAAGAAATGTTTGGGAATGATATATCATTATACTGGAACACTACACCGCCACTGTCAGAGAAAGCCCTTAGAGTGGCATTCTTTATCAGAATCATAGTGCCAGCTCGGTGATAAATTCGAATGGTGTGAGTATTCTGGGGCGTGGCAAAGTTCAGATACCAGTAAACAGAATTGGTTCCACTTCTCAATTGTGTGTGTGTGTGCAGTCATTGTCATAGAGATTGGTCTTTGTTTTGCCATTAACTGCGGCCTCTGGTCCACATCCGTCTCCTGTATAACAAGCATCAAATGTGTCGGTCTGGCCCGTGTTCTGCTTGAGAGTCACATTCCGACCCCCGCCAATGCAAATGGAGCAGACATCTGCAACCATCGCCCCTTCAATCCGTAACTCATTGATCAGACAAGCCCCAGAATAAAAGACATCAATCTCGTGCGAACTAACTACAAACCTTGATTCATTGTTACACGAGGCAGAACCATTTAGTTTTACCGTGAAACTGTCCAGATCTATTAAGTCATTCACATAAATCCTAAACCAGAACAGCAAAGATTGATTGAGAGTTGCCTCAACTGCTGTAGAATCTGTGTCCGGATTACATGGGGTGTCGTCGTTATTCAACAGGAAAGTATGTTCAGATTTTTGGGCGTATTTGTAAACGAGATCCAAGTACTGACACTGGGGTCCGAAATATTCATGCTGACAACTGTCATTGCTTGGGCATGTCTCTGTAGTTTTGTCACAAACTGAGTCATTATAGCAGTGACATTGTAACGTACAATTCGCCCCAAACCAACCGGCTGCACAAATTAGGTCATTAACTTCCAAGGTTGCGAACGAAGCCAGCAGAACAAAGACTTGATCTACAGCGGTGGTTAACGAACTGTGTACAAACATTTATTATCAAACCAGTGGTTACATTTCTAAAAATCCGCCAACTCGCTGTGATGACAGATAGGGTGATGTTCAAAGTCAACATTGTTTACACCATGGCACGGACGCGGACAAGCTTCCATCTTGGTGCGTCCCATCGTTTAGGTGATTGGAAGTTGTTTCTACGCTGCATAGAAAAAGGATCGATTGCTTTCTTTCACACCAGATTTTCCCTCATCAGAACAGAGTATGTTTTTCTTTCTGTACTTTTTCTATTGACAATGACAAAGATGTTTTCCAAAAATTTGAGAACGCTTTGGTTTTCCCACCAATGATATTTGTATGATACAATGACTGAGGTGCGCGTGGCCGTGAAGCTAAAGTCACTGTTTCACAGGCTGAAACCCGCGATAGACAGAACGAATTTTTTTTTATTGGGGGTTAAATAAAAATCCTGAGTCTCACACGTCATGGCGACTGCTTTGACCAAATGGTCTTTATCCCTCTTGTTCTGTCGTGAGCCTCCCGACATACACCAGCAATGGTAGGTACTAAGTGTCGTAAAGATTGTTTTTTTTTTTTTTTTTTTTTTTTTTGAATGGGTGGGGTGTTATTGAAAGTGATTTCTCGGTGACCTACGTCATTCAGAATCTGACGAATCTAGAAGACTCTCAACTGTTACTGGCTGGAGTAAATACAAACTATCTCGCTGCTAGTGCTCTTCTTCTTCTTCCCAGAGCACGTGCTCTTAACATTTCTTCTAGTATGCAATGTCTGTATGTAAAAGGATATCACGTTCCAAGTTTTGACATCGCATATTTTTAACGCGGTATTCTGTGTTGCCACTTGACCTTTGACTTTGGCCCACACAGGCTATCGTGGACTAAGGGGCGAATGATATAAAATGTGAGACAAAGAGAAGTGTGGCTGTGCTCTGTAATTATTTTGTCAAACAAAAACGCCGTTGTCTTCTTCCTTTGTTTCACAAGCTCTATCAACCCTGATGATTTCAACTGGTTGTCGTGAAAGGGAACATCTTCCTTTGTTTCACAAGCTCTATCAACCCTGATGATTTCAACTGCTTGTCGTGAAAGGGAACATTTTCCTTTGTTTCACAAGCTCTATCAACTCTGATGATTTCAACTGGTTGTCGTGAAAGGGAACATTTTCCTTTGTTTCACAAGCTCTATCAACCCTGATGATTTCAACTGCTTGTCGTGAAAGGGAACATTTTTCTTTGCAAGTCACGTCTTGATTTAATATTTTGTGCATGATGAAGTTGGAACTATAAGTATTTCTGCTCTACGACATTATGATATAGGAATGATTGTCCATTACCAAGCATGACGATCCATCCACGGTGGGCACGAAAGTGTTCTCTATCCAATCCCTGAAAATGTGTCCTTCCATTTCAGAGTACTAGTCCCTACTGTCTGTAGACCTTCCTTGAAAAAAAGTTCTGCTTGATTGACAAGTCCATTCACTCTGCTGACCGCATGTTATTATTATGCCCTGTCCTTTACATTTGTGTCTTTTCGTTTCCTTTTGTCTGTCAAATGACTCTTATTCTTTCTCAAAGGTATGGTGAACATGTTAATCCCCGTTTCATCTTCGATGGCGTAACCTACAATATTTCTCTCTCTGATCTGTCTCAGGTATTTACTCCCAGAAGCAATCAGCTCTTCACATAATTGTTTCTTGCCGCCTGCAGATTATCGAAAAGTGAAACCAAAACGCCTCTTACAACTTTCCACACAGTCGTTTGTGATAATATTGCACTCCGATTCTAACTTAACTTTCAGTTTGCGTAGAGTAATAAGTTGATTTGTTTGAAAGATTTTCAAAACCACATGTCTAATAACAGCTTGGTCAAAATAAACAACTTTTCTTTGCCTTCCTTGATGGACAGTGGCTTTTTCAGATTTCAAGTCCTGTCTTATTCACCCGATACAATTGCTATTTTTTTTTAAAATCAACAACCAGCGCATGCTGTGTTCTCTTCTCTGGTTCTTGGATGTTGTGATATAATCGACCTCTGGTAAATTTCATGTTTATGGTTAGTGAACTGGACTACAAAGGACAAGAGGTAGGGTTCAATTTCAACAGGCGGCTTCGTAGTTCACCCAGCCTTAAATGTATACCAGATATTTTTATGAGAAAGTAAAGAGGCACGGGTGTAATACCGACTACATTACCCCAAAATGTATGGTCACTAACACTATATTCCCTATACGCACTTGGCGTGACGGGGGCTCTTTAAATTTTTTTTCTTCTTTTAACTGTCTCGAAAGTTGCTGCTTCATTTTAAACAAAATATTTGTCTTTTTTTTTCTTTTGTTCTCCATGTGTTACGATCTACAGCCAGAATTTCCCACTTTGTCTCATTGATAAAACACTCGAGGAAGCACTGTAAACATGCTTATATCTCAGCACTGGACTGTCCTTTCGTCTCTTTACGTCCTTAAGTTCGCCACACAATAATTGTTTGGGAAAACGATTGTTTGCCATTCTATCTGCTATGTGCTAACGGGGATGGAACTGGCATTATTGTTTGCTTGCTATGCACGGGCCAATAATATGGAGATAACGCTTTGTCCAAAAAGCACTACCCCCCCCCCCTCCCCCGGCTCCTCTTTGAAGCGTTCAAAAGAAGGGGATGACCCTTACGTTCGAAACCAAAGATGAGTTAGTTAAATTAATGATTTATAAAAATGAGACAGCTCACTATTTTAGCACGTCAGAACAATACTATAAACTATGTTTTGTTATACGCCTTTACTATGAGTAACTGGGCGTGCTGCACTTCCGGTAAAGTCAGTGCCAGGTTATGCCCGTGCACTATACTTCCGGTAAAGTCAGTGCCAGGTTATGCCCGTGCACTATACTTCCGGTAAAGTCAGTGCCAGGTTATGCCCGTGCACTATACTTCCGGTAAAGTCAGTGCCAGGTTATGCCCGTGCACTATACTTCCGGGAAAGTCAGTGCCAGGTTATGCCCGTGCACTATACTTCCGGTAAGGTCAGTGCCAGGTTATGCCCGTGCACTATACTTCCGGTAAAGTCAGTGCCAGGTTATGCCCGTGCACTATACTTCCGGTAAAGTCAGTGCCAGGTTATGCCCGTGCACTATGCGAATTTACGCGATTGTCTGTCCTTAAAGCCTCTTGTGTTTTTTACATATACTATATATGTAAAGAGAATGGGACAACCGACAAGAAAATCACTGAAAGCTGTAGATATGTGGTTTTACAGAAGAATGTTGAGAATACCATGGACAGCTAAGAAGAACGAAAACGTCATGAAAAAGGCCAAAGCAAAGAGAGAGCTCATTTCCAATATTAGGATGATACAATCATTTTTTGGCCATGTAATGAGAAGGGAACAGTTGAAATATATTGTGACAACTGGGAGAATTGAGGGACGAACAAATAGAGGGAAGCAAAGAGAAAAGATACCAGACAGCTTAAGAGAATGGCTTGGCAGAAGGTCAACAACAGAAATGAAAAATAACTGTCGAGATCGAAAGTTGTGGAGAGACATGATCACCTACGCCAGCAGGCATGGTACTTGATGATGATGATGAAAGTAAAATATAGTATAAGCAAAATTATAAATTTTCACTTTATTTTAATAGAAAAAAAATATTGAAGGTCCAGGCTGCATGCCAATTTCACAGAAATCCCACAAACCGTTTTAGAGTAAATTTATTTAGAGTTTTGGGCAACATTTCTGAAGAGATTGCAGTACTTCTATGATGGACAAGATTTAACTTCTCAAGCCGACCTGGTAGGTCACAAGAGCCATCACATTCCGTCCCATAATCATCATAGATCAGAGAGCTGACGGCTCGCCTATACTCCATTTTTGCATTTAACTGAGGTCTGTGTAAGGTAACATCAACAACCAAGGACAATTCTTCAGCTTTCAGACTCAGACACATTAAGAGGCATCATATAAACAGACCAAAAAAAAAAAAAAAACAACACTAATGTTTTAAACTATGAAAAAGAACATGTTTTAAATTATTTATTTTCATCGTTGTTAAAACTATTACTAAATCAAACAAGCAGCAATTCATCACCAAAAAAATTAATACAAAAACAGCAACAAAGTTCAAGCTGGAAAGGTACATTTAATTCTCCTGGTCCTGGTGTCTTCATTATTATTATTATTATCTGTTTGTTATCAACACATCTTATTACTTTTATAAACTGCTACTTCTCACACATATATAGATATAGTTTTGACTGGTCTTTTTAAATCTGCAGATTAGACTCAGGCAGCTTAATGAAAACACTGGACACATTAATTGTCACTAACAGTGGGATTTGTTATGGGTTGGTTGGACTTGTTAATTAATCATAACTTGAACATGATAAGTAACTTCTCTAGTTGCTCAGCACATAGTCAAGTATAGACAGTGGTTCTGCAGCAGTTGGACCTGCTGGTGTAGTGAGCCGGCATGTACTTCTAGCTGGGATGGAGAAACTCCTCCTTCAGCAGAAATTGGGACATAAACCATCACACGTTGCCAGATGTTGAAGAGTCTATGGCATTGTATGAAATAATAATAATAAATAATGTTAAATGTTTTGTTAGTTATATTATATTAGGGTAATCAGTACTGCCTGCAGACACATACATCCATGAGTGCTGCGATCTTCTCATCCAGATACTAAGAGAATCATTTTAAATGATGAGGTAACAAACACTTATATGATTATGACCTAATTCTCGATGAACATTTGTACGCCTTTCAAGTAAGAAGTTTTTTTTTTTAAATTTCACTGGTCCTACACAATTTCTTGGCAATGTGGTTGCCATGGTGATGTGCCAACTAAGTGCCGCTGCAATGTTTCTGTGCACAGTGCAAACAATGGAAAGGTGAGGCAGATTGAGCGATAGGAGTTTAAACACAATATCAATTTTTTTTTTAAAAACTGTAATCAAATTAGTTAAAAAATGCAATAAATAGCAAGTCATATCTTATTTGCTCATAAATCTATGCTGGAGTCAAATAATATAATTGCATAATAAGAAAACATAAATAAAATGGTACAGATTCTGCTCTAAAATCAAACCACATAAGCAATATTTCTTCATAAAATACTTTACTCATGACCCCATCAGTATATAAACCATGAAAGGCTTGAATTGTGGGATCATCAGTTACCATTTCAACATGTTACATTTCTAGTACCAGGAACACTCTCTACCACTTTAACAGACAAATGTGTTCTTTGTCAAGGTGTCTTGTAGAAGAGCTCATTCAAATGTCTATTCAGTAGGAAAAATAAGATAGGAAACACATTGCTAACATACACACAGGACATAAACTTTGTATAAATAAATCATTGAACAAATAGTCAAGCCCATTAGTCTAGCTCCATTCATGAAAGTATAGGGTCAGAGGGAAAGAAAAAAAGGTGTGATCTTTGTAGTAGAAAGGATTGATGCATTGTTGTAGCTACAGGGAGAGGACATGATTGTTCTGTACAGTACAAAGGATTGATGCATTTATAGTTACAGGGTGAGGACATGATTGTTCTGTACAGTAGAAAGGATTTTTTGTATTTTGTATTCTATTTGGTGTGGAGATACTCTAGTACTTGTATGCTGATTTCAGGACCTAAATATTATGGGCTTATTTCATGGACATAGCTAGGTTGGTTGCTGTTACAGATAGTGAAAACAATTAGGAAAATGGCCACCATTACTGTATACCCTATCTTCCCTAGCAATGACTTAATTCTGTAAGGTTGAACAACTCCTGACTCCTGTGACCTAAAATGTTATGAGGCTACTTGAGTTGTGGTGATGTCATACAATGATTTCTCTCTCTCTGCGATCAAGACTCAATCAGAGTAGGATTCCAGACTCTCTCATGAAGTCAGCTGTCTGTTTAAGTGATTCAATTGCCCCATATAGTTTTTCTTCCAGGGAGGTGGATGTGGACCACATTGCTCTTCTCAGGTCTGTGTACTGGGGGCAATCCTGTAGAACATGTTTTTTAGTCATATTGTACAGTGTACAGTGGCATAGGCTGGCTGTACCTATTTTGAATTTGGTGAACATGTGATTCCTCATTCTATTGTGGCCAGTGCGTAGGCGAAGTATGATGACTTGATCCTTTCTTGCTAGTTGATGGTATCCGTCCCTCTCGTTATGCTTTGGGTGTTCTCATTTCCATTTTTCATGGTACTGGCCTTTGATGATGGATTTGGCTTCATCATAACTGAGCGGATGGTGCTCTTGTGGTAATCTCCCTCCCTCTTTAGCTAATTTGTCAGCTTGTTCCCGTGTATATTACAGTGTGATGGTATCCACTGAATGACAATGATTTAATGTCAGTCTTAGTGATTATATACAAATGAAGACCTCACTTTATTCACACAACTATTGAACATTTTATATTAGTAAAATGATATTTTTATGGACTACACAAAATTTGATATGAAAATTTCCACAATGACTGTCCGCTTATTCATTACTTAAAAGTTTAGTTTATATAAATGTAGTATTATTGTAAGTACTCTCTCTCTCTGTTTCTTCGCTGTCCACTGATATAAGCATCACAGTAAGAATAAGGTTGTATATGACATTTTTTGGGTAACATATAGATACACATTTTAAATTATTATTTTATTCGTTTAATTATTTAGTTTGCCATGTTTCATGGTTTCTTTTACTATATTTTCAGTCTCTACCTTTATATATGATGATAATATACTTTGCAAGCCTTTGTCTTTTAATTCCTTGTTTTTAACAATGAACACAATTTTGTTCTCTTTCAGTCTACATTAATATATTAAAGTTTTTTTCCCTGTATTTATCCTTTTCTTTTTTCTTCAATGTATACTCTATTCAGTTCATTCCAATGTTGTCGCGATTATTTTTGGCTGTTGCTATAAAACCTGATCATTCTAACACATTTGTCTCATTTTCCTGTGTCTGTCAAAGGGTATTTCTTCTGGCTAGGGAAAGGGTGTACAGTCGTCATAGTATGCATAGGTCATATTTGATTTCGGCATCCCATTAAAATAAAGGTAAACTGTGTTGACCCTACAGTGCATTGAATCCTTGCCCATCTTTATGGAGTATAACAAACTTTTATCTGCTCGACCATTCACTCTCCTTATTTATTGCATGGCAGAGATGCTGGTCATGCTCATATTCTTGTCAGTCTGTATTCAGAGAACGTCCATTAGCTCAATTCTTACTCTACATTTGGTGTTTTGATAGAGGCTGTTGATTGTAGAGACAATAAGTTGATTAGGTTTTTATTTACACTATATTTGTGCCATATTTTTCTTTCTCTATCAACTGTAGAAACATTGTTTTAAATTTACTAATGCAACACCTGGTACTTGATTGCTTTACATTTCCTTCTCTGTTAGTTATGTTAATGTAAAGGTGATAATTGTACAGTTTCTTCTAAATAGTATTCGTGCTTCCTTTAGTTGTGACTCAATCATAGATCATCACATCATTTTTAGTTTTTAACAAATTCTTTGGTCACCATTTCTCTTTCAGATGGGTTTGATGGCAGCAGTCTTTCAATCATGGGATGCTTCTGAATATAAGTCCTCAACAGCCTTTAATAAATTTGCTCAATGGGGCCAATAGTTCATGATCCAAAGCTTCTTCTATTTTAGAATGTTTGACTCTACTGTAGAATTTCTTTTGGATCTCTTCATATATTTCATTTAATATGTTAAGACATACACCAAAGTAGTTTCAATTTGATTTTGTTTCAAATTCCAGCTGAAATTCTCTCTTTAAAAATTGTAATTTATAATTTCTGATGTATCATAATTACACAGACTGTTCTGTTCTGTTTCTCATAACATGATTTGTTCATGAAAATTTCAGGTTGCTCTTTCAAAGTAATTGTTTAGTGCTTCATCATTTAGTACTCTTTTTGTATACTGTGTAACTATTCTGAACATGATATAAACACTTCCCTTGCTTATATTTGGTTGCTAACAACCAGGTTGTACATGTACATTTGAAAATCTAAACATCGCATTAACTGAATTATTAGACTAGAATAATAATTTAAACAATCTTTTGTAGTATATTTTCAGCACCTTTGAATGTAAATGTGATATGAAGGTGGTAGGTTATTTGGTTATTATAAAAGGAGGCCATAATTTGAGAAAGACTGAAAAGCACAGATCAAGACAAAAGTATCACAGCTGATGATTTACTGTAAATATTTACAGCAACAGAGTAAAACAATTATGCTGTATTCAAATATTTTGATTTTATAAGGTGACACTGGAAATTCATAAAACATCAAGTTTAAAACTGTAGACTTTAATTATAAAAATTCAAAATGGAAGTTAATAGTTGTCAATAGGTTTGTGATGGTGTAGGAGTGAATTGTCAGTGTCAATTAGCAGGAAAATATAAACTTCCTCTACTAGATAAGGAAAATAGAAATACACACAAGATATATGGATTATTAGAAGATTATTATGCTTGAATTAACAAGGCTTTTGCTGTAATCTTATTTCAGTACAACAATTCTTACATAAAAAAAAATAAAGCCTACTCAAAGCACATATACTCTACATAATAATCATCATCAAGTACCAGGCCTACTGGCATAGGTGATCATGTCTCTCTACAACTTTTGATCTCGACAGCTATTTATCATTTCTGTTGTTGACCTTCTGTCAAGCCATTTTCTTAAGCTGTCTGTTATTTTTTCTCTTTGTTTCCCTCTATCTCTTCATCCCTCAATTTTTCCAGTTGTTACAATATATTCCAGCTGTTCTCTTCTCATTATATGGCCAAAAAATGATGATTGTTTCTTCCTAATATTGGAAATTAGCTCTCTTTTTGCTTTGGCCTCTTTCAGAACGTTTTCATTACTCTTCTTACCTGTCAATGGTATACTCAGCATTCTTCTGTAAAACCACATTCCTACAGACTCCCGTGACTTTCTCGTCTGTTGTCCTATTGTCCATGATTCACATCCATATGTTAAAACTGGTTCTACATAACATTTAAGAACTTTGTTTCTTGTTTCTATTGTCAAAAATGGATTGCATAGTATCTTCCTCATTTTTTGGAAACCTGATTTTTGCCTGAGCCATTCTGCATCTCACCTCTGTTGTACATCTTCCGTCTGAGGTTAACATTGTTCCCAGATTTCTAACTTCATTTACATGTTTTAATATTGTTCCACTTGTTTTTATTTTGCACTGAGGTGATGTCTTTTTCTTTGTTGTAACCATTACTTCTGTCTTTTTGCTATTAAGGCTGAGTCCTTTATTTTTGCTTTCTTTCACTATAATGTCTAACATTTCTTGTAACTCATTTTCACTCTTAGCAATTAAGACTGTATCATCAGCATACCTTAGATTATTTATATTATGACCTCCAATTGTTATTCCAGACATGCCCCTTATGTATAGTAAAATAATCTCACTATAAATATTAAATAAATCTGGTGTATATATATTTGTATATATACATATTATATATATATATATTCTTGTCAGTGTTTACCTCTCATTGTGCCATAAAAACACTATATTTGTATATCAATCATTGAGATTACCTGGTCATTTTAATGAGAAATTATATATGTTTTGCTTATGACCGATTATCACTTGCTAGACAATAAATTTACTAGACTGTTATTTTAATAGGACAAAGTAGGAGATTATTTTATGAAGACATTTTGAATTTGTAGAACCAAGGGAGCAGTAAAGACGAGTTTATGTTAAAGTTCTTAGCTCAAATAATATCATCTAGAAAATTGCATTAAACTCAGATATTCTCATCACAGCTTTCACATTTCATGTGTTAATTATTAAGAAATAATGAGATGCATATTAAAGAAGAATCAATAAGAAATAATGTTCAGATAATAAGAGAGGCTTCTGTTTTATCTAAGGAGACAACTAAGAATAAAACAAACCACAGAGAAACAAAAAAACATACAGAACATAGCAGATGTGATGAAAACAAAGAGAAACACAGGGAATTGAGCATCTGAAACAAAATCTAAAAATATTCCAACATAAATCAGAAAAAGTGTTAGAAGACAGCTTCAAATAAATAGGCCTACAAACCAAGAACTGCTGAGATGAAATGTTTATGATGCAATGAACTCTTTAACTCCGGAATTGTTTTGATGATTAGGACAGCATTTTCTCACATAAAATTATGAAGTACCTGATCTAATCAGTTCAAAATTATGCATAAACTTTCTTCATAATTAAATGTGTCACAGTATCAATCAAATCAAAGTGATATACAGAAGACTGGGTGGTCTAAAGGTTGGCCTCTGTCAGTCACTGAATATGAAGGTCAAGATTTAAATTCAGCCACAGGAGCTGAGAATTTTTCTCTTCAAATCCACAACTTCATTTTGTGGCTTTACCCTCCCCTGCTCTCATGGTAGTGGTATCCAATGTCTAACCCTTTAAAAAAAATCAAGAAAAAGACAAAGGTCCTGTACACTTTGTGCACATTAAAAAACCCTTAGCAATGAAAAAAGTTAATATTGAACCAGATTGCAATTAAACATCTACCCATGCTAAAGATAGAAGTGTTGGGCCCAAAGGCAGAGATATCACAGCTTGCTGCAACTAGCGACACAAAACATCAATGCTGATCTACCCGATGAATGCTGAAGAAGAGATAAAAAGAGACATTTTGGTACCCGAAAATCATGTTAAGAGGACAATATAACATTTTGGACACACATGCTATACTTTGAAACATTAGAAACATTGGTTGGTCCGGAGTTAGAGAGTTAAATGATTTTGTTTAATTCTTGGGACCCAGATACAGTAAATCAGCTGGTATGGTATCAGTTAGCAACTCAAATCTGAGTGTTGGCAGTAAGATCAGCAAACTAAAACTGCTGAAGCTGCTCTAAGGGTTGGTCCTAGAGACAGGGTACACAATTGAGTGGACACTGAAGATGGGAAACAAAAATGGTTGCCTAAATATCCCATGTCTGGTGTAACTGACTCATAGATACAAATTATTACAGCTGAACAAACTGTGATACAATATGATAAATGATCAATCCAGCGTAAATCTAGCAGAATTAAGATTATATTATCCATAAAGAGAAATTTGATATGGTTAAATGCTTGGTAAACATAGTGGCATTGTTTTATAATTATTGTTTTTAAAGTTATCAGATACAGATGAAGAAAATGTTTCCCCTGATAAGAAGAAAAGGACATTCTGCATGTAAGAGAATATTTCTTTAATAATTTAGTTACACATGCTTAGGTTAAGTAAATACAGTTCTCTGTACAGATATAGTTAAAAGTGTTGTATAAAAAAAAAAAAAAAGCAAATTACCACACGTAAAGTATCACACCAAGTGGCGTATAGGGAATATGGTGTTAGTGACCCTATATTTTACAGACCTTTGACGCATGATTTTTGGGGTAATGTGGTCAGTATTACGCCAGTGCTGCTTTACTTTCCCAGAAAAAAAATCAGGTACCCATTAAAGGCTGGGTGAACCCAGAAGCTGTCGATTGGGATCGAACCTTACCTTTTGTCCTTTGTAGTCCAGTTTACCAACCACTGAGCTATCGCGGCTCCTTAAAAATGTTGTAATATGTTTTTATTCTTATCAATTATATCACATGTCAGTATACATGTCAATTATAATGAAAATAGTGAAAGCTGTACAAGGATAAACAGTAACATAGAATAAATAAAATTTATACATGACAAGCAAAAACACAAGAACCAAAATGAAGAGATGAACACAAACCAATATAAAGAGGCTAGCACAAACTCTGCAAGGTCAAACAAAGAGAAAAAGAGGTGAAGGGTTTTCTGTAAATAAAATATTGATGAAAGTGAAGTATTTAACTGCAATGTTCTAGCCAAAACATTTAGAGGTGGGACGGTTAGTGCTTTTCCACGCTGATAACACAGTCCCCAATTTTTTTAAAATCTGTGTTGACACCAAAGAAGCATCAAAAACTTGGAATGAAATGTTAAATTTTTATCATCATGTCAGCACGCACATGAAATATTGACAAAACCTTCATAACAAAGTTAATGCAACTCTTCATGAAGTAGTTAACAAAAATCCTGCTGAAAAAGTTAACAAAAATTATTATGAATAGTTAACATGTTGAAGTTAACATAAATTCAATGTGAAAGTCAAACTTTAACAATATACATCAATTTTAAAAAAAAGTGTTAATATAATATTAATAATTAATATTAGCCATTGTTGGTAACTTGGGAGTAGCAATAGCTCAGTGGTTAGTGAACTGGACTACAATGGACAAGACGTTGGGTTTGATCCTGACTAACGGCTTCCGGTTTCATCCAGCCTTACATATGTACCAGATTTTTTTCTGGGAAAGTAAAGCGGCACGGGTGTAATACAGATGACATTACACCAAAAATCATGTACTAAAATTCTATTAAAATGATGGTCACCTAACACCATATTACCTATAATCCACTTGGTATGACGAGGCTCTTTACTTTTCTTTTTTCTTTAAAATGTTGGTAACTTCCTGACAATGAAGGAGTTTGGTCTTTCATCATTTTCCAAAAATTGTCTATCTACTGGTTATCAATGACCCAGCAGTTAATTTTTAAATGTATTACAACACTAAATTATTGTGGCATTTTAAAAATAAAACACTTCAGTTCAAAACTAAAAGTTTCACTAAAAGTTCACTGCTTGAACAATGAAATGTAGCATAGTCTAATTACAATATTGACGTGGAGTTTCACTTGCTTCTACGTGCATAACAGGTGTTTTTATAATGGTCCAAATGTTAGTCCGCATGATTTAATTTGTTAGCTCATGTAAGAGCAGAGTCATCTTGCAGTTCTGAATACAATTTATTTTTGTAAAATTGTATGAGTGGACTATTTTTACGAAGGAAAAAAATGTGGAAAGTCACAAAAAATGGTCTATTTGGTTATGTGACATAATTCTTTTTTTTTGCAAATTTTCATGAAGAAAATGCAAAATTTCACTCACAAAGAAGTTTACACAAACACTAGAAATATATTAACATAGACACTATGAAGAAGTGAACACAAATGCTATAAAATATTAACACAGACACAATGAAGAACTTAACACAAACACTATAAAGATATTAACACAAACACTATAAAGATATTAACACAGACACTATGAAGCAGTTAACATAAACACTATACAAATATTAACACAGACACAATGAAGAAGTTAACAAAAATACTATAGATATATTAACACAGACACTATGAAGAAGTTTACACAAAGAAGTTACCACAGATACTATCAAGAAGTTTACACAAACACCACAAAGAAGTTACCACAGATAGTATCAAGAAGTTTACACAAACACCACAAAGAACTTACCACAGATACTATGAAGAAGCAAACCAAAGTATGATTTTAAAAAATCAACACAAACCCTTCATAGAGAGCTAAACCAACAACTATATTAAGTAATAATTTAAAATCCTAATAAAGGCTTAGTTCACAGTGCTTGTACTTTTATTATTTTGAATATACAGAACCTGTTAAATATTTCACTGAAATTTAGTCAAATTCATGATACATATTGCAGTATGTATTAAAAGGTGTGATTGTTCTATTAAACAGAAAACACACAATTTCAATTCTCATGTATTGAAATATTAATGATTAAATTACAACAGTTTAAAAACATACCCTTAAAAACCAGATTGTACTGCAAATAAGCACACATAAAAAAACACACCTTAAATCTAAGCATATCAATTTATTTAAGTGATGGAACAGCTTGCCATAAAAATGTAATAAATTATCAAATGACATACATTCTGTCATTTGGCGGAAAAAATATGTAGGAATAGAAATGGAATAAACTTACATGATTTGGAGTGTTACAGAATTCACAGGACTACTAGAAATGTTGCTCTCAAGCACAACCAATATAGGGCAAAAATCTTGCAATTTGAAAGGCACAAATTCTTTTCCAAAGTCAACATCTCCCTTGTCATATCAAATACGTTACTCATAAACAAACTTGCACATCTCAATTAAACAGTCTGTTTTAACAAGAGAACAAGTTTACTCATATATTCTTGTCAAAATAAATATAAGAAATGTACCATATTTATTTATCTGTTCAAACAGTAAAAAATACTTGCGTATTTTAATGAATAACCATTATACAAAGTGTATTTGTTTTTATGAAACTGTCAAAATAAAAGTATACACATTCACTTAACAAGACCATTAAGAAGATAGAGACTATTTTAGAAAAAATAAAACCTTCTTTATTTTCTTTTTAAAAAAAACTGTCAAAATAAGATAAAAGAAAGATGTACCAGTCATAAAGATGTACCAGATATAAAGATGTACCAGACATAAAGATGTACCAGACATAAAGATGTAACAGTCATAAAGATGTAACAGTCATAAAGATGTAACAGTCATAAAGATGTACCAGTCATAAAGATGTACCAGACATAAAGATGTACCAGACATAAAGATGTAACAGTCATAAAGATGTACCAGACATAAAGATGTACCAGACATAAAGATGTAACAGTCATAAAGATGTAACAGTCATAAAGATGTACCAGACATAAAGATGTAACAGTCATAAAGATGTAACAGTCATAAAGATGTACAAGACATAAAGATGTACCAGACATAAAGATGTACCAGACATAAACATGTAACAGTCATAAAGATGTACCAGACATAAAGATGTAACAGACATAAAGATGTACCAGACATAAAGATGTAACAGTCATAAAGATGTAACAGTCATAAAGATGTAACAGTCATAAAGATGTAACAGTCATAAAGATGTACCAGACATAAACATGTAACAGTCATAAAGATGTACCAGACATAAAGATGTAACAGACATAAAGATGTACCAGACATAAAGATGTACCTGACGTAAAGATGTACCTGACATAAAGATGTACCTGACATAAAGATGTAACAGTCATAAAGATGTACCTGACATAAAGATGTACAAGAGTAGGAGATTCTCTTTTGTAGCACACTGCACTTGCACAAGAGAGTTGATTGTCAAGTTATAGAAGGATAGTTGTGGCAATTGTAATCAAACATATATTTGGCACAATTTATTTGATTCTTGTTAAATCTGTGAACATGGCAATTAAAAAAAAAGAAACAAACTGGAGAATAATAGTACAGGTTGGCACGGCATGAAAGAGAAAAATATGTGAGTTGTTGTAGATGTTCTCATCAAATCATGACTGCAAAGTAGTGAAATTAGTTTTTCACTTCATATGAAACAAACCTATGCTAGACAACAAAGTGGTACATTCAGGTAATGTTTAGTATAAGCCGCCTATTTCTCTTATTTATCTCTCTCTTTTTTTTTTTCTAGTTTAGTGAAGATTAGCTTGTACCAGTTCTAGTTGTACGATATATGTAATATAGAGTGTACCAGTTCTGGTTGTATTATATATGTATTATAGAGTGTACCAGTTCTGATTGTACTATATACGTAATATAGAGTGTACCAGTTCTGGTTGTATTATATATGTAATAAAGAGTGTACCAGTTCTGATTGTACTATATATGTAATATAGAGTGCACCAGTTCTGGTTGTACTATATATGTAATATAGAGTGCACCAGTTCTTGTTGTACTATATATGTAATATAGAGTGTACCAGTTCTGGTTGTATTATATATGTAATATAGAGTGTACCAGTTCTGGTTGTACTATATATGTAATATAGAGTGTACCAGTTCTGGTTGTACTATATATGTAATATAGAGTGTACCAGTTCTGGTTGTACTATATATGCAATATAGAGTGTACCAGTTCTGGTTGTACTATATATGTAATATAGAGTGTACCAGTTCTGGTTGTACTATATATGTAATATAGAGTGTACCAGTTCTGGTTGTACTATATATGTAATATAGAGTGTACCAGTTCTTGTTGTACTATATATGTAATATAGAGTGTACCAGTTCTGGTTGTACTATATATGTAATATAGAGTGTACCAGTTCTTGTTGTACTATATATGTAATATAGAGTGTACCAGTTCTTGTTGTACTATATATGTAATATAGAGATAACAAATGTAGAAGAAGGTAAAGTGCTAATAATGGGTAGTTTGGAAGGTAGCTTCTATTTTTTAAATGTGCTGCCCCATCTAGTGACTCCAGCAAATTATAGTAATTAGCAAAGAGTAGAAGCAGAATATCAAATTTTTCGTGCTTCTCACCTGTACTATGGAGTTCATGCTCTGTGTTGAATAAATCTTGTGTAATGAAGCATGAGATCAGATTGTTAATGGATAGTGTAATGGTAAATATAATAATACAAGGACAAGTAAACAGATGTATGGAGATTAATTGTGCACTTGTCTATTTATCATTTTTCCTGTTCTGCCACCAATTCCTCCATTTCCTTATCCAGTATTAAAGGGGCATTAAGTGAGCACAAGTTGTGGTGTAATTCTCACAAAATTGTGACATCTGTACCTTTTATAGCCCAATATATCAAACTCGGGTGTCCGGTTAGCGCAATCGATAGGCGGTTGGCTTACCACGGCAACAGCCGGGGTTCGTACCCTGGCGAGGACACCTGGGTTTTACTAATTCCCTAAAAATTAGTAGGAGCCGCGATAGCTCAGTGGTTAGTGAACTGGACTACTACGGACAAGGGGTAGGGTTCGATCCCAACCGACGGCTCTGGGTTCACCCAGCCTTAAATGGGTACCGGATTTTTTCTGGGAAAGTAAAAGCAGCACGGGCGTAATACCGACCACATTACCCCAAAAATCATGTGCTGAAGGTCTGTAAAATATAGGGTCACTAGCACCATATTTCCCTATACGCCACTTGGCGTGACGGGGGTACTTTACTTTTTTTTTTATATCAAACTCCAGCAATGCATTTTTGGATAACAAATTTAGATTCATGGAAGCAAACCATCTTTCTGTGGAATCTGCTGGGTATGAAGAACTGAACACAGCAGAAGAAGAAGAAGGTTACCAGGTTTGCTGGTCTTCTTTGAAATTTAAAATCTGGTTAGACATTCTGGTTACTGTTTTCAGGGTTGCAACAACAAGATGGAGATCTTGATCAGTTCTAATGCAAAGAAAAATTAAAAAATAAAAAAATGGTATGTAAGAAGCTTTACGTGACATGTGGACGACACAGACTAAACAACGTTTCGGCTCAATAGGCACGAAACAACCAAAACAAAAACAATCGAAATGTGTTAAAGAAAACAACAAAAATAAATAAAACTATCCTATAAAACCAAAATGAAATCGCAGCCAAGTGCGGCTGTCCTGAACATCGAAAATCGTGCAAAAAAGTGCGTTAATGTACACAGAACCAGATGAGTTAACACAGGGGTCAGTGTGCAAACACAAAGGAGAAAGAATCGAATAGTAGTCTGACAGGTTTAAAAAGACGCTAAGAGTGAGATGTTTGAGAGTGGGGTACAATAGAAATAAATGAGGGGTAAGGAGCACAGAAAAAAAATTATAGAGGAGAACACCTAAGTGTCTCATAAGGGACTAGAGGAGAAGAACTATAAAAAGCACTAACATCCTATTTATTGTTTATAATTGTCAAGCTTTGGAGTTTCCCTTCAATCTATTTTTACATTTTAATTCTAAAAAATTGAGAGGTTCCAATCAAAACAGCAAAACCTTGAACCTGCCCAACAGGTTTTAGAAATATAACAAAATAATGTAAGCTTTTTGAATCACTACAAGAAAAAGACAGTCTCAAATTAATACTATAATAAACAGTCAGACTGTCAGTGCTACTATATCACTACAAGAAACAGATAGGCTTTGTAGCATTACTACATTAAATATAGAAGTTACTAAAACACGAGAAAAACAAAGATTAAGAAAGAGACATGGTTTTCACACCTTCAAATGATAATGTTAACTGCTTCATTCAATTATTGAGTTATTTGCTATTAAGTTATCATCATTTTCATTTTATATTAATTTTAAAAAAAATTGATTGATTTTAAAAGTATTTACTTCATTGCAGTTTTCAAAATAATTACATTTTATAAGCTCGACCAGAGGACCAACTCAACAAGGAGACAACTATAATTTCATGCTATCACTTTGAGGATCCTTCATCTCATGAAATACACAATAAATGTTATTTTTTATTCTTTGGTACAATTACAATTCAAAACATCAATAGCAGATCTTTATAAATAGTTGAGAATGTTTACAGCATAATTCTGATAATATGGTCGACAGTTAAAAATTATAAAAAGAATGTTACCTGTTAAGAGACAAACTGATAAAGAAGAAAATAATTAAAAAAATATTTCAGATGGGAAAGATCTAATGCCATAGCGCACAAAATAACCTATCAACTGATATTGTCTATATGTTATATGGAAATAGTTGAAAACTGGTACTACCATATCTATGTATGCAAGTCCCCTGCAATTAACATTATCATTATTATTTGTGAAGTACACATGATATAACCCAGAATATAGAAGTGAGTAAAACTTAAAGGCTGCATTGAGTTGCTAGAGGTAAACAGCCACACTGTTAATATCACTATAAAATCTAGGTAGCTACTAGTAAACAAATCATTTAAATGATGCCAGTATCACTACAAGAAGCAAGCAGATTAAAAATATCAATACAGACATCCCTTCTCCCATTGCTATTTTTTTCAGGAGTGCATTTTCTGCTAGCTTCTGATTTTCTGTTTTGACCATGATAGGGTTAGAAGATCAAGTGGAGGAATTAAAACTCTAATCATTACATCAAGATAGAATTAGATCAAGTGGAAGAATTAAAACTCTAATCATTACACCAAGATAGAATTAGATCAAGTGGAAGAATTAAAACTCTAATCATTACACTAAGATAGAATTAGATCAAGTGGAGGAATTAAAACTGTAATCATTACACCAAGATAGAATTAGATCAAGTGGAAGAATTAAAACTCTAATCATTACACCAAGATAGAATTAGATCAAGTGGAAGAATTAAAACTCTAATCGTTACACTAAGATAGAATTAGATCAAGTGGAGGAATTAAAACTCTAATCATTACACCAAGATAGAATTAGATCAAGTGGAGGAATTAAAACTTTAATCATTACACTAAGATAGAATTAGATCATGTGAAGGAACTAAAACTGTAATCATTACACTAAGATAGAATGAGATCAATTGGAGGAATTAAAACTCTAATCATTACACTAAGATAGAATTAGATCATGTGGAGGAATTAAAACTGTAATCATTACACTAAGATAGAATTAGATCATGTGGAGGAATTAAAACTGTAATCATTACACTAAGATAGAATTAGATCAATTGGAGGAATTAAAACTCTAATCCTTACACCAAGATAGAATTAGATCAAGTGGATGAATTAAAACTCTAATCATTACACTAAGATAGAATTAGATCAAGTGGAGGAATTAAAACTCTAATCATTACACCAAGATAGAATTAGATCAAGTGGAGGAATTAAAACTCTAATCATTACACCAAGATAGAATTAGATCAAGTGGAGGAATTAAAACTCTAATCATTACACCAAGATAGAATTAGATCAATTGGAGGAATTAAAACTCTAATCATTACACTAAGATAGAATTAGATCAAGTGGAGGAATTAAAACTTTAATCATTACACTAAGATAGAATTAGATCATGTGGAGGAATTAAAACTGTAATCATTACACTAAGATAGAATTAGATCAATTGGAGGAATTAAAACTCTAATCATTACACCAAGATAGAATTAGATCAAGTGGAGGAATTAAAACTCTAATCATTACACCAAGATAGAATTAGATCAAGTGGAGGAATTAAAACTGTAACCAAAGTTGGATGATTGTGCTTGACATGTGGTCTTTATCCTTCAGCCACACCACTGAAAATCACCATATATAAGTTTAATGAAAACTTTTTCCTGTTATTAAATTTGTATTTCTTAAATTTAACATCATGGCTTTACTTTTAGAGGAATAAGTTAAATCCAACTTGCTGACAGTATTTTTACAGTCTATATCTCTTTTAAAAGTGATATTATTTGTATATTTTAAACCTATCTATCTATCTATCTATTGACCTTTCAAGCTGTAGCCGGCCCATAGGGCGTAAACCAAGATACTCCTTCTCTTATCTAAATTTTTGTTCTAGCAGGTTTTAATTCTTTTAAAGATATTTTATCAAATCTCGCCATTTGTTTCTGCTCTGTGCAAGCAGTTCTATCTCATTGAGGGAGCCAATTCCTGCTGCTCTTGCCTCTCTCATAAATTTTCTTCTTAGTGTCTCTCTGGGTCTTCCTCTTTTCCTCTTACCTGTTGTTTCCCACATGAGGGCTTGCTTTGACATTCGGTTATTATCTCTCCTCATCCAACATATGACCATCGTTTTTTTCTTTATTACTGAAGATATTAGTGGCTGATTGGCGATTTCTCTAATTTCCTCGTTTGTTTTGAATTCGTTCCACACTATACCAAGTATTTTCTTTAGACATTTATTTTCAAATGCGTTCAACTTTGTTTCTATGTCTCTTGTTGTTTTCCAGCTTTCACACGCATATGTAAGGGTTGATAGCACATTTGATTTGAATAGTCTAAGTTTTGTGTTTGTGTTGATGAGTTTTGATTTCCACGACTTTTCAAGGCTTCTGAAAGACATTGCTGCTTTAGCTACTCTGATTCTAATTTCTTTGCTTGTTTCCCCTTCTCGATCAATGTGACTTCCAAATTAAAGTGATCGATCTCTTCCACTGGTTTGTTTTCCATGTATATTTTGTCGTCTGTTGGAATGAAGCTGTTCATGACTTTAAACCTACCATAGAGTTATTGTCAATCATATTCTTCTAGGAATATCTTATATTGTCTTTATCATCACTTAGTCTACAGCAGTCATCAAGAGAATGACTGACATCGAACATTTTTTGTTTCACTCTCGTTTTTACTTTGAATGATTGGCTACAGAGATTGATGTGTGACACGCATACTTAGAATACAGGCTTTTAATAATTGCTGCTATTTTATTTTGATACTCCATATATTCAGTATGTTTCAGATGTGGTCTGTCTACAACACATAAAGAGTACTTCTGAAATCAATGTGCAAATACACTAAAATAAACAGCAAACTTCTAGTAACACTAAAAGAAACCAAGCAGAAGAACTTGTATTACTGGATGAAACGTATACCAATTAGTATCTCTAGAAAAAAATAGCGGGAAAGACTAGTAAAACTGGAAAAAAACTAGCAGGATAAACTAATATTACAGAAGAAACTAACAAAACAATATCACTTGAATAAATAGGCAGGACAAGTACCACTAGAAGGGATTAGTGAAGCAACTAGTATCACTAGAATAAAGACTTACTAGTTAGTAGTATCACTACAAGTTTTGGGTAGGTAACTAATGTGACTAGAAGAAACAGAATAATGGAAACATAAACAGGTTCACTACTGGCAACAATATCATTCTACAGTACCATACAGAAATAGAAGAATCAACTTGTTTTGTCCATTTCGGTTAAAGCAGCTGAGAAGTAAGGCTTTAAAGAAGAGAACAAGTTAGAGGATGAAAGCAATAGCATTAAACTGGGTCATATACACCAAGATTATGTTTAATGAAACAATTTAATTAACAACCTGAAGCCATTTTTATTATAATCTTCTTCTTCATCTCATAACCTTCGTGGGTTAATGGGGCACCACTGACAAACTTGGGAGCCGTGATAGCTCAGTGGTTAGTGAACTGGACTACAAAGGACAAGGGGTAGGGTTCGATCCCAACCAACGACTTCCGGGTTCACCCAGCCTTTAATGGGTACCGGATTTTTTTCTGGGAAAGTGAAGCGGCTCGGGTGTAATACCGACCACATTACCCCAAAAATCATGTGCCGAAGGTCTGTAAAATGTATGGTCACTAACACCATATTCCCTATACGCCACTTGGTGTGACGGGGGTACTTTACTTTTTTTACTGACAAACTTAGCCAACCTTCTCCATTTCTCTCTATCTTCAGTCATTTTTTGGGACTCTGCAAAGTCAAGAATTATCCATTCTTTGACGTTATCTTCCATCTCTTTTCTCAATCTACTTCTTCTCCCCCCTTTCAGTTGATTGCAGGATGATCTTTTCTAGACCAGATGATCAAGATACATGACCAAACCATAACAGTTTGCAGTTCAATATGATATGTAAAAAAAAGTTTATTAAAACAAGATTAATATTTATATTTACTAATCAAAACAGTTATTGTTGCACTATAAACATAACATTTATTTCTGTAGTCTGGACCAAAATATAACTAACGATAACAAGTTGGAAACAACTAACAAAATATTTACAGAATCTTGGAATGATCATCAAGATAAATCTCTATTTTTTTTCAGTTCCAACTTCTTTTCTCTCCACTCCCTTATATTAACTCCTCCATTTTAAGCATATGTTGCATGATTTTAATAACTAAATTATTTTAATATGTGACTTGTAGATTCTTTATATAATTTCAAAATCTACATTAGAAGGAACTTTCACTTGTTATTTTCAAAACCTACAATATAAATGGGAATAGTTATCAAGCAAGAGTTTCTGCTGCAGTTTTAAAAACATGATCTTTCTACCATTGTGATTAAAACAGAAGTCTTGGCTATTGATCCTTGTTGAGTGGTTTGCCCAGATCTGGGACTTGTGCCATGACAAATTACTAACCCTGTGCAAAGTCTGACAATTAATAATCAAAATTATCAGACATGGAGTCTTGAATTTCTGCCCTATTTTCTGTGTTCAACTCACAAGAACAATGGATATCATGTCTGTGTAATGCAAATTACCTCCATCATAGTGTTCTGAAGCCTTTCTGTCAGTGTTCCAATGTTGAAGTCACTTATAATACATGGCTATCCTATAAATTTGCAAATTTAAAATGTTTTTGGTCATCGTTGTTATCATGTGCTAGACTTGTGGCTAGTTGTCTACAAATTACCTATTGATAGTTTATCATGAATGACTTTAATGATATTTCAATTATCCTCTCTCTAGAGAAATCAATTAATCAAACTAGTCATATGAGTTATTTACTTTTCACCTCATACATGACAATGATTTACATGATGAGAAAACTCTTTACATAGAGACCATTACTACAGTAGAATCATCATCATGCATTTCATATACATCAAAATTTGCTCAAAAATTCACAAAATGTTCAGAATTCAGTGACTAATGGTGCCAGTTCTGTAAAGTAAAGTTAAACAAATCTGTATAAGGATGTAAAGGAAGCATCATGATTATCAGGAGTGTCTCTCCACTAAGTGTTTTGGCTCACTGACTTCTTGACACTCTCTAAGAAATGGGCCAGCTGGAACATGATACTCTGTGGTGTATTGTATTTTCCTGTTGATTTATGAACCTAGAGACTCACAAACCATGTTGATTAAATATATAATCAATCTTTGTTAGCTCAACCTATATTCCACATGAAATGCCCGGATCAAATTTAGTCCTCTTTCAAATGTAACCACAACTACGAATAGTAACTTATTATAAAGATATATGCTCATCTTGGTCCACTGAAGCTACTCTAACTTTCCATCTTACATTCATTCAGTATTCATTAATCATGTGACCTTGGCATTTGTTTGGACACACTTAACGATGTCTTCACAATTTTCTCCCAACTTTCAAGACTGACAGCTGCCTTCTGAGAAGCAATAAAAGTTAATTCTGCCCATTCTCTAATATTGTTCTCCAGCCACTACCTCGTTTTGCCTGGTCTTCCTTTGCCCAGCAGATTGATTTACCAGGTCTGTAGGTCATGTAACATGTTCATACCATTTTGATTCTCATTCTTTTACTGTTGACAGTAAGTCTTCCATTGATCATGTGGATTGTTAGATTTTGTTGCTCATTTCCTGACTGGTAATATGATTTAGGAGCCTCAGTGGCTGAGTGGTTAGTGTGCTAGCTTTCTGACCAGAAGGGTCGGAATTCAATCCCCAGCAGTGGCAGATATTTTTTTCAGATTGACAAGGCACCGAGGTTTACCCAGCCTCTAAAAATGGATACCAGAGATTTTTCTGGGAAGTAAAGGCAGCCTGGCGTGATACCAACCACATCACCCAAAAATGTACCATGGTCATAGAAAAATATGGTCACTAACACCATATTCCCCATATGCACTAGCAAAGCGTGAAGAGAATATGATACTTTTTTATTATGATTTATATAAGATATGCATAAGATCTTTCTATACTATTTTATTTCCACCGTCTGTATTCTTCTTTCAAGATCAACAGTGTTAAATCTGATGTTATCATGAATGTTTCCCTGACTTACACATTTGATGCATGGCACATATCTCCGCTTCAAGTGAACATGTGACTCTTAACACGAGAAAGTCCCCTTGAATGACGTAGGCACCGGTATTCACTCCTCACCAACGCTGATATTGGCAAGCCCACAGACCTGTTTGATGACATCTTCTGCTCGGCCCACCCATGATTTGCCTCTTTTTAGCCTGTCACCTTTCTCTGTGTTGAGCACGTGGTGCAAAGGATGCTCTGTATCTGTACTAATCTTCAGGTATGCTCGTGCTCTCCAGATTTTGATTCTGTTATCCATGGTTGGAAAGCCAAAAAGATACCTCATTGCTACACAGGGAGTGTCTCTCGTACATCCCAGGATAATGCGCATGGCTTCATTTTGTATTTTCTCCAGCCTATCAATTTGAGTCGTACTGACAGTAAGAATTACCAGGGCATATTTGATAGGTGCGAGGACTAATCCCTGGAAGAGAAGAGTAAGTAGCCTCTGCTCGATGTTGGCAGCTGCCATGACCTTCAAGGCAGCTAATCCTTTGTGGGATTTTGTTATCACATGGTCGACGTGGTCCTGAAAACACAGGCTGTGATCAAACTTAACTCCAAGGTATGTCATCAACTAATCCCTGGTCACCTCATCAGCTCCCATTTGTACTACCGGTGTGGTCGTATTAACGATATGATTGTTAAGGGAGAACCATGAAACTGATGCTTTATTAGGATTAACCATGGCACCTGATACCCCACACCAGGAAGAAATGCGATCGAGTTCGTCTTGCATTGTGGAAGCGATTCCCCATCTGTCTCTTCCCTGTCGATATACCAGAATATCATCAGCAAAAGTCATAGTTCTTCCCCTCCCATCCAGCTGTTGGTCCGTGATCGTTATTGTGTACATGTTAAATAGAACTGGTGACAATGGTGAGCCTTGTGGCAGCCCGGGGCAAATGGATGTTGGCTCGGAAAACCAACTTTCACATCTGAGTATCACCTTCCTCTGAAACAGTGCCGCGGTGATCCATCTAATGAGGAAGGGGTGCACCGCCAGTTTGAGGAGCATATGCATGAGATATTCAAATGGTACCCGGTTGTATCTATAGCAGCAACACATGTCTCCTCTCATCTGTGGAAGCCTTCGAAGATGTCATGGGCAAATACTGCCGCATTGAGATGATATTTTGTTATATCTATAACCTCCGAGTGTGGGTGGGAATACACGTTTCTGTTCAAGGTGACAGGTGAGGACACGGGCAACTATTTTCTCCAGCAGCTTGTCCGCAGTGTTCTGCATTGTGATGATTCTGTAGGCACTGATCTGAGAATGGTCCTTATTGTCACACTCAACAGGAAAAGTAGGGAACAGAACCCGGTCATGGTTAATGCTGAGGTCAACGGTCTCATCTGCAATAACACTGATAAGAAAGATGCAGTCATCTATACAGACGGATCTGTAAGACGACACCAAAGAAGTGCATGGGCATTTACAGCACGCTCGGCAGGCAGAATAGTCTACGAAGACCGTGGTGCATACATCGTGACCACGAGTAGCATGACAATGGAGGTGATGGCAGTGACCAAGGCATTCAAATGGTTAGAGTCACAAGACTACACCCACGCATGTATACTGAGTGATTCGATGAGCATGATAAAAAAAGTGGAGGCGGGCTCTGTACGCATGCAATGGGTAGAGTCGTTGCAGAAATCCAAAATACGTAAGGTCACCTTTGTCTATGTCCCTAGACATGCGGGAGTACGGGGAAATGAAAGGGCGGACAGGTTGGCTAGCTGCGCTGTCCTTCAGGACGGGCAACCAATGGATCAGGCGGACATCATCAATGCCCTCCGAGATGTGAGAAGAGCACATGACTTCGACAAACACAGATCCACGTCACTTCTTCGGATGATGGAAATGTGAGTTTAGTTGGGCACAGCCAGAAATGAGACACTTAGTGGCCATGTAAGAAGACTTATCAACCAACATAGAACTGGAGTCGTCAGTCTGAGGGAATTGCTGAGGAGGGAATCTAAGCAACTATGGGCATGTTCGGAGTGCAATGATGATGACCCGCAAATAACTCAATAACTCAATGTGACTCTTAAACACATCCAAGTGTTTCTGGCTACAACTTATGTATTTTATGTAAAGGTAAATCACTGACTAACCCTTGTCTTCTGAATGCTCTCCCTTTCCTCACCTTCAAGTAACACATGGGAAATGTGACTCTATCCATGAGCAATTGCACACATCTTATATATTATTATCACCCCAATATGTTGCAACATGGATATCCTTGACCTAATGACATCTTGTATAATGAAAAGACATTCTGATCATCTGCCTTTAGTGAAAGTATTATATATCATCTTATTATCTTTTTTTACTCACATTTTCAGTTTTATAACTGTTAGTAGAAGTCAGACAATGATCTGATTGTGTAGAACAATAATCTTATATTATTACTGAATGGGTTGATATAAGCATATTTCTTTCCATATCAGTGCTTGCTGTAAAAGACTTTCCCATGGTATCCTTGTTCCACTTATTGTGGTGTTCTATTTTAAAATCTGTTCACTATGGTGTCTCTGTTTTCCTGAACTACCTTATTCCTGTTTTACTTATGCACTAAATTATAGTTATCTTTAACTTCCAGTCTATAGTAGTGTTATGTATCAACTCTACCTCTGACCTTCATCAGTGTCATGATACTTCATGCATTCACTTTACAAACAGTGAAGCTCATGCATTAATTTGACAAACAGTGAAGATCCTATTCTTAATGTTCTAGTCTCAGATATGAACTTTAACAATGACACAGATTTCAGCTAGAAGCATCAGCAGTGTGTGAGTGACAGAGTAATTTCTTTCAAAATGGGCTTACTGCCTATAGTCACCAACATATGCTTAGCTAAGTAATTGTTGTAAAGATATGTTCTAAAAAACCAAAATTAAGTTCTAAATGTGTCACAGGAATGCAATGCATAGACTGTATGGGATGAACACATTTTCATACAGCAAAAAATAGACAGAACAAGAATGAAATTTTGATGAACTTATTTTTCATGAAGAAAAAACATCAATCACTGACAAATTGGTGTCATCTAAAACAAGTGCAGTTTTCACACATCATTCAATATAAATGGAATGTTAATAGAAAAGAGATGCGTTTTACAATGGTTATGTTATATTCAGTTTATGTACAATCATCATCATGGGGCAGTTCAAATCATTGTACATAGAAGGTGGATGAAATATGAAACAATTTATCAGTTACAAAATTAAATATAATCAGCAACATTTAAATATTTCCAAAAATGTGTAATATCAATTTTGACAATTCAAAATCAATTAAATTCAACACAGTCCAACATAATTTCAGGTTAGTTAATGTACATTTATCCTGACCATTGATAGAAAGAATTGATGTACATTTATCCTGACCATTGATAGAAAGAATTGATGTACATTTATCCTGACTATTGATAGAAAGAATTGATGTACATTTATCCTGACTATTGATAGAAAGAATTGATGTACATTTATCCTGACTTTTGATAGAAAGAATTGATGTACATTTATCCTGACTTTTGATAGAAAGAATTGATGTACATTTATCCTGACCATTGATAGAAATAATTGATGTACATTTATCCTGACTTTTGATAGAAAGAATTGATGTACATTTATCTCAACTATTGATAGAAAGAATTGATGTACATTTATCTCAACTATTGATAGAAAGAACTATTATTATAGTACTCCAGTGTGAGCCAAAGTTCTCTTGTCCTTCAAAAATGTAAACATGTTGGTGTCACTTGCTCACTGCATTTACTTCTACTTCACTCCCACAGAAACT
Source organism: Megaustenia siamemsis (assembly GCA_032433765.1). Taxonomy (NCBI): domain Eukaryota; kingdom Metazoa; phylum Mollusca; class Gastropoda; order Stylommatophora; family Ariophantidae; genus Megaustenia; species Megaustenia siamemsis. The sequence continues at coordinate 43,902,549 of JAVIAB010000047.1, forward strand.
GCTGTTTCATCAAATTATGTATTACTTAAAAAAAAAAAGTAATTGAGAGGCTGATGAATATCTCATTTGTCAAACTCTAAAATCCCCACTATATATTTGAAATAAGCCAGTCAGCTGTTTAAATGTCTGCACACACCCATGTAATCAGAACAGCTGATTGACACAAGTACCTAAAGAGAATGTTCAAATATTGTTTTATTTGTAACAAATATTCTTGTTTTGGATCTTTCAAGGTATAAAAGGAGTATGAACCTATATCTTTATTTTCTTAGTGATCTCAGAAAAGAAATGCAAAATCAACCCTTAATTATGATACCTATCTGTAACTCTCCCATTTACTATACCATAGTAACAATTATTACCACTCAAATGTGACATTAGGTGCTCTAAAAATAGTATTTTCTCTGAATTTTTTACACCCAGATGTGTGTTAGCACCATTCAAAACACAGGGACTTGTATTCCTGGCTCAGGTTGATTTATGATATGAGTTTCACCTCATGGACCTATCGATACAGTGGCTGTAAGATTGTCATTATGTTCTGCTATGTCATACTGTTATTTGTTGTGTTTCCAGAATCACAAAGGGTTGTTTGATGTTTGCCAAGGAATTTTCCCTGATCACAGTAAAAAATAAAAGGAGGAAAAACAACCAATTACAATTTTTTTGGTAAAAACAATGTATCTCACAAAATGAAGAAAAAAAATCCTACATCAATAGAAACAAATCCAACAATCAGGCGTCACCGGTTGCAGTAATTAGGAAGGTACATAGAGAGGTGGGGGTGGGAGGGGGGGTGGTGGTAATGTTAGGAGGAAGGAAGAACAAATTACATTTAGCTTTGAAAAATGCTGTTTGTATAAGTTCTCTCCTCCTCAACATGTCTTTACTGGGATATCATTAGATTTTGCTGAGTTCTGCCATATTATGGTAAAGCTACATTTACTACTAGAAAGTTGTAATAACAGATTTACATGATTCTTCTGATGTTTGAATAAACAGACAACTCTATTTCTGAATTTAAAAAAAAAAGAACAACTTATTACTGCAGCACAATATTTTTTTAGGTCTGCTGGAAGAGGTCTACATGAATAAATGGTGCAACCCAATGCAGTCAGAGCCGCAATAGCTCAGTGGTTAGTGAACTGGACTACCACGGATAAGGGGTAGGGTTCGATCCCAACCGACGGCTTCTGGGTTCACCCAGCCTTAAATGGGTACCGGATTTTTTTCTGGGAAAGTAAAGCAGCACGGGCGTAATACTGACCACATTACCCCAAAAATCATGTGCTGAAGGTCTGTACAATATAGGGTCACTAACACCATATTTGCCTATACGCCACTTGGCGTGACGGGGGTACTTTACTTTTTACAATGCAGTCAGAACGTGGTACAGAGTTCAAAGCTTTTATTTGAACCTGATAGAAACTTTGACCTTACCAAGAAGTGAAGCAATGTCCACTTGATTTGGAGGATGACATGTTTTCACCCACTAGGCTATCTGCTCTTATATCTGCACTATAATCATAATTAAATTACATTAGTTTTAAACAAAAACATTTTATTTCTAATAAATGAAAAATTGCGATGTTCATTGTCACTGTTTTCAAGTTTCTATGTTATTATTAAAACAATCAGTTGTATTAGTGTTATTAAAGTATCTGCAAATGAAAAACCACAAAAGTCAATCTAGAACAAATGAAAGTTTATGATATTTAAAACAGTGATCAACTTCTGTCAATCTAACAAGATTGAAACTTTTAGTAACTCTGATTAACCAAGGACAATTTGAAATTATCTCTGTTTGTCATTGAGCAAAGATCACATCTTATAGATGAGGCAATGCAATTATAAATCTTACTCAAGTAAAAGTTTTGGTCTTTAGATGGCAAAACAAAGTTCCTATTCCCCATATGATCCAGTTACTGTGCACAGTTATCTCTTACCTTTTAGAACTATGCTATTAGTCAAATGAAGAATTAGGGTGAAGCCAGTTCAAGCCAAATTATATCCATGACGTAAGGCATTCGTATATTGAAGACATCAAAAGCATAAGCATTGAAAGAGGATTGTCATGGATGGTACAAGCAATTGGATAATTATATAATTACCTTTGAGAACATATTCAACAGGAAAGTTATGGTCAACACTGGAGAAATGAAACTGCTGCTGAATGATAACATTATAAAAGACGATCTTGAGGTAAACAATGATCATCAAGCTGCATTATACAAAAATAGAGTGAAGCTTGTTGGCTGGAGATATGTTTGTTTCTAAACTGTTCTGCCTCTTAATCTAAAGTTACTACAAGTACTCAGATAACTGAGCTAAAAAGCTTGCTATAATGGTAATTACTGTGCTTTATAGAAGATTGTTTCATTCAGTTAAACACCATGTCTATTACTTTTCTTAGTGTAAAACTTGATCATGACTTTCTGTAAATGCAAAGTCAGTTACTTTCATCTATTTTCTACTAAAATAATGTCTTTTGCTTTATTTAAGAATCCAGTTTCACTGCTGTCTGTGGCCAGTCAATATACAATTTCCTTAAAGATTTCTGAAAGCACAAACCTTGATTTTACATTTTCTATATAACTAGTGTAGGTGTCTCTCCTTAAAAGGCAGCAAGCAGGTTTTATTTTAAGCTTCTATATAACTAGTGTAGGTGTCTCTCCTTAATAGGCAGCAAGCAGGTTTTATTTTAAGCTTCTATATAACTAGTGTAGGTGCCTCTCCTTAATAGGCAGCAAGCAGGTTTTATTTTAAGCTTCTATATAACTAGTGTAGGTGCCTCTCCTTAATAGGCAGCAAGCAGGTTTTATTTTAAGCTTCTATGTAAAAGAAGTACTAATATTGTGAAATGGATGATGAGCTGAATTGTACAGTGATGTTCATATCCAAAAATGTTTCTGGCTCATAGATTTAACTTACAGATCACTGAAGCAGAAAGCGGTATGAAATAAATAAATAAATAGCGATAATCAACAAATATAGCCTATAAGAGTATATCAAGTTGTGGTACACAATTTAAGTTAAAAGAAAAATATATCTGAATACGATTTATTGACAGGGCATTCTTGCAGATAAATTAGAAGGACAACCAAAATGTGGTAATATATCTGTTATTATTATATTTAAGCTGTCTTACAATAAAATAGTGACATATTAATTATTCTTCTTGGTTCAAACATGTCAAATGAAAATTACAAACAATGACTATTGAATTATGACCCCTCCTTATGAAGTCCTTCTATGGTCTAGTTTTTTCAGCAACATTGTACAGTTTCACTGGTTTGGTGGTGAACTATTTTTTGTGACCAACATTCTATGACATAACCAAATGACTTTAGTTTATGGTTGAATGGAACAGCATACTGTACCAAGAATGGGGAATGGGAACAAAACAGAATGCATAAACATTTGTTAAGAGTAGCTAAATTATTTAAAAGAGAAACTAAAACAACTTGCAATAGAAAATTAAACTAATACAGTCATGGCTTTAATAATAATGATATGGCAGTAATCTGGTAAACATAAAAACATAGAACATTAAGTAGTTGTCCTAAACTTTGACACAAACATGCAGCGAAGAGTCTAAATATTTGTGCTGCCATAAATACTGCACAATCTGAAAACATTGAGCTTTGGTTAGCAGGTCACAGTCAAATATACAACAACACTTTTATTTATGAAATAGCCAAGTGGCTTAATGCAGTTACAAAAGTTTTAGTGGGAAATCATTTTTTGTGTGTGTTAATCTGCAGCATCTTTATTTGTTTTACCTTTCATATTATATTCTTCACAACAGCTAATAACTTTAATAAAAGTAAAGTAAAGGTTTTCTCCACATCTTGCTAGGTGTTTGGGGAATATGGTGTTAGTGACCATATTTTCCCATGATCACGGCTCATTGTTGGATGATATGGTCAGTATCACATCAGGCCACCTTTACTTCATAGAAAAATCTCTGGTACTCAGTTTTACAGGCTGGGTGAACTCCGGTGCTTTGTTGGTCTGAAAAAAATCTACCATTTCTAGGAATCAAACCTGGACACATATGATCAGGAAGAGAGCACACTAACCACTCAACTACCAAGGCTCCAATTACCATAAAACCACAGTAATATTTTTAAAGAAGTTATTCTATCTGTTATATTCTTCATGGTAGTTACTTACCATAGCTTCACTGTAAAATTTAGTATTTAAAAAAGTTATCCTATTTTTTTTATTTTTAATCTTAAATTCGACAAATTTCTACATCTAGCTACTTTACACTGGGCCATTGAATAAGAGTCTGCAGATTAATGGTTCAGTAACCAATCCCCTCAACCAGTTCACTGTACAATGACTTCATCTTAATGGCAAATAATTTTGAAAGTTGTACTTAATGACAGTTACTTTGGAAAGTTGTACTTAACCCTTAATTACGATACCTACCTGTGGCGCGTTTCATTACATTCCATAATACAAATTACTACCATTTAATTGTAACATTAGGAGCACTAAAAATAGTATTTTCTTTGAACTTTTGACACACTGCTGTGTTTTTACCAATTAGACACACTGGGAACTCTGATTCCTGTCTCAGGTTGACTTATGACCCAAAATTGACCGCTTGGACCGGACGCATTATTTGTCTATTCAGACGGTCGCCGTTAAGTTCGTCAGTATATTTGACTATCTCAAAGCATTATTCACTGAGTTACCTGAGTAACAAAGCATTATTCACTGAGTTACCTGAGTAACAAAGCATTATTCACTGAGTTACCTGAGTAACAAAGCATTGTTTGATGTTGTCAATGACCAAGGAAATTTTCTTAGTCAAAGGGAAAAAAAAAATTACCAATTTATTGAAATCTAACAAATTTGTTTCGTATTATAGAATCTCACAAAATGGGGGAAAAAATCCTACGTCAACAGAAACAAATAAATTAAACACTCAGGGGTCACGGGAAGTAGTAATTAGGAAGGTACACACTGGGGGTGGGGGGTGTAATATTTGAACACTGTAAACTCAAATTTGGAAGAATTTGTGTTTTGATGTGGTTATTTTTACTACAGTATCGTAATCTAGGGTTAATGGCAATTACTTTGGAAAGTTGTACTTACTGGCAAATATTATGGAAAGTTGTACTTAATGGCAATTACTTAGGGACTGGGCTACTGACATTCAGACAACCAGTGCTCGACTTATCTGGAAACAGTGTGAGTTGTACTCATGGTTGGAAAAAAATAATACCCCCATGGTCGACCCAGCCGCTGGCAGAAATGGGTACCAGGGTAGTACTCTGGGAAGATGAGGAATGACTTTCAGACAATCAGTGTTCAATTTCACTGGAAACAGTGCGAGTTGTACTCATGATTGGGAAAAAATAATGCTCCCATGGTCGACCCAGCCGCTGGCAGAAATAGGTACCAGGGTAGTACTCTGGGAAGGTGAGGAATGCTGCCTTGCTTCATTAGTTTCGATGCTTGAAGCAACACGATCTAGAAGTCTCAGAACACTTCTGAATGGGCAGCCAAGCACATTTGAGTGAAAAACTTGTGTGCTAAGATGCCGATTCAAATCTTGTACTTTACCTTTACCTTTACTTTGGAAAGTTGTACTTAATGGCAATTACTTTGGAAAGTTGTACTTAATAGCAATTAATTTAGATTGCTTAAACCTTTCATGTCTGGTTGTATACATCTAAAATGTAATAGAGTCCACCTCTGGTATAAAGAAAAGGTTGGTTATTATCATATAATATAATGACACTACAGACCTGCACTTCTGCAGGCTTGACATGTTTGATTTGCAACTACTTACCTCCATATAGAATGGCAAGCACTCAAACACTCAGATTAGCACATGTTTACTACAGTTAAAACAGATAAAACATGGTTTGTTCTTAATCATAGCCAAACAAACACCTGAGAAGAGGGGAATACTGTTTCAGTTGTAAAATGTTGATGCTTTCTGGTATGAAACTGTCTTTTGATATTTTATGAAAAAAATTCAATAAACAGACATACAAAACACTAGAACTCACATCCCAATTATAGGTATAATTCTTCCAAAGCAGCACAACAATCTCACACAGTTAAATTGAAGATATTCCAAAAATCTACCAACAGTGAAGAAATATCATCCTCTTCTGTAATGGTTATAACAACATGGAAGTGATATTAATATTACAACTATAACAGTTACACAGAAATACTGAGAAGACACTAGGGCTCTCTGCACTATATCAACAGTGCTTAATATATCTTTGTATGTTTACCAATTATTCTCTATTTAAGCAGTTTTCAACAAACTTTTACAATAATAATAATAATGAATGATCTTCTACATAAACAATTATGAACAGACCATACATAAACAGTTGTCACTGATTCTCTACATTAAACAGTTCTAACTGTAGCATTAAACGCTACCAATGATTCTGTACTAAAAACAACTTTAATCGATCGATGATCATCTACTTAATTCCCCAACTCCTTTGAAATGTTTATATTAATTATTTTAAACAAACAATTTTTTTTGTTTGCTAACTTTTGGAGACAAACAGGTTTTTGAAATTCTGAAAGGAACTGCCAAAAGTGTTTGTTTTAATTCCATTATGAAAAGTAGAAAAAGGTCTCAGTCTAAATAGTAAGAAAACAGAAGTAATGGTCATATCAAAGAAACAATCATCATCATCATGCAGCATAAAAATAAACAGGACAAATATGAAACAAGTGCAACACGTCAAATACTTGGGCATAATAATAACATCAGATGGAAGATGCAGAATAGAAATAAAAAGCAGAGTAGCTCAGGCCAAAATAGCATTTCAGAAAATGAAAAATATCTTATACAACAATTCTATGTCAACAGAAATGAGAGAGAGAGTTCATCAGTACTATATAGAACCAACTCTGACCTATGGAAGCGAATCATGGACAGTAGACAAACAAATGAAAAGACGATTAGAGGCTACAGAGATGGGATTTCTCAGAAGAATGTTGAAAGTTCCCTGGACAACTAAAAAGATCAATGAGGAAATCCTCAAAGAGGCCAACACAAAAAGGGAGCTCCTAAAAAACATCAGAAAGAAACAATCAACATTTTTCGGCCACATCATGAGAAGAGGAAAGTTGGAATGCTTGGTTACAACTGACAAAATAAAAGGAAAGAGAGATCATGGGTGACAAAGAGAGAAAATACTGGATAGCTTAGTGTCATGGCATGGAAAACAGTCAACAACAGAACTGATACGATGCACTGTAGATAGAAGATTGTGGAAGGACATGGATCGCTTACGCCAACCGGTATGGCACATGATGATGCTGATGAAAAGTAGACCTACTTTGTAAACTAATATGAATTAAACTATAACCAAATTATGTATTTCGTATTAGAATATGTATTGATAGATTGATTGAATGTGTGTGCTTGCATGCACAACTGTATGTGTATTTTTTAATGTTATTCTCTTTTATCTTTGCTATTTGCCCAATGCCTAAAGAACTAATAAAAATAGAGTAGCAACCTGATAAAAAAACTAAACATTAATTATAATTAGACAATGATAACTGCCAGAGGTTAGTACAAATAAGATTCTTCTTCTATAATCAACAAAACATTATTAACTCTGCTGTGCTATTAGCAATATGAGTGCTCGAGAAGGCAAGACTACTTTAATACTGCACAAAAATTAAACAAAAACAATTGTTCATTGTCCACCATTAAAAGGGTAATAGATATGTGTAGATTTCTTGAATCTCAAGTTTACTGCTAGGTGTGGTATCACCGACTTTATCCTAACATATCCGTTTTTAATAAAAACAACACAAGTGAAAAAATTTAACTTAAGTTACATTGGTCATATGCAGAGTGTGTCCTTACACTCTGTTTTAGGAATCTCTCTAATTGAGTTATTTGCGGGTCATCATCGTTGCACTCCGAATATGTCCATAGGTGCTCAGACCTCAGTAAGTCCTGCAGTGTCCAGCGACTAGTGACTCCAGTTTTGTGTTGGTTGATACCAACTTCTTACACGCCCACTAAGTTTCTCGTTTCTGGATGTGCCCATCTTAACTCTCTTCTCTTTTATCTATCTGAAGGAGTGATGTGGACTCATGGTTCTTGAAGACCTGTGCTCTTCTCACATCTTGGAGGGCATTGATGATGTCCGCCAGTTCCATTGTTTGATCTTCCTCAACGATAGCGTAGCTAACCAACCTGTCCTTTCATTTCCCCTGTGTCTTTCATTTCCCTGTACTCCTGCATGTCCAGGGACGTAGACAAAGGAGATATTTTGTATTTTTGACTTCTACAATGACTCTAACCAGTGCATGCACACAGAGCCCACCTCCACTTGTTTTAAATCATGCTCATCAAATCACTTAGTATGCAGGTATGTGTGTAGTCTTGTGTCTAACCAGATGATTACACTGGTCACTGCCATCACCTCCACCATCATAACATATGCACCACTGTCTTCCTTGACTATTCTGCCTGCCAAGTGTGCTGCAAATACCCATGCACTCCTTTGGTGTCATATTACAGATACATCTGTATAGATGACTGCATCTTTCTCAGCGGTGTTATCCCAGATGAGATCGTTATCTCTTACAATCTTTCAACAAATCTCTCTAATCTTGTACTGAAACATTTCTCTCTAAACTTAAATAGAAACATTTCTCTCTAATCTTACACCATAACATTTCTCTCTAATCTTACACCATAACATTTCTCTCTAACACTTGAACTACCAATGGTGAGTGGACAGTATGGCTAGATTATTGTAAAAAGACCAGATCCTGTTGGCTGTACAAGCTGATGGTCATCAAGTTTTTGTTTTGTTAGTTACTTATTTAGACACTTTTTAAAAGTTAAAATAAGTTACATTCTCTAGCGAAATGTTTATTTTTACACAATTTGACATTAGCCAATGGAATTCAATTACTTTGTAGTCAAAATAAAAGATTTTTGTGAGATATCATTTTTCTTTACTTTCGAAGATGATTCTTCAGAATCGTCTCATTTTACAAGATGATTTTATTAATTATTTTTATTATTTATTATAAGAGCTATATATTGCAAACAATTTTAGAACCGATTCTAATGTTTGTAATTAACCATAGCACAAAGTTTCAGTGTAAACTTTTCTTTTTAACTTATTCCTAATGTTTTTCATTAGAGATTATATAGGCTTTTGTCATGTTGTGTAGTACATAATGTTATACACATAAAAATATAGGTTTTTTTAAAGCTTTTTTTATGCTAATTGTGAAGGAAAATGTTGTGTGTGTGTCCAAAATGATTAACTCTGAAAGGATTTAATAATAAAAATAACATGAATATGATCGATCACATGGCAAGATATGGTAAGTGAAATGAGAAAAATTTTGTTTATCGCAGATTCTGAGATATTTTTCTATAAATTATTATATTATTTCAACATTTTTTTAACTACATATATATTCCTACTTCAATCTTCTTTTATTTTATGTATAAAAATATGTAGATCTTTTCAATAATTACATTTCTCATGTGATTTTAAAGACAGTGGTGTCCTTCCATTTTTCTCTCTGTAAGTTCTCTTTGGTCAGGGCATATGTTTTTTCGCCTGGCGTCAGTATGTACAGTGTAAATCTTATAACATTGCTCTCTAATCTTACATTGAAAAATTTCTCTCTAAATTATACAGAAACATTTCTCTTTAATCTTACTCCAACAAATTTCTCTCTAATCTTACACCAAATCATTTCTTTCTAAAGTAAAAGTAAAGTACCCCTGTCACACCAAGTGACGTATAGGGAAATATGGTGTTAGTGACCCTATATTTTACATACCTTCAGCACATGATTTTTGGGGTAATGTGGTCGGTATTACACCCGTGCTGCTTTACTTTCCCAGAAAAAATCCGGTACCCATTTAAGGCTGGGTGAACCCGGAAGCCGTCAGTTGGGATCGAACCCTACCACTTGTCCGTTGTAGTCCAGTTCACTAACCATTGAGCTATCGCGGCTCCCATTTTTTTCTAAACCTACACTAAAACATTTCTCTCTAATCTTAAACTGAAACATTTCTCTCTAATCTTACACAGAAACATTTCTCTTTAATCTTACACAGAAACATTTCTCTTTAATCTTACACAGAAACATTTCTCTTTAATCTTACACAGAAATATTTCTCTTTAATCTTACACAGAAACATTTCTCTTTAATCTTACACAGAAACATTTCTCTTTAAACTTACACAGAAACTTTTCTCTCTAATCTTACACTGAAACATTTCTCTTTAATCTTACACAGAAACATTTATCTCTAAACTTATACTGAAATATTTCTCTTTAATATTAAACAACTGTCTTTGATTTTATACTTAAACAGTTCTCTCTGATCTTATAATTAAATAGTTTTCTCATGTCTCCTATCTAAATATATAAATAAATTATGAACCTCTATTATATAGTTCTATGTGGTCCTCCTCATTTATCACCTATCTTGAAATGTAAACATAGCTAACCAAACTACTTTTCAAATTAGCTATTTGGTCCTTTCTTTAAAGAGTTACTACTAATAATCTTTAACAGTCCTCCTAGCTCTTACTTCACATTCCAAAGGAGGAGAATTAACATGAAGAAAATTGTAAAGGCTGAGAGAAATCAATCAAATATTATCAGTCAGGCATTGCCTAATAACATGCACAAAAGTGTGTAAATGACACAGTAGGTGAGTCAAAATGTCATGAGATTTAACAACCTTGTTTATATCACAATTCGCAGTTCGCTGATAAAATGTATAAAAGATAGTTTAAACTCTAAAGGTCAACAGTGCATTGTTCACATGAAAATCAACTTGGAATGGATGGGCACATAAGTCAAGGGGAGCCAACTTGGCTATGGTCAAACAGCTGTCTCCTGATCTTCTGACTGTACAAGCTGAAAATGTTCTTGGTCTGAAACAGCACAATCAAACAACTTTTGGTTACTCATAAGTAACTCATAGTACATAATTGAGACATGTTATTTTTTATTAACACATTTATAAAAACTGACCTCAACTTGGATCATTATAGGCTAATCTGCATTTAATCTTCCTCAGGAAATAAGGAACAACATATATTCACTGTCAGAAAAGACAGAACTTGTTCTGCAACGAATAACAGCAAAATCTGGCACCCCTAGGAATTGTTGTTGTTGCATTCGCCAGCTTTCAACTCTGACAAAGTCCCTAGAGACTAGGAACTGAATTTTGCATGTTAATCCATTTTTCCCTGGCAGCCGTGTGCACAGGGGTCCCTCACCGCACAGGCAAACAACCCCAACTTCGGAGGTTCTGGTATTGTTTTCCTTCGTCGATGAGTAGCTGACGTTTCAAGCCGGGTCTTGCTGCTGAGACCAGGGGTGGTTGTTGCAGAGAGAAATCATAAATAAAAATCCCAACCGGTGTAGCCGAGATTTGAACCCACAACCTCTCTGTCCCGAGGCCGGCGTCTTGCCTCGAGACCAACCAGTCCCCCGTGGACTTGGAATATGAGGAAACTGCAACGAGAAACACTTTTCATGCATAGCCTGCAATGGTTCCTGCTGCCTATCCACCATATACCAGAAGTTCACGTCCTCCCGAAAGTGATGATCATCATATTTCTTTAAAAATGTATAGCGCTTGATGATGTTAGGCCATTGTTGTTGACTCCAATTTCGAACATATAAACATGCAGTTAGTCGTCAGATTATCCAAGTCGCACATCAAACAACAGACCGTAAGATTAGCATACTGCCGGTTTAGGGATTTACGATGGGCCATTACGATGACGTAGCACACATAACAATGTCACAAGCACAGCAATGGCACGCCCTTTAGATTCTTGATTACTCTAGTGAATGTAGCCTAAGATGAACAGAACATGGTGCAAATTCCCTAAAGAGATAAAACTGTGGCTGACGAAGCAGTTCACACTAATGAGAACATATAAATAACTTGCGTCAAGCAAATCCATCAACGGTCATGAACAGCACCAATGTGACGTAAAGCGCAGAACAAGCCTAGACAATGGAAGGTCGCATTCACAACACTTGATTTGTCAAAAATGAAATATTGCCGGCATATGACATTGTTTTATCGGCGCAGATGTAATAAGTAGATCATCATCTTGACTCTACACTCATAGGAGTGCAATTTAGAACCGAAATTAATCAGACATCGAATGCACTTTCTGCAGTGATCAAGAGAACGTGGACTAGATCCGCCATCTTAGAAAAGGAAGTCCCTGAACTGATCCCTGGAAATGAGAAATAAGGAAAATGCACAAAAGGCGTTGGAAACCTTCAACAGTCCAATCAACCCCAGAGCCTCAAAGAAGTAAAGACAATCCTGAAAGCTAAGAAAACAGAATGAAGAGAGTTATATGAAAAATATGATAAAGGAACAACACAGCCAAAAAAAGTTCAGAGACATGAGCAGACCAAGAATATCAGACTCAGAATAGGTCACTGCTTATGCCTCAGAGCACACCTACACAAGAAAGGACTCAGTGACATTACAACATGTAACTGCAGAGCATCCAGACAAACTCAGAGCATATCCTAAAGGTCTACAGCCATTTCAACACCATAGTTATACAAATATAGCCCACAGAAACAACCCTGAATGATAAACTATGGGAAACTGGTGAAGATCTCAAACACACCATGTTGTTTGACCCCCAGGCTGGCTCAAATGTCTAAATACATAGCAGTAGATGACTGCTGAGGAAGAAGAGGGCTATTCCGGCATTGTTTGTTTTAGCCAAAATAGTCCAGAACATGATCCAGTAAACTTTTAGGACCTTAATGATTGTGAGATTCTATATTTTAAGAGTTACTGAAAACCAGAATTTAGCTAATGTAAGTTACAAGTCTTTAAGAACAATAAAACAAATGTAAAAGGTTTCAGAGGTCTAGTATATTATTGATTTCTTCTTTGATTGGAAGGAATGAATGAGTTCTGGTAAATTATTTTTTTTTTAGTAAACAAAGCACTATTTCACCAAATACTCACTTTGATTTGCAATATCAGTATATACACATATACTGTACTTATTTGCAAGGCTTTTTTTATTTACAAAAAAAAGGTTACTAGAACTGCCATAAAACAATAAAACTGTTATATAAAGCCTTTAGAGGTGTTGTGTGCTCACATTTGTCGAACTTACATGATATTTATTATTAAATTTATAATATATTTATTAAATATAAATATGTAATATATAAATATGTTGATGTTAATAAACATCAAATTTATCAAAGTTTACTGGAAGAAACATGTACCAGACTATTCCAGCATAAAAAAATCTATGCTTATATATCATTATATGTTGAGCCTTTAAGAAACGTGAGAAACAACAATTGAACAATAACTTCTTCAGATCACACAAACTGAGGCGATATTATGAAGAACTCTTGCTGATGGTTATGTTTATGGAGACAACCATCTTCTATAGCAACCTCCTGAACATAGAAAACTGATTGCAGAAGAAAAAAAATGAAAAGCTGTTACCATATACAATGTTTTGTCAATGAACTGTTTATCTCTTGCACATAAGATTACATTTTCTTATACAAGGTGTTCATTAAGTCTCACTACACTTTGTATATAGAACTCATTTGAAAAAATAAGTAAATTACGTCATTAAAAAATGTGCTTAAAAAGTCATTATATTAGTTACAATAGTTGCTATTGGTTCTATTGGTTATGGAAGGCCTCGGTATCACTGCAAATGAATTAAAATCCATAATCACTCAACCGCCTGTGCCAGTGGAATCATCCGAATTACTAACTCATCTCCCAAACAAAGAAAGGTAACTGTAGTCCCCATCATAGCAGTCTCAGCACATGCCAAAAGACATAAGGATAAACCGCGCAGAAAGTGAACACAGCCAACTGTTCCCTGTCATACGATATCATCCTTCATCGTAAACAATTGGGACATCGAAACATGATCAAAACGGATGAAACACACAGCTAACAGTGTGCACAGAGCACTTAACTCAGTAGCTCCTGCAACAAGCCGGATTTGGAATAATAGGAAACTGCAACAAGGAACACTTCTCATGCATAGTCTTCAATGGTTCCTGCCACCTATCCACCATATACCGGAAGTTCATGTCCTCCCGAAAATGATAATCATCATATTGAGAAAAAAAAATGTATAGTGTTTGATGATGTTAGGACATCTTTCTTGATTCCAACCAAACATATAAACACACAGTTGTCGAATTATCCCCATCACACATCAAACAACAGACCCTACGGTTAGCGTACAACGAACGAAACACAGTGCAAGTTCCCCAAAGAGGAAAATCTTCAGTCGACTTGACGGAGCAGTCCACATTAATGCATTTCAGCATGTAAATAACTTGCGTCAAACAATTCCAACATCGGCCATTGAACAGCACTCAATGTGACGTAAACCGCATGTCAATACTAGACAGTGAAGGTCGCTTTTACAATACTTGACTTGTCAAAAAGGAACATTGCTGTGTGCACTCGGCGGCGCAGATTTGTCCACTTTGTTGGCGCAGATTTGCTAAGTAGAACATCTAGTAGAATAATTGCTGTTATGGTCTAATGCTGTTTTGAGCAATCTGGAAAGTACCAATAGAATATATATTGCAAAAGGTGTTGAAAATGTCCACCATGGGCTTCAAGACATGACTGTACACATCTCTTCATATTGTCAAACACCTTCTGTAATGTGTCTGTTGTTATTTCTTGAATGGTAACTCTGATCGATTCTTTCAGGTCCTCAATTGTGCGTACATTATTTTTGAAAACATTTCCTTTCAAGAAACCCCATATATAATAATCTAATTGAGTTAGATCTGGAAAACGTGCAGACCAAATTCCACGTGATATTTTGCGATTTGCGAGAATTTCTTTAAAAAAATGCAGCGATGCTCTAGCTGTGTGTGCAGTTGCACCATCTTGCTGGAACCACATTTCCTTAATTTCATGTTCATTCAGCTGTTCTAAAAAAGGTTCCAGTATGTCAGTACGGTACTGATCGGCATTAATAGTGTTGTTGAAGTAAATTGGTCCAATTAAATGTTTTCTACTGACGGCACACCATACCCAATTTTTGTATCGTGTAGAGGTACTTCATGAAATGCATTGGGATTAAAACTGCTCCATATATGATTATTTTGGCTATTAACGCATCCAGATAGATGAAACCATGCCTCATCAAAGAAGAATGTTACATCAAGAATCGATTCGTCTTCTTCAGCTAAAAATGCTTGAAACCATGTGCAGTAGCTGACCCTGGATTGACAGTCGCACTCTTTTAGCTCAGACACAACAGAAATACACAACAGAAATACAGATTTAACTGGTGTTTAAGAATTTTGTGCACTGTGCCCACTAATACGTTCAATTGTTGCGACATTTTCCTTAAGGACATGCTTGGACTTTTCAAGATTATGTCTTGGATATCTAGACATTTTTCTTCAGGCACAGCAGGCCTACCAGATTATGAAGCATCTTCCACATTTCCCGTAGCACGAAACTCATTTAACAAATTTCTAACCATAATGCGATGAGGAGGTTGTTTATCAGGAAATCTGGCTATAAATCTTTGAACAACCATCTGTGTGTATTGACCACCATTTTGAAACACTTGTTCAACTAAAAAAATTCAGAGTGCAAAGAATTACTCCAGCATATAACAGCCATTCACTGCATTTTGATTCATGATGGACTGTGCAGCACATTTTTTTATAACGTCATGATGACATCATTTACTTATTTTTTCAAACGTGTTCTATATCAAAAGTGTAGCGAGACTTTACGAACAACCTGTATAATAATCATTCTCAAAGACCATAATTGCAGCCACCAAGACAATCAATCAATCAAAGCCCTTAATTCCCTTATTGGAGCATAGGCCTTGGACAAAGTCTCTCCATTAATTTCTATTTTTGGACTTAATCTCTACTTCTCTCTCCCATCTAAGTCAATGTTCTTGAGGATTTCCATGACTTCTATTTTTTATGTATTTCTGGGCTTTCCTGCCTTTCTCTTACTGCATTGGTTCCAAAACAGTGCCTGTTTTCTCAAGACAATGTCAGATTGGAGCAAATGCTGCTCTTCATTATGAATCACCAGTTAGTCAGTGACTGATTATATTCTCACATTGTCCATGCCACAAAATACATGTTTCAAAATACAAGAGAGACCAAGATTGCAAAGATAAGGTTTTATGTTGGGTCTGCTGTGCACAAACTCAAGACATTTATTCAATTATTCAGGTTGAAGCTTTTAAGTTAGTTACTGAAAATCCCAGTATCCACTGCACATGACTTATGAAAGGCAGGAGTTTGGTACAATGGTCATGCAGAATTAAAATTAAACAGCTAGTAGCTGACAATTCTGATGAAAGTGATGTTCTTATATACACTGATGGTCTGTGTTGTGAGGCAGGAGAAGATTCCATGATTAGAGTCAAGGGTACTATTGTTGAAAAGTAAAGTGGTGAATTAATCTGCAACAACCTCTAATTAGAGAATGAAGATTGAGACACTTGTTGTTGCTCTCAAGGTTTTTAAGGACACAAGGCAATCACTGACACTGACTCTCTGTAAATGCTTTGGAAGGTGCAGAACTGATATTTCCAGCAAGAGTAGGTGGAATATGTAGACATCTTGAGACTGAAAGAACTTACATGGATATGCTATCCAAGTCACACTGGGGTTCATGGCAATGAAAGAACTGATAGACTGAATCTGAATTTGCCTGTGATGGGTATAATGTACATGCACAAGGAGGACCTCTATCAGTGAGGAAGCAATCTTTAGAATGCAAAAATTTGGAACACAATGTCTGTCAGGTGGTAACAACAACCTGCAAATACAAGCTAAGTGTGAGTTCAACCAGCGAGCTTACTGGGATATTCCGTGTACATACAATTCATTATCTGTTAAAGAAAACAGAGCACCAATGGGTTTGTTTGGAATGTTGTGATTATAACTATAATAATAATGAACATTAGACTATATCCAACAAATTGTTATGGTTCTTCTCATGATGATATTTGCCAATTCTCTAAGATTGTCATTACATCAGATTCTTTGCTTTTAGCCTTTGCTTCACAGAATGACAATTATGAAAGAAGACTTACTACTTCACAAAAAAGTTGTCAATGCACTGTTGCATTAACCTCTATTTAATTGTATAAAAATTTCCAATTTATCTTTCTTCACGGAAGTGGTCATTTGCTCTTCATACAGTCCTCTGTGTTATAATGAGTCCCAGAAAGTATTTTACTTTGTACATGATCTTCATAAAAAAAAAAGTAAAGTACTCCCATCATGCCAGGTGGCATATAGGGAATATGGTGTTAGTGACCATAAATTTTACAGACCTTCGGCACATGATTTTTGGGGTAATGTGATCGGTATTACACCTGTGCCACTTTACTTTCACAGAAAAAATCCGGTACACATTAAAGGCTGGGTGAACCGGAAGCCGTCGGTTGGGATCGAACCCTACCTCTTGTTCTTTGTAGTCCAGTTCACTAACCACTGAGCTATCGCGGCTCCCACATGATCTTCACGCTGCTATGTAAATAATTCAATAAAAAATACAATATAACAATTTCATTTCAAACAAGACAAATTAAATTTTTAGGACACATAGAGAGGTACAATAACCTATTAAAGTGATCTTAGAGGGGAAAATATGAGGTAAATGAGGAAGAGGCTGACAAAGACTAAAGTGGACTGCTAATATCAAGAAATGGACAGGAGACCATACACCAGTTTGTATCATCAAGGCAAGCAATAGAAGAAAATAATGCTCTATGGTCATATTTTCAGAGATATATAAAAATGTATGAATTTTATGTTAGCATAGCAAACAGCATATAAAAGCCAAAATAAACACATTATAGATTTCTAGACCTGAAGACACTGACAATCTCAAAATGCCAGATATCAGAATTAACATGAAGCGCACAGAAAACAAAAATATTACAGATTTAAAATGTACAAGAGGAGGTTAATAGTAAGAACATAAAAATGAGCTATTTGAAAGAAACAAAAATTGCATAGAAAACTTGTGTTTCGCAAAGAAATGGAGAGAATGAATTAATGAAATTTGTGTTGTTGGCAACAGAGTTTTCTTAACTCCAGAAGGATAAATTCATGGCAGTGCTCACTCTCTAAATAGGCTGCAAGTTCCTTATCTTCAGCCTTGAGGGCTTGTTGTCGAGGTGAGTTTCCCTGAAAGTCTGTTTTAGTTAAAGATGCCCCTGCTGCTACTAGCATGTGACAGATTGTCCTCCTTTGATACCATGCTGCTTTGTGGAGAGCTGTCTGACCTCTGTCAAGAGACAAATAAATTGATGAAAATGCTGATGAACAAAAGCATAAGCAGTCAACAAAATAAACAATTTATATGGCAAGAACTCTATGTAAACACATTAGTTTAAACACACCTAATTTACTAGGAGAAGTTAGGCTGATGTTTCAGTTACTTTCTCCTCATTGGCTGTAAATTCTGTTTGGAGTAAATCCCACCAACTTTTTTCTCCCATTATTTTTGTAATGACCATTAAACATAGCTATGCAATTGTACAATTGGCATTGTCACATGCATGTTCAATTACATAGTCACAGTTAAAGTAATATTGAGCAATCTCCAAGTAGTGATATAATATCAAACAAATACAGACACAAGTAATGATAAAGGAAAAGTATGAGACTTGAATCATCATCTTAGCACGCAAGTTCTTCACCCATATATATATATGTGCTTGGCTGCCTATCCAGAAGTGTTGGGTGACTTCTTGACAGTGACAGTGTTGCTTCAAGCATCGAAACTCATGATGTGAGGTGGCATTCCACACCTTCCCAGAATATTACCATGGTATCCATTTCTGTCAGCAGCTGGTTTGACCACAAGGATATTTTTTTCCAACCATGAATACAACTTACACTGCATCCAGTGGGAATCTAACATGGGCTGTCCGAACGCTAGTAGCCTAGTCGGGTGGTTTTCCCAACTAGGCTACCGTGAGCCCCAAAGTAATGATACAAAAATGAAAGCTATAGAAATTTGTTCCACTTACTTTTCATGTTCCACCATATCCAGGATTACTGGTGGAGCTGTGGATACAGTAAACAAATACAACAACTCTGATATTATTTAATCAAACAATTTATTAATTCCATGACCCAAGTATTTCTTGAATTCTATCATTTTTACCTCTGTTGTACTTTATTTCTCAATACTGTTCTGTTCCATATCTCCCCAATCCAGTCTTTCTCATCTCTCACTCTCCATCTCTCATTATCCTTCATTTGGCTTAACTGACCAACTTATCATTTAATAATTTTATTTAGAATAGTCAAGCTCTAAAAATATTCTTGATTTGTTCCATCAATTTGTTATTTTCTATTTGTCCAGCCAGATAATCTGTCTGAGGACATTAAAACAGGTCCCAACACAGTATGCTCCAATGAATCTACAGCTTATGCAAATAATTGTTTTATACAGCAGATGCTGGAATATCCTTCTTTATTTATCTGGATATTTGGTTATCCAGATTCGTATTGTAAGAACCAATGACTAATTATGATCACCAAACTGGCAGAGGCACCATAAATATAATGAAAATAAGTTACATCTTAATTTTCTTGTTTATAATGGCACTCATTTAGCTGGAGAAATGGGAATAACTTGATCCTACACAGTTGCTACTACTGAAACAGAGAAATTATTTAGCTGGTACAAAATGTAACATTAAACATTTTAAATTATTTGTCATTTAATAGTTATTTTCATACAATGTCCCAATGTTGAACCTAAAAGTTTCTAGTGGTTGTTAGTTGTTGTTCTAAATATTTATAACAATAAAATGCAAATTATTTTAGTGTTATTTAGTGCAAGACTTCATGTTTTCAATAAATAATTAAATTCATCAAGTACAGTGCCTGCTGACACAGGTGATCATGTCTCTTCACAACTCTCTATCTCTACACCTGTTGTTCAGTTCTGTTGTTGACCTCCTCTATCAAACCACTCATTTAAATAATCTTGTATAACATCTTTCTATTTTCCTCTGCTACTTCTTCCCTTAATTCTTCATTGTGTCACAACATATTCCGGTTTTCCCTTCTTATTACATGGCCAAAAAATATGACTGTTTCCTCCTGATGTTGGAAAAATTTACTCTTTTGCTGTGGCTTTTTTTTTTTGTTTTAGAACACTTAAACTACCAATGGTGAGTGGACTGTACGGCTGGATTTTTGTAAAAGGATCAGTGCCCAGTTGAAAGTACGGCAGGCAGTCATCATGTTTTTGTTTTGTTACATTGCTTATTTAGACACTTTTTTAAGTTGAAACAAGTTAAAATCTCTAGCAAAATGTTTATTTTTACACAATTTGACATTAGGCAATAGTATTAAATTCTACCTATATATCTATCTATTGTCCTTTCGAGCCGAAGATGGCACAGATTGCAGAACTACAATCTCAAAAACAGAAACCGTGCGTGCCAAAATGCACTTATTGCAGAGATCACTGCTCTAAAATCTATGGTTCTGTTTCCATAACAACACTTTTTATTTACAATGACAGCTTATCAAGCCATCGATCAACCTCCTTAGTCGCCTCTTACGATATGCCTGGAAGGTCGCAGTGTCACTATTCTTTACCTCCCTCATAATGAGGCCCCGGTAACACACGGGATGTATTAGATTACTTTGTGGTAAAAATAAAAGATTTTCGTGTGATATCATTTTCTTTTACTTTCGGGAACAATCCTTCAAAATTGCCTCATTTCACAAGACATTTTAACATCAAGCTATTGTATAACTATTGTGTCTAATGTTTGTAGCGAATCATGGCACAAAGTTCTTATATTATTCAAATACGGTTTAGTCTCAAAGTAAATAAAAAACCGATTTGTTAAAAACTCATTCCTAATATTTTTATAAGAGAATATATAGGCTTTTGTCATGTCGTGTGGCACATAATGTTATAAACATACAAATATACGGTTTTTTTTTTTTTAGCTTTTTCTGTGCTAATTGTGAAGGAAAGCTGTGTGTGTCCAAAATTATTAATTCTGTAAGAATTTAATTATAAAAACAACACGAATATGATATGGTAAACAAAATAAGAAAAATTTGATTCATCACAGGCTCTTCTACATTTTCTATAAATTACTTTATTATCTCAATATGTTTCTTACTACATATGTACTCCTACTTCAGTCATGTATAAAACATGTCGATTTTTTGAATAATTACAATGTTGATGTGATTTTTAAAACAGTGGTGTCACTGGTTAACTTCCCTCCAGTAACTTGTATCAATAAATTTTCAATTTTTTTCTCTCTCAGTTCTCTTTGGACCGTATGTTTTCTACGGTACATAGAGTATTAACATTAGACTTTTTAGCAGTCCATGGTATTCTCAACACTTTTCTGTAAGTTCACATTTCTGTAAGTTCACATTTCTGTAAGTTCACATTTCTGTAAGTTCACATTTCTGTAAGTTCACATTTCTGTAAGTTCACATTTCTGTAAGTTCACATTTCTGTAAGTTCACATTTCTGTAAGTTCACATTTCTGTAAGTTCACATTTCTGTTAGCTCCAACAATTTTCTTGTCTTGAATATCCAGAATTCACTGAAATCTTCAAATCTTTTTGCTGTTTAAGTTAAGGCATCACTACAATATCAATCATTTTCTGTAAATGTTTTTCACTTTGTGATTAAGACTGTCATCAGTAAATCTAAGGTTGTTTATTTTAGGGCCACTGACTGATATTCTGAATATGTCCCTTTTGGATCTTAGTGTAATTTCACTATACCGATTATATAAATCTAGATACTTGTTTCATTTGTTGAAACAATCCAAATTGATTTAAGTTCTTGTGGCTGTTGTTTGTTCATGGTCAGCACATGTTCTTTATTATTATTTTTGTTTATCTTTGCTGTCAGCATTGTAACTCTCAAGAATGTTCATCATTACCTCTTTGTCTAATGTCAAATATATGTTGATATAAAACATAAGCGTAAGGACTTATCTGGTCCAGTAATTTACTTGCTACTGTATGCAGTTTACTACATGCAGATGTCCTACTGTCTTGCAATGACTGGGAATGTAAATAGCTATAGGAGTTAACCTAGAATAAAGTAACTCTACTGTCTTGTGGGTGAGACATCTGAATTAAAGGCTGGCAGAGACAACTGCAAATGGATCAACAGAAGGCAATGGAAGACCACAATTGTTAATTCCTTGCATAGTCATGTGTGGTCACAACTTTAGAAATCAAACAACCAGAATCACTGAGTATTCCAATTTGACACCTTTGTTTCTTAGGGAGTAAACAAGTGCTGTAGGTGATATCTAACTTTTAAGCAAGCTACTGTAAGGAAGTTAAAAACATAACCATACATGGAGAATATAACTTGAAATTACATATTGTAAGTAACAGATTAAATTTTTTTTTTTAATTATCCGAACTACCTCAAGTTACATTTAGTCCAGATGAGTCAAAATTTGTGTTGTAATGATCTCATGTTATTATAACAAACAGATCTGACTAGTTGAAGAGTTTTGTTACAATGTTCTCATGTCAAATAACAAACAGATCTCACTAATCTAGGATTTTTGTTACAATGATCTCATGTTATTATAGCAAGCAGTTCTCGGTCAAGAGGTTTGGTCCTTCATTATTGCATTTTTCCTTATGGAACTCTGCATGCTAAAAAAATAAGAATGTTAGTGATTCGTTTATCAAGTGTATTTTCATTACTTCTCACATGAGGAGAAAAGGTAAGGACTTCAATGTGGTGTTTCTGAAATGTTATTGAGAAAATGAAGTCTAATTTTACAGCAGCAAAATAAGTGTTTGAACACATTAAGATAACACATATTTCCATCGTTCAGTATTCTATAAACCCATGTTAATGCAATTATGCTTACCTCTGATAGGACTAGTATCTGATAAGTTAGCATAGAAAACACAAAGACACAAGATAGAATGACAGAAAACACAAAGACACAAGATAGAATGACAGAAAACACAAAGACACAAGATAGAATGACAGAAAACACAAAGACACAAGATAGAATGACAGAAAACACAAAGACACAAGATAGAATGACAGAAAACACAAAGACACAAGATAGAATGACGTCTGCAATATCTTACCATTGTCAATGAGGAATTTGACTACACCTTTATGTCCAAACCTGGCTGCATGGTGCAAGGCAGTCATTCCATACTGGTCTGTTGCTAGCAAGTTTGCTCCCTTGTGATTAAGCTCTGCAATCTGGAACAGAAGGCAATAACATGCAACTAAAGACTTCATGAAATCAATGACTTTCTTTATGCATTAGTCTCTAGACTACTATTCTTCATTACCTAAATTTTAAAGGGAGTTAAATGAGTGTTGCAAGCCAGTCAGTCAACACAACTGACTTTAGCATGGGTAATTATAAGGTAGTGGGTTGCCTTCTCTTTCAATCTCTACTCACTTGGAAAGATTGAAGATTGTTTTCAGGCCCACCACAGGAAGGTGAAATAGGATCTTGATCTGTTCTGGTTCACAGATTATGACATAAGTGGTGAAATATAGTACCAATGGAAGTTGTGGGCCCATGAACATAGTAATCTATCTATGCAAGTTTCAAAACTTCATGTCATCAAGTATCATACTGACTGTCTCCAAGGACTGAAGTAGACAATCATGATTACCCACATACCTTATCTCAACTTCATTTTATCAGCTGGTGACATATACCATGTAATATTTTATCCTGTACACTATCACTTATCTATAATTCTCTTTCCATTTCTAAATATTTTTGTCAAGAGTCATAGCATACCCATTAAACTCCTCTTCTAATGCCAAACACAAGAGGTTAACTCCTTCTGTCGTATGTACTAAAGAACAGTGACAATCTGCCCTCAGTCAGGACACCATACTTAACAATTCACAATTAAAACTAAATGTTCTTGCTGCAACGACTTGTCTCAGGCTTAGAACTATTACTTTTCAACATTTACATGAACAATTTGTTTATGTGCGAACTTATAATTACTATTTAAAATTATTTGTGATAGGACATTTGTAACCATCCATACAAGTGAAATATGATTATTTTAATATTTTGATCCAGTTCTAGAGACAATGATAATGGGAATGACAACATATAGTGATTGTCATTAGTCAGAATTAAAAACAAACATAAATGACCAGTTACAGTAACAAATCGTACCTTTTGAATATCTCCTCTCTTTGCTGCATCTATTAAATCTGTAACATATACCACAGTGCATACATTTGTCTAGAATATACAATATTGCAGATAATATATTTATTGAAGATAATATATGACATTTAATTAAAAACAATCAATATGATAAGATGCACCCACATGCCCTGGCACAAAAATGAAGCAGACTTTTCTTAGACTAGACCTTCATCTGTATGACCTGCATGTGCATAAATCTGTGTCTCAAGCCATGCTAAATGCTTTAGTGACAGTCAAAATTTCCATGGTCAAACTACTTGCAGCCAGTGTAAAAGCACCACCGTCTTCCTTCAAAGTTTTATCTTCAACATAAGCTGTGAAAGCCCATGAGATGCTGAATAGCAGAACCATTCGTGTAAATAATGTCACCATCAGAACAGTTCTAAAAGAACTCAAGAGAAAATCAAGACCTGAACTTCTTCCACAGTTTATCTATTAAGTGGTTGTGTAACACTCTCTGTCCAGTGTGATTATGATGGAAAGGATGTACTGCACTCTGACAGCTCCTGTATCCATTCTTCCCTGGGTCCTATTTTCTTGATTGAACACACCTGCTGAACAATATCCATTATTCTGAAGGGCTTAGAATACCTTTTGGTAAAATTTAATTTGGAAAAAAAATGGATAGTAACACTTCTAAGCATAGAAAAGGGTAGGTGAGTTAGATTATTTTGAACTGAAAATTATTACAACAAATATGTGTTAATTTTTTTGGTAACAAAATTCTTTCAGAAAGTAACATGTAAGAAATGTACACATATTTTCATATTCTGTGTCTATTTTCTTTATGGATGATGCAAAACATGTACTATATTTACTTATATTATAGTGTGAAGTAATAGGACGGAAAACGCATGAGACAATTTAAAAAAAAAAAAAAAACCAGAAAATTAATTTGGTCAAAATCTGGAAAAAGAAAAAAGAATCAAATCTGAGCTAATAAACAGTTCAGGCAAAATAAGTAACATGAACCAGGCACAAGTAAAATAAATAACATGAAATAGAGACAGGTAAAATAAATAACATTAAATAGAGACAGGTAAAATAAATAACATTAAATAGAGACAGGTAAAATAAATAACATGAAACAGAGACAAGAAAATAAATAACATGAAATAGAGACAGATAAAATAAATAACATGAAATAGACACAGGCAAAATAAATAACATGAAATAGACACAAGTAAAATAAATAACATGAAATAGACACAAGTAAAATAAATAACATGAAATAGACACACGTAAAATAAATAACATGAAACAGAGACAGGTAAAATAAATAACATGAAATAGAGACAAGAAAATAAATAACATGAAATAGAGACAGGTAAAATAAATAACATGAAATAGAGACAGGTAAAATAAATAACATGAAATAGAGACAGGTAAAATAAATAACATGAAATAGAGACAGGTAAAATAAATAACATGAAATAGAGACAGGTAAAATAAATAACATGAAATAGAGACAGGTAAAATAAATAACATGAAATAGAGACAGGTAAAATAAATAACATGAAATAGAGACAGGTAAAATAAATAACATGAAATAGAGACAGGTAAAATAAATAACATGAAACAAAGACAAGTAAAAAAAAAAAAACATGAACCAGACACAACAAGTAAAATACAGTTCATAATCAGAGATTAATTACAGTAGAAAAAATTAGATAAAATAACAAAAATAAAGATGAAATATTGAGCACAAATAAAATGAAAGAAATCATTAGTAATCAAGACATAGATCCTTACGTTTATCAAGTGTTGATAAAGCTGAAGGCTTGTTATCTGCAGTTGCACTGGCCACAGCCTTAAAAAGGTAGTGTTTCTCTTGACTTGTGGTTGTGGAATTAGGACTGCCAGGCTCTGAACTATTAAAAGATCATTTTTAAAAATGACATCAATATATTTGTATAATATTGAGCAGAAAACACTTGACAATATTTGCTACTTTGAGGATAAGGCTCACTAAAGCAGAAAATGTTAAATACAATAAAATAATGCATTTAATACCCTTCCTTATGTGAATAAAATATTTATAATTTAAGAGTTTTCACTTTTTCCTGACTTAATATGTTAGCTAATACATGATTTTTGTTTGTTATTTTTTGTATGTGAAAGATAATTGATGGATGGTAATTGCTTGTTACTTTTGTTAACTGATGGATGGCAATTGCTTGTTATTTCAAATCTGAATGTTACATAATGTTACTTTGTTACACAAAGATACATAATAGTGCCTTTATTCCTTATATAAAATTTAGCTAATAAATGAAAGTTGATCCTTCCTTCTAGCTTGAATGTTAAACTTATTTCTAATAAGTTCAGCGTTAGGATCACAGCGCTATTTTTATTTTAAAAGTGATTCCATTGTGGACATAATAATAATAATACATAAATATTTTCATACTCATTTAAGTTAAAGTTCACACATTAAGGAAAATAAACTCAAATTAAGAATGTAGAGCTTAACCATCTTCTCAATATTTTTACTTAAAATTAAGGTATATCTGTTGGTAGTAACTTTCAAAATGTAAATAAGCTTCCTAAAATATTTCAAAAACATTGATTTACTTATAGTGAAATGAATTTCATTAACAAATTTGTATTAGATTTTACCATTTAATATAGTTATTTTATAAAGCATTTACAATTATGATATTTGTGGGAGACTTGTATTAGCTTTCACATAAAATATATTGCTGAATTAAATAAAAAATAGTAAACAATAAGATTAGAATTAATATTCAATGAAAAAACTCCAAGAGAAACTTTTAAAATAGATCACTTTGACAAACTTCCATATCTGCACATTGTCAACTTGAAGAAAAAAAGGCTCTAGACAATATAAATGAGGCTTTAATTTTAAATGCTCAAGACTTCAATTACTTCAAATGCAGGACTTGTTTGATATGATGAATTAAGGGAGACCATCAGCGTGTACACACTTGATCATCTGCTTGACTAACCACCTATGAGTTTGCCTATTGTACTGTTGTGCCAATCCCAACTACAAATGGGTAAATGAATAAAGCAACATTGGTAGAAGATGTGAACAGCAAACTTAGGATTAGATTTTATTTGGGTTTATCAGGCTCCACAAAGCAATAACCATTCACTAAATGAGATAATGAAGTCGAGAAGCTCGCCCAGAATAAGGATGTCTTCTTCTATTTCTTTCCTTCCTTATTTGCCTTTCAGCATCAAGGGGAGATATAATTTGCGGTCTTATGCTCTTTTGTTCACTTCTGCTGCTGTTATGTTTCCAAGTGCTTCTAATATGCCATAGATCCATCTTTTTCGTGGTCAACCCTTGGGTCTGGTGTTCTCGCAATGCTTATTGAAGACTCGTGTTGTGTTTTGATCACTCTGCCTTGTCACGTGGCCAAACCATTTTATCTGTTGTTTCTTTATATATTCTATGACGGGGGCTATTCCTAGCTTTTTTCTCAGTTCTTCACTTCTGATCTTGTCTTTCAGGCTGTTTCCTGTCATTCGTCTAACACATCATCATCTCAGTAGAAGTTATTTTTCTTATTATTCTTTCATCAAGGGTCCAGGTCTGGCAGGAGATCATCCAACAATAAGGATGTCTGGTAAGATATTATAGAGTGCTATGCAAAAAGACTGATGCTTAGCAAAGAACATTGGACAAGGAGAGTTGAATTTCTGCCCTTTGTGTGTCTTCAGCTCAAAAGAATAATAGATGAGTAGATAGAAATAAGATTATAATAAAGAGGTCAATCTCAAGAGAAACTAAGAATAACGCATATAAGAGAAGCAATAACAGCAGGTACAGACTTTCTTAATAAGATTGAGAAACCAGCTCAGAACAAGGGCAAGTTATACTGTGAGCCCTGTGTGATGTCTGATGACAGCTGAAGGATGATGATGATGATGATGAAATATGATCATAAGAGGAATATATTCATTATCATAACACATGATCAAGTCTGCCAGTAAGAAGCCGTCATTCAATTATGTAGTGTAATAATCATATTTTCACCTGATGACTATTCAAGAATATCATCTGCCCTGAAGCAAGTAAGCCATAATATTTGTACCTTTTGATTTGGCCCAACACATCCATCTTTGGCTTGGTAGAATATTTTAGGCACTGGGTGCTTACCTCTTCCCTACTATGTAAATTAACGCGATGTTTCAGCTAAAATCCTTATCAGGTACAACACACAAACTATTTTAAAATAATAAAAACAGAAATCCTATCACAAAAGCTGAGCACAGTAACACTGGTCTGAAAAATGGTGGAAAGAAAGGGTGGCCAGGATTTTCATAGTTGTTGACCACATGAATAATACATATAATATGGCAGGTAGGATTTAATTGGATAAAAAATATAGTTCTCCAACTTTATTCGAAAATGTATTTCTGATTTTTTCCGTCTCCTTCCCCCTGAGCTTTCCTATGTCTCTTCCAAACTAGGCTTCCTCATCTTGAAAAAACTGAGATTATCATGCCACCTCAAATTTCTCTGAAACAGTCTCAACCTGCACATTCTACCTCAACATTTGTGAACAAAGTTTCAGCTCCAGATAGGACCTATCAACTATAGTGATTTAAGACATTTTGCGTGCCTTGAATTCCATTGTGGAATTGTGTCCTATGTATCCATGCTGTTATTACTAGCAATGTGCGCTTACTTTCACATCTTGACACTCAACTGCTTTTTTTTATTTTCAGACTCCGCCTTCTAACCCCTGGAAACCCTCCAGGCTATCTTTTTATTTGACAGATCATCCATAACTTGAATAAATTCTTTTAGCACTTCCTCTATAATCCCCTTATAACTAAACTACCAGCCTGTGCCCTACTTCCCCTCATCCTTTCCACACTTTTTGGTCTGGAGCCAACTTCTTAACCCTGGCCTTGACATGAGTGGCACTATATGCTGCAACAGATCCTGCAGTACGTGTCCTTTTGTATTACAAACTCACCAAGTCCTCTTCCCAAATGGCCCTTTAGATATCCAGGAAAGCTTCATCTGTACGTACTGTAATCTCATACATGCAATCATCTGTCAACTCTGTCTACATATATCTGCCAAACAGGTCGACATTTAGGGGACAGGGTCTGTGAACAATTGTACAACATTGAAAGCGATTCTTGCATGCACTCCTGTTTTCTCCCATTTTAGATATTCAGGTCATCATATCTCTGATGACTTTTGGGTTAGCGCCATCATCTCTTGTTGCCCTGATACCCTTAGTTGGTTTGCTTGGAGAACAAACTCATAACTAATTTTAGCACTCTCCATCCGAGGTTTAAACTCTTTTCTTTAATCATTGGTCTCCTCTTCAGTTCGATCCTATTTTCTATCTTTATTCCTCCCAGTACTATATTTATTACCTCTCCTACTCTTCTTCTCCCTTGCAACTCTTATCGTCTTGGTTTATCCCTTTTTTTCTCTCTTTCATCCCATTCTATGAAACCCCATTTCTAATTTTTCTTGCTTTGGCTCCTTTTGGTCCAATTAAATCCTACCAACCACGTTAACTATTAATCATGTGACCAACAACTCTGAAAATCCTTACCACCGTTTCTTTCCGCAATTATTCAGATCAGTATTACTGTATTCAGCTTTTGTGTTTGGATTTCTGTGTTTATTATTTTGAAATAGCTTGTGTGTTGTATCTGATCAAGGTTTTTGTTGAAACATCAAAGTTTATCTCGTTTTTCTATCAGTCTAGCTGCTTTAGCCAGTTTATGTTTATTTTACATTATTTTCTGCTGCTCTAAACATGGCCGTGCATTGTACATTTTATATAGTCTGTGCTTATCTTCCCTACTAGCTTGGCCTGTTTCCAAGAGTGCTTCTGGGAGTAGGAGTAGGGTCTGGATCAGCTGTGTTGATCACAAAATCCTGACATAAGGTCAGCTATAAGGTGTTACCTATTTTGAGCCCAGCTGCTGATGGCTCCCATAAATTTAATGTGACCCCTATATATCTATATATATCTATATCTGTATATATATATATATATATATATGTTGTATTTATATATGTTGATAAGCATCAGGCAATACATTAAAACTTAACTCCATGCAGACAAAAGATAGTTGTCTAAAAACATTTACACTATAATCTATCTGAAAAAAGGGGTATTTTCAGGACTAAACAGGCTAGATATTCATACAAGTCAATAGCATACAATAGCATATGCAAAGATGTAGCATGTACATCAACACAAGACAAACCATTAAACTGACAAGACTCAAAAAACAAAGTGCATGTTACAATATTGTGTACACTAAGCTTGAAAAAAAAACAAGTATATTGAAAAAAAAAAGTAATTTTATACAGACATCATTCCATTAACTAAGAACAAATACAAAATGAAGTTAAATATGTATGAATATAACTACCCTACACAAAGAATACACATGTTAAGATAACAAAATTGTGAATCTATCAATCCTTTTGAATTTTTCATTCAATTTTATAATTCTTGATTATGTTCAAATGCACTATAAAAGACTTTTATTATTTATTCATTTTCCTCTCAGGATGAAGACATCACATTGGATCGGACGGAAGACATAGTTCGCCACAATTTTTTCTGTCCCTATTGATTATTTGCCTCTAGTTCTTGTAGATCTTGGTTGTTTTCTTAGTCCCATGGTTGAGTCTTCCCTAATAACTGTTCTGTGTAGTGTTTCTCTTGGTCTTCATTGTTATATTTTAGCAGATAGTTCTTGCATGAAAGGAGCCATGATAGCTCAGTGGTTAGTGAACTGGACTACAAAGGACAAAAGGTAGGGTTCGATCTCAACCGACAGCTTCCGGTTCACCCAGCCTTTAATGGGTACCAGATTTTTTTCTGGGAAAGTAAAGCAGCACGGGCGTAATACCGACCACATTACCCCAAAAATTATGTGCCGAGGGTCTGTAAAATTTATGGTCACTAACACCATATTCCCTATACGCCATTTGGTGTGACGGGGCAATTTATTTATTTTTTTTCCTCGCACAAAAGCTTGCTGGGGGGGGGGGGGGGGGTGTGTCCTCTCTTCCTTCATGCATAATGGAGGACTCATTCTTCGTTCTGAGCACATGACTGATGTATTTAAGGTGCCTTCTTCTTATGAAGCTTGTCATGTATTCTTTTTCAGATGGATCACTTATCTGTTCGTTTGAAATGTATTCTCTCCAACTTTAATTTGAGTACCAATGTAGATATTTGTTTTCAAAGACATTTGATTTCCTATCTCAAGTCTGGGTGCATCTCCAACTTTCACATCCATATGTTAGAAGTGGTATCATACAGGAGTTGAACTTTCAACTTTAGTTGTATTGATCTGGGGGATTATTTGACCAAAAAAGGGGTTTAACACAATGGAGTCGTTTTATCTTTTCTTAATCACTTGGGCTGAGCTCAAGAGTGCAATATTATCAGATGAACACAAATTGAGCCAATTCTGAATCAGAATTATTTTCATTAGACATAACCTTCTGAATGAAAAAAGTACAGCGGCTGAAATGGATAACAAATGCAACAATGTAAATGAACTAATTGGACAATTAGCTCCACTCACTGAAAATAAGCATATAATATTTAGATACAAGAACAAGCAATACAAATATATTATTTTTGTGAACATTTTGTTGCTAATATACCAGACATGAAAATACACAGCAAGAAAAGACAACATCAGAACAGAGATATTAGAGGAATGGTAGGAATAACACCAGCTTTGAGTTGCTATTAGAAACAGCAGTTAAAATAGTTTGGGCATGTAACAGACCAACAAACAGTATCACACAATAAGAGTCAACAACCAGATGTAGCAGCATAAGAGGAAGTGGAAGTCATCCCAAAAGATTGATTAACCAATCATCAAACTAATACTATGCACGAATCAAGCTGCAAAGCTCCATTAAGAACATTCTAATATGCCTCAGCACAGAGTTATAAGAAAAAAGGTTTACACAACAAATAGTTCAATCACTTGTGACAGCCACTTCCTATATCATCAGATATGAAACAATAGCACAAACAATTGTAGAGCCTGTTCAATAAAAAATAAAGGTATCTTAGATATACCCTGTGACTTAGATGGTGACTGGAATGACAAAATCAAATGAACAATGAATGAACACATGTTCATGATGTGTACAATCATTGATCTAGTTTCTTGTGGCCAAGTGTGGTAATAAAAGATAAATGATAGACTGTTCATGATCTTGACTACAGCCTACTAACTTACATACTTGAAAGTGAGACTCTTCTCGATAACGCTTCAGCATTTGGTATACTCTTTGTTCTTCTTTAAAGTGCTTTTAGCACATCCCATACCACAAGCTGCAAAAACTGGCTCCAGTTATTTCTTGCATTTAATTTACTGATTTTTTCACATATATTTTCACTAAAACTTGTCATTTTCATATGTAACCTGTTTTCTGACTTCCTGAACAAATTCTATGTGTTAGATCAATTTTCATTTATTTTCTCGCTGTTACTTCAAACTTTACCAAACTTGTGAAAAACTGCCATGCCACATTGTTTTAAACTCCTTGGATCAGGGATGTATCAAAGGTTGAGTACTTATTATATGTGTAGAAAGCCAATGCTATGTTTTGTTGAGCGAAGTCACAGATGGCTACCTTTCAAACAACTGCTGTAATGTTTAACACCTTGACAGCAGTTAAGCAAAATGTAAGAAGATTTTGGGAAGACAATTATAAAATTGATGGAGGAATAAGAATAGGGAAATAGGAAAGGCCTAAGATAGAGTAGATATAATTACATGATGGAAGCATTAAACATGAGCTTGGGGGGGGGCTCTAAAAAAAAAGTTACAGGAGAAAGAAAACATTATGCTGTTTATTCATAACAATATAGCCGTATAAGACATTATATAGATATATTATAACATACAGGGCAAGCAATGTTTCTCTGGAGATTACTAATTAATGATTCTTCATAAAGTACAGTCTGTCATTACATATAAAAAGTGAATTTTTAGTGTTAGTGTGATTAGCCTCTGTGATTAGCCATCAAAAGAATATTATGCCTATTTATATAAGAAGAATTATATTGTAGCAGTGATGTGATTAGTTAAATAAACTGTTATAATGTACAACTAAGAACAAAGGAGAAATATCAAAAAGAACTCACTTTTAAAATTTGTGTGGGCAATATTCTACTACAGAACATTTGTAAAAACGAAAGAGCACAAGATGTGAATTCTAATGGACAGAACAAAACAGAACAACAAATCTAAACACTAACAAGGTGGTGCAATGAAAATGACAGCAAAGAAAGATAACTATTTAGTCACTATGTAATAGTTTAACTCTGCCTGCAGTACTACTATGTTAGATAGGTTATCTAGGCATGCAAAAAAAAAATATGTATTGTATACATAGTTAATTACTAAAATTGTAAGGAAGGACATTAATCCATCTTCCATAATAAAATGTGATTATTTCCCCTCATGTTTCAGGTCTTTCAGCTTATGTTCAATATTATCTGCCCGCTTGCATTCTGTGAATTGTGGAAAATAAGTTCTGGAGAAATTGACAAAAATTACACATCAACAAGTCTCTTCCCCCGCCCATTTTTTTTCCCCTTTTTCTTTCTTTTAAAGCAATTTGTTATAATTTAAAGTTGTTTTGAGCGGCAACATGTTTCTCTCTTTCTCCCACATACACACATGCAAACACAAAAACATACATCAAACTACACACACAAAAACACAAAAGCAGAGACAATTCTGATTAAATGTGTACACCCATTATATTGGATTTCTACAGCTAAAGGTTATTAATTTTGTAATAAGGAGTTGTGGGGTGGTGGGATATATAAAAACTGAACTAGCACAAAACATCTACAACAGGCAGGCAGGAAGAAAGACAGAAAAATGTATGAATGAATGAAGAAAGGAATGAGGAACCTGTTGCCTGCACCAGGAAGTGGTGGCTGAAGCAAGTTCTCCATACTCTCCACTGGGTGCAACGTTTCTAGAGAGTCAGGTGACCTGGGAATCAAATGGAGTTTCAGCTCAGTAGCAAGCTTCTTGTGTTTACATTGTCAAGATTGCCTACATCGACGTACATGATTGTTACACAAATATTCTTCTTCTCCTTCCCATAACACAGGAGGGGTGGGGGGAGGGCTGTTGGGGCATCACTCACAGACTTAATTAACCTTTTCCATTTCTCTTTAACTTCAGTCATTCTTTGGAACTCCACAAAGTCAAGACTTATACATTTGATGTTATCTTCCATTCTCTTCCTTTGTCTATCTCTCCTTATCCCTCCTTTCACTGTTCCTAGCAGAATGGTCTTTGCTAGGGAAAATGACAGAAGTAAACAACAATACTATTTCATGTTCTGCTTCTTCACAATAGTAAAAAAACTATCATATACTTTAATTGCCTGTTGTATAATTTTGCAAACATTTTCATTATGTGATATGATCTAGTAAGAGATGTCAAAAATCTACGATAACATTCCATCACCACTGCCTGTATCTTCTTACTGTACCTGTTAAAATTGTGGTTGTGTTAAATATAAAATATTTGTAGTTTGTACTTAAGTTCGCCAAGATGGTAAATGGTAAAAGATTGCAGGTAATTCATTGCGGGCTCTCTTGGTTAGGAGTGCAGTTTAGATGGTTTTGAATCTTCTGTGAGATTTTGAAAATCCAAAAAAATGTCCACAAGGCATTTGTTACAAACCACAATGTTCATCCAATTATGTTTTACACTGACAATTACAATTAGTGTGATAATATGTGAACATTTATGAGATCATGAAATTAGGGTCACTCTTTCTCTTTCAACAAATGATGAAGAAATGTCTGCTGGTGGCTCTAGATGTAAAACCCTAGCTTTTGCTCCTATCAGTTGTACTTGAAAACTCATACATACCACAAATGATTTTAAAATACTAGTCTCTGGTTAATAGTTTTCAGTTTCCAATTATTTGCCTGTTCCCTTATCTGAATGCTAACCTGTTTACCTATTACCTAGGTAAGGTACCTCTTTCCATATTATCTATACCAACTTATATCTGAATATGTATGTGGAAGCAGCTGTGTATATATATATATATATATATACAGTACATAAGCGCAGGTATTCCTAGTGGCATGGCACTATGTTGAATAGCATGGGTTTGTACTGGTTTAGTTGTCTATTCTCTTCTGTTCTTTGTAGATGAGATTTTTCTGAGTCTGTAAAAATACTTGCATCCAAGAGTAATTTATCTCAAGAGTTTTCACCAATAATAATAATAATACATACGACTTTATTTCATTATGTCTTTGGCTTCTGTGGGGGTTTGTTTATATACAAATTGTAAACACAAAGTTAATTTACTAAAATTCTTAATTTGATAAAGTCATGATGATGAAGTGGCTGAATGTCAGTTCTGCTAGTCTACTAGTCAAACCTATGACAGTTCTAATGATATTTTTTTTTAATTAATAAAACTGTCTCGCACTAGTGATATTTTGCATCCCAATAACTATGATGAATTTTAAAACTTACAAAAAAAAAAAAAAAAAAAAAAAAAAGAAAACAATTATATTACGGTTTCAGCGACACAAAAGAGAAACTGTGATACATTCAGCACTGGAACATTAGGATACTACTGATACTAACAGGCACAGGTAAATAAAAGTTATCGCAATCAAAATATGTCCAGGATTAACATGACAGTCCTTTTCACAAATATATAAGTAATCTCTCATTGCAGCATTTGTCTTCTGTGGTCTATCAGGGGCTTGTGTGCAGTTTCTACACCTTCAGTAATCAAGAAAAGATGATGGTTATGTGTTGGACATGTGATGAGGAGAGATAATAACCGAATAACAAAGCAAGTTCTCATGTGGGAAACAACAGGTAAGAGGAAAAGAGGCCAACCCAGAGAGACACTGAGAAGAACATTGGTCAGAGAGGCATAAGCAGCAGGCATCAGCTCCCTCAATGAGATAAAGTTGCTTGTACAGAACAGAGACAAATGGCAAGATTTTATAAAAGATCTTTACAAGGATTGAAAACTGCTGGAATAAAAATTTAGATAAGAGAAAAAGTATCTGGGTCTATGCCCTATGGGCTGGCTATGACTCGAAAGGTCAATAGATAGATTGTTGCTACATAGTGTACAGGTCAACAAAAGTTCCATATCCAGTACAGCTTCCATGTGTTGTACAGGTCAACAAAAATTCCATATCCAGTACAGCTTCCATGTGGTGTACAGGTCAACAAAAGTTCCATATCCAGTACAGCTTCCATGTGTTGTACAGGTCAACAAAAGTTCCATATCCAGTACAGCTTCCATGTGGTGTACAGGTCAACAAAAGTTCCATATCCAGTACAGCTTCCATGTGGTGTACAGGTCAACAAAAGTTCCATATCCAGTACAGCTTCCATGTGTTGTACAGGTCAACAAAAGTTCCATATCCAGTACAGCTTCCATGTGTTGTACAGGTCAACAAAAGTTCCATATCCAGTACAGCTTCCATGTGTTGTACAGGTCAACAAAAGTTCCATATCCAGTACAGCTTCCATGTGTTGTACAGGTCAACAAAAGTTCCATATCCAGTACAGTTTCCATGTGTTGTACAGGTCAACAAAAGTTCCATATCCAGTACAGCTTCCATGTGGTGTACAGGTCAACAAAAGTTCCATATCCAGTACAGCTTCCATGTGGTGTACAGGTCAACAAAAGTTCCATATCCAGTACAACTTCCATGTTGTGTACAGGTCAACAAAAGTTCCATATCCAGTATAGCTTCCATGTGGTGTACAGGTCAACAAAAGTTCCATATCCAGTACAGCTTCCATGTGTTGTACAGGTCAACAAAAGTTCCATATCCAGTACAGCTTCCATGTGGTGTACAGGTCAACAAAAGTTCCATATCCAGTATAGCTTCCATGTGGTGTACAGGTCAACAAAAGTTCCATATCCAGTACATCTTCCATGTGGTGTACAGGTCAACAAAAGTTCCATATCCAGTACAGCTTCCATGTGGTGTACAGGTCAACAAAAGTTCCATATCCAGTGTTGTTACAACATGATGTACTTGTTAATAAAAATTACATACCCAGCACAGTTGCTTAATTGTGTAAAGGTCAATGAAAATCCAGTCTAGCTGCTATGGTATACAGGTCACAATCACTTCAAATAGAAAAGAAACAAACCTTGATCCTACTAGGCCTCATCTCATATCCACATGATTGGCAAATAACATGATTTTTATTCTATCTATGCTGTCATTTATAAACAAACCTTTCATTTATTTATCTATAATGAAGTGTCATGATATGAGGTGTTATGCTACTTGAGGTATCAAATGTCACAAATAAACCTTCATTTTTGTAATAAAAACCTCATAATTGTTTTCCTTTTACATTTTCTCTATATGCTCATATATACCCCTAATCATATATATGAAGTACACCTACCTAATTGAGCTGAAGTTTTAAGCACCTAATATCACCAACAAAAATTAAGGAATAGAATAAAAAAAGATAGTATAATAGATAATGAGACACAAACACATTAAATAAGGATGGAGGCATCAGTAAAGATGTAATGACCACTGAAAGTTATCTGTAAAAGAGAATAGTTAACTGTGGGTCAAAAGTAAAGAAATTGTTAGTGTGTAGTGAGTCGTCATAGCAAACACCAAACAAACATCAATACATAAAAGAATTTAAAGCCAACAGTCTCATACATTTAATGTCAATCTCTAAAATATCTTCTAGAATTCCTCATTGCTAGAATTGTCTATCCACTTTTGGCAGTCCAGGTCTTAATTGGTTGAATCTTATTTTTTTTTTGTCCGCCAGCTTTTACCTCTGATGAAGTCCCTAGAGACTAGGAACTGAAATTTGCGTGTTAATCCACTTTTCCCTGGCAGCCGTGTGCACAAGGGTTCCTCGCCTTACAGGCAACTCCGACTTTGGAGGTACTCATATTTTTTCCGTCGAAGAGTAATTGACGTTTCAAGCTGGGCCTCGCTGCTGAGACCATGGGTGGTTGCCGCAGAGAGAAATCATAAATAAAAATCCGGTGTAGCCGGGATTTGAACCCACAACCTCTCTGTCTTGAGGCCGGCATCTTACCTTGAGACGAACCAGTCCCCCAAAAAATCTTATATAAGTAAATCTACAACCCTAGGTTCTATTACTAGATGTCTACTTCTGGCTCTGTCCCTCTAATGACTGTCACTGTTCTGAACTCTTAATTGAACTAACTCTCAACTGCCTCTGGGCTTTACTCTACGCTGACTGTATTTATATCTTACTGTAATACCTATATCTTGATTGTCTCTCTCATTGCTACTCTTCTCTGGGTCTCCTCTAACTGACCTGGGCTCTTGATTCTCTGCCGTTTCTAACTATCTCTGCCCACTGTCATCCCTCTCTCACTGTCTCTCTCTGTTATCTGCCATGAGTCTAATTAAGTTCCAGCTTTGCCATATATAGTTTGCTTGTCTCTTTGTCCCTACCAGAATGAAAGTTAGTTTTCCCATGAAAAGAAGGAATCTAAAGGTCACAATATCTGTCGACTTCTAAACAAGGTTTAAAAGTTGAAATCCAAACAATGGCCTTTTCCCGCCACAAATGAGGTTAGCTTTAACTAAATTCTGCAGACCACATTCTCATGTACTCAGTTATCTTCCTTGCATGTCTTAGTGAACTCTAGTGCATCTGATTTTTACATTCCATTATCAGTTATTTATGTAAACTAAGATCGCGTGTCTTCAAGTGATGAATACTTATCTGTGCTTTCCTCTATATTATTAAATGATGCTGTTCCTGTCTTTATATATACCTAATGCATTCAGAAAGTGATGTACCACATTGGTTTTCTCGGGAACCGCAAATTCAGAAAGTATGAAATTTTTACACAGATGGATATGTCATGTAAACATCTATATCATTCATCATAATCCCCATTCACTTGTACAGCTTTATGCCAGTGCACAACAAGTGCATGTGTTCCTTGCCTGTACAAGTCTTTGCCTTGATTGTGTAGCTATTTCTTTGCTGCATGAATCACTCCTTCATTATCTTCAAACCTTGTTCCACGGAAGGCATATTTAAGTGACTCAAAGAGATGGAAATCAGAGGGTGCCAAATCAGGGCTGTATGGTGGATGGGGGAGTACAGTCCAACCCAATCTGGTGATTGCTTCCCGTGTTGCCAAACCTGTGTGAGGCTGCACATTGTCGTGAAGGAGAAGCTGGTCTGCTGGATTCTTGTGTGTTCGAACTTATTGTCACTCCTCTTGGCATAACATCCACAGAATCAAACCTCCAATGTCCCAAAAGGCAGTAACAGTGATGTTTCCAGCTGAAGGAGATGTCTTAAATTTCTTTCCTTATGGTGAGTGCAGATGATGCCACTCCATTGACTGTCTTTTAGTCTCAGGTTCAAAATTATGTGTACAGGTTTCGACACCTGTAACAATCTTAGTCAAAAAGTTGACTCCATCAACATTGAAATGCTCCAACAGTTCAGAAGAAATTGCTTATCTTTGCAATCGGTGCTCATCTGTGAAATTTTGTGGAACCCATCTTGCACAAACCCTAGAGAATCCGAGAGTTTTTATAAATGCATTTGCACTACCCATGCTGACTGACAACTTTAATGTCAATTGTTGAGCAGTGATATGCCTATCAGCAAGAATAATGCCCTTAGCGCATTTCAACATCTCTGCATTGGTGGCTGTGTCAGGCCATCCCCAGCACAGCCAATCAAGAAGCTCCATATCTCCGCTTTCCAATTCTTTTATTCTCTGAATCCAGTGAGTTACTGTGATCCTGTAGACTGCAAAATGTCTATGCTCATCACATAGGTGCTTGCGATTGTTCACAACAGT
Source organism: Megaustenia siamemsis (assembly GCA_032433765.1). Classification (NCBI taxonomy): domain Eukaryota; kingdom Metazoa; phylum Mollusca; class Gastropoda; order Stylommatophora; family Ariophantidae; genus Megaustenia; species Megaustenia siamemsis. Next base: position 43,942,694 of record JAVIAB010000047.1, read on the forward strand.
TTCCTTATCTAAAACGAGAAATTCTATCACAATTCGCTGCTTATAACGCAAGTTGCTAAAGTACTCCATTTCAACAATTTAGTGCAGTCATATTATTTGGCCGATTGTAGTGCAATTTGGTACACACAATTGACACATACCATATTTAAGTGTGCAAAATTGTATGTTTCTATGTTTATTATTAGCTGAGAAAACCGATGTTGTACATTACCTTTTGAACACCCCTTCTATATTCCTAGTCTCATCATCATGTGTCATATTGGTTGACATAGGCAAACATGTTCTTCCACAATCTTCTATCCACAGTGCATCATATCAATTCTTTTGTTGATTATTTTCCATGCCATGATACCAAGCTATCTAGTATCTTCTCTCTTTGTCGTCCACAATCTCTCTTTCCCTGTATTTTGCCAGTTGTAACCAAGTATTCCAACTTTCCTCTTCTCATGATGTGCTCGGAAAATGTTTATTTCTTTCTGATGTTTTTTTAGGAGCTTCCTTTTTGTGTTGGTATCTTTAAGAATGTCCTCATTGGTCTTTTTTTAGCTGTCCAGGGACCTTTCAGAATTCTTCTGAGAAATTCAATCTCTGTGGCCTCTAATCGTCTTTTCATTTGTTTGTCTATTGTCCCTGATTATCTTCCATTGGTCAGAATTGACTCTATATAGCAACAATGAACTCTCTTTCTCACTTCTATAGACATAAACATTCCTAATCTACTTACTGCTAAATATGAAGCAACACAATATATACTGCCACAAATGCTTATAATACATTTACTCACGTATTGGCCACAATGTGGCAAGGGACAAACACTTCAAGCCTGGTAAGTAGTTTATGTCAACAAAACCAAACAAAAAACTCTCATAAGAATAAAAGCACTAATTCTCATCTCAAAATTCAAATTAAAGATATAATTATTACACCGGGAGGTTATGGAAGGTCCCTATATCACTGCAAACGAAATAAAATCCACAATACCGGGAGGTGAAGTATTGCAATTCACTGTACTAGACCGCAGCATTTGAAAGTGAGGGGGACCAGTATTTTTCCTGTCTGTTAATTATTGCTCCAACTAAAGGAGTCAGATACTCATTCTTTACTTCAGCTGGGTTTATTGGAGAGAGCCAAGCTGGAGTTGACCCATACTCACATTATCGCCATGCAAGTGTGTTAACTAACATGCTACTGATATTCTTACTCTTTTATCATTGATACAAACTGAAAACACAATTGTATAGTTTGGAAACAGCCAATGGGTACATAATCATTTTAACAAATTATTTGCTGTTCAGTTGACAGTCTTTGCCTCCATTTATTTCTCTGAGTTAAATTAGAAACCTAGTGCTGTAATAACGGGAAATATAACAATAATGATGTGAAAGAATGAGATCACTTGCTCTAATATACAGTTTGACTGCTTAACACTAGAATCAATAACAATTTGAACTGTTATAAAATATAAATTTGAACACAGAAACACAAGAAAACCTCTAGATATCCTTTCAAAACCTGTTCCTCCAACTTCTCACTTGCTCCTCAAAACACCACTTTCTGATGCATGTAATTCTAGTACCTTCCATTTAAATTCTACATTATTAGTTTATCTACATTTTCACTTTTGATGCATATAGTTCTAATACTTTCCTTAAAAATCTACAGCATTAATTTATCAATATCTCCACTTTTGATGTTTGTAAAGCCATTACTTCTCAATATCTCCACTTCTGTCTTCTTACATACAAACCATCATCACTGTACTTGAACAATGTCTATTTGCTCTCTGAGCACTTGACTGATTCTCCCCTTGAGAAATATGCTACATGAAACTCTTCCTTCAGTTCTTCTGTACTAGATCTCCCAACTCCCTATACTTGATGCATGAAAATCAAATTCTAATAATTAATTTCTAGTGTACAAGTTCTCCCTCCTCTCTCCTCAGTTGTTCTTTTCAGAGTTTTTTTTTAGATCAACCTCTTTTTATTTTGTTTTCTGTTTCCCATACAGCGTGCTTTATGATTCTCTTCTTGTATCTTCTCATACATAATTGACATATCCCTACCTTCCTTTCTTATTTATACATAAATGATGTTAAAAGCATGGCCATTTCTCTTATTTCTTCACTAGTCTTGAATTCAATCAATGGTATGTAAAGCATTTTCCTAAGGCATTTGTTTTGTGCTTAGCAAATTAGGTCTTGGTTAGAATTCGTAAGTTTCAATGTAACAAATGTCATTTCAATAATAATGGATGCTTCACAATGGTGCCTGGTATCAGGGACCATAACTGTGCAAATACTGATAATTTATTTCCAGATAACAGAATTCTCTTATCCTGAAAAACTTTGTGTCAGTACACTTTGTTTAAAATATAAAGACTAATACTTAAAAAACTTTTCTGAATTTGTGTTCTGTTTTAATTGCCTATTTTTAGCTTGTGCATGTATTTCACCTGTCAACACAGATAATTTGCTGCTACTAAAATTAGCTTGTTTTAACATTGTCCCATTTTGTTTATGGCATTCCTGAAAATTATGTTTCAGTATGAAAGAACTTGTTGAGTAAACATTTCAGCTAAATATAGAACTACTACAGTGAAAAGAGAGGCCACTGGTACAACCATGAATATAAACAAAAACAAGTGATAAACAACTATTTCCTAGAGTCTTCTACTGCTGTTCATGCAATAGGCAAGATAATAATAGTTGGAAGTGTTGACTTCAGAAAACAATAAAGTTGTAAATAATTTCTGTGGAGTAATGACCAATGGAAGCAAGGTTTTATTATTTATTAAATTTAACTGAATGTGATGTGTTATATAAATAACAGAACACCGATAATTCATAAAATATAACAATCTCCACCGACAGGAAATGAAGATGTTTGTTACACACTATCAATTATGTGCTCTCAACCAACAATGTTTGTGCTACACAGTTAACATATCAACAGCAACAAATCTTTTGACAAGAAGTTAACAGTGGAGAAGCAAATGTCAACAACCAGCAAGCATTATAAAGGTAACTGTTGTAAAGATAACATAGATTTGTGTTAAGAAAAATGAAACCAGATTATGTACACAGATGTGCCTCACACAACCAGCGTCTAAACATCACAGCCGATTTGTCGAAGTAGAAAAAATGGTTAACAATTATGGATGAGGTTGTACTTATATTTAAACAAAGACATAAAGCCAGACATAATTGTAAGTGACACACATAATATATAAATAATATGTATCATGATGTCACAGGAAGCAAACACTTTTCATGCTTACCTTAATAGTCTGCAAGAAGACAAATAAATTACCAAATATTTGTAGTGATATAATAGGTTAGCACACACAAGCAGATAGTCAAAAGTGCAGGTATGATTTGGTAATACATAAGGATAGTAACATTTTTTTTTAAAATGTAAGTATAAATATGCAACATACATAGAGTGTCTTGGTTTGTAACCTCAAACATCTGTCTGCCTGTCAGTCTGTCTGTTTGTGTGTCTGCCTACTTCCCTTTCCAGCCGAAGATGGCCAATGCAAACTTTGTGCTACAGACAATGCACCAACTAAATGTGGGTGCTTTATTCTGGCATTCAAACTTGTTCAGCTCAGATCATAGCAACAATTATATAAATGGGCAGAAACATTCAGATCATAGCAGAAATGATATAAATGGGCAGAAACATTCAGATCATAGCAGCAATTATATAAATGGGCAGAAACATTCAGACCATAGCAGAAATTATATAAATGGGCAGAAACATTCAGATCATAGCAGAAATTATATAAATGGGCAGAAATATTTGCTCAGTGAGGTTATTCAGAGGATCAGATTTTCTCCAATAATAGAACTCTATAAAGTTTACATTATTGTCTATAGAAATAATAATAATAGCAATTAGCATTTCAGCCACTACTCTAACACATGTATTCATCATATAGAGATTAGAAACAAGTACTTACATAGTATTTGGTACAACACACCGAAGAAGGCTGGGCGACTTTGGTGGTGATACAGGGAATGTGAAATTAAGTGTCAGGGTTCTGTCATCATTGCCAGTTACTGCACTGTTGCCATGGAGGGTTAGCTCTCTATGACCATTGGTGCCAATGAACTCTGGTCGCAGGTAAGGAGAGGCTGGAGGCATTTCAGGATCAAGGACATACAAATCCTCTGAAGAAATGTCTGTTATATAGTGAAGGCTCTCCTGAGCTTTGTCTATTCGGAAAAATCTTTCAGCTGTTGTTGCTGTGGCATGAAGTGAAAAAAAGAAAATGCCAAAATAAATTTGAAAGCCACTGTATATTAATTAGCAAACATAAACTTGTGATATATTAATGTTACAATAGAAATTCTCTTTGAACATCTTAGATTATTATTAGATAAAACCAAAGGTCTCTGAACATCTTAGGTAAAACAGAAGACATTCATAATAAATAATTGAATATTTATTGTAGAAGGAAATTTTCAAGACAAGGTACAAACATAAATATACAAATACACAGACATTTTTACAGCACTTGGAAAAGCCAACAAAAATCAGATAACATAATAAACAATAGACAGCTCTGACCAAGACTTGAACCAGTGCCCATCAACACTGTGCCTTGCCACTAGAGAGACCTGTACTTAGCACATTACCAGCACATCACCTCAGAAAAGGAGAACTCGCTAATCAGTCGCTCATGTACATTATCATAACACGACCAGAGCATTGGGCTGTACCACCAGTTCAGGAGTTTATTTATAAATGCAATAGTATTCTGAAATTCCTACAACATTTATAACACAAGTATATCAGTCTATGCGGTTGGCTTACCACGGCAACAGCCGGGGTTCGTACCCTGGCGAGGACACCTGGGTTTTACTAATTCCCTAAAAATTAGTAGGAGCCGCGATAGCTCAGTGGTTAGTGAACTGGACTACTACGGACAAGGGGTAGGGTTCGATCCCAACCGACGGCTCCGGGTTCACCCAGCCTTAAAATGGGTACCGGATTTTTTCTGGGAAAGTAAAAGCAGCACGGGCGTAATACCGACCACATTACCCCAAAAATCATGTGCTGAAGGTCTGTAAAATATAGGGTCACTAACACCATATTTCCCTATACGCCACTTGGCGTGACGGGGGGTACTTTACTTTACTTTTATATCAGTCTATATTTTTATAATTGGCTTCTATTTCACAACAGGAAACTCAGAACAAAAAAAAATACATTGTAAATCCTGGACAGGCTGTTTATTTTTCTCTGTGTTTTCAGCTAATTTTTGTTTGTGGATTTTTCAAAGAAACAAAACCGTGTCCTTGTATATTTATTTAGACAAAACAGAGGCATTTTTTTAAATAATGTGAAATGAAAACAGTCCTTCTAATCTTCTTCATAGATCTTCGCCATAGATTTTAGAGCAGTGATCTCTGCAATATGTGCCATTTTGGCACGCAAGATTTCTGTTTTTGAGATTGTGGTTCTGCCCTATGTGCCATCTTCGGCTCGAAAGGACAATAGATAGAGATATAATCTTCTTCATGTGCCATATTGCTGTCCAATTGGCCACTTAATTTCTCCAATTCAACACTCTTATATGGCATCTGTCTATCAATTTACTGGATCTTCTTCAGTGCCATAATGTTCTGATCCATCCTAGACATCCGTACCATAAAATCCATTATTACAGAGACCTAATAATCTACACTGTATCTCCTTGATAATGGAGGCATTTATTTGATTGATTTGATCAAGCTATAAGTGTGTACATATTCCTGTCAGTACATCTTGTGCAATTTTTCAAAAAGTTAAAAGGATTTTTCTGCAAACCAAATGTCTATAGACATCCAGAGGTCTTGTTCAAATAGTGCCCTTTTATCCATCCACCTGACAGGATTAACTTATAATTAAAAAAAAAAAAACTGAAGAAATTAGTGTTCAAGAAATACTTGTAAATGTAAACATTCATACTTGACCAAAAACATAATAAATGTTTTAAGACTTTTGATAATGAAATCTTTGTTTTCTTGACACAAAACTTAGTACAGAAAAGAAATAAATGATAAAAACATTATATAGAACAACAAGAAAACATTGAACAATCTTAATAAATAATAATAACTGTAAATACTGTTGCATGATCAGAAAAGGACGAATTTCAACAACCTTGTCACCTCCACAACTAAAACCATATTTCTTCAATCATGAACACAAATGCTACACAATTATTTAATTTCTCCTACAAAATTCACCGCAGTCTACATGTACAAATATGAACAACATCAGCTTACAGTCTAGAAAACACCACTGTGATGATAACCTTACAGCACTCAAAGTCTCAGCCTTGTCATTCTGAAAATGCTGGAGAAAGAGACAATCACAGCTCATTAAAACAGCCCATATATTTCCATAAATTGAAAATGCAAAGACAAAGAAAATATTCCATTTATTTCTCCACAGATCGATCTTATGTAGCAAAGTGATCCAATTTAGTGTTCCTGATTCTAATTTTAAATTAGCTTTTTTTATGAATGTGCATGCATTATTCATTTATAGAAATTTAAAATGTATATTTCTTACATCTATAATGCATACCATTTGTGGGGAAAGATATAGTTGTTGATTAATTCACTTAAAGTCTCAATTATTTGTGATTGATGCTTATGTAATGCAACAATATAATGTTATATATATGTGACGACAGTTCATCATAAAGAAGGAAACCATTTTTACAAAAATTTTAAAATTATTTGTTCATCTTTTAAATTAAAATTTAACTCACAAATAAGCTGATTTTAATTTGAAAAAAAAATTATTTGAAAATAAAACTCAGTTCATTAAGTTATTAAAAGCACCATAAAAATAATTCTATACTGCAATAAAAATAAGAAAGATCTGGACACTGTACTCAAGAACAATTGGAAAAATAACCACTACAACAAAAATTGTGTAAGTTGCATTACAGGAAATACTTGTGAGTAAAGATCAAAAGTGAAGAACTTGGGATCAAAATATGACTCAATGAGCCTTCAACAAACACTACGAGAACACCAGACTCAAAGGCCAGTTGCAAAATAGATGGGATATTAGAAACACTTGGAAATATAAACACAGGAGAAGTCAAAAGAAGTGGAAAAAAACCACAAACTATATTATATTTCCCCCTGACATTGAAAGGCAAATGAGGAAAAAAGAAAAGAAGAATCAACTGACTGCAATTTGAATAATATTTATTTATTTTAAAAAAAAACTCAGTTCATTAAAATATGAAAGCACCATAAAAATAATGTTATTTTCTTTCTAGGTAATCTAAAACATATGTGTATACAATATAACATATAATCTAAGGATAGATACACCATAATAATGTCCCTGGACATGCGAGAGTACAGGGAAATGAAAGAGCGGACAAGTTGGCTAGCTGCACTGTCGTTGAGGATGGGCAACCAATGGATCGGGCGGACATCATCAATGCCCTCCGAGATGTGGGAAGAACACAGGACTTCGACAAACACAGATTCACATTGCTTCTTCGGATGATGGAAATGGGAGTTAAGATGGGCACAGTCAGAAATGAGAAACTTAGTGGCCGTGTAAGAAGACTTATCAACCAACATAGAACTGGAGTCATCAGTCACTGGACACTGCGGGAATTTCTGAGGAGGGGATCTGAGCACCTATGGACATGTTCAGAGTGCAATGATGATGAGCCACAAATAACTCAATAACACCATAATTACATAAAAAAAAATAAAAGAATAGATGGCACACTCACTGAAAGCATTTTGTTGATTTCTTCTCTCACTTGCTCTAGATCAGCATTGTTGTCTACCACAATGATGCCCAGGGGAACAGCTAAAAATATGCACAAGAAGTTTCAACAAATTCGGTTATATATATATGAAGTGAGATACCTATAATTGTGCACTTCACAAAATATCAACTGTAATTTTTCTAACTCTGAACAAATTAAACTATTACTTCATTTATGAAAAAAAAACTTTCTACTTTTAGTTTCATATTGATCAACCATACAACTAAAAATTTTAGTGTGACTAAGAAACGGGAAAAAATCAAATACAGGTATTTCTGCAATTTAGACAAAAAAATATCTGTAACTATGTACACTTATTTTTATGAACTAATTATATATAATTCCAAAACAAGTTCTTCTATGGGGAGACAGGATAAAAAAAAAGACCTAAAAAGACACTAAAGAGAACACTTATAAGAGAAGCAAAGTTGGCAGGCATAGACTCAATAAATAAGATCAAACACCTCACCCAGAAAAGAGATGGGTGGCAAAATACACTACATGTCCTATGCAATGTCTAATGAAGTGGGACGGATGAAGAGTCAAATAACATTTTTTAATGTAATACAAGTGGAAAACTAAAAATAATAAAGAATAATTGAGAATTAATAGTGGAAGTAAAGGCTACTTATAACATCATTATCATCAGGTGTCACGCCCATGGATAAAGTTCTTATTGATTTAATTCAAAATATTTTCCTTTGAGTTATCCATGGTATTCTCTGCGTTCTACTGTAGAATTACATTGCTGTTGCTGTGTTGATCTTTTCTTTGTACAATAATGTCTAAGACTAACTTCTGTATAATAGTATCTTTGTAACATTGGTGAGTAAAAAGTTAAGAGCCCCCGTCACGCCAAGTGGCGTATAGGGAATATAGGGAATATGGTGTTAGTGACCATAAATTTTACAGACCTTTGGCACATGATTTTTGGAGTAATGTGGTTGGTATTACGCCCGCGCCACTTTACTTTCCCAAAAAAAATCCAGTACCCATTTAAGGCTAGGTGAACCCGGAAGCCGTCAGTTGGGATCAAACCCTACCTCTTGTCCTTTGTAGTCCAGTTCACTAACCACTGAGCTATCACAGCTCTCATCTTTGTAACATAATTATGTCTTATACATTCCACACACATATTTCAATAATATGACAAATATAAAACCTAGAACAAGAAATAAACTGAAACTCCAAACAAATTACTTTGGCAATGTTAGACAGTTTTCACATCTAAATAAATGGCAAATTAGTTGAAAATGAGAGTGCTAGTGGTAAAGTGGCAACAAGCTGCTTGGCAAATTAGTGAGGGTGAATGCAAAATGTTACATTTTACTTCTCTACTACATGATATATCTCAAAGGACACTAGATGCTTTTACTTTTTATTTAAGAATGATGATTACCAAAGAAGGGTCTTAAACATTAAAAAGTCAATAGGAGATAAACAGGTGTCTTTGAAATGCAAATATTTATAGGTGATTAAGAAACATCTCATGAAAGGAAGAGCAAACAAACAATGCAATTCCAAGAGAAATAGGATAGATATTGGACATATTTTAAAAAGTGGAGCCTGATGGACTATTGACAAGTGAAATATTTTGCACATATTAATATTGATAAAGTCAGGCAAAATAACCCTCAATAGGGCAAGGTTGAATGCAACTGGCTTGAGGGTGTAACTGATAATAAATGAGTCAATTCAATAGTTGGATTAATTAACAGTTGCCTGACAGAATGTGAGGGACAGACAAAACTGGAGATTCCATTTAGCCATTCTTCATTGTGTAGAAACATCTAACTTCATCTTTATTAACAAAATTGTAAACTGTAGCTTTCAAATTTAATAATTAATGATTTATTCTTTAAAAGGATTCAAAGGCATATCTGATTGTAGAACTGATACAAATACATAAACCTGATTCACAGAAAAATAAATTAAATGAATGCTGTATCTACTGTAGAAAAAAACAGAGTTGGCTGTCCATTAGCTGATCAAGTCCTAGCCTCCACTTCCTCTTCGGTCTCCATAGGTAACAGCCTGCATCAAAGCAAGCTGGCTAACAGAAACTTGGATCTCCATGTTCCCTGTTGTGGTGGCTCTTACTAATGGAAGACTTCGTACTGCAGTTCCACCAGGCAGGAGAAGTTTAGTTTCCAGACAAAGTCTGGAACTAGACAAACTCCAACTTCTTCAGTCAAAGCAAGGAATGTCAAGAAAGCCATTATGATCCATCATGCTTGATGAGTCAAAGGGCTCCTGTCCCTATCAACTCATGGCATTACATCAAGAACACGCATATACACAAATTTGAGTTGGAAAAAAATGTCTTATAATTGTTATGTCATTTCCTGTAATACTGACAATAAACATGTATTCTGTGCATGTTATTATTTGAATGTACTCTGTCAATCCTTTGTCTTTATAGTCAGAATTTATTTCTATACATTATTTTTGTATAACATTTCTACACTTTGGATTACAATTTAAATGAAATATTCTCTTCATAATTAACTTTAATGCAACAGTAATAAACTTGTCTCTTTGTTTGCCCTTTGTTCAAAATATACATCCATAAAGTAGTACTGAATTCATAACAATACTGCTATATATTATCTTACTTTCTAAGCAAGTATTTGATGAAGTAGGCAGTAAAAGGCATTGAAAGGTCTAATAATAAAAAGGATGTTATTCAAATTATTCCACAGTAAATATCACTTTAAGCAGACTAGCAGAAGTATAATGACAGGTTATTAGATACAATGAATCAGTGGACTAAATGTATTCAACATATGACACAGCTGACATAACAACAGATATGTGGTACTAGCAGAATGATCTAACTAGATAATGTCTCTAACCAGATAAATGACCTGGTCACTACCATCACCTCCATCATCATGCTACTCGTGGTTATAATGTATGCACCACTGTCTTCTTTGACTATTCTACCTGCTGAGCATGGTGTAAATGCCCATGTACTTCTTTGGTTTCGTATTACGTATCCATCTGTATGGATGACTGTATCTTCCTTATCAGTGTTACCCCAGATGAGACAGTTGACCTCCGCATTGACCACAAATTAGTTCCGCTCCCTACTTTTCCTGTCGAATATGACAATACACAAGAATATGCCCCTGATTGACGTAGACACCGGTATCCACTATTCACCAGCGTTGATATTGGTAAGCCCACAGACCTGTTTGATGACATCTTCTGCTCGACCAACTCATGATTTGCCTCTTTTTAGCCTGTCACCTTTCCCTGTGTTAAACTTGTGGTGCAGTGGATGCTCTTTATCTGCACTTATTTTCAGGTATGCTCGTGCTCTCTATATCTTGATCCTGTCATCCAATAGTTGGAAAGTCAAGAATATTGCTACACAGGGAGTGTTCCTCATACACCCTAAGATAGTGTGCATACAATGGAGAGCACATATGCTAAATCAGTTCTTAAATTCAAAATTTTCAAATATGGCTGTTAAAGTAATTTTAGTTTGCCTAAGTCACACTTCAAAGATGACTATCACTAATGCTTCTGATACATGGCACAGATGGATAAGCTGGCTTGACTAATGTTCAAATAGACTGTCATTGGTCAAACACTGATATGCTAAGAAAACCCTTAGAGAGACCTCAAAATATTAAAGTAACAATGTCAATGGTATGAGTGTGTCTAGGAATAAATATTAGCTTTTAACTGTGCATCTATTTATAATATAACGTTAGTAGGATCAAGCCATGCACTTACCTCAAGCCATATATTTAATCATTACATTATTTAAAGTTACAAAAGGCATCCATTATGCAGAAAACAGTTTTTATTAAGTGCTTGAGAGTCAAAATTGATATGACATGGATGGTACAAACAGGAAGATTAACTAGGTATATAAACCATGGGAGATTATGGCTCAATGCAGGAATGGAAATGACAAACTAGCAAAATATTTCTACATTGTATAATATTGAAAACAGAGAGTACTATCATGATAAATCAAACCTTAAATACCAAACAGTTAATTACAGACCAAGCTGAGATTATGATGCTGTTAAAGGTATGAGAAAACATGGGAGTTAAAGGAAAATAAGGGTGTGGAAATAATTCAAACAAGTGGTAAAATTATTGTAAGAAAGCAGAGTGTTTATATAGTATCCCACTTAAAGTAAGATTAGATAGCCAATAATAGGAAACTCTATAGATCATCGCAATAGAAGATAATTTGATCATCAGAAGCAGGCATATTGAATAAGTTTTTTTCTATACCCTATTTTTTTACACTCTAAAGAGGACAAGTACGCAAGGTCAGGACTTCTAAGTGTACACTCTTGTTGCATTCTAAACTTCAAAAGAACAAACTATAGAATCAGATTATTATTTTCTCCCCAATTTTTCCTACCAGAAATTATAACAAGTAATCAATGCTTGTATTTTTTCTTCTTATTCTTTTTCTCCCATATAAATACATAAATCATTTTGACCGGAGATTTTCCCCATCAAAAAAGTAAGTAAAGAGCCTCGTCACGCCAAGTGGTGTGTAGGGAAATGGTGCTAGTAACTATACTTTTTACAGACCTTTGGCATATGATTTTTGGGGTAATGTGGTCTGTATTACGCCCGTGCTACTTTACTTTCCCAGAAAAAATCTGGTACCCATTAAAGGCTGGGTGAACCTGGAAGCCGTCAATTAGAATCGAACCCAACTTCTCGTCCTTTGTAGTCCAGTTCACTAACCACTGAGCTATCATGGCTCCCATTTCCCCATCACCATAAAATTTATTACTAGGCATGGTAGGGTAGATCCCTTGACAACTTGTCTGATTTGTTGTTCGTTTGTGCTAAAATACAACTGAGACAACATTTCTCAGACTGTGTGCTGGCTGGCACAAGCTATCATTGTTCCCCATAATGCTCTGTCCCTTGTTATGCATATTGACTTGCTGTTGAGTGTTTTCTGGTAATTTTGTTACTGTATCTGCTCTTTATCACTCTCAGAAAAAATGTGTAACTAACTACATAATACAGAGAGTCACACTTGCTACTAAGCCCCGGCATTTCCTCAATAATTCTAACATCAATGAAGATATGACAGGAAACAGTCTGAGAGAAAAGATCAGAAATGAAGAACTGAGAAAAAAGCTAGGAATAACCCCTGCAATATAATATATAAAGAAACAACAGATAAAATGGTTTGGCCATGTGACAAGGCAGAAAGAACAAAACACAACACAACAAGCCTTCAACAAACGTTGTGAGAACACCAGACCCAAGGGTCGACCATGAAAAAGATAGATCGATGGAATATTAGAAGCACTAGGAAACATAACAGCAGCAGAGGCAAACAGAAGAGCAAAAGACAGCAAATTATATCTCCCCTCGACGCTGAAAGGCAGATGAGGAAGGAAAGAAGAAGAATGAAGATATTGCACTCAAAATTTAACAGGAGTATGTTCAATGTGTGAAAAATGAAAAGGAATGTGTCAGCAGTGTGTGGTACCTAATTAAGGGTACACAGGTTAATGCAGCCTGCCTGGCGTGCCTCTCTGCTAATCTTGGTAATTTCTATGTGGGTATCTACACAATACGATTGTTGATCATGAGTGTTAGTGTACAGTACATGTGAGTTCATACAGGATAGTTGGAAAATGTGTTGGCATACTCTGAAAGAGCAAGTGCTTAATGGCATAATGATTAAAGAAATGCAGGGTAACAAGTGAGACACTATATTCAGATGTTAGTATACGTGTGAAAGTGAATAATAAACTTCTGAAAAGTCATAACCAGGATATATTGAAAAATATGAAAACCATAAGCTTATATATATATTACATACATATAATGTATATAATGTTAAAATAGAAAAAAACTAAAGTGTACACATTAATTATGTTAGCAGCATATATAATTTTTTTTAATGGTGCACGTTATATGTGTTCAAATGTTACAAATAACATGCTTGACTGGGGAGATATAAGTGGTGAAGATAGGTAGGCATCCTGTAGTCAGAAGCCATTCCCAAGCAGGTGTTAGTGAAGAAGTTAGTCAGCCAGCAGCACTTCTAGGTCATGACAAGCAAACATGATAAACAATCTAGTAAAAAACTTACAAGCTTGTCGCAGTTTATCTTTATCAAAGTGCAGAGTCTCATAGTCTACCATGCCTATGCGGCTCACTTGGATTCTGAGTCGCTCTGGCACAGATGAAGGAGGACTGAAAAAAGCAAAATCAGGACTATAACTGGGGTCTTCCAGCTTGCTCTTGACCCCACTGCTGTTAGGGGCAGTGGTCAATTGCTGAATGACATAAGAGACTAGTAACTTTATGGCATGAAACATTGTAAATTGACATACTCAACCCTTACACATAAATTTCAGGATCTGCTTTTAGCATATGGGATCAATAAAAGCTAGAAGCTATGAAATTATATCAGGGAAGAAAGTTCACCTTTACTAGTACACCAGAACACTTTCATTAAACTAGTGAGAGAATATCATCCTAGAACTCTGAGTCAGTAAAGAAACTAGTCTATCACGATCATCCTACAGCATATCCTGTCAAAATTTGGTTTCCATGAGAGATACTCTGAGGTTGTTTTCTCTGTCCTGTGTGAGATACTAGTGTCTGCAGCAGTCAATCCCAGCTCAAATCTACATTTTGTTTGGTCTCGCTCCTTTATATCTACATAAGGTCATACCTTTCATGGTAATCTTCTCTAGGTCATTATGTTATTTTATATGACCACAATATTTTATTTCTCTGGAACTACAACCAGCCTATGCCACTGTACACTGGACAATATGACTACAAAACATGTTCTACAGGATTACCCCCAGTACACGGACCTGAGAAGAGCAATGTGGTCCATGCCCACCTCCCTGGAAGTGAAACTATATGGGGCAATCGATTCCCTTAAACAGACAGCTGACTTCATGAGAGAGTCTGAAATCCTACTCTGATTGAGTCTTGATCGCAGAGAGAGAGAGAGAGAGAGAGAGAGAGAGAGAGAGAGAGAGAGAGAGAGAGAGAGAGAGAGAGAGAGAGAGATATTAATTTGTTCAAAATTTTCATATTTTTGCTTTTCTCTGTCAAAGGCATTTTGAACATTCTCCATTAACACTTGCATTCAAAGCTATTTATGGATTTTTTAGTAGATCTGTTGATAATCTATATTTCACAGTCTTATGTTGCTGTAATGAAAAAGAAACAGGCTCTGAAAAGTCTCAGTTATGTTTCTATATCTTTGTTACTTCAGTATATGGATGCTCTAATCTAGTCTGAGGACTTCCAGAGAATTTGTTATGCTTGCTGGACAAATAAAACATAAACAAAAATGATGATGCTTTGTGTTTTCAATTGTAGATCGCCTATTCAGATTAACAATTATCTTTGATTCTTAAAATGTTACATGTCCTATTTCAAGGATCAGCCCATGAGTTTACAAGTTAGAAATTTACTGCAATGTTAAGAAGAAAACAACACATAAACACTAAGACACACACACAAATTAACAGAAAATAAAATAACCAAGCAAGTTGTATCTTGAAGATGCCAATTCATGTTGGCAGATATTTTAAAAATAATTTCCTTAATTAGATGCTTAAGGAACATACAAAAATATAGACAAAAGATGGAAAGCAGAGTGAAAAACAAAAGAGCATTAGGACAAATCATAGTATACAAATTGGTATTCACATATCGAGGCGCTGCAGTACTGCAATTTTCAGCTGCAGATAACCTTAGAATAGCAAAAAGCATGTATTGGCAACAAACAGCACCTTCAAGAATAGATAACTTGAATGGTGAAAACCTCATGCAGAACTACTTTGTTGGTATTGAAAATCTTGAAGGCTCAATATTAATTTATAAATGGGATTTATAGACAGATAATGCATGGTAAGATCAATGGAGAATACAGACCGCTTTACTGAAGGATATCTCACAGACAGCTTTGTGAACAATAAGAATATCTTACAGACAGCTTTGTGAACAATAAGAATATCTCACAGACAACTTTGTGAACAATAAGAATATCTCACAGACAGCTTTGTGAACAATAAGAATATCTCACAGACAGCTTTGTGAACAATAAGAATATCTCACAGACAGCTTTGTGAACAATAAGAATATCTTACAGACAGCTTTGTGAACAATAAGAATATCTTACAGACAGCTTTGTGAACAATAAGAATATCTTACAGACAGCTTTGTGAACAATAAGAATATCTTACAGACAGCTTTGTGAACAATAAGAATATCTTACATACAGCTTTGTAAACAATAAGAATATCTCACAGACAGCTTTGTGAACAATAAGAATATCTTACAGACAGCTTTGTGAACAATAAGAATATCTCATAGACAGCTTTGTAAACAATAAGAATATCTCACAGACAGCTTTGTGAACAATAAGAATATCTCACAGACAGCTTTGTAAACAATAAGAATATCTCACAGACAGCTGTGTGAACAATAAGAGTATCTCACAGACAGCTTTGTGAACAATAAGAATATTTCACAGACAGCTTTGTGAACAATAAGAATATCTCACAGACAGCTTTGTGAACAATAAGAATATCTCACAGACAGCTTTGTAAACAATAAGAATATCTCAGACAGCTTTGTAAACAATAAGAATATCCCACAGACAGCTTTGTAAACAATAAGAATATCTCACAGACAGCTATGTGAACAATAGGGATATCTCACAGACAGCTTTGTGAACAATAAGAATATCTCACAGACAGCTTTGTGAACAATAATAATATCTCACAGACAGTTTTGTCGACAATAAGAATATCTCACAGACAGCTTTGTGAACAATAAGAATATCTCACAGACAGCTTTGTGAACAATAAGAATAGCTCACAGACAGCTTTGTGAACAATAAGAATATCTTACAGACAGCTTTGTAAACAATAAGAATATCTCACAGACAACTTTGTGAACAATAAGAATATCTCACAGACAACTTTGTGAACAATAAGAATAGCTCACAGACAGCTTTGTAAACAATAAGAATATCTTACATACAGCTTTGTAAACAATAAGAATATCTCACAGACAACTTTGTAAACAATAAGAATATCTCAGACAGCTTTGTAAACAATAAGAATATCTCAGACAGCTTTGTAAACTATAAGAATATCTCAGACAGCTTTGTAAACTATAAGAACATCTCACAGACAGCTTTGTGAGCAATAGGGATATTTTGTGGGAGACCAGTTTCTAGATAAAAAAAAAAAAGTATATTCATTAGAGAAAGTGGTGCATATTTTGAATCCACTTGTAAGAAAATGAAAGTCAGATCTTGTTTCAATACTTGAAAAATTACTGAGGAAACTGGGGTACCCAACATAAATTTTATATATAATGGTGATTTATAATATGGAAAGGTGTCAAAAATAGATTTAGCAAAAATTACAAGTTTAAGGCTCTGTTAGACACTTAACAAAGATAATAACATGACTGTTTTATATATAATTTTACTCTTCAATAGAATAAAAAAAAGATCTTAAAAATATGTGGGTATATTGTTTGTTTTATTTTTTTTAAAATCACATTATTGTTGCACATAATATAATCTTAGAAGGATTAAGTCTAAGACTTACATCCGGCATTATTACCTATTATCAGATTACTTACAGAAAGCACAAATCAAAATGCCACAAAAATTATTTGTAGAAGCCATTTGAAAACAAGCAAGTAGTAGCAGTTTGAAGTGAAATGAAGAAAAAATGGGGAATGTACCTCCAATAAATATTAGGTCACAACAAAAATAATTTATGCTTCAAGTTGAACTGATAAAGAACAATTCAAGCCAGAGGTAATGACTCATTTGTACTAATATTTGTTACTTACATTAAGTGTCAAATACAGTTGCGTAAAATGAAAATAAAATACATAAAGAGAGTAAATATAAATATATTTACAACTTTCACAAGGAAAAAGTGATAAGACTTATTGGGTATGCACTCAGAAGACTTATTGGGTATGCACTCAGAAGACTTATTGGGTATGCACTCAGAAGACTTACTGGGTCAGAAGACTGTACTCAGAAGACTTACTGGGTATGCAATCAGAAGACTTACTGGGTATGCACTCATGAAGAAGACTTACTGGGTATGCAATCAGAAGACTTACACTCAGAAGACTTACTGGGTATGCAATCAGAAGACTTATTATGGAAGACTTATGGGTATGCAATCAGAAGACTTATTGGGTATGCACTCAGAAGACTTACTGGGTATGCAATCAGAAGACTTATTGGGTATGCACTCAGAAGACTTACTGGGTATGCACTCAGAAGAAGACTTACTGCACTCAGAAGACTTACTGGGTATGCAATCAGAAGACTTATTGGGTATGCACTCAGAAGACTTACTGGGTATGCACTCAGAAGACTTACTGGGTATGCAATCAGAAGACTTATTGGGTATGCACTCAGGGGTATGCAATCAGAAGACTTACTGGGTATGCAATCAGAAGACTTATTGGGTATGCAATCAGAAGACTTACTGGGTATGCAATCAGAAGACTTACTGGGTATGCAATCAGAAGACTTATTGGGTATGCACTCAGAAGACTTACTGGGTATGCAATCAGAAGACTTACTGGGTATGCAATCAGAAGACTTATTGGGTATGCACTCAGAAGACTTATTGGGTATGCAATCAGAAGACTTACTGGGTATGCACTCAGAAGACTTACTGGGTATGCACTCAGAAGACTTACTGGGTATGCACTCAGAAGACTTACTGGGTATGCACTCAGAAGACTTACTGGGTATGCACTCAGAAGACTTATTGGGTATGCACTCAGATTTAGTGAAAGTAGAATTCTACATCAGACATGCATGTACAGATGGCAAGAGAAATGAGGCAGACCAAACAAGACTAGTGTAATAATATTTAATGAAAAGAATCATCATCATCATCGAGTGCCTTCTCCACAATGAAGGTTGGCTACCGTGGATCGCCATTCTACTCTGTTTCTTGCTTTGATGGTGCAGGCTGTCATAGATTGACTTGTCCATCTTTTAATGTTACTTGTCCATGTTTTAGGACTTGGTCAGCCTCTGCCTCTTTTACCTTGTAGTTTCCCTTCAAATATTACTTTTAGTAGGCTGTTGTGTCTTTTAATATGCCCCAAAAATTTCATTTGTCTTGTCTTAATGAAAGAATAAATATAAAAGATATAGAGGAATCAGCAGACCAGAATTCAAGATTGAGAGCATTGGTTTGTATCCTTCACACAGCATTTATTTCTGGAGGGACATAATAAAATAAATTGTTATGTTAATATGTTTATAAAGAGGTTTCAACATTTTCTAATAATAAAATATAAATGTGTGACCTCATATTGTAATACCCATATTGTGTTAATAATTATAAGCCATGATTAACAAAGAGATTTAAGTGAAAGAAGATAAGAATGTCTAGATACTTACTCATTGGCAATTGGAACAGAACTTCTACGCTTTGGTTTGGTTATCATGTTGGCCTGGTTACGGAATGTGATATTGACATGTGAGGGGCGGAGTCTACAGGGCTCCCCATCCACTTGCATAGGCATGGACTTATAGGTGGTTAGTCTAACCTCTCGACACTGCTTGAGTCTTTCACCATGTCCCCCTACATACAATGTTGCCTGGAAGTATTGCAGTCGGTTTTAGACTTAGTTTAAATTACATTGCAAATATAAGACTTCAGTTTTATGTTATATGGCAAAAAATAAGACCAGTTTTATGTCACATAACAAAAACCATAAGACAACATGAAATGATATAAGGAGACCACATTAAAATAAAAGATTGCACTGCATAAGGGTTTTCAGAAAACAGTACAGCTTTATGGATAAAAAAAAAATCAAGTCTTAAAAATGGGTAGCATGTGATATGTAATGCACAGAGCAGGTTTTCAAGATTTACGGCTACCAGGATGCCCAGATTTCTTCAATGGTTGAATAAGCTATGTATAATAAGTCATGTTTCATTAACAAAATCATTTTAACGATAGCGGCTTGTTAAACCTCTGATCAACAGTTCTATACCAAGCCGGTGAAAAATAATTCCTCCATCTTGGATACAACTGGAACACAATAAGAATATCTCAAAGCTAATAAGCTATCTTAAGCTGCCATAAGAATTAGCAACAAAACATATGCACCAGTTTTCATGTGGGAAACAACAGAGAAGAGGAAAAGAGGAAGACCCAGAGAGACACTGAGAAAAACATTGATGAGAGAGGCAGCAGCAGGATTCGGCTCCCTCAATGAGATAGAGCTGCTTGCACAGAACAGAGACAAATAGCGAGATTTGATAAAATATCTTTAAAAGAATTGAAAACTGCTAAAACAAAATTTAAGATAAGAGAGGGAGTATCTTGGTCTACGCCCTATGGGCCAGCAATGGCTCAAAAGGTCAATAGATAGATCAAATGGGAGTCATGATAGCTCAGTGATTCATGAACTGAGCTACAAAAGACAAGAGGTCGGGTTTGATCCTGAATGATGGCTTCCAGGTTCACCCAGCCTTAAATGGGAACTGGATTTTTTTGGGGAAAGTAAAGCAGCATGAGTGTAATACCGACCACATTACCCCAAAAATCATGTGCCGAACGTCTATAAACATTATGGTCACCAACACCATATTCCCCATACACCACTTGGTGTGGTGGGGTTCTTTACTTTACTTACAGAAATCAAATATTAAAAAATATTAAATACTATCCAGGGCTACGAGTATAGCTGCAGAAAACACATACAATAAAATGTCACAGTACAGCATTAGGAGGTGAGGCATCAGCACTTCTCCTCACTGTTATTACTTTTCTGAACTCAGTGAGTCAGGTACCCCTTTCATTTTCAGCTGGTGACTGGAGAGTGTCAAGGTGTATTTGAACCTATGTTTCACTACTTTGCCAAGCCAGCACATTTTCACTTCACTACTGATGCTGTCCTGGTGGCTATATAGAAGGAGTAAAGTTTGACAAACAATTACCATAGTAAACCAGGTGTCTAGACATATCTGATGGCTACACAGAAGGTGTGAAGTTTGACAAACAATTACCATGGCAAGACAGGTGTCTAGATTTGTATGGTGGATATATAGAAGATGTGAAATATGACAAACAATTATCATGGTAAAGCAGATGTCTAGAAAAAAATTTTCATTGTGCTAAAACAGATGTTTGTCTATATATCTGTTGTCCTATAAAGCTGAAGACGGCACATGGGGCATAAATTCTAGACTCTCTTTAATGATCTTTGAACTCAAGTGTCAAACCTTACACAGAACCTGCATTGTATCTTGCCACATGTCTCTTTTTAGGGCAAGCTGCTCGATATCAGCAAGAGTGCAGGTACCTGATATTGTTACTCCTCACCTCCATATCTTTTTAATGTTTCTCTTGGCCAGTCCCTTTTTATTTTACTGTTTCCCATTTGAGGACTTGCATTGAGCTTACCTTTTCATCACATGGTTAACATATGACCACCTTCGACACTTGATTATAATTGATATATTTGGATGATTTGTCATTTCTATTTCAGAATCAAGAATTATGTTTCAATAACAATATAACACAGATATTTTATGATGGCAGTTTGTTAACCACCAATCAACTGCCCATAGTAGGACGCAGAAAAACAATCCATACTGGACCTGAACCGGAAGATATTTATAGCAGCCACTAAATCCTAGAGTATATACTGAAAGAAAGAACCTTACCACATCTTGAGTACTGCATTTAGGAAATTTGGTGTTAATATCTGTTTTTTCCCCATCAGCGTATTTTTGGGGTAGATATGATCAGTACTATGCCAGTACTGTCTTTGTTTTTCACTAATGATAATACTATGAGAATGATAATTAACACACAAAATCAGACATACAGCCAGGACCATAGAACCAAAACTAACGCAGAAGCCAATCACAAACTTACCAGTGATGAGTATGTGAACCCTATAACCTCTAAACAGCCATCATCTTGAGTCTGAGGTTCAAATCCCACCGCATTTGGATTTCCCCATGGTAATGTCCCACTGGCATATCTGATGAAGCATTAAAAATAAAAATTGCTGCAAATTTATTTATAACTATAAACTGAGCTAGCAAGCTAGCAAATTATGTCATGTTACATCCTGTACATTTATTTAGTTATCTAGGGTAATTTTGACATTGCTACCAATTATTTATATATATATATCATTATAATAGGAGGCGTGTTCAAATGAAATATGTCCGAGCTGCACCAGAGGACATACATAGGAGGCAGGATGATGTAACATCTGATGAAATAAACACATACAAATGAGCAATTGTATATGTGTTCATTCTCCAGGTAGTATTCATTGGTTTTGCTGCAGACCATTGGAAAAATGACCAGTGTGATACAGAATCCATCTGCGTACAGCCGTTAAGAATAAGAGACAAAGCATGTTCTTGCATGGTGTGATTCTGTTGTATGACAATTCTCTTCCACATGTCGTGAACATTGTGCAGGAAGAGTTAGCAAGGAATTGCTGGAAGGTTCTGCAACACTCAGCCTACAGACCTGATCTGTCACCATGTGACTTTCACTTCTTCCGACCCTTAAAAATATCTCTAAAGGGACAGTGATTCAACTCTGCAGCAGACATCCGGCCCGGGGACAAAATGATACAATGAGCAACCAAAGTTATTTTTCTCGTCTATCCAATTAGTGGGATGCTTGTCTAAATGCTAATGGCGAATTTTTCTAAAGAAAACCCTGATGAGTACTTGCATCATAACAATTGCTTTATTTAATACTGCCAGACCTTGTACTTTATATGTACTTTACATATGTGTGTAACAGAGCCACTGGGACATGTATCTTTTGAAAATGCTATGTGTGTGTATTTGTGTGTGTGTGTGTGTGTATATATGTATATATATATATATATATATATATAAACATGCATTAAGAACACTCTCATGAGCAATCAAGAGAGTAATCAATGAATGCAAATATAAGCTGCCATTCGATTAACGATCAGCAAATACTTTTACTTTCGAATTTGACTGACCCTTAAGCAGTCAGTTATTTTTCATCATGTAAGAAATGGAATGTAATCCTGGAAGTAATGTTTTCATTATATACAGGCTTCATGATACAAAAATTCAAAATTTGTTTCAAAAATAACAAAACTGATAAAAAATGCCAGAACCTGTTTTGTAAAGTTAGTAATAACAGTCACATGTCAGATCTCTCAAATGCTGTGACTTGCAACTGAAAGGTTACATAATTCATCATCATCAAGTACTGGGCTTGCTGGCATAGGTGATCCTGTCTCTCCACAACTTTCGATCTCGACAGTTATTTATCATTTCTGTTGTTGACCTTCTGCCAATCTATTCTCTTAAGCTGTCTGGTATCTTTTCTCTTTGCTTCCCTCTATCTCTTAGTCCCTCAATTTTCGCAGTTGTTACAATATATTCCAGTTGTTCTCTTCTCAATACATGGCCAAAAAATGATGATTGTTTCTTCCTAATATTGGAAATTAGCTCTCTTTTTGCTTTGGCCTCAATCAGGACATTTTTATTACTCTTTTTAGCTGCCCATGGTATTCTCAACATTCTTCTGTAAAACCACATTTTTATAGGCTCGAGTGTTTTTCTTGTCTGTTGTCCTATTGTCCATGATTCACATCCATATGTTAAGACTGGCTCTACATAACATTTAAGAACTCTAGTTACACAATTAGTGCTTCATAATATATAGCATCTCATTCACCTTCAAAGTTTGCTGATTGGGGTCATGTAGTTTTCTGATGGATTCAAGATGGATTTCTATTGCTAATGGGTTGCTATAGTTTGTTGATGGATTCAAGATGGATTTTTATTGCTAATGGGTTGCTATAGTTTGTTGATGGCTTCATGATGGATTCCTATTGCTAATGGGTTGCTATAGTTTGTTGATGGATTCAAGATGGATTTCTATTGCTAATGGGTTGCTATAGTTTGTTGATGACTTCATGATGGATTCCTATTGCTAATGGGTTGCTATAGTTTGTTGATGGCTTCATGATGGATTCCTATTGCTAATGGGTTGCTATAGTTTGTTGATGACTTCATGATGTATTCCTATTGCTAATGGGTTGCTATAGTTTGTTGATGACTTCATGATGGATTCCTATTGCTAATGGGTTGCTATAGTTTGTTGATGGATTCAAGATTCCTAATGCTAGTGGGTTCCTACAGTTTGTTGATGGGTTCATGATGGATTTCTATTGCTAGTGGGTTTCAACAGTTTATTGACGGGTTCATGATGGATTCCTCTAGGTCTAACTGATGGGTTCATGATGGATTCCTATTGCTAGTGGGTTCCTACAGTTTGTTGATGGGTTCATAATGGATTCCTAATGCTAGTGGGTTCCTACAGTTTGTTGATGGGTTCATAATGGATTCCTATTGCTAGTGGGTTCCTACAGTTTGTTGATGGGTTCATAATGGATTCCTAATGCTAGTGGGTTCCTACAGTTTGTTGATGGGTTCATGATGAATTCCCCTAGCTGATGGGTTCATGATGGATTCCTATTGTTGGTGTGTTGCTATCGCTTGTTGATGAGTTTATAATGAGTTCCTCTAGCTTATGGATTCCTACATTTTGTTGATGGGTTCATAATGGATTTCTAGTGATGCTGTGTTGTTACAGTTTGTTGATGGGTTCATGATGGATTCCTATTGCTAGTGGGTTCCTACAGTTTGTTGATGGGTTCATGATGGATTCCTATTGTTGATGTGTTGCTATCGTTTGTTGATGGGTTCATTATGAATTCCTCTAGCTGATGGATTCCTACACTTTGTTGATGGGTTCCTACTGTTTGCTGAGCATACACTCACCTCAACTATTTTGTCTTATAACCACATCCATGTTCATTTAAGTTCTTCAGATTTCTATTTTTTGTTTGTTTGCTGACTTTGACTGTAGTCTCATTAATTAACATAACAAGCACAATAAAAACAGATGAAAAATAAAATATTTTCAAAAGTTGTCAGTTCTAATATCCCATTGTAGGTCTAAGTTGCTCAACAGCACCAGAGCTTAAACTGGTGGGTAACTTATAGCTGACTGTTGGCATCAGGATCAGTGAATTAGAACTAACCAAGAAATTGTTACACCTGCTTGTGGTGAACTTGGAAACAAACCAACCAGTCGGACCAAGTGAGCAGGGACCTAAGAGAGAAGACAACTCAAATATGACATGCCAAATTGGATGTTCTGGACTGAAAGATGCAGATATCACATTTTTTTGTAAACCACAGCACAATGCATCATGTCTAATTAGTGTAATTTTAAAAGTGGATAATTAAGAGAAATAGTCATTGGATGTACTCAGAAGAAGGAAAAGGATATCCCAACAATAGGTGCTGGTACAGCTACCATTATTATTATTTGTTGATTTGAACATCTGTATAGCCAGAATATTACATCCATATACATTCCTGAAGATTTCATACATTCATACAATAATAGCATGGACTGTTTGAAAGATAGACTGAGAGTCTCACATAAAAAACTGTTTCAAATGAAAGCCAGAAGTGAACAGTTGAAATCATGGTCTGAAACACAAAATGGTTAATAGTTTTCTCAGAAAGTCAGTCACTGACAGCAGCAAAACTGTTATTCTGTCATTGTGGTTTTTATCACATTTCTGGGAGTTGCTGGGGAAACAACAAGAATAAGGCTGTATGCCTAAAGCAGCTGTCATGAGGTGTTTGGGTCAGAATTTGTATTGCCCCTCAACAGAGAATAAACCTTTTTGATTCTGTTTTATTCAAACCACTGCCTAACTAAAAAAGGGAGCTCTTAAAAAACATCATAAAGAAGCAATCAACATTTTTCGGGCACAACATGAGAAGAGGAAAGTTGGAATACTTGGTTACAACTGGTAAAATAAAAGGAAAGATAGACCGCGAACGACAAAGAGAGAAAATACTGGATAGCTTGGTGTCATGGCATGGAAAGCAGTCAACAACAGAACTGATACAATGCACTGTAGATAGAAGATTGTGGAGGGACATGATCGCCTACGCCAACCGGTATGGCACATGATGATGACTGCCTAACTGACCACTATAACTGTCTAAATTGTCATTCTATGACTGGATGTGTATGCTCAGCAAAGCTCACTTGATAGAACTAAAAAAGCAAACAATTATTCTGATGTAAAGTTATATATTCAGACTTGCCTGCATTACTTCACAATATGAACTCTTAGCCACATGTAAAATAACTAGCATTATGCATTCTTCATGATCTTTATATGCAACAATTTGCAAAAAGAATATTTTTTCCATTAGTCTTGGCCATGCCATTACGATCAATCTCATTAGCTGTCAATCAAGTTCTCCATAAATGTTCATATAGCACTTCAGAAACCTGCAGGGTTTCATGTTAGGTTGATTATTAGGTGATCATGAGTCACCTAATAATCAAAATAAAATAAGTGGAAACAGTAAGTTGCTGATATTCATGTTGGAATACCTTGGAATGTTGAGAATCAGAAGGCAATGTAATTTCATGTCTTGGATTTTTTGGGTTAAATCAACCCCATCACACTGAAAGAGAATAAGATGAAGTAATTAGTGGTATAACCATACATAATAATAAATATGCTAGTTCTGGTGTTGTTCTTCCCTTTGAGAAAAAAAAACAAGACAATGAAATCCAAGGTTTACTACAATGAAGGATTCTTAGACTTTGCATAACACATGATGTCTGGTTAGACAGCACAGATCGAGAGAAGAAAGATGTGCTCTCTGAATCTCTGCTAAATAAAAAAGCACAGGGATTCATGAACAGAAGCCCCCTACCTTCACAGTTAAGATAAATACAAACAGAAAAGAGAAAAAGTCTTGTCAATAAAAAAAAATAATAAAAATAAATGATTCCCTCCAAGCCTTAAGGTAAATGGAGAACATTGTTTTTGTGCCCATTTTTCTCAAAGAGCACTGCCATATTTTATGTGTGATGTGGTTGGTATCATTCCAGGACACTGACTATTCCATAAAAATTTACCAATTTAAGGCTTGATGTCAATTGGAAATGAACCTGACCTCTTGTCTCAGCAGTCAAGTTAATTAATTAACCACTGAGCAAATGTGGCTCCCACTTGACGAAACATTAATTAAATGTAATAAATGAATGTCGATGAGACAGGACAAAAATTAATTGACAGAATTTCAGCCAGTCCATGACATCTCTCAGTGCAGTGAAGTGACCTGCTATAGTGGAAATACTATCTTCTCAGACAAAAATACAAAACAGATTTAGTATGTCAAGAAGGACTTGTCTGATTTGACAGAATTACTTGGTAAAATCACAGGCATGGAGCCATTAGAATTCAAATTTGAGAGCAAATTAATTCTTGGAAATAGTTACTCTGAAGAATTTTCAACTGTCATTGATATCTAGAGAACATTTTAAGCTCTCTAATAATGATTTTGAACATGAATTTAGTCTGATGAGCACAATTAAAAACAAGTCAAGGAATTGAGGTACCTCTTGAACTTTCTCGTGACAATTCAGAGTTACCTTTCTTGAATGTGAGATAAGTCTGGACTGTGTATACAATTACTTGATTACCCATAAAAACAGATGTGAGAAAACTTGTGATATCTAAACTTTTCTACCCGTTCTGCAGAAGTTGTACTAAATATTATTTATTATAAATTATGTTCACAGGCATGAATTATAATTTGTTAATATTAAATAGTATGATCATTTCATTGTTTGAATGTCACTCAATACTCTTTCTTCTAAGTTTTAGCATGAACTACTTAGTAAAATTCTCATTATTTATTACTGTACATTTGTCTTTATATTAGGGAGCCGTGATAGCTCAGTGGTTAGTGAACTAGACTACAAAGGATAAGAGGTAGGGTTCGATCCCAAACAATGGCTTCCGGGTTCACCCAGCCTTAAATGAGTACCGGAATTTTTCTGGGAAAGTAAAGCGGCATGGGCATAATACCGACCACATTACCCCAAAAATCATGTCTGTAAAATGTATGGTCACTAACACCATATTCCCTATACACCACTTAGCATGATGGGACTCTTTACTTTTTTTTAAAAATTTGTCTTTATATTAGGCTTTTAATGTACTTGATAATCTATTCTTGAATTACACTAATCGATAGATTTTAAAGAGTCGTTTGCTTTAGAAATTAATTCCAAAATTTCTTAAAGATTCCCACATGCTGATTTCATCATCATCATTGAGCGTCTCCGCATCGAAGGTTGGCTACAATGGAGCGCCATTCCACTCTGTCTCTTGCTTTGATGGTGCAGATTGTCATAGGTTGATTTGTCCATCTTTTGATGTTACTCGTCCATGTTAGTCTTGGTCTGCCTCTTTTACCTTGTATTTTCCCTTCCAATATTACTTTTATTAGGCTGTTGTGTCTTTTAACATGCCCCAAACATTTCATTTGTGTTGTTCTAATTGTGTTTAGTAGTTCTCTTTTTATTTTTAGTTGTTTTAAAACTTCATCATTTGCTTTCTTTTCTTTCCATCCAATTCTACCTATTCTTCTATAAATCCACATTTCAAAGGCTTCAATTATCTGTTCTGTTTTCTTGTCTAATGTCCATGTTTCTGCACAATACAGGAATATTGAGAAGATGTAATATTTTGCTATTCTTAGTTTTAGCGCTGGTGGATATTTTTCATGGCATTAAAATTACTTTTTGCCATACCTATTCTTTTGTTTATTTCAGTTGTACATTTTTCATCACTGGTTATAGTGTGTCCAAGGCAGTTGTAGCTCTCAACTGTCTCCAGATGTATTCCTTCAACTTTGATATTTAATTGTAGGTCTTGAGAATTTTGTTTATGATCATAGTTTTAGTCTTTTTCATATTCAAATCTAGTCCATATTTTTTGCTTGTCATGTTTATTACATTAAGTAATTGTTGTAGATCTTTAGGATTTTCTGCTAGTAGTACAGTATCATCGGCTTGATTATCTTTCCATTAATGTTTAGGCCTGGCATCTCTGTGATGTTTTTAAAGATTTGCTCTGTGTATAGATTGAACAAACTTGGTGATAGGATGCTGATTTAACGTATCAAAATGAAACTGACCAATTGGCTCTTGCGTCTATTATATGAATATTTACATCATACTGATGTGAATAAAACATGGCTCTTTAATTCTCATGGGGTTAGAAGTTTTCTTTATATAGGCTTTATAAAATTGCAATTGCATTTTCATTTAATTGATATTCCAAAAATAAAATGAAGGAAAACACCAAACAGTATTAAAATTTCACATAGAAAGTTATTTTGATTGAGCATCAATTATAATTCAATAGTTCTTGATAATCTGGATTTTATTTGATTTTAATGGTTGCCATGAAGCCAGAAATTGTGGAGTGCTGAAAAATCACTCTCTTTGGAAAAAAAAAACATAACATGATGATTATGAAATACAGCAATTTGAACATCATTTGCCAGGAGATTCCACTGTTGAAGTCTGCAGCTCAATAGCCCTGCTTTGTTCTTAAGTAAATTCAGATCTCTGAGAAAGTCATTCAGTTGACTGAGGGTTATTTGATTTGGTTTTGTGGAAGTCTATTGTGTCAAATTTGGATTGTGTGAATTTGATGGTTCTGGACCACAAACTTCTTTTTCTCCCTCCCTTGAAACGGCTGAAAATCATTCTGAGACTTTGGAGACAGGTAAGCTATTGCCATGTGATATAGGATGTACTGAAGAGGGAAAGTTTGGAGATTTGATAGCTCAAACTGTCTTCTTTGACATGTCTTTCCAAATTGAAAGGATTTAACAAATACAATAATAACTGATATGATCAGTGGGCTCTCGCCAAATCATTGGGACTGCAAAGGGCATAACATGCTTGTTGCTACTCAACCACTGTTTGAAATTTACTGCATATGTATTGCCAAATATGTGTGGCGTCCAAATGTTATCCTGATCTTCTATTTTGCAGCCATAATACAAACTGTAGGCTTTCTTAACCACAGTAGCCAGATTTTATTTCTGTGACACAAAAGTCACTTTACCACAGATACAGCAACCATCTGCACTATTCACTCAAGTCCTAAGTATTTTGAACTACTGAACTACACTTGATAGGTAAAGAAGCACAAAACTATGCTAAAATAAAGTTATCTGGTTATTTCTAGCTAGCCTATTTCTACAGTGAGGTGATACAATCATGGATATGATTGCACCATTTATTTCCAGTTCAGCTTTTCTTGGTCATTGGCACCTTGGCCATTGAAAATCCTGAGCTTTATTTTTGTGCTGTGTAATTTTTATTTCCATATTTTTTTAGGTTTCTGAAAGTCATTGCTGCCTTTGCTGTTCTGATTCTAATTTCTTTGTTTGTGTCTCCTTCTTGATCTATGCAGTTTCCAAGATATATAAAGTGATCTACTTCTTCCACCGCTTTTTCTTCCAGGTATATTTTTTCTTCTGGGCGAATTTTATTTTTCATTATTTTTGTCTTTTCATGGTTGGTCTCAAGTCCTATTTTTTTAGACAGTGACGACAGGGCATTTGTTCTTTCTTGCACCATGATCACATTGCTACTGATAAGAACTATGTGGTCCACAAAATCAAAGTTCTCTAATTGGAACCTAAATGTCCCTTCAATGTCTTTGTTGGCTGTACACATTTCTGCATTATGAAGTTGGTGGCAATACCAAATAGCAAGTGAGATAAAATACATCCTTATTTCATTCCAGTATCAATCTGGAAAATCACTGGAGTCTGTAGAAATGTGGTTTCACAGATGAGAGTAATTTTAATGTTGAGAGTACCATGGACAGCTAAGAAGAATAATGAAGATGTTCTGAGAGAGGTCAAACAAAAAGAGAGCTAATTTCCAATATTTGGAAGAAACAATCATCATTTTTTGGCCATGTAATGAGAAGAGAACACAACTGGAATATATTGTAACAACTGGAAAAATTGAGGGACGAAGAGTTAGAGGGAAGCAAAGAGAAAAAAATAACAGACAGCTTAATAGAATGGCTTGGCAGAAGGTCAACAACAGAAATGATAAATAGCTGCCGAGATCGAAAGTTGTGGAGAGACATGATCACCTACACCAGCAGGCCCGGTACTTGATGATGATGATCAATCTGGAACCATTCACTTAATCCTGCATCTATGTGAACTGCACATGAGAAACTGTCATACAGATCTTTGATGGTGTTAATAATTTTGTGTGATGTTCCATATTGTCTCAGCATGTTCTACAATAAGTACATACTTATGTTAATAGTATAGTATAATTATTGTTTTAATTTTAATAAAATGCTTAATACAAAAATACCTTTAATTAAAAATGCATGTTAGATCTTTAAAAATATCAAGCAAAATCGACAAATAGTACTAGGTAGAGATAAAATACAATTTTGAAACATTGAAGTCTGTACAATAAGAGTTATCATTAAAGAGTTAATTAATAATGCAACAACAACAAAAAACATATTAATATCAATAGCCAAGGGAACTAATTCCATGAAAACAAATGGATGAAATGTTCAAAGGAGAACTGAAAAAAAAGCAGGCTCAGAAAAGAGATAATACAATAAGTTGTATAGACATATAAAACAGAACATTAGAAAAGACAACAAAAAAAAAACCACAGAATAAAAGATCAATAAAAAATTAACGAGGTCAAGATATGTTTAGAGAAATGAAAATCTATATCTGGCAAATTTATACCACAACATAAGATAATCAACAACAGATTGATTACAACCATGTCAGAAAATACTTATTCTTAACAAATGGAATGAGTAACGTGGATGATATGATGAAGACAACAACCCTAACAACAACAATGACAATTACAAAGAACAAAAAGAATTAAAAAACCAACACTGGATGATATAGAATGAGACATAAGAAATCTAAAGAATGAGAAAAAACCTGATTGCAATAAGATAACAATAGAGCTGATTAATGCAGGAGGAAGACAGAGCATGAAAGTAAAGCATGCATTATGTAGAACATTTTAGAACAATCGAAAATGGCCAAAGATTGGAAATAAACCATATTTATTCCATTACCAAAATAGGCAGCCTAAAAAAAATGTTCCAATTACAGAACAGTTGCATTAATCAACCATGCAAGCAAGTTTAACTTCTTCTGGACCACTAACCAATACATCGGCTCCACTTATGAAGGCACTACGGGATAAAAACAGACACATCGGGTCAGACCGAGTATGGTTTAATATTTTAAAGTAAATTAATGATTCTATATAAATATTCACCAATACTTGCATTCGATATCTAGAAGAAGCTTCATAATTACTTCCTTCGATTACCACGTGGTATTTTCTTTGTTCAGTCAGATTGATAGGTTGAATTTTCGATGTAAATATGTGTTTATTTTCTGACAAATAGTGGCCACACCCACTATTACTCAGTAGTGTACTATTTCTTGTGACTAATTTCATTATTTGTGAACATAAATGCATCAAACAAAGTGTATTTTGAAAAATTTTGGATTAGTTTGTATAAAATTTTGAGAAGAATGGATAGCAACACACTTCTACTCAGGGAAAATAGAGGTACATGAAATATTATATTTTTGAATTGAAAATTATCTGTCTTTGAATATTTTATACTATTTAAAATAAATAAAATATTTTTTTCCTTAAGATCAATAGATTGTTATTTTTATTTTCTGCAACCATTTTCCTCTCCAGTGATGACATGTACCACATTTAATTATATTATTTCATTAAATTGTAAAAAAAAAAAAAGATATGCGATGGAATTTTCTAAATTCAAAATTGATCTGGTCCAAACCTAAAGAAAACTTAAAGTCCGCAAAAGTCTGGAAACAGTTAAAGAAAATGATAAAGTTATGAATTTATTGAAAACTTAAAGACAAAATCAACAAAGTTCATGCTGGTTTTCAGAGAGGCAGAGGAATAAGAGACTATATATTCTGTATGAGAAACATAATTGAAAAATTCAGAGATTACAATTTAAACCTGTTTTCATGCCTGTTTACTCCAAAATATTTGACTGTGTACAGCAGATACTGTGGAAAATAATGATTGATATGAGGTTTGACCTCACTTAGTTTATATGATACAAATATAATATATAGACCAACAAGCAGCTGTGCTTTTTGAAAAAGATACATCTAACTAGTTTGGTGTAGAATAAGAAGTTAGACAGGGATGCGTCTTATCAACTTTTCTATTCAATATGTATGCAGAATATAAATGAGAAATATATAAGATATGAATACTAAAAACCATTTACTCGTATAGTAGGAGGCCAAGCACTATATGAAATACGATACATCACTTTAATTCACTTGAATAAGTGGCAGTGAGAAATTGTTCACATCAGTTCAAAGTAATAATAAAAAACAACACCTCTAACTCAGTGCAGCAAAAAATTAAATTTTTACAACAGATCAGATATCAAATACAAAGATAACAATTGGAAAGACAAGACAGCTTTGAATATCTTTGGCTCATTGCCAACAAATGATAAAAGAATGAGCCACCAATTGATGAAAGGAATGAGCTAATAAGTGATGGAAAGAAAGAGCCAACAAATGATGGAAGGAATTAGCCAACAAATGATGGAAAGAATTAGCCAACAAATGATAGAAGGAATTAGCCAATAAATGATGAAAGGAATGAGCCAACTAACGATGGAAGGAATGACCAAACTAATGATGGAAGAAATGACCCAACTAATGATGGAAGGAATCAGCCAACTAATGATGGAAAGAATAAGCCAACTAATGATGGAAGGAATTAGTCAACTAATGATGGAAGGAATTAGCCAACAAATGATGGAATGAATGATCCAACAAATGATAGAAGGAATTAGCCAACTAATGATGGAAGGAATTAGCCAACAAATGATGGAATGAATGATCCAACAAATGATAGAAGGAATCAGCCAACAAATGATAGAAGGAAATAGCCAACACATGATGAAAGGAATGAGCCAACAAAGAATGGAAGAAATGACCCAACTAATGATGGAAGGAATGAGCCAACTAATGATGGAAGAAATGACCCAACTAATGATGGAAGAAATGAGCTAACTAATGATGGAAGGAATGAGCCAACTAATGACGAAAGGAATTAGCCAAAAAATGATGGAAGGAATTAGCCAACAAATGATGGAATGAATGATCCAACAAATGATAGAAGGAATTAGCCAATAAATGATGAAAGGAATGAGCCAACTAATGATGGAAGGAATGACCCGACTAATGATGGATGAAATGACCCAACTAATGATGGAAGAAATGACCCAACTAATGATGGAAGGAATGAGCCAACTAATGATGGAAGGAATGAGCCAACTAATGATGGAAGGAATGACCCAACTAATGATGGAAGAAATGACCCAACTAATGATGGAAGGAATGAGCCAATTAATGATGGAAGAAATTACCCAACTAATGATGGAAGAAATTACCCTACTAATGATGGAAGGAATGAGCCGACTAATGATGGATGAAATGACCCAACTAATGATGGAAGAAATGACCCTACTAATGATGGAAGGAATGAGCCAACTAATGATGGAAGGAATTAGCCAACAAATAATGGAAGGAATGAGCCAACTAATGATGGAAGGAATTAGCCAACAAATGAAAGAAGGAATTAGCCAACAAATGATGGAATGAATGATCCAACAAATGATAGAAGGAATGAGTCAACTAATGATGGAAGAAATGAGCCAAATAATGATGGAAGGAATGAGCCAACTAATGATGGAAGGAATTAGCCAACAAATGAAAGAAGGAATTAGCCAACAAATGATGGAATGAATGATCCAACAAATGATAGAAGGAATTACCAACAAATGATGAAAGGAATGAGCCAACAAATGATGGAAGGAATGACCCAACTAATGATGGAAGAAATGACCCAACTAATGATGGAAGGAATGAGCCAACTAATGATGGAAGGAATTAACCAACAAATGATGGAAGGAATGATCCAACTAATGATGAAAGGAATTAGCCAACTAGTGATGGAAGGAATTAGCCAACAGATGATGAAAGGAATGAGCTGAGAAGGAATGAGCTAACAAATGATGTAAGGAATTGGTGAATAAATGATGGAAGGAATGAGCCAACAAATGATGGAAGAACAATGAAAAGACTACTAAGGAGATCAGAAGAAGGCACAACACATACAGCTATGAATAAATTATAAAAACTGCACAACATACAGCAAGGAACTGATAGAGAATCAAAACTTGAGTTTTTAAGAGCCCTATTGTTCCCATTGCAAAATATGACTGTGAAATGTGGACTATGGATAAATCTGCTGAAAAATTACATCATTGTCTTCCAAAGTGAGTGTTAAAAAAAGAACACTCCGAATTCTTTGGGGAAGAAAAGAAGAAACATGTCAAATTCTTCTTCTTCTACCTTTCAGCTCCCTGTGGAGCATAGGTCTTCAACCAACACTGTCCAAGCCGTTATGTTTCTTGCCATTCTTTTAAGATCATTCAATGTCTTCCCCATCATCTTCATCTCTGCTTCCATCTGTCTTCTCCAAGAATTCCTTAGTCTTCATCTTTGTATTTTTTCCTGGGAATTCCAAAAAAGGACCTGTTGTGTAATACTCTCAGTTGGCTTCTGCAGTGTGGTATCCAGCACCATTGTCTTCGCTGTATCTCTTTATCCACTGGTATTTGACAGGTACATTTCCATAATTCTTTGTTAGTGATTTTGTCCTGCCATTTCCATCCTTTTATTCTGCGTAAGCATCCATTAATGAAAGTCTGTATCTTCATGATTGTCAATTTGTTATGTCAAATTGCAGGAACTTAAAACTCATGAAAACTGGTTGATAAAAACAAGGGGAAAAAAATATTTTGATCATGCAAACAAATATAAAGGCCTAGAGAAGATCATTATAGAAATCACAGTTGCATTAAATAAGAGAGAAAGATCTAGAAGATGGTGGGTGCCAGATACTACAGATGAGCCAGAACTGAATGCTTTGATCAAGACCAAGAAAACTTGAGAGCAGCTATAATAATCTTGTAACAGTGACAAGCTAGATGATATATTGAATGAACATAAAATTGTTGGTGATGGATGGAGATAACATGTCTAGGAAAGTGGTGAGTGAACGTCAAAGTGTTAGTTTGTTAGTTAGTTCTTCTACGGTTCAAGATGACATGTCTTGGGCAGAAATCATGACTATCCAGGTTTGAGAATTTACTGCTAGTACTTGCAGTCTTGTTTTCTTAAGCCCATAGGTGAGTCTTCTCTGTAAATTGTTTTCTTAAGCCCATAAGTTGGCCCTCTCTGTTGTTTTCTTAAGCCCATAAGTTGACCATCTCTGTTGTTTCCTTAAGCCCATAATTTGGCCATCTCTGTTGTTTTCTTAAGCCCATAAGTAGGCCCTCTCTATTGTTTTCTTAAGCCCATAATTTGGCCCTCTCTGTTGTTTTCTTAAGCCCATACATTGGCCCTCTCTGTTGTTTTCTTAAGCCCATAATTTGGCCATCTCTGTTGTTTTCTTAAGCCCATAAGTTGGCCATCTCTGTTGTTTTCTTAAGCCCATAAGTTGGCCATCTCTGTTGTTTTCTTAAGCCCATATGTTGGCCCTCTCTGTTGTTTTCTTAAGCCCATAATTTGGCCCTTTCTGTTGTTTTCTTAAGCCCATAAGTTGGCCTCTCTATTGTTTTCTTAAGCCATAAATTGACCCTCTCTGTTGTTTTCTTAAGCCCGTAATTTGGCCCTCTCTGTTGTTTTCTTAAGCCCATAATTTGGCCCTCTCTGTTGTTTTCTTAAGCCCATAATTTGGCCCTCTCTGTTGTTTTCTTAAGCCCATAAGTTGGCCCTCTCTGTTGTTTTCTTAAGCCCATAAATTGACCCTCTCAGTTGTTTTCTTAAGCCCATAAGTTTGCCTCTATGTTGTTTTCTTAAGCCCATAATTTGACTCTCTCTGTTGTTTTCTTAAGCCCATAATTTGGCCCTCTCTGTTGTTTTCTTAAGCCCATAATTTGACTCTCTCTGTTGTTTTCTTAAGCCCATAATTTGACTCTCTCTGTTGTTTTCTTAAGCCCATAATTTGACTCTCTCTGTTGTTTTCTTAAGCCCATAATTTGGCCCTCTCTGTTGTTTTCTTAAGCCCATAAGTTGGCCCTCTCTGTTGTTTTCTTAAGCCCATAAGTTGGCCCTCTCAGTTGTTTTCTTAAGCCCATAAGTTGGCCCTCTCTGTTGTTTTCTTAAGCCCATAAGTTGGCCCTCTCTGTTGTTTTCTTAAGCCCATAAGTTTGCCTCTATGTTGTTTTCTTAAGCCCATAATTTGACTCTCTCTGTTGTTTTCTTAAGCCCATAAG
This sequence comes from Megaustenia siamemsis, assembly GCA_032433765.1. Lineage (NCBI taxonomy): Eukaryota > Metazoa > Mollusca > Gastropoda > Stylommatophora > Ariophantidae > Megaustenia > Megaustenia siamemsis. The sequence goes on from JAVIAB010000047.1 coordinate 43,979,840, forward strand.
TTGGCCCTCTCAGTTGTTTTCTTAAGCCCATAAGTTGGCCCTCTCAGTTGTTTTCTTAAGCCCATAAGTTGACCCTCTCAGTTGTTTTCTTAAGCCCATAAGTTGGCCCTCTCTGTTGTTTTCTTAAGCCCATAAGTTGGCCCTCTCTGTTGTTTTCTTAAGCCCATAAGTTGGCCCTCTCTGTTGTTTTCTTAAGCCCATAAGTTGACCCTCTCAGTTGTTTTCTTAAGCCCATAAGTTGGCCCTCTCTGTTGTTTTCTTAAGCCCATAAGTTGGCCCTCTCTGTTGTTTTCTTAAGCCCATAAGTTGGCCCTCTCTGTTGTTTTCTTAAGCCCCGAAGTGAGTTATCTCTATTAATTGATCTACATAGATTTTATTTTGGTCTTCCTAGTTTTATTTTTCCACCTGGTGTGCACATGAAGAATTGGCGTAGGAGGTTTTTTTTTCCACCCATTTTAAACACATGACTGGTTTACTTCCAGTTTCTTGTCTTGACATAAGTTTGACTTGTAACATAAGAAAGTTGGTGATGATAAAGTTTACAGTGATGATTGATCAGGATGATAGTGCTGCAGCAGTAAGAAAATAAAGATAAAACTACCTCTACATGCAATTATGATGACACATTATGTATAGTTACATACCTCAAGTTTGATATGTTCAGCAAAACCCTTCCAACTTCGTTTAAGTAAGTCCCTCCCACCAGCCTGGAAATAGAATGAAGCTCAGAAAAAAAATAAACACTGAGCTGCTCTTTATTTTTTATATACAGACAACAGAAAAAAAATGACAGACAACAAAAATAAGATGACAGACAATAAAAAATAAGATGACAGACATAAAAAAAAAGATGGCAGACAACAAAAAATAAGATGACAGACATAAAAAAAAGATGGCAGACAACAAAAATGGCATTCTACAAAAATAAGATGACAGACATATGGATATCTAACAGAACTGTTTGATCTATCCATCTAGTATCCTTTTGAGCCAGATGCACCACACAGGATAGACATTCAAAATCTATGTCCTACAATTTTGTCTGCTCCTCATCAGGCTTTTCACAGGACCTGTAGTGAGTTCCAGCATGTGTAGTTATTCCAAGCAAGTCTCAATTTCTAAAAGAAATCTGATGTCTACTGTTCTTGCCTCTCTTATCAGATTTCATAGCATTTCACAAGGTCAGCCTCCTTTTCTTTGCCTGCTGTTTCCCATTGGAGGTCTTTACAATTCTCTTGCTATCTCTTCTCATTACATGGCACACATATGTCTACTACTTTTTTTGACAAAAATGATAAAGTTGGATACATTGTCATTTAACATACTTCTGTACTTTTCTTGAATTCATTCCTTGGTATAGAAAGTATTTTCCTGAGGCAATTGATTAACTGTTTGATAGCAGGAAGAAAATAGACCATCTAAAGAATGTCCAATAAAAACTAACATTTTGAAAGCAGAATAGAAATAAGAATAAAAACAATTAATAAGATAAAGCTGCAGGCTCCGATAACACAGATAAAAGCAACAGAGGAATTTTGGGAAGCAAATACATGAGCAAAGGCTTATTTTGAAGAAATATACAACATAAGTTATTTACCACATTTTCTGAGAACATCAATATTTATTATACTGCGTAAGAAAACTGGAACTGAGGATTGCAGCAAGTCTGGAACAAGAAACCTGATGAAGCACTTAACAAAAATGTTACTTGATCTTATATCAGAGTGAATCCAAAATAAGATCAAGGTGAAGGTGAGTGGGCAGCAATTTGGATTTAGTAAAAACTGTGCAACAGGAGAAGCTGTATACTGTAGCATATTTCATAGAAAATCACACAGCATCACACAAATCAATTTATGTGTGCTTTATTTACTATACTGAAGCATTTAACAACGTTCAGCAGACATAATCTATAGATGTCAGAAAGAGATGATATGAGCGGCAGATATTCAGAGGAAGCAATGGAGGCCATGACTGCTCTAATATTTTATCAGAATACATAACACAATCACATTCCAGCTCAATGAGTTAAATGTTAATGCACAACTAGCCATCATACTCTCTAGTAAGGCAGTGATATAACTCAAATAAATAACTCAGCTATTATCAATAAATGTAAGCCACAATAACCCTGTGGTTAGTGAACAGGATTAAAGCGATGGCTTCTTACCCAGCTTAAATGGGTACCGTATTTTTCTGGGAAAGTAAATCGACACGGGCGTTACACTGACCACCTTACTCCAAACATCATGTGCCGAAGGTCTATAAAAATTATAGTCACTAACACCATTTTCCCTATAAGCCATATGGCGTGATGGGACTCTCTACCTTTTTTATTTATATTATTAATAAATAGTCTTCAATGTCTATAGAGGTCAAACCTACTACAACCATACAATGGTACCTATCGACCTTGCAATGTATATGAGAACTAAGTAAGCCATTTCAACAATTACCTCCCTGTTTCTACTGCAATCTTTTCATGAAACATGTAGAAGTAGTGGCAATGAGGAGGAGAATTTATGAAATGCCTACTTTAAGAACCACTGCACTGCATTTTTATATGCAAAAATGACCTCAACAAAAATGTATGAAATATTAATTAACTGAAAATCATGTTTCTATCATAACTTATGATGCAAATAACTAAGATATTATGATGTAATTATAATTAACTTAATTTAGGGCAATAATTGAAGGAACTATATTACATAGTGTTATTGCAGCAATGTTTATGGTGTAAATTATCAGGTTAAAGGTCAACCTAAAATTGTGGTCTGATATCTGGCCTCCTCCAGTTTGAAACTCATCATCCGCCGCTGGATGATATATGACTTCTATATATCTTATACTACTATTATATAAGTAAGATGAGCAAAAAATGGAGAAGACTTTACAATGAGTTATTGAGTTATTAGCGGGTCATCATCGTTGCACTCCGAACATGTCCATAGGTGCTCAGATCCCCTCCTCAGCAAGTCCCGCAGTGTCCAGCGACTGATGACTCTAGTTCTGTGTTGGTTGATAAGTCTTCTTACATGCCCACTAAGTTTCTCATTTCTGGATGTGCCCATCTTAACTCCTATCTCTTTCATCTGAAGGAGTGACATGGATTTGTGGTTGTCGAAGTCCTGTGATCTTCCCACTTCTCGGAGGGCATTGATGATGTCCGCCCGATCCATTGGTTGACCGTCCTCAACGACAGTGCAGCTAGCCAACCTGTCCGCTCTTTCATTTCCCCGTACTCCCGTAAGACTTTACATATATTGAAGTAAGCAGAAGAGTCAGGCAGAGCTATATTTGATCTCTGTATTTTTTCAATTTACACATGGTGAAAGTTAACAACATTAATGAAACACCATATGTCATCATAAATGACAAAGTTGCAAAGTTAAGTGACTACAGGTAAACATAATTCACCAACAAGCATTTACAACCAGATATGACAACATAGGAGGAAGACCTCCCAAGAAATGGACAAGCTGAATATCTGAAACCATACAAAGCACTGTGCGAGAACATTCCTTTTTTCACTGCACAGCTGGAATTCAAGGGAATAGAGAACAAGAACAAAGGATAAAAGAGGCATAGGCAGGCAAAGACCAAAGTAAAATGATAATATCAGAGCTGGGAAATGAATGACAGAATGTACTACATGGCAACATACAAAATAAACTGGTGCTATATGCTAGCCAACCTTCAATATATGGAAATCACAGCATGATGGTGACAAAACAAGACATTATTTCTTATATGGAAATCACAGCATGATGGTGACAAAACAAGACATATTATTTCTTATATGGAAATCACAGCATGATGGTGACAAAACAAGACATTATTTCTTATATGGAAATCACAGCATGATGGTGACAAAACAAGACATATTATTTCTTATACTGGGCAATTACTTTTACTTGTATGAAACCATTTCAATCAACATGAAGTAGTTTATTTCAGCATAAAATATATTCCTATTGCATACAAAAATAATAGTCAAATGTTTTTGTGCCATGCAATAAATCTACATCTGTTACGTATTATATGCTCAGCTATTAAAATAATTAAAACTCAAAACAAGAATGTTTTCCTGTGAATGAAATGTTAGCCAAAGCTCAACAGTTTTAAATTGAGAGGCTCTAAAATATCTTATAAGTAATAAAAAATATAAAAGGAAAACTCTCCACGCACACAAACCATGAACACAGACACACTCATTGACGGACATATTTAACATAAGGTTTAAGATATTTCTTTTCACCACAAGCTGCCACTCACCCCTGCATAGAACATTTTATTTCTGAATCTGCTGTTGAACTTCTCTGGATTGGCCTCTGTGGTAATAAATGGTACAACTGGTCATTAGTGTTTGACTTTTTAATATCTCCTTAATTTTAAAAATACAATATGTGACATTCTTGTGTCTGTTGGATGTTAATAAAAGCTGCCTATATAATGATTGTTGCTATTATAATGTCACTTTGTTACCAGTATAGTACATGAATTAGTCCACCTAAACTCAAAACAAATGTACAATTCAGCTCTCTTACATAATGATATTTACTGATAGGTTCATACTGAAATAAAACATAATAAATAAAATTCATAGTGAGATATACCAAGTTTTTCTGTGTGATATAATTGTCACTAAAGGTACAGTACCAGACTTGAACCAGCGTCTTAGCACGCGAGTTTCCACCCATATGTACTCGGCCACCTATCCAGAAATGTTCGGAGATTTCTGGATAGTGTCACTTCAAGCATTGAAACTCATGATGCAAGGCGACATTCCTCACCTTCCCAGGGTAATACCCTGGTACCCATTTCTGCCAACAGCTGGGTCGACCGTGGAGGTATTTTTTTTTCTAACCACGAGTATAATTCACACTGCTCCCAGCGGGAATCAAACATGGGTTGTCCGAACGTCGGTAATCCAGTCAGGTGGTTTTCCAACTAGGCTATCGAGGCCTGTCACTAAAAATTGTGTGTAATATATAAAAAAAAATTCATTTCATAAACGACACATGAGTACACAACAACCTTTTCTAAGTGATATACATGATAACTACAACAATATATAAGTGATATACAGGATAATTACAACAATATATAAGTGATATACATGATAACTACAACAATATATAAGTGATATACAGGATAATTAAAACAATATATAAGTAATATACATGATAATTACAACAATATATAAGTGATATACATGATAATTACAACAATATATAAGTGATATACAGGATAATTACAACAATATATAAGTGATATACAGGATAATTACAACAATATATAAGTGATATACAGGATAATTACAACAATATATAAGTGATATACAGGGTCACTACAAAAATGTATAAGTGACATACACGGTTACCACAACATTTTCTAAGAGATATACATATTTATCACACAAATTTTTAAGTGATATACATGGTATACAAAGTAAACGAGGCAGAGGTAGACCAAGACTAACATGGAGAAGTAATATCAAAAGATGGACAAGTCAGCCTATGACAACCTGCACTAACAAATCAAAAGACAGATAGAATGGCAATCCATGGTTGCCAACCTTTGATGCGGAGACGGTATTCAATGTTGATGATGATGATATACTTGATCACCACAACATTAATTAGGTGATATAGAGGGTCACCACCAAAATTTTAAAGTGATATACTGGGTAACTACAACATTTTCTAAGTGATATACAGGGCCACTACAATTTTTTCTAGGTGATATACTGGATAATTACAACAATTTATAAGTGGCATATATACACTGGGAACTGGTTGTTTTTGAGGCAAGATGCCGGCCACGAGACAGAGAGGTTGTGGGTTCAAATCCTGGCTACACTGGTTAGGATTTTTATTTATGATTTCTCTCTGTGGCAACCACCCTGGTCTCAGCAGTGAGGCCTGGCTTGAAACGTCAATTACTCATCGACGGAAAAAATATGAGTACCTCCGAAGTCGAAGTTATGCCGATGGACCCCTGTGCACACAGCTGCCAGGGAAAATGAATTAACACACACAATTGAGTTCCTAGTCTCTAGGGAGTTCGTCAGAGGTAAAAGCTGATGAAATAAAAAAAATATATATAATACTGGACACATACCCGAAGATATACTAAAATCTGTCTTTGTAGCCATACTAAAGAAGTCAGGTGCCACTGATTGTGAAGACAATCGCACTATTAGTCTCATGAGCTATATGATGAAAATATTACTAAGAATCATCATGAGAAGTGTAAGGAACAAAATAAAATCAGAAATAAGTGAGGAACATTGTGGATTTGTGGAAGGAAAGGACACCAATAATGCAATATACATCTTAAGAACATTGATAGAGAGATCTATAGAGGTAAAGAAAGATCTATATCTATGTACTTTACAGACTAAACAAAAGCATTTGACAAAGTAAAGCATGTGGAGATAATAAATATGCTGGAGAAATTAAACAATGAATGCAAGGATCTGTGAATCATAAAAAACATGTACTGGCAACAAATAGCAGCTATACGAATTAGCAACCAAACAGGACAATTCCAATATATAAAACAAGGTTTTGTTTTCATTTTATAGTGAGCATATTATGAGATCAATATAAGACAAAAAAGGAATTTATGTCAATGGTCACAACATAAATAATTTGCGATATGCCGATGATACAGCCTTAATAGCAGAGACAGAGAATGAACTACAAGAAATGATAGACATAATAGTAAAAGAAAGCAACAAAAAAGGTCTCAGTCTGAATAGTAAGAAAACAGAAGTAATGGTCATATCAAAGAAACAATCATCACCATCATGCAGCATAAAAATAAACAGGACAAATCTGAAACAAGTCCAATGCGTCAAATACTTGGGCACAAAAATAATAACATCAGATGGGAGATGCACCACAGAAATAAAAAGCAGAATAGCTCAGGCCAAAATAGCATTTCAGAAAATGAAAAATATCTTATGCAACAAATATATGTCAATAGAAGTGAGAAAGAGAGTTCATTGGTGCTATATAGAACCAATTCCTATAAAAGCGAATCATGGACAGTAGACAAACAAATGAAAAGATTATTAGAGGTCACAGAGATGGGATTTCTCAGAAGGTTGTTGAAAGTTCCCTGGACAGCTAAAAAGACCAATGAAGAAATTATCAAAGAGGCTAACACAAAAAGAGAACTCCTAAAACATATCAGAAAGAAACAATCAACATTTTTCGGGCACATTATTGGAATACTATAATATAGTTGGAATACTTGGTTACAACTGGCAAAATAAAAGGAAAGAGAGATCACGGACTACAAAGAGAGAAAATACTGGATAGCTTGGTGTCATGGCATGGAAAACAGTCAACAACAAAACTGATACGATGCACTGTAGATAGAAGATTGTGGAAGGACATTATCGCCTAGCCAACTGGTATGGCACATGATGATGTGATTATACTGGGTAATTACAACATTTTCTAAGCGATATACAGGGTCATTACAACATTTTCTAGGATATATATATATATATAACTATAACTTATGACACTCTATGTGTGATATACATGGTCATTACAACATTTTCTAGGTGATATATATATATATATATATATATATATATATATATATATATATATATATATATAACTATAACTTATGACACTCTATGTGTGATATACAGGGTCATTACAACATTTTCTAGGTGATATATATATATAACTATAACTTATGACACTCTATGTGTGATATACATGGTTATTACAAAACCAATTACACATTTTACAATATTAATAGCTTCTATCTTATACATGGAAGAATGTTGAGAATACCATGGACAGCTAAGAAGAGTAATGAAAACATTCTGAAAGAGGCAAAAGCCAAGAGAAAGCTAATTTCCAATATTATGAAGAAAATACACAGAAGTAAACAACCCAATATATGCCTGCTTCATAGACTACACCAAAGCTTTTGATAGAGTACACCACAAACAACTTATAGAATGCCTAAAAGAGATACATCTAGATGACATGGATATACGACTAATATGCAATCTATACTGGGAGCAAACAGCAATAATAAAATATAACAAAGAGTTCTCTACACCCATTGATATAAAAAGAGGAGTAAGACAAGGATGCATCCTATCACCAAGCTTGTTCAATCTATACACTGAGCAAATCTTTAAAAACATCATAGAGATGCCAGGCCTACAAATTAATGGAAAAGATAATCAATAACCTAAGATATGCTGACGATACTGTACTACTAGCAGAAAATCCTAAAGACCTACAACAATTACTTAATGAAATAAACACGACAAGCAAAAAATATGGACTAGATATGAATATCAAAAAGACTAAAACTATGATCATAAACAAAGAAAATACTCAAAACCCACAAGTGGATATCAAAATTGAAGGAATAGACCTTGAGACAGTTCAGAACTATAACTACCTTGGACATACTATAACCAGTGATGGAAAATGTACAACTGAAATAAACAAAAGAATAGGAATGGCAAAAAGTAATTTTAATGTCATGAAGGACATACTAACATCAAAACAAATAACACCAGAGCTAAAACTAAGAATAGCAAAATGTTACATCTTCTCAATATTCCTATATGGTGCTGAAACATGGACATTAGACAAGAAAACAGAACAGAGAATTGAAGCCTTTGAAATGTGGATATATAGAAGAATAGGTAGAATTGGATGGAAGGAAAAGAAAACAAATGACAAAGTCTTAAAACAACTAAAAATGAAAAGAGAACTTCTGAACACAATTAGAACAAGACAAATGCGTTTCTTAGGCCATGTTAAAAGACACAACAGCCTACTGAAAGTGATCCTGGAGGGGAAAATACAGGGTAAAAGAGGCAGAGGCAGACCAAGATTAACATGGACGAGTAACATTAAAAGATGGACAAATCAACCGATGACAACCTGCACCATCAGGGCAAGAGATAGAGCAAAATGGCGCTCCATGGTAGCCAACCTTCGTTGCGGAGACGGCACTCAATGATGATGATGATGAAGAAACAATCATCATTTTTTGGCCATGTAATGAGACGGAAACAGTTGAAATATATTGTGACAACCGGGAAATTGAGGAATGAAGAGATAAAGGAAAGCAAAGAGAAAAGATAGCAGGCAGCTTAAGAGACTGTCTTGGCAGAAGGTCAATAACAGAAATGATAAATAACTATATAGATTTAAAGTTGTGGAGAGACATGATATAAATAGCTACATTACCTCAGAATTGTATTTCAATTTGTTTATGTTCTACAGTGGAGCATTTTAACATTATTGTATAAGAAGAGCAAAAATGTATGTGAAATGAGAAACTTAAATATTCTTTCCCCTTAGTGTGTTGCATATTGTGATTACATTTATAATTTATAGAGTGGAAGTTATGAAAATTTAAAACTTGCACAAGAATTTTATAACCTTAATTTTGCATGAATGTATGTGCGTTGCTTAAATATGTACACATTTTCACATCATAATAGTGAACAAAAATGGGTAAATGTACAATTAGTGATATAACAAATCAAATTAATTTTCAAGCTAATAAAAAATTAATTCAATATGAAAGCAATTAAGTGCTCTTCCTCTCTCTCTCTCTCTACACACACGCACGCACGTACACACACACACACACACACACACACATATATATATATATATATATATATATATATATATATATATATATATATATATATTGACCTTTCGAGCTGTAGCCAGCCCATAGGGCGTAGACCAAGATACTCCTTCTCTTATCTAAATTTTTGTTCTAGCAGTTTTCAATTATTTTAAAGATATTTTATCAAATCTCGCCATTTGTCTCTGTTCTGTGCAAGCAGCTCTATCTCATTGAGGGAGCCGATTATATATATATATATATATATATATATATATATATATATATATATATTTATATATATATCTGATCGTAGAGAGAGAGAGATATATAGGTGTATATATATATATATATGTGTGTGTGCACACATACATTTTCTTGTTAACAATAAGTGTGTACAGGAAACTGTCATTCTAGCAAGCACATGGAAATACAAAATCCACTATCATAACTTTGAATCTGCCCACTTGAATCTGTACAGAGATTCAGCTATCTCAAATCTAATGTCACAAATGCCCTCTCCCTCAAGGAAAAACTAAATATACTGATTCACTACAATACACACTAAGAACACACTAGGGAATTGTTGACAGCAGGCAGATGGAGTAAATAGTTAAAGGATTGAAGAATACAATGAAAATGTGGGGAAAAAACAACCAGGTAGGGGCCATGACAATCAAGATCAGCAGATATTTGAAAGTTTTCAGAGACTTAAAGCTGACTGTTTTCATTAGATCAGCAGCAACATCTGATCATGATGCCATAAGCCTTCCTGTGGTGACTATGGAAATTGACCAGGCAGTCTAAGTGATCAAACCAGTCTGGCGAAGTGAGTAAGGATTTAGAGGAATGTCAAACCAGTACCCGATAATGTCTTGTTAAATTGGATGTGTTGGACCGAAAGGTGCACAGCATTGTAGTTTGCTGTCAATGACAACACATTGTAGCTTGCTGTTAGTGACAACACATTGTAGCTTGCTGTTAGCGACAACACATTGTAGCTTGCTGTTAGTGACAACACATTGCAGCTTGCTGTTAGTGACAAGACATTGCAGCTTGCTGTTAGTGACAACACATTGTAGCTTGCTGTCAATGACAACACATTGTAGCTTGCTGTTAGTGACAACACATTGTAGCTTGCTGTTAGTGACAACACATTGTAGCTTGCTGTTTGTGACAACACATTGTAGTTTGCTGTCAATGACAACACATTGTAGCTTGTTGTTAGTGACAACACATTGTAGCTTGCTGTTAGTGACAACACATTGCAGTTTGCTGTTTGTGACAACACATTGTAGCTTGCTGTCAATGACAACACATTGTAGCTTGCTGTTAGTGACAACACATTGTAGTTTGCTGTCAATGACAACACATTACAGCTTGCTGTTAGTGACAACACATTATAGCTTGCTGTTAGTGACAACACATTAAAGTTTGCTGTCAATGACAACACATTGTAGCGTGCTGTTAGTGACTACACTCTGTAGTTTGCTGTCAGTGACAACACATTGTAGCGTGCTGTTAGTGACTACACTCTGTAGTTTGCTGTCAGTGACAACACATTGTAGCGTGCTGTTAGTGACTACACTCTGTAGTTTGCTGTCAGTGACAACACATTGTAGCGTGCTGTTAGTGACTACACTCTGTAGTTTGCTGTCAGTGACAACACATTGTAGCGTGCTGTTAGTGACTACACTCTGTAGTTTGCTGTCAGTGACAACACATTGTAGCGTGCTGTTAGTGACTACACTCTGTAGTTTGCTGTCAGTGACAACACATTGTAGCGTGCTGTTAGTGACTACACTCTGTAGTTTGCTGTCAGTGACAACACATTGTAGTTTGCTGTCAGTGACAACACATTGTAGTTTGCTGTCAATGACAACACATTATAGCTTGCTGTTAGTGACAACACATTATAGCTTGCTGTTAGTGACAACACATTAAAGTTTGCTGTCAATGACAACACATTGTAGCGTGCTGTTAGTGACTACACTCTGTAGTTTGCTGTCAGTGACAACACATTGTAGCGTGCTGTTAGTGACTACACTCTGTAGTTTGCTGTCAGTGACAACACATTGTAGCGTGCTGTTAGTGACTACACTCTGTAGTTTGCTGTCAGTGACAACACATTGTAGCGTGCTGTTAGTGACTACACTCTGTAGTTTGCTGTCAGTGACAACACATTGTAGCGTGCTGTTAGTGACTACACTCTGTAGTTTGCTGTCAATGACAACACATTGTAGCGTGCTGTTAGTGACTACACTCTGTAGTTTGCTGTCAGTGACAACACATTGCAGCGTGCTGTTAGTGACAACACATTAAAGTTTGCTGTCAATGACAACACATTGTAGCGTGCTGTTAGTGACTACACTCTGTAGTTTGCTGTCAATGACAACACATTGCAGCGTGCTGTTAGTGACAACACATTAAAGTTTGCTGTCAATGACAACACATTGTAGCGTGCTGTTAGTGACTACACTCTGTAGTTTGCTGTCAGTGACAACACATTGCAGCGTGCTGTTAGTGACAACACATTAAAGTTTGCTGTCAATGACAACACATTGTAGCGTGCTGTTAGTGACTACACTCTGTAGTTTGCTGTCAATGACAACACATTGCAGCGTGCTGTTAGTGACAACACATTAAAGTTTGCTGTCAATGACAACACATTGTAGCGTGCTGTTAGTGACTACACTCTGTAGTTTGCTGTCAGTGACAACACATTGCAGCGTGCTGTTAGTGACAACACATTAAAGTTTGCTGTCAATGACAACACATTGTAGCGTGCTGTTAGTGACTACACTCTGTAGTTTGCTGTCAGTGACAACACATTGCAGCGTGCTGTTAGTGACAACACATTAAAGTTTGCTGTCAATGACAACACATTGTAGCGTGCTGTTAGTGACTACACTCTGTAGTTTGCTGTCAATGACAACACATTGTAGCGTGCTGTTAGTGACTACACTCTGTAGTTTGCTGTCAGTGACAACACATTATAGCTTGCTGTTTGTGACAACACATTATAGCTTGCTGTTTGTGACAACACATTATAGCTTGCTGTTTGTGACAACACATTATAGCTTGCTGTTTGTGACAACACATTATAGCTTGCTGTTTGTGACAACACTCTGTAGTTTGCTGTCAATGACAACACATTGTAGTTTGCTGTCAGTGACAACACATTGTAGCTTGCTGTTTGTGACAACACATTGCAGCACAGTTTTTTAATGTCACTTTTAAGGCAGATGATAAGGAGAAGTTGAGGAGGAGAATTGTTAGAAAGGTTCATCTTTGAGAGAAGATAGAAGATATTTGTTATCTATTGACACCAACCTATAATGGATCAATAGTCCCAATTTGAACTCATATATAAAAAACAAACACATTTAAAATTGAAGGAGAAATACAATTTACAAAATAATTAACCATATAAACAATTTAAATAAACATTGCATCCCTGTTGTGCAAAATGTAGAATTACAATAATAGCTATTAACAGAAAGTTCTAGACACATCATTGCTCACATAGAATGCTTCAGTGGTTCCACAGTCTTAGTGTGATCATAGAAACTTGAGAACGATTTCTAACAAAATGTCTGGCAAATTAAATAAATCTAATACTACTAAATTTATTTTTGGCATCTTTTGAACACATATTTTGGCAAATAAAGAGTGGAAATTTCAATTTAAGAACCTGTATAATTTTTAAAAAAAATAATTTAAAATCTTAAAGACTTTTAATTCAAAGAAGTTGTAGACTTTTAAACACAAATGACTATATAAGAAGCACTGACAAGCTAGACTTACCCCTGGACTCATGGAACTCCAAGGCTACATGAGCATCAGCTCCAAGACTGAAGTAGTTGTTGAAAACTTTCAGAGGAAGGGTATCAGCAGTCAGATCTTCAGTCACATCTCCCTCTGCTCCCTCATTACTTGTAACTTCGATGTTCCACCTGATACACCAGGCACACATTTATTATATTTTTTTAAACTCAATTATTGCTGACAAACTCTCTTCTTTATGGTATGAATCAATTAGATTTTCTAGATAGTATGTCTGCAGACTCATACTTGACAATGTGTAACGGTAAAAGTGCTCTGTATCAGTATTTTACTGCTATAGTCGAGTGGAGTGTACAGCCTTCACTTATCATGGTCACATATTTGAGGGAGCGTAGTCTAGTGCTCTCTCCCAAGATGCCTGACCTAAAACTGACCAATGGCCAGGTACCCACATTTTTCCAGCTGGGTTGATTCTTTTTGGTCTAGTTGACGATGTGAAATAATTCACATACACAAAAAGGAATGATAAATAAATATTGAGAGAGATATCATCATCGAATGCGATCTCCGCAACGAAGGTTGGCTACCATGCAGCGCCATTCTGCTCGGTCTCTTGCTTTGATGGTGCAGGTTGTCATAGGCTGGTTTGTCCATCTTTTGATGTTACTCGTCCATGTTAGTCTTGGTCTGCGTCTTCCTCTTTTACCTTGTATTTTCCCCTCCAGGATTACTTTTAGTAAGCTGTTGTGTCTTTTAACATGGCCCAAAAATCGCATTTGTCTTGTTTTAATTCTGTTTAGCAGTTCTCTTTTAATTTTTATTATTTTAAGACTTCATCGTTTGTTTTCTTTTCCTTCCATCCAATTCTACCTATTCTTCTATATATCCACATTTCAAAGGCTTCTATTTTCTGTTCTGTTCTGAGAGAGATAAGTGGGTAAAAATTTAGCAGAATTGCACACAATGTTTCAAAAGTCATATATTTTTGTTATAATAAAATTCTATACAACAGTACTGTCATTAGTCAACATAAGTAACTTGAAAAATTAATGAAAGTACCAAGACCATTAAAAAAAAAAAGAAAAGAATCATAAGTATAGAAAGTCATAATTATTCTGCTAAATCTATGTTACTTGTGTGAACTTCCCTATCTGACGGGATCATTTGGTGGTGAACTTATCTATCTAACTGGATCACTTGTCGGTGAACTTATCTAACTGGATAATTTGTCAATGAACTTATCTAACTAGATCATTTGACAGTGAGCTTACCTAACATGACCTCTAATCAGTGAACTCACCTATCTAACTGGACTACTTGTCCATCTTCGATGTTGCATAAAATTTTGGAAATTGGCTCATCTGTATAGCCCTGTCAAGGATGAAGGCAGATAAATAGCAACAGAACCAAGTACACAAATACTTCAACCACAGATACTTGTTACATAGAAAAAACACATATATTAAACTGGCACATGCAGAAAGAGTAGCATTGTCTTTAAAAACCTGTGATAAAATAAAGAAATTACAAATTTCTAAGCACAAAAACAAATCTTAAATTTTTTTAATTAATTAATTTTTCTAAAATTTTAATAAACAAATTAATTTTTCACCATTACTTATGCATTATAAAGCTGAAAATAAAATAACAGAAAAATTAATTAGGTGCATGAAAAATAAATGTTTTGAAAAAGATACATTTTATGCACTGGAATTAAGTAAAGACTAATGTAAAATTAAGAGAAATGGTCTTGAAACTTACAATCTTATCTATATTTAAGAAAAAAGGTGGTCATATGTTGGCCATAAAAGGAGAAGAGAAAACTAGAGAACTGCAAAGTAAGTCCTTAAAAGATAAACGGATTAAAAACAAAAAGGTGGCAGACCCAGAAAAACATTAAGAAGAACCTTGCTAAGATAGGCAAAGACAAAGTGCACCAATAACGATGGTTGTGATTGATTGGTTCACCCACTAAAGGGATTTGTGGTGAGCAAATCAGATGACACTGGTAAGATAACAGCAATAATGGTCGGACATGGCATTTTATATTATCTGCTCAATATGGTGTGTTTGGCCTGGAAGGGAAAAAGCTTACTCCCAAAAAGAAACAGTTTAACAAGCAAAAGCACATCTATCTATCTATTGACCTTTCGAGCCGTAACCGGCCCATAGGGCGTAGACCAAGATACACCTTCACCTATATGAATTTTTGTTCTAGCAGTTTTCTTTTAAAGATATTTTATCAAATCTCGCCATCTGTCTCTGTTCTGTGCAAGCAGTTCTATCTCATTGAGGGAGCCGATTCCTGCTGCTCTTGCCTCTCTCATCAATGTTCTTCTCAGTGTCTCCCTGGGTCTTCCTCTTTTTCTTTTACCTGTTGTTTCCCATATGAGGGCTTGCTTTGCTATTCGATTATTATCTCTTCTCATCACATGTCCAACGTATGACCATCGTCTTTTCTTTATTACTGAAGATATTAGTGGTTGATTGGCGATTTCTCTAATTTCCTCGTTTGTTTTGAATTCGTTCCATTCTATACCAAGTATTTTCCTTAGACATTTATTTTCGAATGCGTTCAACTTTGTTTGTAAAAGCACATACCATACACCAATATATTCCAATAAGTGCATAATGTGAAACATCCGCTTTCTGAATATATAATGTATATAAATAATTAATAAAGGTAAATTTATCATTTATAGAAAAACTACACAATTACTTAAATGAAATACTCACTCCTCCCCAGTTGAGTGTGCGGGCCAAATCATTGCCTGTCCCAATTGGAAGAATGCCTACAGGAGGTGGTGGAGACAGGCCTAGACTGTCAATTGTGGATAAAATCCACCCAACAGTTCCATCTCCACCTGCAGCTAAGATTCTTAAGTTAGGCACTTTCTTGTAGAGTTCTAGTCTGCATTAGAGAAACATATAAATAAGTGTGCTGTGTGGCACTAAAGTATACTGTATCACACTAAAGTATTAACCTGCATAACACTAAAGTATACAGCGTGATACTAAAGTATGCTGTATGACACTAAAATATACTGTGTGACACTAAAGTATGCTGTATGACACTAAAATATACTGTGTGACACTAAAGTATGCTGTATGACAACTAAAATATACTGCGTGAGACTAAAGTATGCTGTATGACACTAAAATATACCGTGTGAGACTAATGTATGCTGTATGACACTAAAATATACTGTGTGACACTAAAGTATGCTGTATGACACTAAAATATACTGTGTGAGACTAAAGTATGCTGTATGACACTAAAATATACTGAATGACATTAAAGTATGCTGTATGACACTAAAATATACTGTGTGAGACTAAAGTATGCTGTATGACACTAAAATATACTGCGTGAGACTAAAGTATGCTGTATGACACTAAAATATACTGCGTGAGACTAAAGTATGCTGTATGACACTAAAATATACCGCGTGAGATTAAAGTATGCTGTATGACACTAAAATATACTGTGTGAGACTAAAGTATGCTGTATGACACTAAAATATACTGAATGACATTAAATTATGCTGTATGACACTAAAATATACTGCGTGAGACTAAAGTATGCTGTATGACACTAAAATATACTGTGTGACACTAAAGTATGCTGTATAACACTAAAGTATGCTGCGTGACACTAAAGTATGCTGCGTGACACTAAAGTATGCTGTATGACACTAAAATATGCTGTGTGACACTAAAGTATATGCTGTATGACACTAAAATATACTGTGTGACACTAAAGTATGCTACATAACACTAAAGTATGCTGCATGGCACTAAAGTATGCTGCGTGACACTAAAGTATGCTGTATGACACTAAAATATACTGTGTGACACTAAAGTATGCTGAGTGACACTAAAGTATGCTGTATAACACTAAAGTATGCTGAGTGACACTAAAGTATGCTGTATGATACTAAAGTATGCTGAGTGACACTAAAGTATGCTGAGTGACACTAAAGTATGCTGTATAACACAAAAGTATGCTGAGTGACACTAACGTATGTTGTATGACACTAAAGTATGCTGCGTGACACTAAAGTATGCTGTATGACACTAAAATATACTGTGTGACACTAAAGTAT
This sequence comes from Megaustenia siamemsis, assembly GCA_032433765.1. Classification (NCBI taxonomy): domain Eukaryota; kingdom Metazoa; phylum Mollusca; class Gastropoda; order Stylommatophora; family Ariophantidae; genus Megaustenia; species Megaustenia siamemsis. The sequence continues at coordinate 43,997,374 of JAVIAB010000047.1, forward strand.
GCTGAGTGACACTAAAGTATGCTGTATAACACTAAAGTATGCTGAGTGACACTAAAGTATGCTGTATGATACTAAAGTATGCTGAGTGATACTAAAGTATGCTGAGTGACACTAAAGTATGCTGTATAACACAAAAGTATGCTGAGTGACACTAAAGTATGCTGTATGACACTAAAGTATGCAGTATGACACTAAAGTATGCTGAGTGACACTAAAGTAATCTGAGTGACACTAAAGTATCTTGCGTGACACTAAAGTAAGCAGTAAGACACTAAAGTATGCTGAGTGACACTAACGTAAGCAGTAAGACACTAAAGTATGCTGAGTGACGCTAAAGTATGCTGAGTGACACTAAAGTAAGCAGTATGACACTAAAGTATGCAGTATGATACTAAATTATGCTGACTGACACTAAAGTATGCTGAGTGACACTAAAGTATGCAGTATGGCACTAAAGTATGCTGAGTGACACTAAAGTATGCTGAGTGACACTAAAGTATGCTGAGTGACACTAAAGTATGCAGTATGACACTAAAGTATGCTGAGTGACACTAAAGTATGTTGCATGACACTAAAGTATACATTATAACACTAAAGTATGCTGCGTGACACTAAAGTATGCTGTATGACACTAAAGTATGCAGTATGACACTAAAGTATGCTGAGTGACACTAAAGTAATCTGAGTGACACTAAAGTATCTTGCGTGACACTAAAGTAAGCAGTAAGACACTAAAGTATGCTGAGTGACACTAACGTAAGCAGTAAGACACTAAAGTAAGCAGTAAGACACTAAAGTATGCTGAGTGACACTAACGTAAGCAGTAAGACACTAAAGTATGCTGAGTGACACTAACGTAAGCAGTAAGACACTAAAGTATGCTGAGTGGCACTAAAGTATGCTGAGTGACACTAACATATGCTGAGTGACACTAAAGTATGCTGAGTGACACTAACATATGCTGAGTGACACTAAAGTATGCTGAGTGACACTAACATATGCTGAGTGACACTAAAGTATGCTGAGTGACACTAACATATGCTGAGTGACACTAAAGTATGCTGAGTGACACTAAAGTATGCTGAGTGACACTAAAGTATGCTGAGTGACACTAAAGTATGCTGAGTGACACTAAAGTATGCTGAGTGACACTAAAGTATGCTGAGTGACACTAAAGTATGCTGAGTGACACTAAAGTATGCTGAGTGACACTAAAGTATGCTGAGTGACACTAAAGTATGCTGAGTGACACTAAAGTATGCTGAGTGACACTAAAGTATGCTGAGTGACACTAAAGTATGCTGAGTGACACTAAAGTATGCTGAGTGACACTAAAGTATGCTGAGTGACACTAAAGTATGCTGAGTGACACTAAAGTATGCTGAGTGACACTAAAGTATGCTGAGTGACACTAAAGTATGCTGAGTGACACTAAAGTATGCTGAGTGACACTAAAGTATGCTGAGTGACACTAAAGTATGCTGAGTGACACTAAAGTATGCTGAGTGACACTAAAGTATGCTGAGTGACACTAAAGTATGCTGAGTGACACTAAAGTATGCTGAGTGGCACTAAAGTATGCTGAGTGGCACTAAAGTATGCTGAGTGGCACTAAAGTATGCTGAGTGACACTAAAGTATGCTGAGTGACACTAAAGTATGCTGAGTGACACTAAAGTATGCTGAGTGACACTAAAGTATGCTGAGTGGCACTAAAGTATGCTGAGTGACACTAACATATGCTGAGTGACACTAAAGTATGCTGAGTGGCACTAAAGTATGCTGAGTGACACTAACATATGCTGAGTGACACTAAAGTATGCTGAGTGGCACTAAAGTATGCTGAGTGACACTAACATATGCTGAGTGACACTAACATATGCTGAGTGACACTAAAGTATGCTGAGTGACACTAAAGTATGCTGAGTGACACTAAAGTATGCTGAGTGACACTAAAGTATGCTGACTGACACTAACATATGCTGAGTGACACTAAAGTATGCTGAGTGACACTAAAGTATGCTGAGTGGCACTAAAGTATGCTGAGTGGCACTAAAGTATGCTGAGTGACACTAAAGTATGCTGAGTGACACTAAAGTATGCTGAGTGACACTAAAGTATGCTGAGTGACACTAAAGTATGCTGAGTGACACTAAAGTATGCTGAGTGGCACTAAAGTATGCTGAGTGGCACTAACATATGCTGAGTGACACTAAAGTATGCTGAGTGACACTAACATATGCTGAGTGACACTAAAGTATGCTGAGTGGCACTAACATATGCTGAGTGGCACTAACATATGCTGAGTGACACTAAAGTATGCTGAGTGGCACTAAAGTATGCTGAGTGACACTAAAGTATGCTGAGTGGCACTAACATATGCTGAGTGACACTAACATATGCTGAGTGACACTAACATATGCTGAGTGACACTAACATATGCTGAGTGACACTAAAGTATGCTGAGTGGCACTAAAGTATGCTGAGTGACACTAAAGTATGCTGAGTGGCACTAACATATGCTGAGTGACACTAACATATGCTGAGTGACACTAACATATGCTGAGTGACACTAACATATGCTGAGTGGCACTAAAGTATGCTGAGTGGCACTAAAGTATGCTGAGTGGCACTAACATATGCTGAGTGACACTAACATATGCTGAGTGACACTAACATATGCTGAGTGACACTAACATATGCTGAGTGACACTAACATATGCTGAGTGACACTAACATATGCTGAGTGACACTAACATATGCTGAGTGACACTAACATATGCTGAGTGGCACTAAAGTATGCTGAGTGGCACTAAAGTATGCTGAGTGACACTAACATATGCTGAGTGACACTAAAGTATGCTGAGTGACACTAAAGTATGCTGAGTGACACTAAAGTATGCTGAGTGACACTAACATATGCTGAGTGACACTAACATATGCTGAGTGGCACTAAAGTATGCTGAGTGACACTAACATATGCTGAGTGACACTAACATATGCTGAGTGACACTAACATATGCTGAGTGGCACTAAAGTATGCTGAGTGACACTAAAGTATGCTGAGTGACACTAACATATGCTGAGTGACACTAAAGTATGCTGAGTGACACTAACATATGCTGAGTGACACTAACATATGCTGAGTGACACTAAAGTATGCTGAGTGACACTAAAGTATGCTGAGTGGCACTAAAGTATGCTGAGTGACACTAACATATGCTGAGTGACACTAAAGTATGCTGAGTGACACTAAAGTATGCTGAGTGACACTAAAGTATGCTGAGTGACACTAAAGTATGCTGAGTGACACTAACATATGCTGAGTGACACTAAAGTATGCTGAGTGACACTAAAGTATGCTGAGTGACACTAAAGTATGCAGTATGACACTAAAGTATGCTGAGTGACACTAAAGTATGCAGTATGACACTAAAGTATGCTGAGTGACACTAAAGTATGCTGAGTGGCACTAAAGTATGCTGAGTGACACTAAAGTATGCAGTATGACACTAAAGTATGCTGAGTGACACTAAAGTATGCTGAGTGACACTAAAGTATGCTGAGTGACACTAAAGTATGCAGTATGACACTAAAGTATGCTGAGTGACACTAAAGTATGCTGAGTGACACTAAAGTATGCTGAGTGACACTAAAGTATGCTGAGTGGCACTAAAGTATGCTGAGTGACACTAAAGTATGCTGAGTGACACTAACATATGCTGAGTGACACTAAAGTATGCTGAGTGACACTAAAGTATGCTGAGTGACACTAAAGTATGCTGAGTGACACTAAAGTATGCTGAGTGGCACTAAAGTATGCTGAGTGACACTAAAGTATGCTGAGTGGCACTAAAGTATGCTGAGTGACACTAACATATGCTGAGTGACACTAAAGTATGCTGAGTGACACTAAAGTATGCTGAGTGACACTAAAGTATGCTGAGTGACACTAAAGTATGCTGAGTGACACTAAAGTATGCTGAGTGACACTAAAGTATGCAGTATGACACTAAAGTATGCTGAGTGGCACTAAAGTATGCTGAGTGACACTAAAGTATGCTGAGTGACACTAACATATGCTGAGTGGCACTAAAGTATGCTGAGTGGCACTAAAGTATGCTGAGTGACACTAAAGTATGCTGAGTGACACTAAAGTATGCTGAGTGACACTAAAGTATGCTGAGTGACACTAAAGTATGCTGAGTGGCACTAAAGTATGCTGAGTGACACTAAAGTATGCTGAGTGGCACTAAAGTATGCTGAGTGGCACTAAAGTATGCTGAGTGACACTAACATATGCTGAGTGACACTAAAGTATGCTGAGTGACACTAACATATGCTGAGTGACACTAACATATGCTGAGTGACACTAACATATGCTGAGTGACACTAAAGTATGCAGTATGACACTAAAGTATGCTGAGTGACACTAAAGTATGCTGAGTGACACTAAAGTATGCTGAGTGACACTAACATATGCTGAGTGACACTAAAGTATGCTGAGTGACACTAACATATGCTGAGTGGCACTAAAGTATGCTGAGTGACACTAAAGTATGCTGAGTGACACTAAAGTATGCTGAGTGACACTAAAGTATGCTGAGTGACACTAAAGTATGCTGAGTGACACTAAAGTATGCTGAGTGACACTAACATATGCTGAGTGACACTAACATATGCTGAGTGACACTAAAGTATGCTGAGTGACACTAACATATGCTGAGTGACACTAACATATGCTGAGTGACACTAAAGTATGCTGAGTGACACTAACATATGCTGAGTGACACTAACATATGCTGAGTGACACTAAAGTATGCTGAGTGACACTAACATATGCTGAGTGACACTAAAGTATGCTGAGTGGCACTAAAGTATGCTGAGTGACACTAAAGTATGCTGAGTGACACTAAAGTATGCTGAGTGACACTAACATATGCTGAGTGACACTAAAGTATGCTGAGTGACACTAACATATGCTGAGTGACACTAACATATGCTGAGTGACACTAAAGTATGCTGAGTGACACTAACATATGCTGAGTGACACTAAAGTATGCTGAGTGGCACTAAAGTATGCTGAGTGACACTAAAGTATGCTGAGTGACACTAACATATGCTGAGTGACACTAAAGTATGCTGAGTGACACTAAAGTATGCTGAGTGACACTAACATATGCTGAGTGACACTAAAGTATGCTGAGTGACACTAAAGTATGCTGAGTGACACTAAAGTATGCTGAGTGACACTAAAGTATGCTGAGTGACACTAAAGTATGCTGAGTGACACTAAAGTGTGTTGCATGACACTAAAGTATACAGTATAACACTAAAGTATGCTGAGTGACACTAACATATGCTGAGTGACACTAAAGTATGCTGAGTGACACTAAAGTATGCTGAGTGACACTAAAGTATGCTGAGTGACACTAAAGTATGCTGAGTGACACTAAAGTATGCTGAGTGACACTAAAGTATGCTGAGTGACACTAAAGTATGCTGAGTGACACTATGCAGTATGACACTAAAGTATGCTGAGTGACACTAAAGTATGCTGAGTGACACTATGCAGTATGACACTAAAGTATGCTGAGTGACACTAAAGTATGCTGAGTGACACTATGCAGTATGACACTAAAGTATGCTGAGTGACACTAAAGTATGCTGAGTGACACTATGCAGTATGACACTAAAGTATGCTGAGTGACACTAAAGTATGCTGAGTGACACTAAAGTATGCTGAGTGACACTAAAGTATGCTGAGTGACACTAAAGTATGCTGAGTGACACTAAAGTATGCTGAGTGACACTAAAGTATGCTGAGTGACACTATGCAGTATGACACTAAAGTATGCTGAGTGACACTAACATATGCTGAGTGACACTAAAGTATGCTGAGTGACACTAAAGTATGCTGAGTGACACTAAAGTATGCTGAGTGACACTAAAGTATGCTGAGTGACACTAAAGTATGCTGAGTGACACTAACGTATGCTGAGTGACACTAAAGTATGCTGAGTGACACTAAAGTATGCTGAGTGACACTAAAGTATGCTGAGTGACACTAACATATGCTGAGTGGCACTAAAGTATGCTGAGTGACACTAAAGTATGCTGAGTGACACTAAAGTATGCTGAGTGACACTAAAGTATGCTGAGTGACACTAAAGTATGCTGAGTGACACTAAAGTATGCTGAGTGGCACTAAAGTATGCTGAGTGACACTAAAGTATGCTGAGTGACACTAAAGTATGCTGAGTGACACTAAAGTATGCTGAGTGACACTAAAGTATGCTGAGTGACACTAACATATGCTGAGTGACACTAAAGTATGCTGAGTGACACTAAAGTATGCTGAGTGACACTAACATATGCTGAGTGACACTAAAGTATGCTGAGTGACACTAAAGTATGCTGAGTGACACTAAAGTATGCTGAGTGACACTAAAGTATGCTGAGTGACACTAAAGTATGCTGAGTGACACTAAAGTATGCTGAGTGACACTAAAGTATGCTGAGTGACACTAAAGTATGCTGAGTGACACTAAAGTATGCTGAGTGGCACTAAAGTATGCTGAGTGGCACTAAAGTATGCTGAGTGACACTAAAGTATGCTGAGTGACACTAAAGTATGCTGAGTGACACTAAAGTATGCTGAGTGACACTAAAGTATGCTGAGTGACACTAAAGTATGCTGAGTGACACTAAAGTATGCTGAGTGGCACTAAAGTATGCTGAGTGACACTAAAGTATGCTGAGTGACACTAACATATGCTGAGTGACACTAAAGTATGCTGAGTGACACTAAAGTATGCTGAGTGACACTAAAGTATGCTGAGTGACACTAAAGTATGCTGAGTGACACTAAAGTATGCTGAGTGACACTAAAGTATGCTGAGTGACACTAAAGTATGCTGAGTGACACTAAAGTATGCTGAGTGGCACTAAAGTATGCTGAGTGACACTAACATATGCTGAGTGACACTAAAGTATGCTGAGTGACACTAACATATGCTGAGTGACACTAAAGTATGCTGAGTGACACTAAAGTATGCTGAGTGACACTAAAGTATGCTGAGTGACACTAACATATGCTGAGTGACACTAAAGTATGCTGAGTGACACTAACATATGCTGAGTGACACTAACATATGCTGAGTGACACTAACATATGCTGAGTGACACTAAAGTATGCAGTATGACACTAAAGTATGCTGAGTGACACTAAAGTATGCTGAGTGACACTAAAGTATGCTGAGTGACACTAACATATGCTGAGTGACACTAAAGTATGCTGAGTGACACTAACATATGCTGAGTGGCACTAAAGTATGCTGAGTGACACTAAAGTATGCTGAGTGACACTAAAGTATGCTGAGTGACACTAAAGTATGCTGAGTGACACTAAAGTATGCTGAGTGACACTAAAGTATGCTGAGTGACACTAACATATGCTGAGTGACACTAACATATGCTGAGTGACACTAAAGTATGCTGAGTGACACTAACATATGCTGAGTGACACTAACATATGCTGAGTGACACTAAAGTATGCTGAGTGACACTAACATATGCTGAGTGACACTAACATATGCTGAGTGACACTAAAGTATGCTGAGTGACACTAACATATGCTGAGTGACACTAAAGTATGCTGAGTGGCACTAAAGTATGCTGAGTGACACTAAAGTATGGTGAGTGACACTAAAGTATGCTGAGTGACACTAACATATGCTGAGTGACACTAAAGTATGCTGAGTGACACTAACATATGCTGAGTGACACTAACATATGCTGAGTGACACTAAAGTATGCTGAGTGACACTAACATATGCTGAGTGACACTAAAGTATGCTGAGTGGCACTAAAGTATGCTGAGTGACACTAAAGTATGCTGAGTGACACTAAAGTATGCTGAGTGACACTAACATATGCTGAGTGACACTAAAGTATGCTGAGTGACACTAAAGTATGCTGAGTGACACTAACATATGCTGAGTGACACTAAAGTATGCTGAGTGACACTAAAGTATGCTGAGTGACACTAAAGTATGCTGAGTGACACTAAAGTATGCTGAGTGACACTAAAGTATGCTGAGTGACACTAAAGTGTGTTGCATGACACTAAAGTATACAGTATAACACTAAAGTATGCTGAGTGACACTAACATATGCTGAGTGACACTAAAGTATGCTGAGTGACACTAAAGTATGCTGAGTGACACTAAAGTATGCTGAGTGACACTAAAGTATGCTGAGTGACACTAAAGTATGCTGAGTGACACTAAAGTATGCTGAGTGACACTAAAGTATGCTGAGTGACACTATGCAGTATGACACTAAAGTATGCTGAGTGACACTAAAGTATGCTGAGTGACACTATGCAGTATGACACTAAAGTATGCTGAGTGACACTAAAGTATGCTGAGTGACACTATGCAGTATGACACTAAAGTATGCTGAGTGACACTAAAGTATGCTGAGTGACACTATGCAGTATGACACTAAAGTATGCTGAGTGACACTAAAGTATGCTGAGTGACACTAAAGTATGCTGAGTGACACTAAAGTATGCTGAGTGACACTAAAGTATGCTGAGTGACACTAAAGTATGCTGAGTGACACTAAAGTATGCTGAGTGACACTATGCAGTATGACACTAAAGTATGCTGAGTGACACTAACATATGCTGAGTGACACTAAAGTATGCTGAGTGACACTAAAGTATGCTGAGTGACACTAAAGTATGCTGAGTGACACTAAAGTATGCTGAGTGACACTAAAGTATGCTGAGTGACACTAACGTATGCTGAGTGACACTAAAGTATGCTGAGTGACACTAAAGTATGCTGAGTGACACTAAAGTATGCTGAGTGACACTAACATATGCTGAGTGGCACTAAAGTATGCTGAGTGACACTAAAGTATGCTGAGTGACACTAAAGTATGCTGAGTGACACTAAAGTATGCTGAGTGACACTAAAGTATGCTGAGTGGCACTAAAGTATGCTGAGTGACACTAAAGTATGCTGAGTGACACTAAAGTATGCTGAGTGACACTAAAGTATGCTGAGTGACACTAAAGTATGCTGAGTGACACTAACATATGCTGAGTGACACTAAAGTATGCTGAGTGACACTAAAGTATGCTGAGTGACACTAACATATGCTGAGTGACACTAAAGTATGCTGAGTGACACTAAAGTATGCTGAGTGACACTAAAGTATGCTGAGTGACACTAAAGTATGCTGAGTGACACTAAAGTATGCTGAGTGACACTAAAGTATGCTGAGTGACACTAAAGTATGCTGAGTGACACTAAAGTATGCTGAGTGACACTAAAGTATGCTGAGTGGCACTAAAGTATGCTGAGTGGCACTAAAGTATGCTGAGTGACACTAAAGTATGCTGAGTGACACTAAAGTATGCTGAGTGACACTAAAGTATGCTGAGTGACACTAAAGTATGCTGAGTGACACTAAAGTATGCTGAGTGACACTAAAGTATGCTGAGTGGCACTAAAGTATGCTGAGTGACACTAAAGTATGCTGAGTGACACTAACATATGCTGAGTGACACTAAAGTATGCTGAGTGACACTAAAGTATGCTGAGTGACACTAAAGTATGCTGAGTGACACTAAAGTATGCTGAGTGACACTAAAGTATGCTGAGTGACACTAAAGTATGCTGAGTGACACTAAAGTATGCTGAGTGACACTAAAGTATGCTGAGTGGCACTAAAGTATGCTGAGTGACACTAACATATGCTGAGTGACACTAAAGTATGCTGAGTGACACTAACATATGCTGAGTGACACTAAAGTATGCTGAGTGACACTAAAGTATGCTGAGTGACACTAAAGTATGCTGAGTGACACTAACATATGCTGAGTGACACTAAAGTATGCTGAGTGACACTAACATATGCTGAGTGACACTAAAGTATGCTGAGTGACACTAAAGTATGCTGAGTGACACTAAAGTATGCTGAGTGACACTAAAGTATGCTGAGTGACACTAACATATGCTGAGTGACACTAAAGTATGCTGAGTGACACTAACATATGCTGAGTGACACTAAAGTATGCTGAGTGACACTAAAGTATGCTGAGTGACACTAAAGTATGCTGAGTGACACTAAAGTATGCTGAGTGACACTAAAGTATGCTGTATGACACTAAAGTATGCTGAGTGACACTAAAGTATGCAGTAAGGCACTAACGACAATTTCAACTCGATCAAATAAAATTAAAAGAAGAATAAAAAGAAAAAAATATCAAAGAAATGTAATATTCTGAGAGCATTGCTAACATGCTGAACTCACAGACCTCTCAGAATGGCTGGTCATTGACAACATTCTCAAACTTACCCATACTTAGGTCCCCCGTGTGAGAGGTCAAACACCTGTCGTGGGTTCAGCAGCCAACAGAACTTGTGGAAGAGTTTGGCTCCCTGGTTTCCACCACTCTTTGGGTTAATAAAAACAATGACTGGTTTTATTAGTGGAGATGGAATAGGCTTCAGGATAAATGGTTTAGAGTCATCTTTACTTCGTCTTTTCTTTACTGAAGCTTTCCGTTTTTTGCTTGCTCGTAAAGATGATTTGAAAGACCCCTGTGAAGAACATTAGTGGAAACAATTTCAATAAAAAATGTTTATGACATATTCAGTAGATGTAACTAATAGAAAATATGAAAGAAGTTGATTTATGAAAGATATGACATGGGTTGCCCTATGAAATATAAAATGGAGGATGCCATATAAAGTATATGAAAGGGGTGGTAAAACAAACTATACAGAGAAATGCATGAAGTGAAATGCAACATGAAAGTGTTCACATTAAAGATGAAATATGCATTCAATCTGTCATTATCTAACTTTTTCCTTCAACACATTAACTCTGATACTATACTCACAGCCTCATGTTGCAGACCAATCCAGTAGTCTAATTATGTGCATCTCAACATTAAGTTGGTCATTCACACATATCCCATCACTGTGGTGAAATTAATCAAATCTCAAGTAGGACTATACTAAAATAACAAATGTCCATGTCACTATAACCTCTTAATGGCAATTTGAGTCTGGTGACCATGGTAGCTCTGTGGTTAGTGAATTAAACTGCTAAGAAAAAGAGTTGGGTTTGCTCTTGATTAACGGCTTCCAGATTTACCCAGCCTTAAAATGGAACCTCATTTTTCTGGAAAGAAATACAGGACTGAAAAATGGCAAAGCTGACACATTACTCAAAAAAATAATATGCTGAAGGCCTATTAAGAATATCGGCACTAACACCATATTCCCTCTAAGATGCCACCACATGACATAACGAGGAGCTTTCTTCCTTCTTAAATGCAGTTTAACAGAACCTTGAGGATATTGTCTCAGGTTGACCAGATCATGCTTTTCCACGAGGAAAACAAAAACTCCATGGACTATAAAAAAAACTATCTTTGCAGCATTTTTCCAATACTGGGGTGTGCCAGTGGTCTTACCAGAGTCATAATGGAGAAATTGGTCATGTTCACATCAACATGGCCTGGTGGTGAGGTGTTTTGTTCCTTGGAATGGGTTGATTTTGATGTGTGTGGCTTCCAACTTTTTGATGCCTCCCTAGCATATACTAAATACTTGGCTTTTTTGGCAAAAAGTGTGACTGACTGACTTACTTTTTTTGGCAGTTTAATAATCCAAGATGGTGGAACAATGATACTGGCATGGATGCCCAGAGTGCATTGTTCCTCAATCTGCTGCATCATGAAGCATGTTGTTTTGTTGTGGTAAGCAGATTTACACCAGGAGCAGCTGATGGCAATTATATCCTGAAACAGCAATTTAAAAAGCAAAATAACCCTGAGCACACATGATATAAAGACGACCATAAGTATCTATCAAAACAGATTTAGAGGAAAAAATGATCTTATTAAATGCAATTAGATAAATTGCATCATTAAACACATATAAATATTTTTTTAAACAAAGAAACCAAGACACATGTGATATATCTGCAATTATATATAGTATATTATAGCAAAACCATGCACTTGGAATGTAATGATGGTAGACCTAATGTCCCTCAGCTAAGCTTTTGTTGTACTTCACTTTCCGACACATTTGATTTTATTCTCAGATTACTAAGAATGTGATTACTATCACATACTAGCTTTCATATATTTTAGAGGTGAACCTGTTGTAAACTGGACCAAATAAATGCATACAAAAGAAAAAAAAATGTATCATATTTATTAAAATGCTTAATATTAAAAATAATTTTCCAGCAGTTCTGATTGGACAAGGCTTCATCTGATAATCTTCAAATTTCGTAATTATGCTAACTGTTGTATTTAAGAGAGTGCTAAATTAAAACTTCTTTTTGTACATTATCCAGTAAATTTATTAATAAATATTGAAAAATACTGAGCTGTTGACAAAATTGAGAAATTTTACTATCAAATATGGAGCTTATCATTCTTTTATAAACTAATGTGATCTTTAAAAAAAATACCCATTGGTAATCAGAAGAACTAATTCAAATTGCAAATTGAGCACAGTTATGTTTAAATGAGCACTAATTTAAAAACTTCTTTCATTAAAAGCAAACAGAAAATTCATTATTAAAATATTATTTTTAAAAGAAAACACAGAAACGCTGTTAGTGCATCTGCTTTGCGGTTAAAAGCAACCTATATATTACAAAATTCCCGACCTTAATTCATTGTGTCAATGGTGAATAACCATAAGTTAAATTTTGGAGAAACCCCTAGAGGTTTCAATTGATCAATATCTGAATTAATAATAAGCAGAATTAGCTATTTTTGTAAAGTTAAAGCGTGTATTATAATTTTTTTTCACAGCAAAAATAAATAAATAACATAAAAGAAACAATTTATAAATTTAACAGTTTCAGATTCATCATCATCATTGAGTGCCGTCTCCGCATAGAAGGTTGGCTACCATGGAGCGCCATTCCACTCTGTCTCTTGCTTTGATGGTGCAGATTGTCATAGATTGACTTGTCCATCTTTCGATGTTACTCGTTCATATTAGTCTTGGTCTGCCTCTGCCTCTTTTACCTTATATTTTCCCTTCCAATATTACTTTTATTAGGCTGTTGTTTCTTTGAACATGCCCCAAACATTTCATTTGTCTTATTCTAAATGTGTTTAGTAGTTCTCTTTTCATTTTTAGCTGTTTTAAGACTTCATCGTTTGTTTTCTTTTCTTTCCATCCGGTTCTACCTATTCTTCTATAGATCCACATTTCAAAGGCTTCAATTTTCTGTTCTGTTTTCTGGCCTAATGTCCGTGTTTCTGCACCATACAGGAATATTGAGAAGATGTAACACTTTGCTATTCTTAGTTTTAGACCTGATGTTATTTGTTTTGATGTTAGTATATTTTTCATGGCATTAAAATTACTTTTTGCCATACCTATTCTTTTGTTTATTTCAGATGTACATTTTCTATCACTGGTTATAGTATGTCCCAGGTAGTTGTAACTCTGAACTGTCTCCAGATGTATTCCTTCAGCTTTGATATTTATTTGTAGGTCTTGAGAATTTTGTTTGTTTATGATCATAGTTTTAGAATTTTTGATATTCATATATTGTCCATATTTTCTGCTTGGCATGTTTATTACATTAAGTAATTGTTGTTTTAGGATTTTCTGCTAGTAGTACAGTATCATCAGCATATCTTAGATTATTGTTTACTTTCCATTAATGTTCAGGTCTGGCATCTCTGTGATGTTTTTAAAGATTTGCTCAGTGTATAGATTGAACAAGCTTGGTGATAGGATGCAATCCTTGTCTTACTCCTCTTTTTATTTCAATAGGTGTAGAGTTCTCTTTGTTATATTTTATTATTGATGTTTGCTCTCAGTGTGAATTTCATATTAGTCGTATGTCTGTATCATCTCGATGTACATATATTACTGACCATACAAAAAAAAAAAAACAACAAGAGGCAATAAGTATGCAAACTGATTTTTAGTTATTTTTGTCAATGGGTGACTTCCGTTTCTAAGATGGCGGATCAAGTCCACGTTCTCTTGATCGCTGCAGAAAGTGCATTCGGTGTCTGATCAATTTCGGTTCTCCATTGCACTCCTATGCGTTAAAGTCAAGATGATGATCTACTTATTACATCTGCGCCGATAAAACGATGTTGTACGCCGGCAATATTCCATTTTCGGCAAATCAAGTGTTGTGAATGTGACCCTCGTCTAGGCTTGTTCTGTGCTTTACGTCACATTGGTGCTGTTCATGACCGTTGATGGATTTGCTTGACGTAAGTTATTTCCATGTTACTCATTAATGTGAAATGCTTCGTCAGCGGCAGTTTTATCTCTTTAGGGAATTTGCACCATGTTCTGTTCGTCGTAGGCTACATTCACTAGAGTAATCAGGATTCTAAAGGGCGCGTCATTGCAGTGCGTCCAACATTATTATGTGTGTCACGTCATCGTAATGGCTCATCGTAAATCCCTAGATCGGCCGTACGCTAATCTTACGATCTGTTGTTCGATGTGCGACGGGGATAATCTGACGACTAACTGTGTGCTTCTATGTTCGAAATTGGAATCAACAACGATTGCCTAACATCATCAAGCGCTATACATTTTTAAAGAAATGTGACGATCCTCATTTTCGGGAGGACGTGAACTCCCGGTATATGGTGGATAGGCGGCAGGAACCATTGCAGGATATGCATGAAAAGTGTTCCTCATATTCCAAGTCCATGGGGGACTGGTTGGTCTCGAGGCAAGACGCCGGCCTCGGGACAGAGAGGTTGTGGGTTCAAATCTCGTCTACACCGGTTATAATTTTTATTTATGATTTCTCTCTGCGGGAATCACCCCTGGTCTCAGCAGCGAGGCCCAGCTTGAAACGTCGATTACTCATCGACGGGAAAAAACATGAGTACCTCCGAAGTCGGAGTTATCTGCCTGTGCGGCGAGGGATCCCTGTGCACACGGATGCCAGGGAAAAATGGATTAACACACTAAATTCAGTTCCTAGTCTCTAGGGACTTCGTCAGAGTTGAAAGCTGGCGAACGCAACAACAACAATATCAATGTTTGTAGAGTTCTCCTTGTTATATTTTATTTTTGCCGTTTGCTCCCAGTACAAATTATGTTATATTAGAAATAAAAATAACAAGATCTTACTTGCGTTTTTCGTAAACATATGTTAACAATTTTCACTGAATTCTAATTTAACAGAAATGTGATTTTGTAAATGTTAACAGGCAGCAATTCATTTAGAAATATATTTTAGAAAGCTAAATGTGTGTGTCAATTAAAAAGTGTGATTAAAAAAACTTACATACAAGAAATAATCCTATTGTAAAGGAAATTGTCTCACTATAGTTGAACAGAGCAAAATCTGTTTGTTCTATGGAAAATTCTGACTTTGATCCTATTAAAGCTGGTAGGCTTACTGACTCTCCATTTGACAACTCTAGATATGTTTTTTTTAAAACAGTAAGTAAGTAAAAGTAGAGGTTTCATCAATACCTTGCTAGACGTTTGGGGAATATGGTGTTAGTGACCATATTTTTCTATGACCACGGCACATTTTTTAGGTTATGTGGTCGGTATCACGCCAGGCCGCCTTTACTTCCTAGGAAAAATCTCTGGTACCCATTTTTAGAGGCTGGGTGAACCACGGAGAGTTGTCAGTCAGAAAAGAAATCTGCTACTTCTTTCATAGCAGACCTCCAATAAAAAATAAAAATGGTCAACAAAACTTTAATATCTTCACGCTTCTGAAGCTATAGCAGCTATTAACTGTTTCTCACTTCAGTTGACATAGATTAAATGTAGAGCCAAATTATTAAATATTTGGGTAGTTCTACATTCTATTTTTTAGCGGAAAATAACATCAATAGGTAGCTTATATAAGATTATTAGAAGCAATAAAGGTAATTTACGATTAACCAAATTACTAAATTCTAGTCCTAAATTATTTCTATTACATGAGTGATCTCCCCTGATCGATCTGATTGCCTCCTGCTGCGAAGCTGTGTACATAGTTTCCTACTTCTGTGTTGTCTCTTTTCATGTCACTTTCTATTCTAAATCCGCTAGTTCTGGCTACTCTAGAACATATCATTTAGTTGTTCTTCATTTCATTGTCTATTTATGTGTTCGTGTTTTCTTAAGAAGGCCGCATGTGGGTTGAACCGTCATGATTCTTTTGTGTTCATCTTTTGTAAAGCTGTCACCATACCTTATAGCAGTGACGTATTCTCTATGATACCGCAGCTACGGCCGGTAGCCACATATTAACGAAATACAAAAGGAAATGATAATTTATTATCTTTTTTTTTATAATTATATTACACATTTTCGAATATTCTATTACACATTTGGTAGGCCAATATGATTTATTTGCTTTGATTTGCATTTATTAAAGCAATGTTTTCCTCTGGCCACCATAACGTTTGTGAATGAAACCGAAACTACATTGAAACCTCTATTAACCAGCGGTACATTTTTCCTCTATCCAAAACTTGTATTAACGACCTTGACATTCAAAAATTCCCGTCAACATTATACGGCAAAGAAACCTCAACACTAATGCGGTTTCATGGGTTATTTTTAGCTCTAGCCAATCAGAGTCGCCACAAAGTGAAACTGATACAATGTCTGATTACCGGAACTTCCTTAGCCATTTATAACTATGTTATGAGCTATATGTAAAATTGAAATAAACAAAAGAATAGATGTGGCAAAAAGTAATTTAATGCCATGAAAAATATACTAACAACAAAACAAATATCAGCAGGGCTGAAACTAAGAATAGAAAAATGTTACATATTCTCAATATTCCTGTGTGGTGCAGAAACATGGACATTAGAGAAGAAAACAGAACAGAAAATTGAAGCCTTTGAAATGTGGATTTATAGAAGAATAGGTAGAATTGGATGGAAACAAAAGATAACAAACGATGAAGTTTTAAAACAACTGAAAATAAAAAGAGAACTACTAAATACAATTAAGACAAGACAAATGAAATTTTTGGGGCATCTTAAAAGACACAACAGCCTACTAAAAGTAATATTGGAAAGAAAAATGCAAGGTAAAATAGGCAGAGGCAGACCAAGACTAACATGGACGAGTAACATCAAAAGATGGTCAAGTCAATCTATGACAGCCTGCACCATCAAAGCAAGAAACAGAGTAGAATGGTGATCCATGGTAGCCAACCTTCTACGCGGAGAAGGTACTCAATCAGATGATGATGATGATATGAGCATCAGCATCTGTAGAAAGAACTTTTTCTGCTCTCAAAGAACGCTTATCTGGTTTGGCATTAATGCCCATTGAGAAATCATTCCCTCAGAAACTTAGAAACCAACCCAACAGTACTTTCAATGACAAAGTCATCAAGACATTTTCGTCCCAAACAAGACGGATATAATTAACATAAATAAGTAAGTAATTTAGAATGTACTGATGTCATTAGACAATATTATTTTATGTTAGCCTACTGAATATAATGTACGTTTTTATTTATTATGTCAGTGGTAGCCCAGACCCCAAAACCAGTACACACCACTGCCTTATAGGAGTGTACGTTACACCCCACCACTGGCTCCCCTCTACCAGCTTTCCCGCTGCACTAGAATTATTTGCCTGTTGTTCCCCATATGAACGTATCAACTGTTTTTAGTTTTTGCGCATCATTTAATTAATTTTTTTTTTTTCAACGATGCTTAGGATATGCATTCCAATACTGAACCCCGGGGTCTTCTGACAGATTTGAGAACGACCGAATAAAGTGCAAGGGGACGTTACTCAGAGCAGAAGTAATTTATGACGCTAAATTGCATAACAAATTCTAGAATGTTTAATAGATTTAAAAGAAATGTCAAAATACTGTAACTCTTCTACTCGCCAGGTCATGTCAAATACAGTAACGTGGTTAGAATGAATATTTACTAGTGTTGCTTTCAATTTTTCTTAAAATTGTACAGACAAGTATTCCAAATGCTCCAAAATACAATTAATTTGATCTATATTAATATATATCCTCCCGTGTGTTACCGGGGCCTCTTTATGTGGGAAGTAAAGAATAGTGACACTGTGACCTTCCAGGCATGTCGTAAGAGGCGACTAAGGAGATTGATCGATGGCTTGACAAGCTGTCATTGTAAAAAGCATTGTTATGGAAACAGAACCATATATTTTAGAAGCAGTGATCTCTGCAATATGTGACATTTTGGCACGCAAGGTTTCTGTTTTTGAGATTGTAGTTCTGCCCTATGTGTCGTCTTCGGCTCGAAAGGACAATAGATAGATATATATTAATATATATTTATATATATACATACATATACATATATATATATATATATATTCAATGACTTCAGAATCAAAAATTAATATTATAAATGGAACAACAATCCTTACCCATTTCCAAAATCAAAAGTAAAAACTACGTCTGGCATCGACCGAAAGTGCTAATTATACTTATTCTAAGTTTAGCAATAAAGTATTGGTTGATATAAAATCGAAGTCGGCGCTTCAAAAAAAAAAAATCAACATATATGTTCAAACAGAACCAATTTCAGATACCGGTCCGGTAGGGCTTCGTTACTGATCCAAAAGCGGAACAATTTTAGTTAAAACACATGCTTTCATGTCACCTGACGACTTACATATGAAGTAACTTTAGTCAACAATTTAGTCATACAATTGCGTCAGTCAACATTTGCGCTTTCATAAAATCATATCTACTGAAATCTTAGACACAGTGAAACGTTAATAAAAAAATGTGCTTTGAAGAAATCATATCTACTGACATTTTACATACAGAAATACGTTAAAACTTGTGTTTTCCTGTCTATTGATGTCTTACATATTGAGACGTCAATCAAAACTTGTGTTTCCATATATATATGTATATTCACAGTCCGCCAAAAAAGTATACACACTTTAAATGTAAAATACCATCTATGAACTTTTTTCGAAGTTGGATCGAATTACACGATGTCGTCGCTCGTATGACCGTTGCAGCAAGAATGTGACAGCCAGCTATCGCGGTAAATATGACGTGTACGACTGTAAAGTAATGTTTATTAACATTTAATAATGCGACAGATTCTTGAACAGCTTACTCCAGGCAGATGTGCACATCATATGGTAGACTTCTGTGACGAGTGTGCCAACGATTGCAACAACACAGCCGAGGAAGCTGGACTTGCTGCTGGTCTAAAGGATGTTCCCTTTCGCACATCATAAATTATCTTCATCGACGACTTCCAGGTTCACCCAGCCTTAAATGGGTCATCATCATTGAGTGCCGTCTCCGCATCGAAGGTTGGCTACCATGGAGCGCCATTCCGCTCTGTCTCTTGCTTTGATGGTGCAGATTAGCTAGGCTGATTGTCCATCTTTTGATATTACTCGTCCATGTTAGTCTTGGTCTACCTCTGCCTCTTTTACCTTGTATTTTCCCTTCTAATATTACTTTTATTAGACTGTTGTGTCTTTTAACATGACCAAAAAATTTCATTTGTCTTGCTCTAATTGTGTTTAGTAGTTCTTTATTCATTTTTAGTTGTTTTAAAACTTCATCGTTCGTTTTCTTTTCTTTCCATCCAATTCTACCTATTCTTCTATAAATCCACATTTCAAAGGTCTCAATTTTCTGTTCTGTTTTCTGGTCTAATGTCCATGTTTTTGCACCATACAGGAATATTGAGAAGATGTAACATTTTTTTAAATGGGTACCGGATTTTTTTCTGGGAAAGTAAAGCGGCATGGGCGTAATATCGACCACACTACCCCAAAAATCATGTGCCGAAGGTCTGTACAAATTATGGTCACTAACACCATATTTATAGCTCAGTGGTTAGTGAACTGGACTACAAAGGACAAGGGGTAGGGTTCGATCCCAACCGACGACCTCTGGGTTCACCCAGCCTTTAATGGGTACCTGATTTTTTTTCTGGGAAAGTGAAGCGGCACGGGCGTAATACCGACCACATTACCCCAAAAATCATGTGCCGAAGGTCTGTAAAATGTATGGTCACTAACACCATATTCCCTATACGCCACTTGGCGTGACGAGGTACTTTACTTTTTTTTAAACAAAACCATATTTCCTATACGCCACTTGACGTGATGGGGCTGTTTACTTTTTTACTTTTATTTGTTTACATCATAAATTGTCAGGCAAGTTGGAGGTTCCGAAGTCACGCTTCAAATGTCTCTGAACGTCAACAACATTTTCAAATTGGAACAAAAACATCATTAAAATGGTCTTACGTTCGTCAAACGTAACCGTACCTCTGCCATTTTGTTTCACAGTCGTACACGTCGCATTTACAGTCATGAGAGTAACAACTTTAAAACAAAAAAAAAACATGATAGCCTATTAGATATCGTCGCCTTAATTCGATCAAACATCGTAAAAAGCCAATAGATGTTTGTGGGCCTACATTTTTGTTGGCGGATTATGTGTATAAATAAAACAAAATAATTACAAAAGGACCAATTCAGAGGAAGATATGTGTTTACAGCACTCGGAGAAAATGACAAATAATCAACAAGAGAATAGTTAGCCGAGTTGGCAGCGTTCCCTAACGTTTGGCTTTTCGTGGCAGGCGCTGTGCCAAGGAGTGCGGGTTCGATCCTGCTTCGGACCATATATTGTTCTTTGTTTTTTTTCTGTTGTTGATTATTTGTCATTTTTTTCCGAGTGCTGTAAACATACCCCTTCATCTGAAATGATTCGCTGATTATCGCCTCGGAAGTTTCCCTTTATAATAATATTCATTTATTATTATTTGTCTCCATCTTAATTGCAAAAGACGAGTTTTTGGTTGATAAACGAGAGCACCTACAGGATAGACAACCGGATATATTTTAGATCTTAGAAAGCGCAAGCAGTTGCAAATTCACGCGCTACATCGAGTGACAACACATTTCAAAATAAAATACAACTTGAAGGTCCATTTTAACATGTTAATGCAATACAATTTTTTTAAAGCATACGTAAGAAAACAGCGGGCTGAAGTTTTAGATAGCTACCTTTAATGAAGTTATGCACAGAAGCCGATCTTATATAACCTTTATATATTCGTATACATGAAAGCAGTCGACAGTCGTTATCAAATTACTTGCACTGCCATCTTATTCTCTTCTGTTCTTCGACCTTTTTTTTAAACATTTTGTTTGGAAATTTAACATATAGTAATACATTTCTGTTTGCTAACATGTATGTTAATTATTTTGTTTCTTTCTTAAAAACGATACATTACTTTTTTTGTTTCAAATGTTACAACGAAATGTCACATTCCAAGGTTTACAAAGTCGTAGATATGTCTTTAGCTAATAGTCAAAGTCATACGTTTATGTCTTATACAGTAACGTTATAAGTTACATATTTATTTTAATTTTTCGTTCATTCTTCATTGATTTATCTAACGGTACCAATAGAGAGAACTTCTGCTCGTTGCTTGTACTCTTCTGTTATGTTATTTTCGAGTGAATCTAACATTCCGTCCATTCATTCTTACTTTCATAGCCTATTTTTGTAACGGTTTTTTAAAACTATGTCGATTGTATTTGGCTGTTTCTGTCTTGCCGCCTGACCAAACTATCTATTGGATGTTTCTTTATTGAATGTTTCTTTATTGAATGTTTCTTTATTGAATGTTTCTTTATTGAATGTTTCTTTATTGAATGTTTCTTTATCGAATGTTTCTTTATTAAATGTTTCTTTATCAAATGTTTCTTTATTGAATGTTTCTTTATCGAATGTTTCTTTATTAAATGTTTCTTTATCAAATGTTTCTTTATTGAAAGTTTCTTTATCGAATGTTTCTTCATCGAATGTTTCTTTATTGGATGTTTCTTATTTGGATGTTTTATTTGACCTACAATTGTATTCTTAGGAGAAATGAAAAAAAAAAAAAAACAGAAACAATAATGGTATGGTTAAAGCTTTACACAATTAATGGACGACACAAATTAGAACGACGTTTCGGCTCAATAGGTCTTCAGCAGGAACAACAAACAACGTATACTCAGATAAGTACTGAAATATATAAAACAAAATAATCTCGAACTAGAAAGAAAACTAAAAATAAAAATGACTTCCTTGCGTAATGTGCTGTGACATAATGAACATGAACGGTATACGCTGGCTCACGAATTGTTTTCTTAACTATTCGCTTCTAATTTTGTCTCTCTAGCTAGCTGACTCCCATCGTGTTGCCGACACATTTAATGACGGTCGTATTTATGTTAATAATTGTTTTAGAATATAGTGTCCAAGTTTGGCAATGGAAAAACATTGAGATAAAGTCAGCTCATATAACGTCATATTGTGGAGTCATTGTTGTTCAATAATGGTGTAATTTAACCAATTCAATAATAAAGTAACATATAAAATACACGAGAATTCTACTAGTTCTTGGTCATTTTAAACTGGCCAGAGACTGTGTGATCGGTCGATCTGAAAGGATTATTACTTGACACCTGCCGGTTAGTCCTGACAACCCGAGTAGTATATGTGGCTGTGAACCCAACCTAAAAGTGCACGCACATGCACCGAAAGACAATAGATTTGGCACCGACTTTGCACCAAACATGCACCAAAACCGTGCAAAAAAAAAAAAAAAAAAATTTTTCGAATTCGCGATTTTTTCGAACTTCATTATTTTTTTGGGGGAAATTTTTTTTTGGGGTTCGTCAGTTTGTCAAAACGGTCAACTGTGTCTGAGAGATTAACGCAGGTAAATTCAAAAGATCGTGTGCTAATCGTCCGGTGATCCCCTCTCGCGGTGTGGCGTGACGGTCGTGCGGCTCTCGCGGTGTGTTAGATGAAAATATTTGTGAAAGAGTATTTTAAAAGAGTATATTTGTGAAAGTAAAAATTCAGAATTATTTAAAAAATATGTATTTGTGAAAGTAAAAAACTCAGAATTATTAAAAAAAAAAAAAAAAAAAAAAAACAGTCTCCCTTCAGGATTCGAACACGGGTCTACTACGTGACAGGGCGACATGTAAAAAATGCTGACAAGCAATGACGTTGAAGGTTAGTTTGTCGAACGGTGTACTGTGTCTGAGAGCTTAACACAGGTAAATTCAAAAGAGACTCGGTGCTAATCCGCTTATGTAGCGGTGATCGCCTCTCGCTGTATGTTAGATGAAAATATTTGTGAAAGAGTATTTTAAAAGAGTATATTTGTGAAAGTAAAAATTCAGAATTATTTAAAAAATATGTATTTGTGAAAGTAAACTCAGAATTATTAAAAATAAGATATAAAAAAAAATTAAAAAAAACAGTCTCCCTTCAGGATTCGAATACGAGGTACTGTACGTGACAGGCCAGACGACATGTAAAAAAAAATGCTGACAAGCAATGACGTTGAAGGTTAGTTTGTCGAACGGTGTACTGTATCTGAGAGATTAACGCAGGTAAATTCAAAAGATCGTGACGGCTTATTGTCCGGTGATCGTGCGTCTCTCGCTGTGTGTTAGATGAAAATATTTGTGAAAGAGTATTTTAAAAGAGTATATTTGTGAAAGTAAAAATTCAGAATTATTTTAAAAAAAAATATGTATTTGTGAAAGTAAACTCAGAATTATTAAAAATAAGAAATAAAAAAAATTAAAAAAAAACAGTCTCCCTTCAGGATTCGAACACGGGTCTCCTACGTGACAGGCCAGGCGACATGTAAAAAAAAATGCTGACAAGCAATGACGTTGAAGGTTAGTTTGTCGAACGGTGTACTGTATCTGAGAGATTAACGCAGGTAAATTCAAAAGAGACTCGGCTTATTATCTCGGTGGTCGTGATATGCTCTCGCTGTGTGTTAGAAGAAAATATTTGTGAAAGAGTATTTTAAAAGAGTATATTTGTGAAAGTAAAAATTCAGAATTAATCAATATTTTAAAAAACTTAAAATGAAGGGAAATTTAAAATATAGGCGATCGCGTAAATGATTGGGTCGCGGATCTCGCACTACATTTTTTTTTAGTGCCACCCTCAACACCAGCATCAACCCTTCATGCCCTATCATCATCATACCACACAAAGTTTCAAACCGATTATTATTCGTCGGCGGTGGGCATGTGAGGTGGAGGGGCGGGTAATAGGCAACAGGATGCGACATGTAAAAAAAATGCTGACAAGCAATGACGTTGAAGGGGTATTGTTACGAAAAGAAAAATACGACTAGCTCGCGGGCGGGAACGAGTTGGTTGACACAGGTGTGTTATTGTAGTATCGCTAACATCATGTGCCAGGATAGCGGTTCTTGATGAAAGATTATTGGTCGTGTGTGTTATCGCTACCAACATCAGCATGTGTCGTGTAGTAAGGTGTGCTAATATTAAATAGTGACGCTCGCTCTTTCTCATTCAATGTAAAGCAAAACAAAATTCTATATTTCACAATTTTATTAATACATCATATATATATTACTGTCCGGATGCTGATAATTTTAACCGTCTGGGTTTCCTACACAACCGCCCTCCATTTTGACAAAACCTTGATCAAAGCTGGAATAGGTAATCGGTGACTTTGCTGAAACATCCTGGGCATCCACACTGGCTGCCGGAGCTGTCGTCTGATTAACAAGAGTGAGGTCCCCTTGGTTAACAGAAAAGGGCGTGTAGTTGATGTTAGCATAAGCGTTTTCGAGACTGCCTTAACGCCATATATGACCCTAAATTTGTGTGTTATGGTGGTAAAATCTTAGTGATTTATTTTGTTTTGGTTTACCATGAATGTGAGAGAGACAGAGAGAGAGAGAGAGAGAGAGAGAGAATTTCGCTGGTTGATACTTTGTGTGGTTTGATGATAGGACCTGAAGGGCTGATGATGGTGTTGAGGGTGGCACATGATGATGATAGGACATGAAGGGATGATGGTGTTGAGGGTGGCACATGATGATGATAGGACATGAAGGGTGATGTTGAGGCACAAGATGATGATATGAAGGTTGATGATGAGGGTAGCACATAATGATAGTGTTGAGGCACATGATGATAGTGCTGAGGCACATGATGCTAGTGTTGAGGGTGGCACATGATACTAGTGTTGAGGGTGACACATGATGATGATAGAACATGAAGGGATGATGGTGTTGAGGGTGGCACATGATGATGATAGGACATGAAGGGATGATGGTGTTGAGGGTGGCACATGGCGTTAAGGCAGTCTCGAAAACGCTTATGCTAACATCAACTACACGCCCTTTTCTGTTAACCAAGGGGACCTCACTCTTGTTAATCAGACGACAGCTCCGGCAGCCAGTGTGGATGCCCAGGATGTTTCAGCAAAGTCACCGATTACCTATTCCAGCTTTGATCAAGGTTTTGTCAAAATGGAGGGCGGTTGTGTAGGAAACCCAGACGGTTAAAATTATCAGCATCCGGACAGTAATATATATATATATGATGTATTAATGAAATTGTGAAATATAGAATTTTGTTTTGCTTTACATTGAATGAGAAAGAGCGAGCTGGAGTTTGATATGTAAGGGTGTCAAAAATTATGTGGGAGGTATGCCTTGAGGTTATATTTCAATTTTTTATCGATTTCAGGGGCGTAGCCCTCAAAAATGGTAAGGGGGGGTTACAATTTCAAAAGTGATTTTTAAGTAAATTTTTGGTATGGGGATGTCTAAAATAAAGTTTTAAGTAAGCCTACGTGCTAAATTTACGATTTTTATCGATTTCAGGGGCGTAACCCTCAAAAATGGTAAGGGGGGTTACAATTTCAAAAGTGATTTTTAAGTAAATTTTTGGTATGGGGATGTCTAAAATAAAGTTTTAAGTAAGCCTACGTGCTAAATTTACGATTTTTATCGATTTCAGGGGCGTTTCCCACAAAAATTGTAAGGGGGGTAACAATTTCAAAAGTGATTTTTAAGTTAATTTTTGGTGTGGGGATGTCTAAAATAAAGTTTGGGGTATGCCTAGAGTGAAAATTTACGCTTTTCGTTGAATTCAGGGGCGTAGTCACCAAAAATGGTCAGGAGGTAACCTCATAAAATTGCCATCATACGTCAAAATCTATTTTTAGAAACTCCACGGGCATCGCGTCAGCGGTCAAAAGCTATTTTTAGTAACACATCCGGTATTGCCTCAGAGGTCAGTTCTATTTTTAGTAACACCTCTGGGGTTTCAAGTGTATATATCTGAGAAGCTTGTAATCAGACATACGCTTACAGTTCTTGAGGATGGTTTGTCTCGCGCCTTCAGACACATAAAAAGTAAGTGTGATCTTAGTTCTTTAATATTATAGTATGTTACTTTAGTAACCTATTTTCGATAAGTTGTTTTTTTAGTATGCATGTGTTATTTTTGTAACCTAATTTCGCTAGTTTGTGAATCTCATTGTTTACTTCTATTATTTTCTTCTCTTGTAATGTTTACTGTTCTTTATTCTTTAGTTGTAATGTTTCAATTTCTTTTCTACAGATGTCTAACACTTGTCATCTCTGCTCCAAAACTTTCACCCGGAGCCGGGACATAAAACGACACGTTGCTAGTGTACATGGGTGTCAGGAATACAAATGTGAAGTTTGTGAACGAGTATATACAAGAGTAGACAGCCTTGCCAGACATATTAAGACAGAGCATTCTGCATCTCTTGTGTCCGTAGTTCCAGCATCACCAGCACGTCCACAAGTATCGACAACCTCACGCAAGCGGGCAGTAAAGAGTTCGACTCAAGAGCCCTCAAAGAGACCAAGACTTATTAATGAAATAGACTCTTTAAATAAGTTACCCGAAGATATTAAGAAGATATATAACAACAACTGGTTAGCAATTAGAACACATGAACGTAGGAACAAATACATGGAGACGTACACTATATTTCATCAGCCTGATAATCCTATAGATTGGAAGACTCTTGTAAACCCAATCTTCCAAGGCCAGAAAAAACGTTTCAAGGTGAATTATAGTCATCATCTAGTTTTAAGACATAGGGAGACACAGGGGCTGCGTTACTTTCACGCCAGCTCAAATAACGCGACCGGTTTAGACAAACCCTTGTTAGTTAACAACAAAAATGGCTTTGAAACATTTGTTGATAGATTAAATGAAAGTGATATATTAGGGTATGCAGACAAAAATAGGAAGACAACCAAATACACCTTGGAAGCCTTAGTCAGTACGAGTGTTTATATTTATAAACTCCAAGAATATCCTATAGGGTGTCTGATAGATATCCCACCCTACATTGCATCGAACCACGGCATTAATACCCTTCAAAACGACTCCAAATCTAAAGTTTACGATGATAATCTCTGCTGCTTCCGTTGTCTAGCTATCCATAGAGGTGCTTCTATTAAAGATGTTAGGAAGGCTTCGAGACTACTTTTCAAACAGTTTAACCCGTCTCTAATGTTAAGTAACTTTCCCGGTGTAACTCTTGCTGAAATGTCTCTCTTACAAAATTGTTTTTCAATAAACATAGATATTTTTGAGTTTGATTCTGAACAAGCCTTGCGTATTGTCCTGAGAAGTGGGAGTAGTTATAACGAAACTCTCCGTCTTTTACTTTACAAAAGCCACTTCTTAAATATAAATGCTCTTTCTAGGGCTAGTAAAAGCTTTTCTTGTGGAAAATGTGGGAAATTGTGGAAAGAGTTTTGGCGTATGGATAAGCACGAAAAAACTTGCAATGGGGATATGGCTGTAGAGACATATAAGGGTGGGGTTTACTCTTCACCTGAAAGTGTATGGGACGCGATCAGTGCTGAGGGGATAAGTACTCCGGCGTCTTTTATTTACCCATTCAGGGCAACCTTCGATTATGAATGTTATTTTGATAGTAGGAATGTTCCCCGAGAGACGCACTCGACTACCTTTGTAGCTAAACACGTACCCCTCTCCTGCTCTATAGCGTCAAATGTCCCCGGATGGGAGGCCCCAAAATGCTTCATAACCAAGGGTGACCCACAAATTTTAGTTAGTCAGATGCTTGATTATCTCACTGATATAGCTGCTAAAGCATATTCGTTGTTGCGAGCTCGGTTTGAAAGTATTTTTACTCAACTCCATGATCTAAATAAAGACAAGATAATAGTTAGGTTTGATGAATATTTAAAAGAGCTTCCCGTGCTAGGGTTTAACTCGGGGAAATATGACGTCAACGTCATTAAACCTTACTTAATAAAGCACTTCATGGATGCCACTCCACAAGTGGCCGAATAAGGCGATAGTATGGAAGAGGAAGAGGAAGAAGCCGATGTTAACGAAGTAGAGGAAGATAAAATGGAAGTAGACTACAAAGTAGAAAAACCGTTCAAGTTTATAGTTAAAAGAAACAATAACTTCATGTGTATTGCAACACAGAATCTAAAATTCTTAGATATAGTAAACTATCTAGCCCCGGGTTTAGCTATAGTAAATATCTGGCAGCTTATAAGATTAGTGAGACAAAGGGTTACTTTTGTTATGAATATATAGACGACCCCCAAAAGTTGGAGGAGACAGAACTACCCCCACACGAAGCGTTTTATTCGTCGTTAAAAAATTCCAATATTTCCAAGGAGGAGTACGCTCTGTGTAAAAAGGTCTGGAAGGATAATAACATGACCACCCTTAGGGACTTTTTGGTGTGGTATAATAACAAAGATGTAGTCCCATTCTTAGAAGCATTAGAGCAGCAGGTTCGTTTTTATGGGAGGCGGGGTGTGGACTGTTTTAAAGACGCCCTTTCGGTTCCGGGTGTTTGTTTAAAGTATCTTTTTAAGACCGTTGATAGGGGTGTAATGTTTAGTTTATGTTCGAGCAAACAGGCGAGTCTACACACAATGATTAGAGATAATATCGTTGGAGGTCCCTCTATAATCTCTCATAGGTATCATGAAGTAGGCAAAACGTTTATCAGAGGAGGAAAGCTGGTCCAAGCCATCCAAGGTTACGATGCCAACGCGTTGTATCTTTGGGCTCTGATGAACCCGATGCCAATATATTATCCAATTATTAGAAGAATGGAGACCGGGTTTAGGGTCGAAAAAAATAACTATTATGTCCAACAAAGTAGAGAGTGGCTAACGTGGGTCGCTCATCAAAAAGGGGTGGAGTTGAAAACTCAGTTTAACGGGAGGGAGTTTCGGTTAGGTGATAGAAACATCACCGTGGATGGGTGGGATAAATCCAATAGAAGAGTCTACACTTTTCATGGTTGTCTGTACCATGGTCACAAAGACTGTCCCCTCACCAAAGATAAAGATAGAAACCCTGTTAATAATAAACCCTTGTTCGAGCTGTTTGAAAAAAACATGTGAGATACACACCTACCTAACCGAGGAGGTAAAAGTCCCAGTAGAAGTTATGTGGGAATGTGAGTGGCAGGCTCTGAAAAAGTCTGACCCAACCATTAGGGCTTTCCTTTCTAAAGCCATCCCTCGAGCTAGACCCTCTTACTCTAAAGAAGGGATCCCTCTCAGTGATAAACAGATTCTGACTTCTGTTTCAGATGGGACGTGTTTTGGTTTAGTGGAATGTGATCTACACGTTCCCGACCACCTGAAGGAACATTTCAGTGAGATGACTCCAATTTTCAAAAATATTGACGTCACGCGTGACGATATTGGGTCGTTTATGGGTGAATATGCCCTCAAACATAACTTGTTGTTAACCCCTCGTCGCACTCTAATCGGTAGTTATGTCGGGGAAAAAATTATGTTGGCAACACCACTGTTAAAATGGTATTTAGATCATGGGCTAAAGGTAACAAAAATTTATCAAGTGATAGAATATCAACCGTCTAGTTGTTTTAAAAAGTTTGGAGAAATGGTTTCTGACGCTAGGAGGGCTGGTGATCTAGACGAAAATCAATCTATAGTAAGTGATACGATGAAGCTCTTAGGAAACTCAGCCTATGGGAAGACTCTAACCAATAAGGCCAATCATAGCGCTGTCTCGTATGTTCAGGGGGATGAGATATCGAAAATGATAAATAGTTCCCGCTTTAAAAAGATGACTGAAATAGGGGAGGATCTTTTTGAAATTGAGATGGAGAAAAAGAAAACGGTTTGGGACTTTCCCCCCACAAATCGGTTTCTTCGTGTATCAATATGCAAAACTTCGTATGTTAGATTTTTATTTCGAGTTCTTAGATAAGTTTGTAGATAGGTCCAACTTTCAGTTATGTGAAACAGATACTGATAGTTTATACTTGGCTTTAAGTGCACCTAAGTTGGCGGATATAGTTAAGTCAGGTCTGCGGAATGAGTTTAATAGTGTATATAAAGACTGGTTTCCCGCCGAGTTTTGCGATGAACATACTAGCAAGACAGATTGTATAAGCTGTAAGGGTGTTAAAGCGTACACAAAACGAACGCCAGGTCTTTTTAAACTAGAGTACGAAGGGACAGCTCTTGTTAGCTTATGTAGTAAGACGTACCATTGTAGTGGGGATTACGATAAAATCAGTTGTAAGGGGTTAAGCAAGCAACACAACAAATTAGATAAAGATATGTTTTTAGAGGTTCTCGCCACGCAAAAGGCCAAGGGTGGGAAAAATGTAGGTTTCAAAGTCTTAAATAATTCCATATTTTCCTACAGTCAAACAAGAAATGCTCTATCCTATTTCTATATAAAAAGAAAGGTAGCTGATGATAACGTCTCGACTATGCCTCTAGATATCTAATTCTTTACACTACCAGCATGAACTGACCCGCAATCTCTAACAAGTTTCACCCCTTATGATTCATTTATGACACAAAGTTAAGCAGACGCCCAACTACATAGCTATAAATAAATGTTATCCTTGTACTATATATTTACTCAGTGTACTAAATATGTTTGTAATGTTATATAATACCCACTGAATGTTATACACCTATTGAGATAATAAAAGAATAAAATATATATTTTGATTTCTGTTTTATATTGATCGTTTTTCATTGATGTTATATAATCTACTAACCTAGCACTAACGATCAAGTACATAAAGAACTCCAAAGTCAGCATACACCCGACATAAACAGGTCACTTCCGGGGTCACCGGGACCAGAGGTCACGGTTAACTCCCCTGCGCCGCACGTGTTATGCGCGCCGCGCGCCGCCCTATATATCTTTGTTAATTTAGCGCCACAATTCGACTCAATTCCTTCCTGCTATACTACTAACCCGTCACATTATTATGAAATGATAAGTGTTATTTGTCACAAGATAACATAAACACGTTTCTGGGAGTTTTTTTTTTTCCAGGAAGGTGGGTGTGGGTCACATTGACCTACTCAGGTCTGTGTAGGGGGTAATCCTGTAGAATATCTTTTGTTCTCATGTTATCCAGAACACACTCTGCAATGAGCACAGACGACCTGACGATATTGGCACGAGAGGAATCTATATCATTCGCCAGCCCTAGAATGCAAGATGTCCAGGGAAAACTTGAAAAATGGACCTGGCTGCTTACCCATTAAAGAAAAAAAAAAACTGCATGCATAATTTTCAGCCCATCAAGAAACATACTCTCTGCAAATTTGAAGATAAAAGATAACACACTTCCTATTGACCAAAACCAACATATCTTGACCATGCGTCGCAGAATAACCTGGATAAATCAGATAGACAAAACAAACAAAAAGAGCCAGAAAATAAATATATATTAAGAAGAAACTAACAGGAAAGGACTGGGGAGCAGACAACAATATCTTGAAACGACTAAACGTAGGAAGAGTAAGACCAGTCCTAGAGTATGGAGTCACATCCTTCCAAAACCAAGAACATAAAGAAGACGTAATTGGAATCATAAAAAAGAAGCACACTAACAGATACAGAGAGAAAACACAGTAGAAAAATACATAAACGACAACTACCCACAGGACTCATAGTTCCACATATACACGGTTGGCTCTGCTACAAACGCCACCAGAAATGGAGGAGGAGGTGTGTTCTTGAGGCTGAACAACCAGGAAAGATTACTAAATCAATAGCTAATGGGGAATTCTTAAACAACTATAAAGCTGAAACTGAAGCCCACAGAGATGCCGCAAAACTGGCTATTCAACACAAAAATAACGAGCACAAGAAATTGGTGATACATGATCGACGCATTGTCAGTATTAACAGCACTAAAAAAAAAAAAAAAAAAAAAAACAACAACAAGCAATAGCGAGCTAGTTGACCTGAGAACAACTCTAGACGAAGTGTGTTATAATTTTCAGAGAGTGGTCACCCAGTGGACATCATCACTCTGTAATAATATACAAGAAAACGAATGCGCAGACAAACTAGCTAAGAAGGGAGGGAGGTTACAACAAGAGAACCATTTGGTCAGCTACGACGAAGCCACATCCATCATCAAAGGCCAGTACAATGAAAAATGGAAAAAAGATCACCCAAAGTATAACGAGAGGAACGGATACCTCCAACTATCAAGGAGGGATCAAGTCATCATACTTCGCCTACGCACTGGCCACAACAGAATGAGATACCTCATACATGGATACGAAAGATAAATCAAGTGTGATAAACTGTCTTGAATTGAACTAAGAGGACTTTTTGTGAATCTGTTATTGTTGACGACTACGGTACGTCCATTCCACCCGATGCATTACCACACAAACATAGGGCAACGGTCTGGATACTATTTTATATTTCTCCCTAAACACAATTGCCATTTATGACCCAAAAAAAACACATAAATCTCTCGTAATTTGTCAGCTTTCACTGTTCTTCCAATTCCTTATTAGAAATCTAGTAGAGTCACTTCCAACTGGGACTGCAATACAACAACCTCAACTGCCACACAAGGTTAACACAACCACACACATACCACATACAGTCCATTACCTTGTTCTGGAAAGAGAATCGTTGCTGAAATGACTGCAAAGAGAAACAATATGTAAACATGAGGCGAAGGGCTTAGTTCGATGTCAGAACAGCTTAATATCAGATTTTAAGCAATGACAGTTACCTAAAGAGTTTACTGATCAATAGTTTTGTCCTGGATAAACATATTTTAAAAATAGTTGCATAAGTTGTGGGAGATATCCGGACATGAAGCCTGATTAGTGGTATATTGGCAGTTTTCTGGTCGAAATCTTTAACAGTGTGGCGATATATATTTGATGCTAAAATAATAACTAAAATAACAAAAAAATAGTATGTTGAAATGAGAAGCTTGCAAACATAAAGAATCAAACAATTCATGCATTTCGGTAAGTGAATATTTCACTAAACAAGTTAACATACATTACTGTAAGTGAATATTTCACTAAACAAGTTAACAGACATTTCGGTAAGTGAATATTTCACTAAACAAGTTAACAGACATTTCGGTAAGTGAATATTTAACTAAACAAGTTAACAGACATTTCGGTAATGAATATTTCACTAAACATGTTAACAGACATTTCGGTAAGTGAATATTTCACTAAACAAGTTAACATACATTTCGGTAAGTGAATATTTCACTAAACAAGTTAACATACATTTCGGTAAGTGAATATTTCACTAAACAAGTTAACAGGCATTTCGGTAAGTGAATATTTCACTAAACAAGTTAACAGACCACCACATTAAAGTAACAGACATTTCAAACAATGGGGCAGCGTTCACGGTATAGTGCCTTTATTAGATGTATATCACCATTTACCTTTCAGCGTCGAGGGAAGCTCGCGGTCTTTTGCTCTTCTGTTGCCCTCGGCTAATATTCTATCTAACCACCATTGGTTTTCATTGAATTTGGTGTTCTCGTAGGGTTTGTTGATGGTTCATGTAGTTTTTTTTTCTTTAATTTGTCTGTCTTATCACGTGACGAAACCGTTTTACATATTTTGTTATTGTATTCAAATATTGTGTGTATCGAATTTAAAAAAAATCATTATCTGTCTCTCAAACTTCGTGTGTAATCGTATTTTTCCCCAGAAACATTTATTAAGTTCGGTGACAGTCTACTATTAGATATGGATATATATAATATATAGACACACGTGGATAGTGAGTCAAGTAAATAGTAACTTCAACAAGTGTTTTCAGACAACTCCACAAGGAATATGGTAATTTTAAAAATTATTCCACAGACCTTAGGAACAGACAGCGATTTAACAATAGTGGGCGAGTTAGTGTGTGAGTAGGTCTAAGTGAGAGAGTAAGTGAGTTAGTGAGTTAGTGTGTGAGTAGGTCTAAGTGAGAGAGTAAGTGAGTTAGTGAGTTAGTGTGTGAGTAGGTCTAAGTGAGAGAGTAAGTGAGTTAGTGAGTTAGTGTGTGAGTAGGTCTAAGTGAGAGAATAAGTGAGTTAGTGAGTTAGTGTGTGAGTAGGTCTAAGTGAGAGAGTAAGTGAGTTAGTGTGTGAGTAGGTCTAAGTGAGAGAGTAAGTGAGTTAGTGTGTGAGTAGGTCTAAGTGAGAGAGTAAGTGAGTTAGTGAGTAAGTGTGTTAGTAGGTCTAAGTGAGAGAGTAAGTGAGTTAGTGGGTTAGTGTGTGAGTAGGTCTAAGTGAGAGAGTAAGTGAGTTAGTGTGTGAGTAGGTCTAAGTGAGAGAGTAAGTGAGTTAGTGTGTGAGTAGGTCTAAGTGAGAGAGTAAGTGAGTTAGTGTGTGAGTAGGTCTAAGTGAGAGAGTAAGTGAGTTAGTGAGTAAGTGTGTTAGTAGGTCTAAGTGAGAGAGTAAGTGAATTAGTGTGTGATTAGGCCTCAGTGAGTGAGTGTCTAAGATAACACACACACACACACACACACATATATATATATATATATATATATATATATATATATATATATATATATGGCGTATAAGAAGAAAGAGATCTATGAAAAGGGGAACGCAAAATGATGACAATTAACTAATTTTATTAGAAGAGGAAATAACTGTAGAGGTCATATGAGTAACATATTTAATGCAATTTATAGCACTAACAGAGTGTATGACTGGACATAACCAGACTATGCAAGAAAGCAAAGGGTAGTCGATGCTAAACAAAGTATGAGGCTTTTTTCTAGCTGTCACTGAGGACAAACAAATGCACTGAGTAAAGAAACAGAAAGATAACGTCTAGAATGAAAGATGTTGATTTAAAATGGTGAAGAAGATGATGCTTTGATATACATCGTATCACCATTGAGAAACTATTACATGTTAAATACGAACAATGTTTCTTTACTATAGAGAATTGCTAAAACACAGACGATCAAAGCGAAGCTTACATAACAAGAGCCTTCATTACCAAATGGAAATTAGACCGTTCATTGCAGCCTTGCCTTGGTTTCTGGTTAATAAGGGTAGTTATCGAGTTAGACTCGATCGATGCTCGGTCAACAAAGGATGACCACGGCCTAAGTTGTTAGCATTTGTTGGAGTTTCAAACGGTTGGTGACGCTATGGTGGCTTCAGCGCTCTAGAAATACAATAACGAAAGAGTTGGCAGTCAAGAGGGACAGAGCTTTTATAATGGAAACGCTAGGTACTGACTTAACGAAACCTTTAATTGAAAGTCTCGTAAGTGACACGCAGCCAGAAAGCAATCTTTTTTACAAGAATAATTTCATTCCAGTCCAAGTGTAATCTTTTTTACAAGAATAATTTCATTTCAGACTAAGTTGTTATCGTAATACAAGAATAATTTCATTTTAGACTAAGTTGTAATCTTATTACAAGAATAATTTCATTTCGGAGTAAGTTGTAATCTTATTACAAGAATAATTTAATTTCAGAGTAAGTTGTAATCTTATTACAAGAATCATTTCATTTCGGAGTAAGTTGTAATCTTATTACAAGAATAATTTAATTTCAGAGTAAGTTATAATCTTATAACAAGAATAATTTCATTTCGGAGTAAGTTGTAATCTTATTACAAGAATAATTTAATTTCAGACTAAGTTGTAATCTTATTACAAGAATCATTTCATTTCGGAGTAAGTTGTAATCTTATTACAAGAATAATTTAATTTCAGACTAAGTTGTAATCTTATTACAAGAATAATTTAATTTCAGAGTAAGTTGTAATCCTATTACAAGAAGCATTTAATTTCAGAGTAAGTTGTAATCTTATTACAAGAAGAATTCCATCTGCAAATCAAGCTGCACTC
Organism: Megaustenia siamemsis; assembly: GCA_032433765.1. Lineage (NCBI taxonomy): Eukaryota > Metazoa > Mollusca > Gastropoda > Stylommatophora > Ariophantidae > Megaustenia > Megaustenia siamemsis. The sequence continues at coordinate 44,033,396 of JAVIAB010000047.1, forward strand.
TCTACATAAAAATACATTCATCGAGATCAGAAGTGATTGAGAGAATGAGTAGCCAAGGAGAAGACAACATTCATTGAAGCACCAGGAGAAATGTAGGTGTCGGTGAGTAATAGGAGACATCAATATGGATCTTCTTCGTTTTTTCCGCTGTCGAACTAACTGCTGACGCTGTCAAAGAGAAACAATGAGACTTATGGGGAAATTCAAATCTGGACAGAAGCAGCGAGACTTGAGAGCATTTCGTAATCTGTCAAAGAGAAACAATGAGACTAATGGGGAAATTCAAATCTGGACAGAAGCAGCAAGACTTGAGAGCATTTCGTAATCTGTCAGGGAGAAACAATGAGATTTATGGGGAAATTCAATTCTGGACAGAAGCAGCAAGACTTGAGAGCATTTCGTAATCTGTCAAAGAGAAACAATGAGACTAATGGGGAAATTCAAATCTGGACAGAAGCAGCGAGACTTGAGAGCATTTCGTAATCTGTCAGGGAGAAACAATGAGATTTATGGGGAAATTCAATTCTGGACAGAAGCAGCAAGACTTGAGAGCATTTCGTAATCTGTCAAAGAGAAACAATGAGACTAATGGGGAAATTCAAATCTGGACAGAAGCAGCAAGACTTGAGAGCATTTCGTAATCTGTCAGGGAGAAACAATGAGATGTATGGGGAAATTCAATTCTGGACAGAAGCAGCGAGACTTGAGAGCATTTCGTAATCTGTCAAAGAGAAACAATGAGACTATGGGGAAATTCAAATCTGGACAGAAGCAGCGAGACTTGAGAGCATTTCGTAATCTGTCAGAGAGAAACAGTAAGATTTGAGCAAAATTCAAGCCTGGAATGAAACAGCAAGACTTGAGGGAATTTCGTAATCTGTCAAAGAGAAACAGTAACATTTGAGCAAAATTCAAGCCTGGAATGGAAGAGCGAGACTTGGGAGCATTTCGTAATCTGTCAGAGAGAGGCAGTAAAATTTGAGTAAAGTTCAAGTCTAGAATGAAAGAGCGAGACTTGAGAGCATTTCGTAATCTGTCAGAGAGAAACAATGAGACTTGTGGGGAAATTCAAATCTGGACAGAAGCAGCGAGACTTGAGGGCATTTCGTAATCTGTCAGGGATAAACAGTAAGATTTGAGCAAAATTCAAGTCTAGAATGAAAGAGCGAGACTTGAGAGCATTTCGTAATCTGTCAGAGAGAAACAATGAGACTATGGGGAAATTCAAATCTGGACAGAAGCAGCGAGACTTGAGGGCATTTCGTAATCTGTAAGGGAGAAACAGTAAGATTTGAGCAAAATTCAAGTCTAAAATGAAAGAGCGAGACTTGAGAGCATTTCGTAATCTGTCAGAGAGAAACAGTAAGATTTGAGCAAAATTCAAGCCTGGAATGAAACAGCAAGACTTGAGGGAATTTCGTAATCTGTCAAAGAGAAACAGTAACATTTGAGCAAAATTCAAGCCTGGAATGGAAGAGCGAGACTTGGGAGCATTTCGTAATCTGTCAGAGAGAAGCAATGAGACTTATGGGGAAATTCAAATCTGGACAGAAGCAGCGAGACTTGAGGGCATTTCGTAATCTGTCAGAGAGAAACAGTAAGATTTGAGCAAAATTCAAGTCTAGAATGAAAGAGCGAGACTTGAGAGCATTTCGTAATCTGTCAGAGAGAAACAGTAAGATTTGAGCAAAATTCAAGTCTAGAATGAAAGAGCGAGACTTGAGAGCATTTCGTAATCTGTCAGAGAGAAACAGTAAAATTTGAGCAAAATTCAAGCCTGGAATGTTAGAGCAAGACTTGAGGGCATTTCAAAGTTTGTCACAGAGAATAAAAAAAAAACCTGAGGACATTTCAAGGTCTGTCAAAGTGAAACTGTATAACATGAGAACAAGAGGGCGAGTCTAAGCTTGTCAGGAAAAAAAAACAGTGAGTACTAGAGGGCGACTCTAAGCGTGTCAGGGATAAAAAAAAGCAGTAAAAACAAGAGGGCGACTCTAAGCTTTTTAGGGAAAAAAAACAGTGCAAACAAGAGGGCGACTCTAAGCTTTCTAGGGGAAAAAAACAGTGCAAACAAGAGGGCGACTCTAAGCTTGTTAGATAAAAAACAGTGAGTACTAGAGGGCGACTCTAAGCGTGTCAGGTAAAAAAACAGTGCAAACAAGAGGGCGACTCTAAGCTTGTTAGATAAAAAACAGTGAGTACTTGAGGGCGACTCTAAGCGTGTCAGGGAAAAAAAACAGTAAAAACAAGAGGGCGACTCTAAGCTTGTTAGATAAAAAACAGTGAGAACAAGAGGGCGACTCTAAGCTTGTTAGGGAAAAACAGTGAGAACAAGAGGGCGACTCTAAGCTTGTTAGATAAAAAACAGTGAGAACAAGAGGGCGACTCTAAGCTTGTTAGATAAAAAACAGTGAGAACAAGAGGGCGACTCTAAGCTTGTTAGATAAAAAACAGTGAGAACAAGAGGGCGACTCTAAGCTTGTTAGATAAAAACAGTGAGAACAAGAGGGCGACTCTAAGCTTGTTAGATAAAAAACAGTGAGAACATGAGGGCGTCTCTAAGCTTGTTAGATAAAAAACAGTGAGAACAAGAGGGCGACTCTATAAACCCGTCAGGGATGAACAATGAGAACACGAGGGCGACTCAAAGCCTGTCACACAGAAGCAGTGAGAACATGAGAGCGACAATAAGCCAGTAACAGATAAACAGTCAGCACATAAGAACGACCTGCCAGTGAGAAACGGAGAGAACCTGATGGTAATTCTAAGCCTGTCAGGGAAAACGGAGAGGACATGAGAGCACTGAATGACTCAGGCAGAGAGTAGATGTGACAAGATGAGACTGTGCCTCCAGAGGTGATATAAAATACGTTAACAACCGGCACTCATGCTGTTGTATTGCCTCTCTGGTCACTTGTAGGTGCCATCATGTTAAAGGTAAGGCAACAATGATGAGCAATGTCTTTTGGGACGAAAGGTAGGGTAATATAGAAACGCATAGAAAGTCATGTCAGCGACTGAGTGAAATAAATAAATATGTAAACACACACTATGTGTGTGTGTAGACAGTCAGACAGGCAGGCAGACAGGCAGGCAGACAGACAGACAGAGAGGAGGTAGAGAATATGAAAGTGAAATAAATGAATGTGGAAAATGAAAAGCGCAGTGTCAGGAGTCTCTTGTGGAAACACGAGGGTAGCTGACAATGGGCGTGTCACTGAAAAAGCTCTTCCGTCTAGGGAATTGTTGTCGTCATCTATTCCCCCCTGAATTATTCCTGTTCATTACCATGCCTGCTATTATATACAATGACATATTTACAAGTGAGCAATGAACCAATAATCAATGTTCCTCTCTTACGCCATCTTTTCTGGCTGGAAAAACCTGAGCCCAGACTCTTTCAGCCATTCATGTGATTCATTGAGTTATTAAATATAGATAATACGTTTCGGTAGGTATTCAACTAAGTATAGTTATTCAGCTTTTAAACTGTGAACTTTCATAAAACGACTTATGAAGAGCTAAAGTGAATGAAATGAAATCTTTCCATGATTCAATTAGATCTATTTAATCATTCGAGAATCACTGGATTATATGTAAACAAAAGAAACATTTTTTAAAATGGCGCACGAGAGAAAGCGTAAATTTCCAGTATGGTATCGCTTTTAAACAAGCTAAAAGAAAAACAAAAGAAAGAAAGCGATTTACAATGTTAAAGCGTTCAACTTCCCTGACAAGAGAACGTATCAACGGGAGGCTATTAAAGGCGAGTAATACTCGCCAGGAAGGTTCTGCGTGCTTCCGGAACTACAGGCACCAGTGATTGCTGACGTCAACAAAGTATTTAGCATATATCGCCATGGAATGACTGCCCATACTGGGTCTCATAACCAGTGGCGTATTTAAACTGACGATAAGTAGACACTTGTCTAGGGAGAAAGAGATACAAGATAAATAGAAGCACACGAAACTGCATATACATCATGTTATTACCAAAGACGCGTTTATGAAACTGAAGAAATGATCATATGCAAAAGCACACATGCATAGTTTGAACTCATGAGGTCTGTTCTAAACTCAACGCTGTACAACTGTCATCAGTTTCACTATGCTCTCAAAACTATTTTTTTTAAATATAACTGAAAAAGAAATTCCTAAACAAATAAACTTAAGAAGGACATTATGATCAATCAGTGACATTGAATTAATCCACCTACAGTCCATATCTCGCTAAATTTATCGATATGAACACAGACACCTTTTTACCACCTTCTTATTAACATAATAGCTATAGGCGTTGGTCAAATTACAGAACTATTTAGCCAACATGCCTCGACAGCTGAGTGGATAGTGCGTTGGCATATAAACTCTGAAGAATTTTGGTTCAATTGCCAGAAATGGCAAGTATTTTTTCGGACTAACAAGACTCCGGGATTTACCCAACCTCTAAATATAAATATTTTTATGGGGAATAAAGACGGCTTGATGTGATGTCGACCACATCACTTATAGACATGCATTGAATGTCGTCATTAGTCATTGACAAATATCACCACTAACGCCATGTTCCACATACGCCTAGCACAGCGCGGATGAAACCTTTACTTTATCCAAAAGGTAGAAAATTGTTCTGATTGATGAAAGTTGCATTAATTTACTTAATGTTGCCTAGACCAATCAGGTCACAAGGAATTAATTCAGTCATCATGATAAGCAAAATTAACGTACAATGCAGAGTGTGAGAACATTAGTTAGAATTGTAAGAATTCTGAAGTTACGCTCTAAATACATTTCACTCAAAATGGAGAAAAGTTGTTTTCGGAACAAACATTATGCTCAAGTCGGAAAATGTATTGAGAAATGTACCGAAATAATGTCTGCAGCTTCTTGGACAATTTCAAATGTTTCAATACATTTTCAAGTCGTGTACCCGTTTACAGACTGGAATAAAAGCTGAAATCATTGATACAACAAATGCACTTGAGTGGAAGATCTCCATAGTCAGTAGATATGTGTCTATATATTTGTGTTTGTTCTTTGTTATTTTGTTTGGGGAGGTTTGGAATAAGAAGCTGCATGTTACCAGGACAGAATGACAAGTCTGCTCTACCCATTTACAGGTGGATGCCCAGAAGATGTCGATCGTGCTGAGCCCGGCCAGTTCAGTAACCAACGCTCAACTGTAACTTGCAACAAAATGAATGAAGACACTTGTGATTCTCTTACAAGAATAATTCACCGTCGCCATCTATTATGGAAATCAATAACATGAAATCAATAATACAATCGAATCAATGCTGCAACTGTCGTCAGTTGTGTATGCACATGATATAAACATGTGTGTTTGTGTGGTATTGATTCAAATTGTTTAGTTAACCCTCACGCGAGAAGTGGCACTCGCTGTCATAGCCAGATGCTAGACATCTGCACATGCGCTTGCTGGGCTTGAAGATGTATTTAACACAAGCACCGAGCTTATTTCCAACTCTAGACATGACAGTGGAAAGCATTGGTTAGCGCGCTCGCTTGACGGTCGAATAATCGCGGCGCAATCTCCGTATTACTCTGAAGCTAACGCTTCTGTAAAATAACGATTATGTATCATCTTGTTGAGTTCAGAAATGAATTAACAGTGATAGAGAACACTGGTCCATTCACCTTCAAGTGGTATGTACAATAAAGTTGAATATCTCTATCTCGTCGCTTCTGCTGATAACTGCCAAGTCAAGGTAACTAAAAACACTCTGTTTACACTTCTTATGGTAAAGAAAAAAAACATGAAATAGACATATCGTCAAAAGTCGCTGACAAATTAGGCCTTCAGGTAAATTCTACGTGTGATTGTTGAGTCGCAGCTAACAATAAATGTAGTAAAGTTATAGAAGACTGTGTTTGGGTGCTCAAAAAGTTTCCAGAGCAAAGTTGGTCATAATAAATTACACGAAATAAAATACGAAACTAGATAATCGTATAACGAACACAGCACGCAAATTATTTAAAAAAAATTATTGTAGAAAAAAATACGAAATCATTATCTGTATTGAACGATTGTTGCTTCCAATGCCTACAGAGCTGACATGTTTAAGTGTGCACGGCCGGTGTTAACATGAGAAAGAACTATGCAGTTTGTCAAGCCTTAAGAATAATGCATGAATCATCATCATTATTGAGTGCCGTCTCCGCATCGAAGGTTGGCTACCATGGAGCGTCATTCCACTCTGTATCTTGCTTTGATGGTGCAGATTACCATAGGTTGAATTATCCATCTTTTGATGTTACTCGTCGATGTTAGTCTTGGTCTGCCTCTGCCTCTTTTACTTTGGTATTTTCCCTTCCAATATTGCTTTTATTAGGCTGTTGTGTCTTTTAACACCCACAAATTTCATTTGTCTTGTTCTAATTATGTTCAGTAGTTCCTTTTCATTGTTAGTTGTTTTAAAACTTCATCGTTTGTTTTCCTTTCTTTCCATCAAATTCTACCTATTAATGGATGGAAAGAAAAGAATGATGGAAAGAAATGGATAAATAATAAGATGGAATAAATAATAACCGACCTTGCCACATTGTTTACATTTTCCCTCGTGTCGACGCCGGTGAACCCAATGGTGACGCATGAATGTCTGCTGCAGGAAGAGAAACAACAAAACAGTCAGTGTGTAACTACAACATTAACCAATAACATCATGTCACCTAGGCTGCTGCCAAATACGGCAATCAATAGTTAGCACATATAACACATGTGTAAGTGGCTACCTAACGTCAACAGCATCATAAAGGTCAAGGTAAAGTACCAGACTTAATCGACGTCTAGCACGCGAATTTTAACCCATATGTTCTCGGCCGCCTATCCAGAAGTTTTCGGAGACTTCTGGACAATGTCGTTTAAAGCATCGAAACCCCCGATACTAGGCGGCATTCCACGTGTTCCCAGAGTGATACTCTGGTACCCATTTCTGGCAGCGGCTGGTTCGACCGCGGGGGTATATATATTTTTTTTTTCCAGAGGGAATCGAACACGGGTTGTCCGAACGTCGGTAGCCCAGTCGGGTGGTTTTCCCAACTAGGCTACGGAGGCCCTCGTCATCAGCATCTTGTGTCCGGCCATGATTATAAACAATTCTTACCACGAACAAATGTCAGGAAGAGTGCTCAACACTTCCCACGCACGTTGTTGTCTTACTAATTGATCACGATCAATGTCATCTGGGAAAAAGCTGTCAACACTTTCCATACACTTTGTTGTTTTAGTCATTCACCATGAACATGTTATTTGGGATAAGCTGTCAACACTTTCCATACACTTTGTTGTTTTAGTCATTCACCATGAACATGTTATTTGAGATAAGCTGTCAACACTTTCCATACACTTTGTTGTTTTAGTCATTCACCATGAACATGTTATTTGGGATAAGCTGTCAACACTTTCCATACACTTTGTTGTTTTAGTCATTCACCATCAACATGTTATTTGGGATAAGCTGTCAACACTTTCCATACACGCTGTTCTATTCATACATCCCGATCATCGTTATCTAGGAAGATATGTTAACACTTCAGATGAGCGTTGTTGTTCTAGCATTTCTTTGTCGTTATCATCATCTCAACAATTATTTAACACTTCAGATGAGCGTTGTTGTTCTAGCATTTCTTTGTCGTTATCATCATCTCAACAATTATTTAACACTTCAGATGAGCGTTGTTGTTCTAGCATTTCTTTGTCGTTATCATCATCTCAACAATTATTTAACACTTCAGATGAGCGTTGTTGTTCTAGCATTTCTTTGTCGTTATCATCATCTCAACAATTATTTAACACTTCAGATGAGCGTTGTTGTTCTAGCATTTCTTTGTCGTTATCATCATCTCAACAATTATTTAACACTTCAGATGAGCGTTGTTGTTCTAGCATTTCTTTGTCGTTATCATCATCTCAACAATTATTTAACACTTCTGATGAGCGTTGTTGTTCTAGCATTTCTTTGTCGTTATCATCATCTCAACAATTATTTAACACTTCAGATGAGCGTTGTTGTTCTAGCATTTCTTTGTCGTTATCATCATCTCAACAATTATTTAACACTTCAGATGAGCGTTGTTGTTCTAGCATTTCTTTGTCGTTATCATCATCTCAACAATTATTTAACACTTTAGATGAGCGTTGTTGTTCTAGCATTTCTTTGTCGTTATCATCATCTCAACAATTATTTAACACTTCAGATGAGCGTTGTTGTTCTAGCATTTCTTTGTCGTTATCATCATCTCAACAATTATTTAACACTTCAGATGAGCGTTGTTGTTCTAGCATTTCTTTGTCGTTATCATCATCTCAACAATTATTTAACACTTCTGATGAGCGTTGTTGTTCTAGCATTTCTTTGTCGTTATCATCATCTCAACAATTATTTAACACTTCAGATGAGCGTTGTTGTTCTAGCATTTCTTTGTCGTTATCATCATCTCAACAATTAATTAACACTTCTGATGAGCGCTGTTGTTCTAGCATTTCTTTGTCGTTATCATCATCTCAACAATTATTTAACACTTCTGATGTGTGTTGTTGTTCTAGCATTGTTTGTCGTTATCATCATCTCAACAATTATTTAACACTTTAGATGAGCGTTGTTGTTCTAGCATTTCTTTATCGTTATCATCATCTCAACAATTAATTAACACTTCTGATGTACGATGTTGTTCTAGCATTTCTTTGTCGTTATCATCATTTAAACAATTATTTAACACTTCTGATGTGTGTTGTTGTTCTAGCATTTCTTTGTCGTTATCATCATTTAAACAATTATTTAATACTTCTGATGTGCGATGCTGTTCTAGCATTTCTTTATCGTTATCATCATCTCAACAATTATTTAACACTTCTGATGTGCGATGTTGTTCTAGCATTTCTTTGTCGTTATCATCATTTAAACAATTATTTAACACTTCTGATGTGCGATGTTGTTCTAGCATTTCTTTGTCGTTATCATCATTTAAACAATTATTTAACACTTCTGATGTGCGTTGTTGTTCAAGCATTTCTTTGTCGTTATCATCATCTCAACACTTATTTAACACTTCAGATGAGCGTTGTTGTTCTAGCATTTCTTTGTCGTTATCATCATCTCAACAATTATTTAACACTTCAGATGAGCGTTGTTGTTCTAGCATTTCTTTGTCGTTATCATCATTTAAACAATTATTTAACACTTCTGATGTGCGTTGTTGTTCTAGCATTTCTTTGTCGTTATCATCATCTCAACAATTATTTAACACTTCAGATGAGCGTTGTTGTTCTAGCATTTCTTTGTCGTTATCATCATCTCAACAATTATTTAACACTTCAGATGTACGATGTTGTTCTAGCATTTCTTTATCGTTATCATCATTTAAACAATTTTTTAACACTTCTGATGTGTGTTGTTGTTCTAGCATTTCTTTGTCGTTATCATCATTTAAACAATTATTTAATACTTCTGATGTGCGATGTTGTTCTAGCATTTCTTTATCGTTATCATCATTTAAACAATTATTTAACACTTCTGATGTGCGTTGTTGTTCTAGCATTTCTTTGTCGTTATCATCATCTCAACAATCATTTAACACTTCAGATGAGCGTTGTTGTTCTAGCATTTCTTTGTCGTTATCACCATCTCAACAATTATTTAACACTTCTGATGTGCGATGTTGTTCTAGCATTTCTTTGTCGTTATCATCATTTAAACAATTATTTAACACTTCTGATGTGCGATGCTGTTCTAGCATTTCTTTATCGTTATCATCATCTCAACAATTATTTACCACTTCTGATGTGCGATGTTGTTCTAGCATTTCTTTGTCGTTATCATCATCTAAACAATTATTTAACACTTCTGATGCACGCAATTGTGCTAGTCATTCATCATTACCATGTACCGTAGTATGTCTGGTGTTGACAATAAACTTCCTCCATACTAATATATCTTCTGACCATCTCAACACTTCACACACACATGCATATATATATAGTGTTATATTGTCTGAAATTTTATGAAACATTTTGTTTCATTAAATTGCAATTTTGAAATTAATTAATTTGTATAGGACTGATTGTGGTACGGACAGCGAACGATTGCATTTCTCAATTTAATTTCTTATATAAAAATACATAACGTTTGAATAATACAACTCAACAAAAATTACAAACAGATGACTTCCGGTCAATATGGCGGATAGGCGGCAGGAACCATTGAGGTTCAGTCTGAAAAGTGTTCCTTGTTTCAAGTTCCTCATATTCCAAGTCCTGTGTGATGCCGGAGCTACTGAGTTTAGTGCTCTGTACACACTGTGAACTGTTTTTAAAAAAAAATGCAGATCGTGTTTCGATATTTCGATTGCTTACGATGAAATATGATCTCGTATGCTAAAGGACAGTTCAGATGCCTTCACTTTCGGTGCCGCTTGGCCTTATGAATTTTGGCGTGTGCTGTAGCTGCTATGACTGTAACTGCATTTCTTTGTTTGGATCCTTCGGTGAGATGATTTTTAATTCAGATGATTCCATTGTCACTGGCGGTTGAGCAATTATTTATTTTAAATTCGTTTGCTGTGATACTAGGGCCTTCGACTAACCATAACCAAAACCATACTTTTTTATTTGTTCTTGTTATGTTGTCTTGGAAGCGCAGTTTTTCCTCATTGCTGTCTCAGTTTTCCTAGCCTTGACTTATGATTAAGACCGAGACCTGGCCTGAAATGTTCCTCTTCTCGTGAAAGATTAATTCTCTGAGTTTCGTAATTATAGCAGTCTTATCATTATCACAGAGTGCTGTCTACGCATCGAAGGTTGGCTACCACGGAGCGCCATTCCGTTCTGTCTCATGCCGTGATGGTCCAGGTTTTTATAGTTGACTTGTCCGTCATTTGATGTTACTCGTCCATGTTAGTCTTGATCTGCCTCTGCATCTTTTACCGTGTGTTTTCCCTTTCAAGAATACTTTTAGTAGGCTGTTGTGTTTTTAACACCCTCGAAAAATCTCATTTTATTTGTTTGAATTGTATTTAGTAGTTCTCTTTTGAACTCTTTTGAACTCTTTTGATGTTTGTTGCATTCAAAAGAGTTCATACCACCAGTGAGCACAAATTCAAGAAAGAAATGGATGACAGATGAAATTTTGCAGCTGATGGATACAAGAAGAAGAAATAAAGAAAATAAAGATGAGTATAAGAGATTAAATAAAGAAATTGTAATAAAATGCAATGAAGCAAAAGAAGCATGGCTAAAAGAGAGATGCAAAGATTGTTTTAAATACAACAAAAAGGAGATGCTAAAGCTATATTCAAACAAATTGAGGAATTAACAGAAAGAAAAACGCAATCAAAAACTGGATGTTTAGGATCAAAGGAAGGAGAACTGTTGATTGATCAAGAAAACATAAGGGAACGATGGACAGAATACAGTAATGCTCTTTATAATGATGAACGAACAGAAGTAGATATTAAGGATAATGAAGAAGGAACATAAATACTCAGAGAAGAAGCGGAAGACGCCTTGCGCAATATGAAAGCAGGCAAAGCTCCTGGACCAGATAATATAACTAAAGAAGAGATTGAAGCCATGGGTGATTTTGGAATAGCAATAATAACAAAAATATTGAATGATATCTACAACTGCGGGTGTATACCAGACGACTTGCTCGAATCAATATTTATAGCCCTACAAAAAAAAATATGATGCGATTGAATGTGACGCAAAATAACCTTATGAGTCACATGATTAAGATATTACTAAGAATCATCATACGAAGAGTGCGAAACAAAATCAGTCCAGAAATTAGCGATGAACAGTGCGGTTTTGTTGGAGGTAAACGAACGAGCAATGCCATTTATATCATAAGATCTTAAGTAGAAAGAGCCATAAAGGTGAAAACAGATATATACCTATGTTTCATAGATTATACCAAGGCATTTGACAAAGTAAAGCACCAAGAAATAATCAAAATTTTAGAAAGCATAAACATAGACAGCAAAAATCTAAGAATAATAAAGAACATCAACTGGCAACAAACAGCGGCCATAAGAACTGGAAACCAATTGGGAATTTTTCAACAAATAAAACAGGGTATTAGACAAGGTTGTGTGTTGTCACCATATTTGTTTAATATTTATAGTGAGATTATTTTAAGATCCATAAGGGGCATGCCTGGAATAACAATCGGAGGTCATAATATAAATAATCTAAGGTATGCTGATAATACAGTCTAAATCGCTAAGAATGAAAATGAGTTACAAGAAATGTTGGACATTATAGTGAAAGAAAGCAAAAATAAAGGACTCTCAGCCTTAATAGCAAAAATATAGAGATAATGGTAACAACAAAGAAAAAGACATCACCTCAGTGCAAAATAAAGACAAGTGGAACAATATTAAAACAGGTACATGAATTTAAATATTTGGGAACTTTGTTAACCTCAGACGGAAGATGTACAAAAGAGGTGAGATGCAGAATGGCTCAGGCAAAAGCAGCTTTCCAAAATATGAGGAAGATATTATGCAATCCATTTTTGACAATAGAAACAAGAAAAAGAGTTCATAAATGTTATGTAGAGCCAGTCTTAACATATGGATGCGAATCATGGGCAATAGGACAACAGAAAAGAAAATCACTGGAGTCTGTAGAAATGTGGTTTTACAGAAGAATGTTGAGAATACCATGGACAGTTAAGAAGAGTAATGAAGATGTTCTGAGAGAGGTCAAAGCAAAAAGAGACTTATTTCCAATATTAGGAAGAAACAATCATCATTTTTGGCCATGTAATGAGAAGAGAACAACTGGAAAATATTGTAGCAACTGGAAAAATTGAGGGACGAAGAGATAGAGGGAAGTAAAGAGAAAAAATAACAGACAGCTTAAGAGAATGGCTTGGCAGAAGGTCAACAACAGAAATGATAAATAACTGTCGAGATCCAAAGTTGTGGAGAGACATGATCACCTACGCCAGCAGGCCCGGTACTTGATGATGATGAGTTCTCTTTTAGTTGTTTTTAAACTTCATCGTGTGTTTTCCTTTCTTTCTATCAAATTCTTTCTATTCTACTACAAATCCACATTTCAAAGGCTTTAATTTAATATTCAGTTTCGTGTCTAATGTCCATGTTTCTGCACCATACAGGAATGTTGAGAAGATATCACATTTTGATATTCTCAGCTTTAGTCCTGGCCTTATTTGTTTTGATCTTGGTATATTTTCCAATGACATTATAATTACTTTTTTGCCATTCCTATTCTTTTGTTTATTTCAGTTTTAGATTTCCCATCACTGGTTATAGTATGTCCATTGTAGTTGTAACTTTGAACTGTCTCTGTATCTATTCCTTCAACTTTGATATTCACTTGCAGGTTTTGAATATTATCTTTGTTTATCTTCATAGTCTTAGTCTTTTTTAAATTTTATATCTAATCCACATTTTATTGCTGCCATGTTTATTTCATTAAGTAATTGATGTAGATCTTTACGATTTTCTGCTAGTAATACAGTACCATCAGCATATCTTAGGTTATTGATTATCTTTCCATTAATGTTTAGGCCTTGCATCTTTGAGATGTTTTTAAAGATTTTCTCAGTGTATAGATTGAACAATCTTTGGTGATAGGATGCATCCCTGTCTTACTCCTCTTTTTATATCAAGAGGTGTAGAGTTCTCTTTGTTATATTTTATTATTGCTGTTTGCTCCCAGTATAAATTACATATTAATCGTATGTCTGTGTCATCTAGATTTATATATTTTAGGCAGTTTATAAGTTGATTATTATGTATTCTATCAAAAGCTTTGGTGTAGTCTATGAAACAGGCATATATTAGTTTGTTTACTTATAAGTGCCTTTCGATTAATGTCCTCATGTAGAATATGGCTTCCTTTGTCCCACTGTTTTTCCTAACTCCAAATTGTTGCTCTTCTAATTCATTATTAATTTTATTCTGAATCATTCCTTGTATAACTTTTAGCGAGATTTTTGTTACATGACTCATTAGGCTTATTGTTCTAAAATCATTGCATTCAACTGCACCATTATTTTTTGGTACATATCCTGTATGGTATATGCCGTTAAATATGTTTTTGATCACTCAATGCAAAAATCTTCTTGTGCTTTAATCATCTCTATCTGTATGTTGTCAGGTCCTGCTGCTTTTTCCTTTTTCATTGTTTGTACAGATTTTTCCATTTCCGATTTTAAGATTTTATAGCCTGATGTACATTTTATAATTGGTTTCTTGTCTCTTTCCTCATAAAATAATTATGTTGTATATTTCTGCCATCTATTGATTATATCTTTATTGTCTGTTAGCATTTTTCTTGTTTGTTTGCAATAAATCCGCTTTATGTGGCTTTTTTGTTTTTACTAATTATTCTATTTATTTCTGTATTCATCCTTCCTGAATCTTGTTTATTTTCTATAGTTTCGATTTCCAGACATCTTTGGCTAAGCCAGTCTTCTTTTTTTTTCGAACATTTTGCATATTTCATTATTTATTTTTCTTGTATTGGGTAGTGTTCTTCGCTTGTTTTCTTTCTTATATTTGTTCCAAGATGGCGTCAGTTATCTATGTTTTTTCTTCCTTTCCTTTTTGGGTAAGATGTCGCAACTTTCTTGTATACTCTTGTTTATGCATTGTCATTTGGTTGTAACTTATTCATCATGATTTTCTCTTCTGCACTGTTTAATCAGTAATACATAAACAAATATAAACAAACATAAATACAGAAATAATAAATAAACAATAACATAAAATAAGTAAAAATAATTAAACAGTAATAAAGAAAAGGCGATGGTCATATGTTGGACATGTGATGAGAATATATAATAACCGAATAGCAGAGCAAGCCCTCATGTGGGAAACAACAGGTAAGAGGAAAAGAGAAAGACCCAGAGAGACACTGAGAAGAACATTGATGAGCGAGGCAAGAGCAGCAGGAATCAGCTCCCTCAATGAGATAGAGCTGCTTGCAAAGAACAGAGACAAATGGCGAGATTTGATAAAATATATTTAAAAGAATTAAAAACCGCTAGAACAAAAATTCATATAAGAGAAGGAGTATCTTGGTCTACGCCCTATGGGCTGGCTACGGCTCGAAACGTCAATAGATAGATAGGTAGACTGCTTAATCTATTCTTCTACCTTCTTCTATGTGTTCTTTACTTGTACTATATAGTAATTTTGAACATCTTTGCGATTTAAAGCTGTTTTGTCTAGTGGTGTTGTTGATGTTGGTCTTTTGTTTGTTTCTCTTTAGTTTGAGTTTCATTTTAATCATTACAAGATTGTGATCTGAGTTAATATATGCTCCTGGATAGGTTTTGGCTTTCTTGAAGCTGTTACGGAACATATCTTTTATCATTATGTAGTATATTCAATTCCTCTTCTTATCTCCAGGGCTTTTCCATGTGTATAATTTCCTTTTCTTTTGCCCAAAGTAGGTGTTACATATTATCAACCTGTTTTTTTTCACACAATTGTATTAATCTTTCTCCGCTTTCACTTCTTTTTTCTAAACCATGATTTCCTATAATGGTCTTATATCTACCTTTTCCTATTTTAGCGTTCATATCACGCATTACATTACAAGCAATTTGTCTGTAGATTTCACTTGCTTTATAACTTTAGATCACCATAGTATGCCTCAATCTGTTCATCTGTATAGTCTTGAGTATGTCTTTATTATTGCTATGTCGAGTGGTTTTGCTTTCATTTTGAGTACTATAATCTTATCATTGTATGCCCAGAGGTTATTTATATATTTTTTTAGCAGCGGTCGTACACGAACAAGTAATATTTAACGTTATTATCCAAAAGAAGCAATCTTTATTTACTTGAAAAATTGAAGGAACGAACTATTTCCTTACATATTTGACAACTACAATGATAGTTTGTATAATGAATCAGTAATTATGGTAAACTTGTTTCCTGAACGTTAGCAATGTTTTTTTTTTTTTTCACTAATAAACAGTAAAGCTTTTTTGGATTGCTTACAGCAAATAATGTTTAGTGCAGGAAAAATATACAACTAATTTCAATATTATTTTGGAAAAAACTATATCAATTATGTTAAATATTATGTATGAAAAAAATTATTACAATTATGTTAAATATTTATCATCATTATCATGTGCCATACCGGATGGCATAAGCGATCATGTCTTTTTCCACGTCTTCTTGTCCACGGATAAAAACAGGTGTTAAATATTAAGTAGGAAAAAATTATATTAAACAAAAATAATAATGATATGAAAAAATAAAGGAATCTACAACATACGAAAAAGAAGAACATGTTTGTTAACATTTATTTTTGTTAATAATTTGTCAAGACAATAAAAAGTGTGCAAATAAGTTAAATAACTGACATTTAAATAACATAATTAAAAAAAAAGTATACTTGTAGACATAACCAAAGGGAGGGATATGTTTTAAACATGAACAAAGTGAAAATACATTTTTCTCCCCCTCTGAGATTTTGAACAAAGATTAGTGCACAGCAAGAGGGACAAGAGGAGGACAGCCTACCACAAACACAATTATCAACAATTACATGGAACTCACCTCTCTGTAATTTCTAACTCCTGCTTCGCGGAATGTTGGTTTGCATTTCAAATTTTTCTGAAGAAGAACAAAGTATTAATAAGATATTGAAGTTCACACCTGAGCGGTAGTTTACGTTAATACACAGATGTATGTTATTGACAAAGATGCTGTTCGAAACCTGCCCATATACCATGCTGTCCTATCCATTTATCCCTATGAATATGATCATCATAATAATATCTAAGCATTTGCTCAGCACTTTCGACGTACATTCATGTCTTATCTATTCATCACGATCACATCATCGTCACCACCACCACCATCACCGAAACATCTGTTCAATGCGTCCAATGTTCCATATTGTTATATGATAATCGTTAACATGATCTTCATCACCGAAGTGACTGACATAATATGATTCAGTGGCAATGCTACATACTATTGTAAAACGTTACAAATGAAAGTAGAGCACACCCCCCCCCCCCATAGCTGTATCCCTCTCAACACTCAAAATGTCCTCAGATCTGCAACACTGTCAACATCCAAAATGTCCCCAGATCTGCAACACTCAAAATGTCCCCAGATCTGCAACACTCAAAATGTCCCCAGATCTGCAATACTCTCAACACTCAAATTGTCCCCAGATCTACAACACTCTCATCACCCACAATGTCCCCAGACCTGCAACACTCTCAACACCCAACATGTCCCCAGATCTGCAACACTCTAAACACTCAAAATGTCCCCAGATCTGCAACACTCTCAACACCCAAAATGTCCCCAGATCTGCAACGCTCAACACTCAAAATGTCCCCAGATCTGCAACACTCTCAACACTCAAAATGTCTCCAGATCTGCAATACTCTCAACACTCAAAATGTCCCCAGATCTGCAACACTCTCAACACTCAAAATGTCCCCAGATCTGCAATACTCTCAACACCCAAAATGTCCCCAGATCTGCAATACTCTCAACACCCAAAATGACTGCTGAGCTGTGTCACTCTTAACATAAAGAAAATGAACTCAGATATATTTCATTCTCGACACCCAAAAAGGTACCAGAGATGGATCACTCTCAAAACTCAAAATGATCTTAGAACTGTATCACTCTCTACACATCCAAAATGACCCCAGAGATGCAACACTTTTTACACCCAAAGTGATTCCAGAGCTGCATCACTCTCACGCCCAAAATGACCTCAGAGACATATCACTCTCAACACCCAAAATGACCTCAAAGATATATCATTCTCAACACCCAAAATGGTCATAGAGATGTATCATTCTCAACACCCCAAATGACAACAGATCTGTAACACTCTCTGCACCCAAAATGACCGCAGAGCTGTATCGCTCCAAACACCCAAAATGATCCCAGAGATGCAATACTTTCAACATCCTACATCACCCTGAAGCTGTATCATTCTCAACACCGAAAACAACCCCGAAGCTGTATCACAACACCCAACATGACTGACTCCATAGATGCAACACTCTACACCTAAAATGACCGCAGAGCTGTATCACTCACAACACTCAAAATTATCCATGAGATGCAACACTCAACACCCACAATGATACTTGAGACATATTGCTGTTAATACCTTAAATGATCCCAGAGATGCTACATTCACAACACATAAAATAACCCCGAAGCTGTATCATTCTCAACAGCCAAAATGACCCCAGGGCTGTATCACTCTCAACACCCAAAATGACCACAGAGCATACCTCACGGAACTATATCATTCTCAACCGCCATAATGAACCCAGGGCTGTTTCACTCTCAACAACCAACATGATTCCAGAGCTGTATCACTCTCAACACCCAAAATGACCCCAGAGCTGTATCACTTTAAATAGCCAAAATGACCCTAGGGCTGTATCACTCTCAAGACCCAAGATGACCTCAGAGCTGCATCACTCTCAACACCTAAAATGACCCGGAACTGTACCACTCTCAACACCCAAAATGTCCCGTAACTGTACCACTCTCAACACCCAGGATGACCTCAGAGCTGCATCACTCTCAACACCTAAAGTGACCCGGAACTGTACCACTCTCAACACCTAAAATTACCCGCAACTGTACCACTATCAATACCGTTCACGCTCGTCTGGATCCATAAATTCATAGCGAAAGCTAATTAGTGAACAAGAGACATGTCAACCATCGCACCAGTTTCAAGATTTGCCAAACTAAATATGATAGAAGGCTGCCGAATTGATGAGAACTGATTTCGTTCTTCATAGACCAGGGTTCTCGTCACAGCAGGGTCACATTAATTTGATTGTTCTCTCCCTTGAGAATGAAACATGATAGCTTAAACAAACGCAGAAGGCATGAGCAGACTAAAATATTCACTCAAGACTCCAGCACTTTCAACACCCTAAAGACACACAAATGGCCAACAGAAACAATCCTACATGACATGTTATGGGGAACCAGTGATGACCTGAAACGCATAATCTTGTTCGTGACCTAGGCTAGTTTAAATGTACAAATGCATAGCAACAGCTGATCGCGGAAGAAGTACACCAGGCTTGCTCCATCCCATCTCTAAAGAATCATTTCTTGCACTTACACTTCGAATTATTTCCACCAAACTGCGGTGCAATGAGCAACGAGCACTGGGGAACTTTACGAAGACATTGTTGCTAGAAGGCAAGGTATCAGGCCAGTTGGAGACATGCAATGCTTGCAGTTATTGCTGGATGGTGACAAGAGAGCCCTGATTGCTTGAGTACAAGAAACATGTGAAGAGGAGTCGGTCGAATAGCAACTGAATTATGCTGGAAAATGTATACACATTTATTGTAAAGTCAATTTATGTAAAATTTAGATACTGCTTTTCCCCTCATTCTATTTTGAAAATAAGAATTAAATAAGCAAGTAACAAAACTTAAGTAGGTACTACAAAACTGCGCATAAAAGGAAGCATTTTTATTGTAGCTCTGCTGGTGACGTCTGCACCGGCAGGCATAAAGAGAGATGGGGATAAGAAAGGAGAGCACAATTTAGATTTTCATAACAATGTTACAGTAATAAAGGAAATCAATATTAACATTTGTGAATGAACATAAGATAGAAATAAAGATATATGAAATCAACTATCAAACTCAGTCATAAAAACTGGGAGTACGAGCATCAGTCTCAATATGTAACCAAAATAAACACATATATACGTGTTCACATACAATCTTAATGTTTGTTTTCAACATAAGTTATTCTTTCCCATGACCTGTTCATATAACGGGCAAGTATATCATCATTATCTCCGTACGTCACATACACACCTAAACAAAAGAGTTTATCCTCAGACATTCCGTATCTATTTCTTTGTACATTACGTTTTTGTCTTCTACAATTTCTTATCTTTCATTAACCTGTTATTGTAGATTTCACACTCAAGTTTAAATCGTCTACAATTTTTGGAACTATTGCAGTTTTTAAAAATATTTATAAATACGTATTTCCCTTTATTGTTACAGCACTGCCACGCTTTCTACTGTGTTTTTATTTCAGCCCGGCTCACTTTTTCAATCAACACGAGCTTTATACCATGTTAAATCACAATGATTTTAAAACAACGTTTTTGTTGGAGTGCCATGTAATGCAGTAAATGCAATGCACACATAGTAACACATGTTATGACTACAAATGGAAACAATAACACCTCAGTGGATTGACGTCACGCAGCACTTCTAAGTATGGCATGTTTGTATTCAGGAAACCGCAATGTTTCAACATTTAAGAAGTGTCACTCTGGGTTTGAAATCAATGTCGCACCCGGTCAGTCTTCGTACTGTGCTGCTGTTTAATTCCAACGTTCATTTGTTCTGATAAAATCATTCCTTAGACATTTTTGACATTTGATGAATAATACAAAGATATACAAAAAAGAAAAGAACATTTTTTGCTTTACATTTTATCCCTGTAAACCTGTTTTCTTTGTTCCCTTCTCTGTTTTAAATCCTTTTGAAAGTTACAGAGCTCCTATGAGTTACAAGGATTACCGTAGCACGGATTCTTTAAATTAATAATCAGCAGTTCGGTATTTCATAAAATGTTCTCTTCCGGTCAGTATGGCGGATAGGCGGCAGGAACCATTGAGGCTCAGTCTGAAAAGTGTTCCTTGTTGCAGTTTCCTAATATTTCAAGACCGGCTTGCTGCCGGAGCTACTCAGTTTAGTGCTCTGTACACACCGTGAGCTGTGTTTTTCATCCGGATCGTGTTTCGATTTTCGATTGCTTACGATGAATGATGATATCGTGTGACGAAGGACAGCTCAGTTGCGTTCACTTTTGGTACCGATTGGCCTTATGTATTTTTGGCGTGTGTTGTAGCTGCTATGATGGGGACTGCAGCTGCCTTTCTTTGTCTGCATTCTTCAATGAGATGAGTTTTAATTCGGATGAGTCCACGGGCACGGACGGTTGAGCAATTATAGATTTTAATTCGTTTGCAGTGATACCGGAGCTTTGGACTAACCATAAGCATAACACGTTACTGAAATACAACGAACTACGTCTCATCGCCGCCTACTGCAGACCTGCAACATGACTGAAAGATGTCAACTTCGTGTATCACCTAACGACTCGATGTTTACTTGATGAGTTCATTGCCCATAAAGTACATGACCTCTTCAATTTGTTTTTCCCTTTCTTGAGTTTTATCACACTTTGTTCAAACGATTACAAGTCTTCCTATACATGCACAGCATGTTCCTGCAGGTAAAAAATGCACCGCGAGACTGTTTCAGCAACGAGATTATTAATATCGACACGTCCTGTGCTTGCAGTATCACACAACGTTTGAGATATGCCCTTCTGAAGCCTGCACTCATAAAAAATGTCACACTATAAACATCATCATTGAGACCTCCTCACTATGCTGTCTGTTTTACGGTGCTGTATTATTTACAAATTTCGTGTGTCAGAATATTGGTTGTTGTTGATGACCCAAGAATTGTATTAAAAACTTTCTACAATAGATAAAGTGCACAGACTGCCATTCTGTGACTCCGCCCCCCGCCCCTCCCTCCACTCGAAAATGCTAACAAAGATGAATAGTTGGATCATTTTTTTTTTAATCCACTGTTAAGATACAGATGATCAAACATATTTTGTTATCTTTGCGCGCACATATCATCTGTGATAGATATGAAAACCAAATGTTTTAGAAATAGGTCGCTTATCCCGTAGTTATGCAAGTATTTAGAACACCTATACGTGACGTTACATAAATGAATCCTTCCCTTTATAATGCGTGCGAAAATCGTCATATCTTTATAAGTGTACACATTCACTTATTCTTTTGATATGTGTGTGTTTTATATAGAGTACAGGGACGGACAATCATACGATCATCAGGTCGCATGTCCTTTGCAGAACGTTGCACCCACCACAGCATGTTTGAAAGAATCTCTGTCTCTAGCTAGATCTTCCACTTTTTATGTTGTCATGTTCAAGGTCTGTTTGCTGTCTTTTAAACCACCCACTTCTTGGTCTGTCACTGATGTGTCGCCCAGGAACCACGCCTTCCATTATTGTTCTTGCCAGCCCGCTGTGTCTTTTGACGTGGCCATAGTATTTCAATTTCCTCTGCAGAATGATGTTTAAACCAATTCATTTTAATGTTTAAATCAGTTAGTATGTCTTTATTGAACTTTTTCATTATCAAAAGTATATTATGGGCTTTTTTATAGCATTTTGTTTCGAATCAATCGATTTTTTTCATTTGCTTTTTGTGAGATTGTCCATGATTCACAACCATAGATTGTTTCCGGGAAGATACATATTCTCAATAATTTTAATTGGGCTGCCTTGCAGGTATTGTGCCACATGTTCTTTATGGTGCTTAATGTTTGTACTGCTAATGTTAATCTTGTAATGATCTGAACATGAATGGAGAAGAACTCCCCAAACAGGCATTCCCTGATCTTGGAAATGCATCTTGTAAACAACAACACAAGGCAGAGCAAGAGAATCGCTAAGAACTACTACTAGGGAAGACTCAACCATGGGACTAAGAAACAAGCAAGAACTAGAAGCGAATCGTCTTAGAGAACATAGACTTCCGCCCTACGTGCCGTCTCCCGGCCGAGAGGAAAAAAGAATGAATTAGTGCTAATCTTCTTTTGATCTCTTTCTGGCAGTCTCCATTGTTAATTTCTACAGATCTCAGATATTCATAGTTAATTACAGCTTCAAGTTCTTCACTGTTAATGATGATTTCGAGTTGACTTTCCAATCATAATACGTCTTCTTATTTTCTTCTGCATTTGTCCTTCAGCGTCGAGGGGAGTCATAACAATAACATAACACATACACAGCGCAAAATTATTCCATATCCAACTGGTGAGATGTGCCAGACAAATACACAGAAGCAAAAGTATATTGATAACATTATATATACAATAATATCGGAAGCTTTCCTATGTACCAAACATGAAGTGCTGCTAAAATACACTTGTCTCTGTGTCATTTTTTTTTTGGTCTCTCAACTCGGAAGTTCCTATTCATTTATTTATTCGTATCTCTCGTGTCGCTGTGGCGACGATTATCATTTAACATTTAATTCAATTTGTAATAAAGACACACGCGCGCGCGCACACACACACACACACACACACACACACAGAGAGAAACATTCGCAATCACAAAATATATCATCCACTTTAAGTAAACTCTTTCGTTGCCGTTGCCTGTGTTGATGGCAACAACGATCTAGGGAAATTCCATGGCTGCAGGATAACTTGGAAAAATAGCAACCTTAGGTTTACCCATATCGTGATGTCTTTAATAGAACCGCAACAAGTAGAACGTCACTAGATCTTATTCTACTATTTCTATTGATTAGATACTCCACAGAGATATCCTCTAGATTGAGTCCAATGTTGCATTTCTGAAATTGCAGAGCTATCATCGCGAGACAAAGAGCGCTAGGAGTTTCCTATCCGATAATGACAAAATTGTTTCTTCGACAGAGTACACTTGTACTTTAGCTGCCTACCGCTTGTACTGAATCAAGGAGCCTAT
Source organism: Megaustenia siamemsis (assembly GCA_032433765.1). Classification (NCBI taxonomy): domain Eukaryota; kingdom Metazoa; phylum Mollusca; class Gastropoda; order Stylommatophora; family Ariophantidae; genus Megaustenia; species Megaustenia siamemsis. The sequence continues at coordinate 44,056,991 of JAVIAB010000047.1, forward strand.
TGCTCTCGAGGTCGACGAGGGTACCCTATTAAAACTATTATGAGGAATAATGACTTCGATTTTTCATTATTTCTATGCTGTAAAATATTTGGATATTTTTTCTACGTTGTTGTATTCGGATTCACAAATCGTTATCTAAACAGGTTGCTTTTGAAATAAATATGTTCACTTATTTTTATATGACTCATAGGCATATCACGAATCCTTGCTGGAGAAAATTAAAAAGGATAAGATCTAAGAAAGAGAGAGAGAGTGTGCGTGTGAGAGAGAGAGAGAGCACGAGAGAGAGAGAGAGGAAGATACAGAGATAGTGACAGTGACACAGTTCTTACTCAAGGCGTTTAGTCTTCATTACGCGAAGCGATTCTTGGGAATAGACAGAGGGAGTGTGGGATCTAGTGCTGTCTTTGCTGTGTTGTTTATATTAATATTATGGATGTCCATTTTCTTGAACAGGACAATCGTCTTCGATGTAGGTTAAACTTTTCTCGCTTACTGCCCTTGGCCAGCTCCTGTATCTTGAGAGCTTAGCCTGGCATCGGAACCCCATCGTCCAGGGACAAAATATGTGGACTAGTTACGCCCGTTCTTGACTGATTAGACGCAATATTTTAAAGTTTTTCCGTGCAGCCTGAATCCCAGGGTAAGGCTAAATGTAGAGCTGGCTAATCGCTTCCAATTAAATAACACTCAGGTCTTGCAACTCTAACACTGAGTTCCTTAGAGGCAGATACAAGTGATCGCTTATAGCAAACCTCACCACCTGTGCTGAACTGAAATCTTGGAGTCTTTCTTTTATCTTGTCACCAAGTCCATTCCTGGAGTATTTCTATATCTTGTCTTCCAGTCCCTTTAAGAATTTGTGTTTTTGGGTGCTGAGGGCTGGGGGTGGCTATGATGCGGAATGTTTGTATCTTCAGGTTTAACGTGGTTGTAGTTAATATATAAAATATAAATTTGGGGCTTAACATGGTTGTAAGTAAAAAACAAAAAGTAAGGAGCCTCGTCACGCCAAGTGGAGTATAGGGAAAATGGTGTTAATGACCATAATTTTCATAGACCTTCGGCACATGATCGTTGGGGCAATGTGGTCGGTATTACGAGCGTACCGCTTTACTTTCCCAGAAAAAAAATGCAGGTACCCATTTAAGACTGGGTGAACCTGGAAGCTGTCGATCACGATCGAACCCATCCTCTTTTCCTTTGTAGTTTAGTTCACTAACCACTGAGCTATTGACGCTTCCTTAACGTGGTTGTAGTTTGTATATAAAACATAATTTTGAGGCTTAACGTGGTTGTAGTTTGTATATGAAACATAATTTTGAGGCTTAACGTGGTTGTAATTTGTATATAAAACATAATTTTGAGGCTTAATGTGGTTGTAGTTTGTATATAAAACATAATTCTTCTTCTTCTACCTTTTTTAGCTCCAGTGGTGCATATATCTTCAACAAACACTTTCCAAGTCGTTCTGTTTTTTGCCATTCTTTTAAGATCATTCCATGTCTTCCCCATCATCTTCATCTCTGCTTCTATCTGTCTTTTCCAAGAATTCCTTGGTCTTCCTCTTTGTCTTTTCCCCTGGGGATTCCAAAAAAGGGCATGTTGTGTAATACTCTCAGTTGGCTTCCGTAGTATGTGTCCTATCCAGCGCCATCGCCTTCGCTGTATCTCTTTATCCACTGGTATTTGACTGGCACATTTCTATAATTCTATGTTAGTGATTTTGTCCTGCCATTTCCATTCTTTTATTCTGCTTAAGCAACCGTTAATGAAAGTCTGTATCTTCATGATATTCAATTTTGTTGTTCTCCATGTTTCACAGCCATATAATAGGACCGACTTAACATTTGAGTTGAACATTTTTATTTTTGTATTTAACCTAATTTCTTTGGATTTCCATATGTTTCCCAGTGCAATGAAAGCTCCTCTTGCTTTTGATATCCTTATTTTGGTATCATTTTCCGTTCCTCCCTCTTTATCTATATTACTGCCCAGATATATATAAGATTGTACGTCTAGTAGAGGTATTTCTCCTAGTTTTATTTGGTTATTGCCAACTGTATTAATTCTCATAATATTAGTCTTATATATAATAATCTTCAGTCCTAGCTGTTGTGATCTCTCATCAAGTATGCTCATTTTATCCTGCATCTGTTGATGGCTGTGTGATAGGAGAGCTATGTCATCAGCAAAGTCTAAAACATCAAGTTGTTTGGTCAGTGACCAATGGATCCTACTTCTGTTGTTTTGAGTTATTGTCATAATCCAATCTATGCCCAGTAGAAAGAGAAATGGAGACAGACGGCATCCCTGCCTTACTTCTGTTCTTATTTCAAATGCTTCTGTAAGCTGTCCTTCATTTACCACACTACATTTTTTTCCTACATTGTTTTTATATTATTTTGTTTTAACATACATTGTTTTTATCAGGTTAATAAACTTTATGCTGCTTTATTTGCTGCTTCTTCTGCCTTTTTAGCTAGTTCATCTATATATTTCCTCTTATCCCTTTTAATGCATCTTCTCACTTCTTTGTTCACCTCTGTGTAAGCTTCCTGTTTCTTGGCTGTATTACTTCTCTTTTTGCTTTTATTTATGTCTGCTTTCTTGTTCTTTCTTTCTTTAATTTTATCCAGGGTCTCTGCTGTCATCCATGCCTTATTCTGGCGTTCTCTTTTCCCCAGTGTTTCTTCGCAAGTCTCTTTCCATATATCTTTTACCTGTTTCCAATGATCTTCTATATTTATTGTATTTATAAAACATAATATTGACGTTTAATGTGGCTGCAGTTTTTATACAAAACCGTATAACGTCAAGAGATAGATTATCCCATCCCCTACCCACATCGATAACCTCAACACACATCGTTAGAAGAAAAAAAAATCTTGCTGGCAAATAGTTTTATGGTGAAGATGGCAGCCTTCAAGTTAAGATGAGTATTCTTGACTTGCGGCATCTTTTCAAACCGCCTATGTACATGGCCATAAAGGACAAGAGGTAGGGCTCGATCCCAAACGACGGCTTACGGTTCACCCAGCCTTTAATGGGTACCGCATTTTTTTTCTGGGGAAGTAAAGCGGCACGGGCGTCTATCTATCTATCTTTCGTTCGCCTGAAGTATTGTCTATATATCTGCAATGTCGTTTCCTGTATAAATTTTACTGTCTTTTGTAATTCTTGCAGTGGCCCATATAGTTTTGTCTGTAGTGTTGTATCTATGGGCCAATGGATTTTCCTCAGTCTACTATATTCAGTGCAGTCTTGAAGTATGTGTTCAGCAGTCTGGGGTGCCTGTCCACATGTACAAGTAGTTGATGTGCCGATCTTGAATTTTGTATACATGTGACTATGGAGTCGATTGTGTCCTGTTCTTAGGCGTATAATGATAACTTGTTCATATCTATTCATATTATGAAAGGCATCCTGATTTGGGGCTTGTGGTCCTCTGATTGATTTGATTACCTGTTTCTTATGATGGTATGTAACTGGTGTATCTAGTTGTGTGCCTGTTGAACCTTCCTTTGCCAACTGATCTGCTTTCTCATTTCCTGGTATTCCACAGTGAGACGGGATCCACTGCAGGGCAACCCTGTGGTGCTTGCAGAGTTCAGTCAATAAGGTCTGCAGATGTGGTCATTTTCTGGATTGTAGTGCCTGGAGTACTGATCTTGCATCTGTCAAAAACACTACAGGCTGTGGGCTAAGATTACTGTTCAGCAGTTTTTCTATTGCCAACTTTATTGCTTGTATTTCTGCATCATAATTGTGACAATATTTCCCTGTTGCTATTTTATTCATATCCCTAGTGTTATTTGGGTACTCTATATATGCACCTGCTCCCCCATTCTTTACTGCATTCTGTGCTGATCCATCTGTGTGCACACGAATCCATAGGTCTTTTGGGTATTCTTCATCCAGGAAACTGAGAGTTATTGTTTTTCGCTGTAGACTATTTTGTTCCTCTTTGTCAACTATTCCTTTCACTTCTGTCCGTATTTGAACTGATAATCCTGATTCATCTGTCCAGGGAGTCTGTTCTGGTATGGGCAGAAGGGGTTTAACAACTCTTGGCATGTCTGGCGTTTGTCTACTAATACGCTTGGCTTGGTGGATAAAGCTGCTTCTCTTAAGTCGTCCCAATGAAAGATTTTGGAATCTGTCCTTCATTGGATGTCTCGGCATGCATACAAATTTTTCTGCCTGTATCAGCACCTTTGTGTCTCTCCGTTCTCTCAGTGCTGGTATCCTCCACAATTTCTCCATCTCCAATATTGGTGTTGATTTCATTGCTCCTGTGATGACCCTAAGTGCCTGGTTTTGTACTTTGTCCAGTTCTTGCAATGTGGTGTTTGATGCTGAGCACCATGCGGATGATCCATATTCTAAATGTGGGCGTATACTCTGTTGGTAAACTTTACTGAGTATTTTCCCACTCGCACCCCATGTGGTTCCACACAACTTTCTTAGAATAGCCAATTTCCTCCTTGCTTTTTGGGTTGCCTTATTTATCTGCTGTTTCCAAGATAGTTTGTTATCAAATGTAACTCCGAGATATGTAGCTTGTATGTCTTCTTTCACAGGCTCATTGTTTATGTAGATGGCTCCTGCTTTTTGTTTTGGGGAGAGTGTGAAAAGTGTAGTACTGCATTTGTCTGTATTGATGCTGATACACAATCTATTTGTCCATGAATTCAGTGCATTCATAGCTCTTTGTAGCAATTTGGAGGCCACTGTTGCATACTCCTCTGTGCACCACATTACCAAGTCATCTGCATACATTGCCACTTTGATGCCATGTGGTAGTTCAGTAACTAGGTCATTGATGTAGATCAGAAAAAGTGTTGGAGATAGTACCCTCCATGTGGAACGCCCTGGCGCAATAAAACCTTCTTACTCTTAAGACCATCCAGTTGCACTCTGGCTCTCCTGTAATGCAGGTATGCTTTGACCCATTTGTACATCCTGCCATTTACTCCATAATTTCTCAGTTTCTTCAAAAGCCCTTCCTTCCATACCTTATCAAATGCTTTCTTTAGGTCTATCCATGCTGCTAGTACCAGTTTCTTTTCTTGAAACGCATCTTCAATTTCCTGGGAAAGATAGGTTGCTTGATCTTCGGTAGAGTAACACTGTCTAAAGCCTGCTTGTTGTGGGATTTTCACTTTCCAGGTACCACTGCAGTCTGAGATTGATTATACGTTCCATTGTTTTACACAAACAGCTTGTAAGGCTGATTGGTCTATAGCTGGATGTCATTGAACCATCTTTTCCTGGCTTTAGTAATGGTATCATAATTGCTTCTCTCCATGCCTGTGGCACTCTACCTGTGATCCAGCAAATGTTGTAGATCTGCAGTAGTTTTGCTTTAGCTGCAGTTCCCAAGTTCTTAATCATTTCATTGGACACTCCATCATTGCCTGGTGACTTTTTCATTTTTAATTTGGATATTGCCAGCTCTAGCTCTCTTTGTGTAATGGGTGTTTCCATTACTTCATGTGTGGTCTCTTCTTGTCTTGCATTTTGTTGTTTTAAACGGGTCTCTTGTCGTTTCCTGTAGTTTTTCTCGTCACTAACACCATATTTTTAGAGCAGTGATCTCTGCAATATGTGCCATTTTGGCACGCACGGTTTCTGTTTTTGAGATTGTGGTTCTGCCCTATGCGCCGTCTTCAGCTCGAAAGGACACTAGATAGATAGATAGATAGATAGATAGATAGATAGATAGATAGATAGATAGATAGATAGATACACCATATTCCGTATACGCCGCTTGGCGTGACGGGGGTACTTTACTTCTTTTTTTACTTTACTTATGTATATGGTTAAAATAGGCTCTGAAAGAGGAGCCCAACACAAATAAGGCCATGCAGCTTTTGTCGCTTCAAAACATTCTGTGACTAACGGACGGTTTGACCTCCATCTGCTTCTAATACGTAGGCCAGCACCGAACTCATGGGTAATGAAAGTTCCTCTCTACAGCACTGACGGCGGGCAGGCAGAAAGTTTCAAGCTCATTCTCTGGGATGAAATAGTCACAACTCCTTTCTGCTAGTCTCTCTCAACACGGGCTTTCTGTTAACTTCCGCACATATTCAATGGTGCAGTTAGCAAAAAAGATAAGGCGCGCACAACAAGAATGCTAGAGAATACTTTGTCTATGTGGGTTGGGGGGAAGGGGGGTTTGAAGCCGATAAACGCACGATTAGGCCAATTATTCGTCCTCAGGATGAAGGCTTTTTATTGAATGTCTAAAGTGCAGATATAATTTATTAATGTCTAAAGTGCAGATACAATTTATTAAATGTCTAAAGTGCAGATACAATTTATTAAATGCCTAAAGTGCAGATATAATTTATTAAATATCTAACGTGTAGATACAATTTATTATATGTCTAAAGTGTAGAGAGTTGTTATTAATGTATGCAGTTAGTGTTGTCTAAAGTGGAGAGAAACTTTATTGAAATGTCTCATGTAAAAACCAAAACATACGTGGCAGTCGCAGTAACAACGTGAAAACTAACTCCAGCATCTCAGAAACAAAGCTCCCTTCCCCCCCCCCCCCCCCCCACCCACCAAAAAATGTCCATCCAAAACAGACACACACACACGCATTGTTTTGTTTTTTTTTATTTAGTCTAAAGTACAGTCTTAACAACGATCGACCTCTCAACAATTAAAATATTTAACAGAGATAGGCCTCAGTGTCTTCATAAATGGCAGATAAATAAATACTACGTGACAAATGACATCACATTTTCTCAAAAATAAATACTAAATTTCAAACATAATTTCATCAGTTGTACACCATTCTACAAATAACATAATATTACATAACTACTATCACCTGTTGTAAACCATTCTATAAATAACATAATATTACATAACTACTATCACCTGATTACATTCGATTATACAGCGACTACTTTCCACACACTCACGAGTGATCTCACCTGTTCAAGTATGCTTGCACACGCCTCGTGAGCTACTATCTTGCACGCAATGCATTTCTTGCGGGGTCCCATTTTCTGAGTGGAGAGTCAAAGTGTCGAGAATGAGCTTTGAAACGCCGAAGAGGGCAATTTCAAGTTAAAAACACATTATGATACATCTTGGGAAAATAGCACTATATGATCAATGTTTTCAGTAATATTAATAGTAATGATGATTTTGTTGACGATGATAATGATGATTATGATCATAGTATGTTAGAGAAACGCTTCAATGTGGTATGTCATTTGAGGAATCTTAGAAAACCGGAAATTATGCCTGCAGAAGATGCAGACCTAGTCGATGCTTTGGAGGAAGGAAGAGATAACTCGGAAGATCTAAAAAAAAATATATGGGGACATGTCATCTTTACATGAAGGACGGACGAGATAAATCAGAAGGTATGAATAAGAAAATAGATGGGGACATCTCATCTTTACATAGAGGCAACAGTGAAGCGTGTTTCAGAACGCAAGAAACAAAAACACGAGATTAGAAGATTCCCGAAATATTTAAGACTAAATGGAATATAATACAAATGGAAACTAGGCTGCCATGACCAGGAGCTATTTATTAAAATAAAATGTGTCCCGTGATATACTTTAATATCTTAGTAAGGAAAGTAAAGAGCCCCCGTCACGCTAAGTGGCGTATAGGGAATATGGTGTTAGTGACCATACATTTTACAGACCTTCAGCACATGATTTTTGGGGTAATGTGGTGGGTATTACGCCCGTGCCGCTTTATTTTCCCAGGAAAAAAAAAATCAGGTACCCATTTAAGGCTGAGTGAACCAGGAAGCCGTCGGTTGGGATCGAATCCTACCTCTTATCCATTGTAGTCCAGTTCACACTAGCCACTGAGCTATCGCGGTTCCCTTTAATGTCTTAGGTGAGTGTATAATTCAACTTTACCATAGAAGGTTACAACAGGTGGAGGTCTGAACGGTGTTCTTGTGGTCATTTACATTCCCCAAAACTCGGAGTCAGGACCCATTTCTTTCAGCTGGGTTGAATGGAAAGTCTCAAGATGCGATCGAGTTAACGTTTTATTTATTGTTATGCTAGTGCGCTGCCACAGCACTACTGGTGCGCTTTGCTAAAGGCGATATATATAATATTACCAGCAACAATAGCTAGTTCTATAAAATGTCTGCTTTACCATCTATCAATAGATATACAAATAAACTAAGGTAATAATAACAATAATACTACTACTAATAATAACAATAATAATAATAAAATAATTAATTTAAAAATACGTTTCTGGGAAGAATAATTAAGACATTTAACAAAGAAAGGATACACATTGACAAGAGTGATTTCAGTAGATGCCAACTGTGAGAATATTCGCCGTTAGATACACGCATTTGTCTTGGTCAATAGCCTCTTGTCACTTCCAGAAAGATTGACAGGCGTTGGTAGCCTATTGCAGGCACCGTTTAGTAGTCTCTAGCAGTCATTGTTGACTATGTATTTTGCAGCGCCCATAGGAAATGTTATTTTTTTACAAATTTCGTTGGTGGTGTATTCTCTTTTTCAATGAATTTATCTGCTTCTTGCTTGAGTTGGATCTTTAGAGTGTGTTTCCAAAGATTACGGTTTACAGCTATCTTTTCCAAGGCCGCAGGGTTTATGTTCAATGTTTTCGTGTCTCGTTTACATCGACGGGCGTTCGAAAGGTAATGGACAACATCAGTTTTCTCAGCCAATTCTAAACATAAAAGCATGGAATTGTGCACACTTTAAATATGGTATGTGTCGATTATGTGCACAAGTTTGCACTGCAATCGGCCAAATAATACGACTGCACTAAACCGTTGAAATGGAGCATGTTAGCAACTTGCGTTAAAAGCAGCGAATTGTGATAGGTTTTCTCGTTGTAAAGAAGGAAACTGTTGTGAACATTCACAAGCGCCTATGTGATGTGTATGGGAGTTTTGCAGTCGACAGGAGCACAATCAGTCGCTGGGTTCAGATAATTAAAAAATCGGAAAAGGGGCGGGGGGGGGGGGTACGGAGCTTCTTGATCGGCTGCGCTGTGGACGGTCTGCAACAGCCATCAATGCAGAGATGTTGAAATGCACTACTGACATTACTGTTGCTGATAGGCGCATCACTACTCAACAACTGGCCTTAAAGTTGTCAGTCAGCATTGGTAGTGTAAATGTAATTCTAAAAATTATCGGATTCTCTCCGGTTTGTGCAAGATAGGTTCCACGAAATCTCACAAATGAGCACCGATTGCAAAGAAAAGCAATTTTTTCTGAACTGTTGAAGCATTTCAATGTTGATGGAGATAACCTTCTGGCTAAGATTGTTACAGGTGGCGAAACCTGGACACATCGTTTTGAACCTGAGACAACAAAAAAACCAATAGAGTGACATCCGCACTCACCACAAAGAAAAAAATTCAAGGCATCTTCAGCTGGAAAGGTCATGTTCAGTCTTTTTGGGACACTGAAGGTGTGATTCTTGTGGATGTTATGCCAAGAGGTGAGACAATCAATTCTCAAGCTTACATTAGGACATTGAAGGTGTAAATCTTGTGGATGTTATGCCAAGAGGTGAGACAATCAATTCTCAAGCTTACATTAGGACATTGAAGGTGTAATTCTTGTGGATGTTATGCCAAGAGGTGAGACAATCAATTCTCAAGCTTACATTAGGACATTGAAGGTGTAATTCTTGTGGATGTTATGCCAAGAGGTGAGACAATCAATTCTCAAGCTTACATTAGGACATTGAAAAAAAAGAACTCAGTCAACGTTTTCGCAGAGTTCGGCCGCACAAGAATCCAGCAGACTTGCTTCTCCTTCACGACATTGTGCGCCTTCACACAGGTTTGGCCACACGGGAAGCAATCACCAGTTTTGGTTGGAATGTACTTCCGCCATTCACCATACAGTCCTGATTTGGCACCCTCTGATCTCAATCTCATTGGTCTATTTAAAGATGCTATCCGTGGAAAAAAAGGTCTGAAGGTGATGAAGGAGTGATTCATACAGCGAAGAAATGGCTAGACGATCAAGACAAAGACTGGTACAGGCTAGGAATGCATTCACTTGTTGTTGCTCGCTGGCATAAAGCTGTAGAAGTGAATGGGAATTTGGTTTAACGATACCGATGTTTACATGACATATCCATATATACTGTGTACAAATGTCATACTTTTTTAAATTAGGGGTTCTAGAGAAAACCGATGTAGTGCATTACTTTCTGAATATACCATGTACATCAAATAAATCGGAGTTTTGGGCGCCCCCTAATTCTTTTGCCACCCGCTGGCTGTCCGCGAAGTATATCTTTGTTATGTGGCCATCTTTCATACGGTGTAAGTGGCCAAGCCAACGTAACCTACGTTGTTCGAGCAGCGCGTAGATGTTCGGGAGGCTGTCACTTTGTCTATCCATATGATGCCAATAATACGACGCTGGCATAAGCACATATAATGTATTTAGTCTTGAATCTTGCTTTGCAGACGTTGTCTATAATTTTCTGCCATATAAAAGGATACTGAAGATGTAGGCGTTATAAACTGAGGTAGTTGCTTTAGTTGTCAGTTTGCTGTATTGCCAAACTCGCTTAGAAAGACGGGAGTAGGTGGTAGCAGCTCTACCGATGCGAGTGTAACTTTCTGTCTCTAAAGATAATTTGTCGTTGGCGATGGATGCCATGCAGCTATACTGCTGTACGATATCGAGTTTGCAGTTGTCGACAAAGATGGCAAGTGCTGCTTCGACGTCCTGACTGAGTATATTCATTTTCTGCAAACTTATTGAAAGGCTGAAGTCTCTACAGGCATGCGAGAATCGATTTATCATCTTCACAGACGTTCTTCTTGTCCAAGCGTGACAAGTGCAGCGTCATCAGCAAATAACGACCTCTAATAGTGATATGTCTGGGCCTGCTTTTAGTCTTGTAAGATTGAACAATCGTTCATCAGATATAGGTATGCATGTAAACGCCCTAGTTCGCATTTGAGAAACCACGAATTTGTGCTGTAAATGGTAACGTAACGTCAATATGTATCTCATCACACAAGTGCATTGATTCAAATATGTATCTCATCACACAAGTGCATTGATTCAAATATGTATCTCATCACACAAGTGCATTGATTCAAATATGTATATTGACACTCATTGAACATCTAATATCAATACCAGATTTGCTTGGCAGAAGGTCAACAACAGAAATGATAAATAACTGTCGATATCGAAAGTTATGTGCAGAGAAATGATCGACTACGCCAGCAGGCATGGAACTTGATGATGATGAATCTATTCAAAAGGACAAATCGTGTGTGTAATGTGTGCACCAAAAGACATGTGCTTGTACTGATGAAACTTGCTTGTGTCAGATGACTGTACTGGTGAAATTATTTTGTGTCAGATGATTGTACTGGTGAAACTTGTATGTATCAGATGACTGTACTGGTGAAATTATTTTGTGTCAGGTGATTGTACTGGTGAAACGTGCTTGTATCAGGTGATTGCACTGGTGAAACTTGCTTGTATCAGGTGATTGTACTGGTGAAACTTGTATGTATCAGATGACTGTACTGGTGAAATTATTTTGTGTCAGGTGATTGTACTGGTGAAACGTGCTTGTATCAGGTGATTGCACTGGTGAAACTTGCTTGTGTCAGGTGATTGTACTGGTGAAACTTGCTTATGACAGGTGATTGTACTGATGAAACTTGCTTGTGTCAGGTGATTGTACTGGTGAAACTTGCTTGTATCAGGTGATTGTACAGGTGAAACTTGCTTGTATCAGGTGATTGTACTGGTGAAACTTGCTTATGACAGGTGATTGTACTGATGAAACTTGCTTATGACAGGTGATTGTACTGGTGAAACTTGCTTGTATCAGGTGATTGTACAGGTGAACCTTGCTTGTATCAGGTGATTGTACTGGTGAAACATGCTTGTATCAGGTGATTGTACTGGTAAAACTTGCTTATGACAGGTGATTGTACTGATGCAACTTGCTTGTGTCAGGTGATTGTACTGGTGAAACTTGCTTGTATCAGGTGATTGTACTGGTGAAACTTGCTTGTATCAGGTGATTGTACTGGTGAAACTTGCTTATGACAGGTGATTGTACTGATGAAACTTGCTTATGACAGGTGATTGTACTGGTGAAACTTGCTTGTATCAGGTGATTGTACTGGTGAGACTTGCTTGTATCAGGTGATTGTACTGGTGAAACTTGCTTATGACAGGTGATTGTACTGATGAAACTTGCTTGTGTCAGGTGATTGTACTGGTGAAACTTGCTTGTGCTGCTTATGTTTCTGACAGGCTCAGTCAAATCAAATGTGATAAAGGGAGAACATGTCAGACGAAGTTAGACCTCGTTCCGTTGGCTATTATTTGATGCTACAGCAACTAAGAAAACCAATTACTCATATACTCTAAAAGAAAATAAATAAATAACAGTAATATAGCCAAACTCAAACTTGAAACGAAACCGTTCTTGTATCATGATAGTGGAAGATTGCTGCTGGAGATAATGTAACGCCGCTTGAAAACAACCGCACCAGTAAGGCTAGGTAACAGACGAGTCTAGTTAAGATCAATATCAAAACTGATTAATGTGAAATGTTAGAACCTAGATAGAATTTTCTGGCTCTCATATTTCACAGTTTCATCAGTAATGTGAATACAATAGTTGAACTAATAAACGTTTTAAAATACAAATAAATGTTTAATTAAGAAAATAATGAATCACTTTAGGACGTGTTACCAAAACAAAATGACAAGTGTAAATATTAACGAAATAACGTAAGTAAAAAGGTTAATTGTACTGTAATTCTTTTTTTTAAATATTTTTTAAATACTTTTTTTTTACTGTCACAAAACTGGGCTGAGACTGCAGCCTATGATACCATAAAACTCCAGACACAGTTTTGACAACTGCACCGCGCTTAATAGCTAAATAATGACATCTTGGTATACAGAGGTAGTAGGTCTGCACGACAAACTATTAGGAACTAGGGGAGAAAACATCTTTTGGGACTGATGTAGAGTTCAACGCCTCTATCCGTATTCTGCTGTTGTTGTAAAGTAAGTCACAATATATTCCAGTAGTTCCCTTCTCATTACATGACCACACAATGTTCCAGTAGTTCCCTTCTCATTACATGACCACACAATGATGATTGTTTCTTCCAAATATTGGTAATTACTTCTCTCTTTGTTTTTGGCCTCTTTCAGAACGTTTTCATTACTTTTCTTAGCTGTACGTGATATTCTCAACATTCTTCTGTAAAACCACATTTCTAGTCTCCAGTGATTTTCTTGTTTGTTGTCCCGTTGTCTATGATTCAGATCCAGATGTTAAGACTGGCTCTACATAACATTTAATAATTCCTTGTTCTTGGTCCTATTGTCATTAATGGATTGAACAGTATCTTCCTCATTTTTTTTTTGGAAAGCTGCTTTTGCATGAGTCATTCTGCATCTCACCTCTGTTGTACATCTACCATCTAAGTTTAACATTGTTCGCAGATATTTAAATTCATTCACCTGTTTTGATATTGTTCCACTTGTTTTTATTACACTGTGGTTATTTCTTTTTCTTTGTTACTACTATTACTTCTGTCTTTTTGCTATTAAGGTTGAGTCCTTTATTTTTGTTTTCCTTCACTTTAATGTCCAAAATTTTGTTGAACTCATTTTCGTTCTTGGCGATTAAGACTATATCATCAGCATACCTTAGATTATTTATATTATGACCTCCAATTGTTATTCCATGCATGCCCCGTATGGATCTTAAAATAATCTTGCTATACATTTTAGATAAATCTAGTGACCTAGCCTTATACCCTGTTTTATTTTTTTTTAAATTCCCAATTGATTTCAAGTTCTTATGGCCGCTGTTTGTTGATGGTGGTCTTTATTATTTTTAGATCTTTGGTGTCTACATTTATGCCTTCTACAATTTTGATTATTTCTTGGTGCTTTACTTTGTCAAATGCTTTGGTATAATCTATGAAACATAGGTATAGATCTGTTTTCACCTCTATGGCTCTTTCTGCTAAAGATCTTATGATGTATATTGCATTGCTCGTACCTCTACTTTCTACAAAACTACACTGCTCATCACACATTTCTGGACTGATTTTGTTTCGCACTCTTCGCATGATTACCTTAATAATGTGACTCATAAGACTTATAGTACGATGATCATCGCATTCAATCGCACCAGATTTGTTTGGTAGGGCTATGAATATTGATTTGTGCAGGTCGTCTCATATATCCGCTGCTGTATATATCGTTCAATAATTTTGTTATTATTCTATTCCAAAATCACCCATGGCTTCTATCTCTTCTATAGTTATATTATCTATCAGGAGCTTCTGCTGGTTTCCTATTGCGCATGGTGTCTTCCACTTCTTTTTTTAGTATTTCTGGTCCTTCTCCATTATCTTTAATATTTACTTCTGTTCGCTCATCATTATAAATATCTTTAATGTATTCTGTCCATCGTTCTCTTATGTTTTCTTCATCAATCAACACTTCTCCTTTCGATCTCAAACATCCAGTTGTTTATTGTATTTTTCTTCCTATTAATTCTTCAGTGTGTTTGTATATAGCTTTGGCATTTTCTTTTTGTTTCATTTCATTCTCTTTGCATCTCTGTTTTAGCCATGCTTCTTTTGCTTCATTGCATATTATTGCAATCTCTTTATTTAATCTCACAAACTTGTCTTTGTTATCATTATTTCTTCTTCTTGTATCCATTGGTTATAAAATGTCACATGTCATCCATTTATTACTTGAAATTGTCCTCACTGGTGTTATTAACCCTTTTGATGTTTGCTGCAATGATTCATTTAGCATTTCCCACTGTTCATCAATGCCTTGTATCTTCTATATTATATTGTACTGGTTCTGAATTGCGATTTTTTATTTGTCTTGCAGCCTCTTGTCTGAATTGAGTAAATATATATTTAACTTCATATTAACTTAGGTTCATTTTGCTGCTTTTAATTTTACTCTAAGCTTTCCCACAACTGGTACATGATCACTATTGCAATCTGCCCCTGGTCTATTTTTCACACATACCATACAGTTTCTAATTCTGTTGTTTGTCATTATGTAACCAATTTGATTACGTGCATTGTCTCCTGGGCTTTTCCACGTCCACAGACGTCTTGGATGTTGCTTATACCAGGTGTTTCCTATCATCATGTTGCGTGTTCTTGCCCTGTCAATAAGTTTGTCATCTCTTTCATTCCTCTCACCTAAGCCATAATAACCAACCACTTCTTCAACTCTTTCCTTTCATACTTTTGCATTGAGATCCTCTAGAACTATGATGTTTTCATGTGGTTTGCATTGACGAAGTGCCATATTAAGCTCGTGGTAAAATTTATCAACAGTTTCCGCTAGACTGTCTGCTGTTGGTGCATAAATTTATATGAGATTAATATCTATTGGCTTACCACTCAATTTCACTAAAAGGACTCTGTCAGATATTGCCCAAAAGCATTTCACTGTTCTTGCTCTTTCTACATCCAACATGATACCTACTTCTCTTTGGTGTCCAGTGCCTCCAGAATAGATGATTTTATGTTCGTCAGTTTATATCTCCCCTGATCCGGTGCATCTCATTTCACAGTCCCAACAAATGTAAATCCACCCTTTTCATTTCATGTTTGATGTTTTCCAGTTTCCCCTTTTGCATGAGTGTTCTTAGGTTCCACGTTTCTATTTTCAGTGTCTGTTTTATCTTTATCTTGCTTACAGTAGCTTGATGACGATCTGGTATCACCTGTAGCACATGACGACCCATGATTATACAACGAATTTACGACGGTGGTTTTCTTTTGCCTTCCGTCGGTTTGTTTACGGTTGACCGCAAGCCTTTGACTAAAAAGTATCACCCACAAGGCAGTGGGGTTGTTTTACTTTAGGGTACCCTTCCTTATACTCTCCCGAGCTTACTTGCAAGGCAGCAGGGCAGCCGCAGGTTATACTGTCTACTGCATACAGTAGCAGGTAGAATGACCCGACCCGACACATTTTTAAGACATAATAAACAGAACAAATCTCATGTCCGCAATGTTGGTATATCCATTACAGCTCAGCACAATTCGTTTGCATTCATTCATTTTGAATGCGCTCTAATCGTGCATTATATGACATGGACAGCAAGAAGATATCCAGACTATAATAAATTGCTGGTAAAATGAACTGCCGATACACAATTAAATCGTAGCTTTGCTCTAATTTAGCAGTCGCCCTTGCTTTGCTGACTGTGATGTCTTTCTTCATGTCCCTACGTTGTGACCGATATATTGGCTATATATAACAGCGCGACTCAAAACTGTTCCTATTTTAACCTGCTACGTCTCTCAATGAGTACTGAATCAATCGACAGGAAGAGCTGGTTTCATTCTGTTCGTTGAAAATGACTACATTACACAGGAAAACACAATAAAATATACTTGTCCATGATAAGTTGGCCATCACTGGTGATGAAGACAATTCATCCCGTTGTTAGACGAATCTGTGAGTATGAATATGACCATTAAAACCGATGAGGGCCCGTAATAATCTTGGTCAGTATGGGCATGTTATAAGCTGATGGTAGTAAGAGTTCTATTTCAGACCTTTCCTGACAGTCTCAGTTGTCTTTACTGTTTGTCTCATGATGAAGTCGTACGGCGGAGAGATGTGTGCCAAGTAGCTCAATCTCGTGTCATATGTTTCTTGTGTCATATGTTTCTTTCCTTAATACTAAAAGCTGTTAATGAAATTTTGAGCGTATGCCGATCAAACCAACTCAACATAGCATTTATATTCCAGAAGAAGAATAAACAGTTTTTGATAAAAAATAATAAAAGCAAAAGCTGTCTAGCATTACAAGGTTACGAATGCATGGGCAAATGTTACATGAATCCAGACTAAACGTAGTAGAGAATATTACAAGCAAACAGAGCATCCGAGTTAAGCGAAGTAAGACAGGGCTATACCACAACATTTACTGTTCAAAGTATATCAGAACAGAACAAATAATAGATGCTCATCGTGAAGGCAAAACAAACCAAGAAAGCAAAACAAAAGTACATATTAAATTACAAAAAGACATCCATTTTTACAGCACTCGGAAACAATTAACAAATTATATAGTCGTAACCTCCGTCAGACATATTTGACTATGGATTTTTCAGCGTCCCTGTTAATTATCCCTCCCCAGGGCGCAAGCTGGGGTAGAAAAATAAAAGAGACAACTTGTTGTCCATGTAACATATTTCTTCTCTCCACGCAGCTGAGCGATCCAAAGGTCTAGCAGGGCAAGAACAGTTTAGTGCCAACTGCAAATTATATATTATATAATGAGTATATATATATATATATATATATATATATATATATATATATATATATATTGGGTTAGCGGGGTAGAGTTCTGCCCTACCAAAGGAATAGTAAGACGTCTCCTTTCCTCCGCTAGTCTTCGGAACACCCTTGGGCAATGTGGAGCTCCCGTTCAGCCCCCTTATCAGGGTTATATGAAGCCACAGAACATATGAAGGTAAGGTCAAGCTTAAACAACGTCCACAAGTCAGGTGTCCGGAAAGCGCTTACACATAATGATAGACACATAATGATAGGCAAATAATAATAGACGACTCGACAGCATTTGAAACAAGCTATTTTCTTTTTTCTTGCATGCAGAACCAGTATCACTGTCCTCACACCGTGGGCAGTACGTAGAATGCAAATCTCCCAGGAAGATCCAGGAAGTTAGCGGGATACAACCTATATCTTCTATGTTGAACTGTCATGATTAACTTCACGTCTTCGACGTTCTCACTGATTAACATTTAATTTCATTGTCCGACTCCCATAGCGCTAGGCGCTCGCTTATCCTCGTATCAGAGGTCACTGAAATAATAAAATCAATTGCTCTACACGTGGTTCGAACATGACACTTAACAACGTGAGGCGAGCACCGAAACCCTAGCGCCCAGCTGTCCACTAAAACAGGGTGTCAGTAACAAACGAAAGGTCTCCAATACTCAATCTTTCAAATGTGATAAAGACAAATGATACATAATACATTCTTATCATCTGGTTCGTCTCAGTTAAGACTTGTCTCTAGTGACAGCTTTTCTGTCCTGCAAGAGATTACAAACTCCTGCAGCAGTCACTTAATCCCAGCTCGCTATTAATATCCTGTACCACCTTCTTCTTGGTCTTCTCTCTCTCTCTCTCTCTCTCTCTCTCTCTCTCTCTCTCTCTCTCTATCTCTCTCCTAACTGGTACTATAACGCTCTCCATCATGACCTTCTCTAGGCATTCATGCTATTTGATACGACTAACATATTTTACTTTCCTTGTTTGTATATTATTGAGCAACCAGTTTTATTAAAAATTAAGGTGTCTCAAAATGGACATGTTCATTCTTTACTATGTACATTGCATTCTTAGAACTCTTATCTAAGACATTTGCATTCGAAGATTGTATAACTTTTTCATCAGAATTCCTTCACTGCCATATGTTTTAGGAGAAAATTGAGGCTTTTATAAACCCGGGGCTTTGTTTGCATTTGTGTGTTTTATACATCGCTTTATTCAGTCTTTGGTTACCATTGAAGTCTTTCTTTCACTTGTTAGCTAATAAGTAACATTGTCAAAACTCTCTTTTATTTTGTCAATTACTACATCATTAGTTTTTACTTCTATTGTATTTGTTGTCAAACGTTTAGTTTCTGTTGCACTGAGACACATGTGATGTCTTTCACTATTATATTGAGCCGACACTATCACTTTCACTATGCGGATAAACTTGCTTTATCATCAGCGTATTATATTGACGATTATGCATTACCTCTGATCGCAAGAGTAACCTAATGTTCATAATTCCCTTCTCTAACTTTGTTACACAAATATTGTCTGCGTGCATCTCTCTCTCTCTCTCTCTTTCTCTCTCTCTTTCTCTCTCTCTCTCTCTCTCTGCGATAAAAATCTCAGTGAGAGTAGGATTCCAGACTCTCTTATGAAGCCATCTGCCTGTTTAAGCGATTCGATTGCCCCATATAGTTTCTCTTGCAGAGAGGTGGGTGTGGACCACATTGCTCTTCTCAGGTATGTGTACTGTGGGCTCTGATTGGATACCTGTTAAAACGTTGCACTGTGTTATACACCGGTGACCCAGTGCATCTGGAATAGATTAAATAGCAAAATGCAGGATTGTCTAAATCTACTCAACCAGCTTGATGTATTATTTTCAATGCTTACAGCTTGTTTGTCTTTATAAAGCATTTTAATCATATGCATTATACGCATATCCTCGTATAATTTGAAAACTCAAATATATATCATTGATTCTACAATATATGATGTTGTACACAATCAAATGCTTGTAACAAAGCATGTAAACAAATTATATTGTATTCTCTGCATTTTTCAATTATGTTTCTCATATTAAACATACGATCTCTTGTTCCTAAGGTCTCGGAAAACCAGCCTGAACTAAGTTGATTTGCTCTTCCCATTTTGTATGGACTCTCCCCTGATAATTGAAATAACGATGTTGCTAGAATGCTTGATTGTTTTGCAACTTCTCCTTTGTTATCAATGTCAAATATGGATATTATCTAAGGCGGTAGAGAGGAAGATCACATTATACCTTAAAGACAACTAATATCATGAAAACAACGCATAAAAATGTATATTACAATATCTAGCATTAAAAAAAAACATCCACAAGACATATTTTTACAAGTGTTATTTTAATTATAATTTTTTTTTTTTTTTTTTTTTTAAATAAGCTTCATAAAGGCAATCATTTGGCGCCTTCAACAGCCGACGAGAGCCATAGTCGCGTACACTTTACAGTGATCTTAAGGCAAGACAGACTATCAACGGCTAGTACGCCATGCATTACTCACGACTGAACAATGCATTCACCAAACTGACCAGACCAGACTTGAGAATCCTGCACGTTCATGTGCTTCTATACAGGAGCATGCTATCTACTCATAGTGTCCATCGAAGCTGATACTTATTGTCTAATTACGTAGAATCATCTCAGTAGAGTGCACGACGAAGGAACTCAGTTGCTTGTACACACATATGTGCACGGATATGTATGTAATACAAATGTACACAAGTAAGCTTTACATGATCACAAGCAAGTTGTACATAATCACAAGTAAGCTGTACATGATCACAGGTAAGCTGTACATGATCACGGGTAAGCTGTAAATGATCACAAGTAAGCTGTACATGATCACAAGTAAGCTGTACATGACCACAGGTAAGCTGTACATGATCACAAGTAAGCTGTACATGACCACAGGTAAGCTGTAAATGATCACAAGTAAGCTGTACATGACCACAGGTAAGCTGTAAATGATCACAACTAAACTATACATGATCACAGGTAAGCTGTACATGATCACAGGTAAGATGTACATGATCACAGGTAAGCTGTACATGATCACAGGTAAGCTGTAAATGATCACATGTAAACTGTACATGATCACAAGTAAACTGTACATGATCACATGTAAACTGTACATGATCACATGTAAACTGTACATGATCACATGTAAACTGTACATGATCACAAGTAAGCTGTACATGATCACAAGTAAACTGTACATGATCACAAGTAAACTGTACATGATCACATGTAAACTGTACATGATCACATGTAAACTATACATGATCACAACTAAACTATACATGATCACAGGTAAGCTGTACATGATCACAGGCAAACTGAACATGTTCACAAGTAAACTGTACATGATCACAAGTAAACTATACATGTTCACAGGTAAGCTGTACATGATCACAACTAAACTATACATGATCACAGGTAAGATGTACATGACCACAGGTAAGATGTACATGATCACAAGTAAGCATTGTGTGTTTGACATACCAAACAATCAGGTTCCATTGCGTAACAGTAATCCCCCGAGGCGTTGGTCTCCACCCACAAGTGTTCACTGTTCTGTGCCTGCTCCTGGATAGAAGAGAGAAATCAAGAGATGCTGGTTCTAGTTTTGGGGAGTCGTCAGTATGATAGTTTAAAGTAATTAGACATGTCAATGACTAATCAGAGAAATAGAAGATAGACAATTAGAAAAGCAAACATATATACAGGCAGGCACGCAGACCTACCGACCGACAGAGAGACAGACACGCAGACAGATCGATCGACAGACTGACAGACAGACACAGACACACACACACACACATATATATATATCTGTAGATAGGGAAGAAGAGATATAGGTTTGAAGTGAGAGTATATGAGACAGTTATACAGTAATACATTCTTTACGTCTGAATTTTATTTACTGAATCGGATGGCTTAACTGAGAGGTTCTTCTCCTTGGTCGTAGATAGAAAAGTCTACATATTTTGTCGTTCTGTAGAGCTGCGACAACAAATTTGGTCCACTGACAGTGGTCATCCTTCCCACATACGCGTTGTTTCATACATGTTGTTCCCAGTGTTCTGTAGCACGTTGCCCTTGATGTGCCTCTCTTTCGGTTCCTCCTCCCTGGAGTCCATGGTAGTCCTAGTTACAATTTCTGAATCTATTTTGAAAACATGCTCTATCAAGGTCTAGCGTGTACATATTTTTACTGCATGTATCTTCTTTTGAATGTGTCTCTTTAGTTAATGTCAATTATGGTAAAGAAACCATATCAATAGTTATGGTAAAGAAACCATATCAAAAGAACACAAAGATCGACACAAAACGATCATATATCGGCGAGTTTCAGTTACTTTCACAACATAATCGTAAAATAAAAAAAATAAAAATAAAAATTTACAAAACACGCTACACCATAATTTCTAGGATTGCAAATGTAATGACCATCTAGTGAATTTTAAAATACGGATTTATTTAAATCTAAATAACGGCTATTTTTAATGAAACAAACACGCCGGCCTTTGCCAGGGGGCGATTGTTCTAACTGTACGTGTCCACAGATTGTCTGTCTATCTATTGTCCTTTCGAGCCGAAGACGGCACATAGGGCAGAACCACAATCTCAAAAACAGAAACCTTGCGCGCCAAAGTGGCACATATTGCACAGATCACTGCTCTAAAATATATGGCGATGTTTCCATAACAATACTTTTTACAATGACAGCTTGTCAAGCCATCGATTAACCTCCTTAGTCGCCTCTTACGACATGCACAGATTGTCTACTAAGAGTTAATGGTATTCTTGATATTTCCTTTGTCCGTGGTTCTGCAGCAAGATTAAATCACTATATGTACACATATATACAATTATCCTTTGTTGTGGTCTGCAATTTGAATAATGGCAAAAGCAATTTTGGCACGTGTTAAAATTCTTTTGTCAATATATTCGCTGGTTCACTAAGCTGGTGTTACTATGATTACTATGTATGTGAATGCGTTATCTAATTAATATTCGTGGTTCTTAACTTGCGGTCGCATATGCATTTTACATCTACTCCGATAAGCGACATAGAAAATAAGCTTTCTATACTTTGATTATTTTAGAAAAAAAATAGCAGCGATAACAACAGTACAAAATTCTAAATTTTAGCCACAGCAGAACGTATAAGAAAACAATCAAGCACACATTTCTAAATAGTAGCAACAACAGAACGAATGACAGAATAATCAGGCACATCACATCAACATAACTAGCTAAATAGTAGCACCAACAGAACGGGCAACAGAACAATCAGACACATCAATAAATCTTTCTAAATAGTAGCAACAACAGAACGGGCAACATAACAATCAGACACATCAATAAATCTTTCTAAATAGTAGCAACAACAGAACGGGCAACATAACAATCAGACACATCAATAAATCTTTCTAAATAGTAGCAACAACAGAACGGGCAACATAACAATCAGACACATTAATAAATCTTTCTAAATAGTAGCAACAACAGAACGGGCAACATAACAATCAGACACATCAATAAATCTTTCTCAATAGTAGCAACAACAGAACGGGCAACAGAACAATCAGACACATCAATAAATCTTTCTAAATAGTAGCAACAACAGAACGAATGACAGAATATTCAGGCACATCACATCAACATAACTAGCTAAATAGTAGCACCAACAGAACGGGCAACAGAACAATCAGACACATCAATAAATTTTTCTAAATAGTAGTAACAACAGAACGGGCAACATAACAATCAGACACATCAATAAATCTTTCTAAATAGTAGCAGTAACAGAACGGGTAACATACCAATCAGACACATCAATAAATATTTCTAAATAGTAGCAACAACAGAACGGGCAACATAACAATCAGACACATTAATAAATCTTTCTAAATAGTAGCAACAACAGAACGGGCAACATAACAATCAGACACATCGATAAATCTTTCTAAATAGTAGCAACAACAGAACGGGCAACATAACAATCAGACACATTAATAAATCATTCTAAATAGAAGCAACAACAACAGAACGAACAATATAACATCTTGGATACATCAGCACAACTTCCTCAATAGTCATCATCATCATCATGTACCCTGCCGGTTGGCGTAGGCGACCATGCCCCTCCACAATCTTCTATCTACAGTGCATCGTATCAGTTCTGTTGTTGACTGTTTTCCATGCCATGACACCAAGCTATCCAGTATTTTCTCTCTTTGTCATCCGCGATCTCTCTTTCCTTTTATTTTGCCAGTTGTAACCAAATATTCCAACTTTCCTCTTCTCATGATGTGCCCGAAAAATGTTGATTGCTTCTTTCTGATGTTTTTTAAGAGCTCCCTTTTTGTGTTGGCCTCTTTGAGAACTTCCTCATTGGTCTTTTTATCTGTCCAGGGAACTTTCAACATTCTTCTGAGAAATCCCATCTCTGTGGCCTCTAATCGTCTTTTCATTTGTTTGTCTACTGTCCATGATTCGCTTCCATAGGTCAGAATTGGTTCTATATAGCACAGACGAACTCTCTTTCTCATTTTTATTGACATAGATTTGTTGCATAATATATTTTTCATTTATTTATTTTCAATAGTAGCAACACAATAACATAAGAAAACAACCGGGCACACCAAAGCAAGAACTTTCTCAATAGTAGCAACAACAGAACGAACTCCTCAGCACAGCAAGTGGATTGATTACAAGAACATGGACACAAATGTTTATCACATAATACAATCTGAATGAACACCACTTATTTAAGCCGACCACTATTTTCATTGACACTTTTTCATGACACTCTCACTGACATCTCTTGTTCCTGATAATGTTGCTGAATCTATTTCCTTAAAATTTTATTGAAACTTCTCCCCAGAAGCTTCACTAAACCCGTTCTCTTGAAATTTAAATTGAAACCCTTTTCTCTTGAGACATTTACATATTTTTTATAGTCAAGGTTTTCAAAAGTAATTATTCTTTCCCTGTAGAAATAATTCAAATACACAATGTATTAGTTACTAGGTCGTGACTTCTGCTCTCTCTGTATGAGTCTAGTAACATTATTTAAAAAAAAGGTTCATAATTCAATAGTTGTTTTAATTAGACAAAACAATCTTTTCCGTTTCTCTAAAGTTTATCATCTTCTTGCTTACAATGTCTTGTCAATTCAAACTGTTTCAGAAGATCATAAATAACGGCCATACGCGTGTCCAGACAATATGTAGTCTCTATAACCATCGTGACCATCAATATGACTGTTTCCAATTTCAGCCATTGGGCTTGCGCATCATGTAGTCTGCATATCTCACGTATTAATCAATCAGAAGACTTCATTTGGCCACTAAGAACATTTAACACAACCAATCATGCTTTACTGATTTGGAGTAGCTCTTGAAACAGTTGAGTAAATCGACACAAATAACGAATCATTCATTCCCGTCAATTTAATCAGCCATTTCAATACTCGAAATGACGTAAACCAAATGGTTTGTTCATAAAGTACAGGTACGTGTCTATATTTCCCCCTCGTCCTATACCAGTGTACAGGTTTGTGTTTGATTTATGTGCGTTCGCCCGCCTGTTTCTGTGCGCACAAGCAAACATTCGATAACTTTTCAGCCCAGTGCTGCAAGATACTTGAGCACATTTCGATTAAACTTCTGATAAATGGGTACATGATTTACAGAGGTGGAGATGAACCCATATTTAAAAAAAAAAAAAAAAAAAAAAAAAAAAAAAAACAAGCATTGGTCTTGTTTTCAAATAAGGAAAGTCGAGGGAGACAGTGTTTTTAAACTACCTACTACCTTGTTAACAACTTCAAGAACAACATCTGCTGCAGTCTGATGTCCCTGATTCAGAAAGAAGTAAACATCGCAGCTATTTGCAAACAACGACACAACGCCTACTTAACGCCATTTCTAGGCCGGTCATCGATGAGTAGTTACTCTCGTCAGGCGATAGAAAAATGTGTAAAATATCAACCGCATCTTTAAATGTAAACAATATCTCGTCACAGAGAAACGTGGTAGGGGCTTTATTAACATATATTTAGCTACAACTATGTATGTATTCTTCTTTATGTCGTGTGTTCGCGACTCGACAGGCAAACATATTTCGACAACAATGACGCCGGGCGGGTATGTCCATCCCGAATGTAACAAATCGGCGATAGTGGATGGGGCGGAAGAATCAGAAATGATCATCATCATCATGTGCCATACTGGTTGGCGTAGGTGATCTTGTCCCTCCACAATCTTCTATCTACAGTGCATCGTATCAGTTCATCAGTTCTGTTGTTGACTGTTTTCCATGCCATGACACCAAGCTATTCAGTAGTTTCTCTCTTTGTCGTCCGCGATCTCTCTTTCCTTTTATTTTGCCAGTTCTCTTCTCATGATGTGCCCGAAAAATGTCAACGGTCCAGAAAGCAAAAACAGCAGTGTGTGATACACATGAGGAATATTCAGGACACGAAAGACGAATATGGCAGACCACCCTAAAAGAGATTGGAGCCTCATCACGTAACATTCAAAAGAAAGCCATAGAGAGGAAATCGTACTGTTGTCATAAAACGAGCTAAACGTAACTACATGGAATGTTAGAACGTTATACTAAGACGGAAAATTAGAAAATCTTACTGTAGAAAAAAAAAACTACAGAAAGCGGATGTATTGCAAACAAAGAAAGAAGAATGCTAACAGAAAACAAAGATATAATTGATAGATGGCAGGAATATATAACAGAATTATTTCATGATGAAATGGACAAAATACTATTTATAAATGTATGTCAAGTTATAAAATCGTAAAATCTGAAGTGGAAAAAGCTATAAAAACAATGAGAAAGGGAAACGCAGCAGGACCTTACAATATACAGATAGAGATGATAAAGGCACTAGATGATTTTGGCATTGAAATGATCACAGACATGTGCAACGACATATACCATTTATGATACATACTAAATGAACTAAAAACATCAACTTTCATTGCATTGCCTAAAAAGAATGGTGCAGTTGAATGCAGTGATTTTACAACAATAAGCATAATGAGCTCGTAACAAAAAAATTTACTAAAAGTTAAACAGGGGAAGATTGAGAATAACATTAATACTAAATTAGAGGAGAAGCAGTTAAGATTCAGGAAAAACAGTGGGACAAAAGAAGCCATATTCAGCATGAGGTCATCGATTGAAAAGTAAATAGACGTAAATAAAACAATATATGCTTGCTTCATAGACTACACCAAAGTTTTTGATAGAATACACCATAAAAAAACGTATAGACTGCCTAAAAGATATAAATCTAGATGACACAGGCAGACGAATAATATGTAATTTATACTGGGAGCAAACAGTAATAATAAAATATAACAAAGAGAACTCTACATCCATTGATATAAAAAGAGGAGTAAGACAGGCAAGGATGAGTTATATCACCAAGCTTGTTCAATGTATAGACATAGCAAATTTTAAAAAAAAACATCACAGAGATGCCAGTCTTAAACATTAATGGAAATATATTCAATAACCTAAGCTATGTTGATGATGCTATATTACTAGCAGAAAATTCTATAGATCTACAACAATTACTTAATGAAATAAACATGACAAGCAAAAAATATGGATTAGATATGAATATCAAAAAGACTAAAACTATGATCATAAGGAAAGAAAATTCTGAAGACCTACAGATAAATATCAAAGTTGAAGGAATACATCTAGAGACAATTCAGACCTACAAATACATTGGACATACTATAGCCAGTGATGGAAAATGTAAAACTGAAATAAACAAAAGAATAGGAATGTCAAAAAGTAATTTTAATGCCATGAAAAGTATATTAACATCAAAACAAATGACACCAGGGCTAAAACTAAGAATAGCAAAATGTTACATTTTCTCAATATCCCTGTATAGTGCAGAAACATGGACATTAGACAAGAAAACAAGAGAAAGTGGAAGCCTTTAAAATGTAGATTTATAGAAGAATAGGTAGAATTGGATGGAAAGAAAAGAAAACAAATGATGAAGTTTTAAAAGAACTAAAAATGAAAAGAGAACTACTAAACACAATTAGAACAAGACAATTGAAATTTTTGGGGCATGTTAAAAGACACAGCAGCCTAATAAAAGTAATATTGGAAGGGAAAATACAAGATAAAAGAGGCAAAGGCAGACCAAGACTATCATAAATGAGTAACATCAAAAGATGGGCAAATCAGCCTATGACAATCTGCGGCTTCAAAGCAAGAGACAGAGCGGAATGGCGCTCTATGGTAGCCAATCTTCAATGTGGAGACAGCACTCAATGATGATGATGACAACTATGTCAACGCAAACTGAAATCATTTTTAAAAGCATTGAAATTTCGGGAAATATTTTCTCAGCTACTTTCTGAGTTACAAGCGTTGGCCTGGAAACCATGCGATTATAATAAACGATTTACTCCCATGCACGCCCGCATTAATATTATAGAATCTGCTCCAGAAAGAAAATGTAGAACTAACAAAATTATTGTCTCTTATGGCATTCAGAAAGGTCAATTGAATCTCTCCCGATGTATGTACACCAGAAACAAAGAACGTTTAATCTTCCATTAAAATACACACGGCGAGCAAAGCGTGATATATTATTTTGTTTCATTACGTGTGTTAAAGGACACAGGTTGTTTGCTAAAATGTGTCAAGACAAAGTGTTGTATCTTGCAAATAATTTACAATATTTATACAAGAGGCGAGCCTAACCTAAACAGCGTGGTGTCTATTCAATGTATGACGTTTAATTTTACTTTACTAACAACGCATAATTAATGTACCAGTAAAATACATGTGGTTAAGGAGATACAGCGACGACGATGGCGCTGGATAGGACACACACTGCGGAAGCCAACTGAGAGTATTACACAATCGGCTTTTTTTTTTTTTTTTTGAATCCTCAGGGAATAATACAAAGAGAAAGACCAAAATATTATTGGAGAAGACAGATAGAAGCAGAGATGAAGACGATGGGGAAGACATGGAATGATCTTAAAAGAATGGCAAGAAACAGAACGACTTGGAAAGTGTTTGTGGAAGACTTATGCTCCACAGGGAGCTGAAAGGTAGAAGAAGAAGACATATGAAGGTCGGTGCAGCGTTGAGGATGCTCAACTCAGTTCCTAAAGTACCATGTACAGCGATCTGATTTTAACCTGACTTTAGGACATGTAACACCGAGTATTTAGTCCTACCTGAGACGAATGACAACACGTTAGTATCGAGTTTATTGAGCTCATAAAATAACCATACACTATCACAATGTGCCGCCTGAAAGGTACTGATCGCCATTTCACTGTGACTCTTGCCTTGATTGTATACACTGCAAAATGCTCACCTGGCCACCACCTCACGATGCTGTCGAGCTACTGTTGTCGGTCTACTGCTGTTGGTCTACTGTTGTCAGTCTACTGCTATCGATTTACTGTTGTCGATCTATTGACGTCGGTCTACTGGTGTTGATCTATTGTTGCCGATCTTTTGACGTCGGTCTACTGGTGTTGATCTATTGTTGCCGGTATACTGCTGTCGAGCTACTTTATTTTTTATCTGCCATTGGTAGTGCAGTAAGAAAAAGGCACATTGTATACAATTGCACAAACACACGGTTAAAGAAGTCTAGCCTTAGTTTAGCCTTAGTTTAGTTTAGTCTAGTCGACAGGTCATCCTCATTGCACATCGGACAAGTCCATAAGTGCTCAGATCTCCGAAGAATATCCATCAACGTATAGCGACTAACGACACCTGTGTTGGGTTGGTTGACAATCTTTCTTTGGATTCCTGCGTACCGCTCTTGTCTGGCATCTCAACCGTGAAATGATATTCGCTAAGTCCGTTTATGGCTGCGGATTCAGGATCATTTTTTTAGTTGTTTGTTCATCTATCGTACCATAGGGCATTCATAATGTCAGCGCTGTACACTTCACTTCCGCACTCAACATCAGCCAAACTGACAAGTCTGTCAGCACGTTCATTGCCTCTTACATCCTCATGCGATGTCACAGAAATGAAGCAAGCAGACCCTTCTTAGACTAAACCTCACCAGAGACTATAACGACTGTTGTTGAGTACACCAAGTAGCGATCTTTTTTTTTTTAGCAAACTCATTGAGTCACTAAGGAAACACACATGTGTATAAGGCTGTGTCTCAAGTCATGCCAATTCTTTTGTAACTGCCATAATTTAAAGATCTGAATAGCAAAGCAAGCTCTCATGTGGGAAACAACAGGTAAGAAGAAAAGAGGCCGACCCAGAGAGACACTGAAGAGAACATTGATCATATAGGTAAGAGCAGCAGGAATCGGCTCCCTCAAAGAGATAGAGTTGCTTGCACATAATAGAGACAAATGGCGTGATTTGATAAGGGATCTTTACAAGGATTGAAAACTACTAGAATAAAAATTTAGATAACAGAAATAGTATCTGGGTCTATGCCCTTTGGGCCGGCTACGGCTCGAAAAGTCAATCGATAGATAGATAATTTAAAGAAGTAAAATCAATCACAAAACAAAGAGAACTAAATCAGGTTTATGACTTGATATCAGCCACTCTAACCAGTACCATACAGTTGGTATGGTGTGCAATCAGCAAAATATCGCAGCAGTAATACGCACTACATCGGCACAATGATGATGATGATCCTATAAATAAATATAAAAAAAATTATAATAAGCTCAATTCTTATCGATTTACAGTGTACGCCAAAAATATGTGTATGCTATTCCATATAACCTGCTCTCGTGGTTTTCTGTTGCGAGTATTTCTAATTAAAGTTTGAGCTTTTCAAACGTCCGATGTTTTCTAAATCTTTCTGATCTGCAGTCACATGTAGTCGCTTCATGTTCTCATGGTAAAGTCCCATATTCACTCTTCGTAAAAGTCTTTCTCAGCGTTTTGTCATTAATTTACTTGATATATATCCAATCTCTCTATCTCTCTTTCTCTCAATCTATATATATCTCTCTCCCTCTTCTCTGTTCTATAAAGAACGCCTTTCAGTCTGCGCGTCATTATGCCAACTGTCGATGGAGATCTGAATGTTTATTGTGATTCCTTCAGCCGTCGTGCTAACAGTTCCGGCTGTAGCTGATAGATTAATCCGCCAGACGTGGTAAAATATGATCCTAAGATCGTCATAATCATGGAAGATGAAGTGCTACATACACAACAAGCTTCGATAGAAATAAAAAAAATAAAAATAAACGAGAATGCATTTTCGTTTTTTATAACAATCGCTAGAAAGAGAAAGAGAGAGAGAGAGAGAGAGAGAGAGAGAGAGAGAGAGAGAGAGAGAGAGAGAGAGAGAGAAATCAAGTAGTAAATACAGGTTTATATTGCAAGTTTAAACTAAACTATGCTAGGCCGAAGTTGTAACGCGTCAGTAGGCAGGCACGTCCACTGGATCAATAATATTGCTTTTTATTTATTTAAGAGCCATAATCAGAAAAGGCGATGTAAGGGAGGGAATCTGGATTACACAAGTGCTGGCTCACATAAAAAACATAACAGATCAAACAGTTTGGACATGAAACATAATCACCACTAGAACACATCTCTAACACTCGATGCGAAGGTAAATGGGTATAAGGTAGATCTATAGAATTATAGAACAATCACGATGAGCCCCACGCTTGAGACACTAGAAACCATTGACCCGAACAGTCCATCTTCCCTCAACACATAAATGAAACAGAGGTAGAGGAGAGCAATATAAAGTAAGCAGCTTATGATTGCACCAATAATGATTCTTGCAAGCGATAATTCACTATTAGAATCATTCATGCAATTCTGTC
Organism: Megaustenia siamemsis; assembly: GCA_032433765.1. NCBI lineage: Eukaryota > Metazoa > Mollusca > Gastropoda > Stylommatophora > Ariophantidae > Megaustenia > Megaustenia siamemsis. Next base: position 44,088,240 of record JAVIAB010000047.1, read on the forward strand.
AGACCCACGGTTAATAAGGGGTTTTCAGCAGCTGGTGCTGTTAAGTATGGTGATAATTGATGTTATAAGCTGGAGAGGAAAAGTATGGTGATAGTTGCTGTTATAAGCTGGAGAGAGAAAGTATGGTGATAATTGCTGTTATAAGCTGGAGAGGAAAAGTATGGTGATAGTTGCTGTTATAAGCTGGAGAGGAAAAGTATGGTGATAATTGATGTTATAAGATGGAGAGGGAAAGTATGGTGATAATTGATGTTATAAGCTGGGGAGGAAAAGTATGGTAATAATTGCTGTTATAAGCTGGAGAGGGAAAGTATGGTGATAATTGCTGTTATAAGCTGGAGAGGAAAAGTATGGTGATAGTTGCTGTTATAAGCTCGGGAGGAAAAGTATGGTGATAGTTGCTGTTATAAGCTCGGGAGGAAACGTATGGTGATAGTTGCTGTTATAAGCTCGGGTGGAAAAGTATGGTGATATTTGCTGTTATAAGCTCGGGAGGAAAAGTATGGTGATAGTTGCTGTTATAAGCTCGGGAGGAAAAGTATGGTGATAGTTGCTGTTATAAGCTCGGGAGGAAACGTATGGTGATAGTTGCTGTTATAAGCTCGGGAGGAAAAGTATGGTGATAGTTGCTGTTATAAGCTCGGGAGGAAACGTATGGTGATAATTGATGTTATTGCAAGCACTATCCTGCGGCATATATTATACTTAATTAATGTCGGGTTTAAACGTAATAAATTATTCTTTTAATTTAAAAGTCACTGGATGTCTAGAGGTGTCATAACATTCTCCGTAATGTTGCCTTGAGAGCTTGACAATCTCATTACATACACCGTAATGTTGTCTTGAGAGCTTGGCAATCTCATCACATACACCGTAATGTTGTCTTGAGAGCTTGACAATCTCATTACATACACCGTAATGTTATCTTGAGAGCTTGACAATCTCGAGCTTGACAATCTCGTTACATACACCGTAATGTTGTCTTGAGAGCTGGACACTCTTATTACATACACCGTAATGTTGTCTTGAGAGCTTGACAATCTCATTACATACGCCGTAATGTTGTCTTGAGAGCTTGACAATCTCATTGCATACGCCGTAATGTTGTCTTGAGAGCTTGACAATCTCATTACATCCACCGTAATGTTGTCTTGATAGCTTGGCAATCTCATTACATACGCCGTAATGTTGTCTTGATAGCTTGGCAATCTCATTACATACGCCGTAATGTTGTCTTGAGAGTTTGACAATCTCATTACATACACCGTAGTGTTGTCTTGCGAGCTTGACAATCTCATTACATACTCCGTAATGTTGCCTTGAGAGCTTGACAATCTCATTACATACTCCGTAATGTTGTCTGGAGAGCTTGACAATCTCATTACATACACCGTAATATTGTCTGGAATGCTTGACTACTTCTGTCGTGTGTTTTAAGCATGCCCTTCGATTTGGGACACTTATATTTTCTTTTAATAATATATCGGCCAACCACTGTTTCTTTCATATGCCTGCCTGTCTGCCAGTCTGTCTACCTGTCTGCCAGTCTGTCTGCCAGTCTGTCTGCCAGTCTGTCTGCCTGTCTGTCTGCCAGCCTGTCTGTCTGCCTGTCTGTCTGCCTGTCTGTCTGCCAGCCTGTCTGCCAGTCTGTCTGCCTGCCTGTCTGTCTGCCTGGTCACTTATCTTCCCTAACAGCTTCAGTATCAACATCATCAAGAGATGTTCACGTCACTTTTTTTCCTGCCAATTTCTGGGTCTGTTAGAATGTCTTCTCAATCCAGTTTTTGACGTCATCGCTTTCTCATCTTCTTTAGATACATATAAACCTTCCACCTTTCACTGTTTCATGAATGTATAACTTTGACCAGGCCGTTGGATCTTGTGATATGCTCACGCCGCCATACTTGTCTCTCCTAGCCAATGTAAGGAAGTCCACGTTTTTTATCTACGTTGCTAGTGATTGTATTACAAATATTTTCATTTGTGATGTGCTTTCTCCTTTTTGGTTCCTACGACTTAAGTAACATATTTCCGCAGCTTATAAATTTATTTCTAACTCTGCTTTTAAGTTCTACGATCTCACGTGTCTTTCATTTTGAAGCCCTAGATAAATATCATGCATACATTTTTTTTTTAAATCTCAGGAGGTAAATTCTGCGGCTCCCTCTGTTTATAATTTCGTATATAATCATTTTCAGTTAAAAACTATAAAACATAATGTTTAGCTCTTCCGAAACAAACTATATTGCGTTACATAGGTCTGGTTCTGTATTCCAGTGAAGGAAACTTATCGTATTTGCATTGATCAAGATATCCAGCGTTAATATAATATCCACTCTTAGAACACTTTACTTATATGTGCTGTTAGATCATTATTTTTATAATCTGATGCTATAAACGTGCTTGGAACTCCTTCAGAACTATTGAACATAAAGTAGAGTGACTGGTTCATTGTGATACTATTATTGTGAATAATATTCTGTTTGGTAGCGATGCAAACCCCTGATCCTTTCTATCTGTCATAGAATACTACAACAGAGATCATAGCTAACAAGATATATATGAAAGTGACTCGCTAGAAAGACATAAACATACGAAAGATTACACCGTCTGTTGTTCCACTGACCAGTATTATTTCCCTTATGCCATAACTGATTAAATATAATAAAGAACTCGTTGTCAAACTACAATTGCCAAAGCTTGGTTATGTAATAATTTTTACCGAAACTAATCAGAAGCTCACTTCTGTATGACAAATATAGAGAAGTTAACGATACGTTTAACGTCAGGTCATGAACTCAAACGACAGGAAGATATTGGAGCAGAGTTTAACGCCTGGTCATGAACCAAATGACAGGAAGATATTTGAGCAGAGTTTAACGCCTGGTCATGAACCAAATGACAGGAAGATATTTGAGCAGAGTTTAAAGCCATGTCATTAACCAAATGACAGGACGATATTGGAGCAGAGTTTAACGCCTGGTCATGAACCAAATGACAGGAAGATATTTGAGCAGAGTTTAACGCCTGGTCATGAACCAAATGACAGGACGATATTGGAGCAGAGTTTAACGCCTGGTCATGAACCAAATAACAGGACGATATTGGAGCAGAGTTTAAAGCCATGTCATTAACCAAATGACAGGACGATATTGGAGCAGAGTTTAACGCCTGGTCATGAACCAAATGACAAGAAGATATTGGAGCAGAGTTTAAAACCCGGTCATGAATGAATTAACTGCTCCGGACATTGGCCTGATAATATCATCCATGTAAGCAGCAACAACATAAGAACAATGCAGACGCTGCGTATAAAAAAAAAATCATTGAATTAATACAAACTGTTTTCCTGTGTTTCGCGGTTTTCTTTCTTTCCTATGTGATTATCCCTTTGCCCCCGTCCTGCACATTCTTGGCATCTTGAAGGCTGAACAATAACTCTGTATAACAAATAGCAACAATCGAGTACCATCGATCGACGTGCATCACTGCCAGGCGACACACAACGGATCTCCTAGAGAAACGCAAAGACATTCGTCGGTGTGAATATAACAGTCTAGTGCGTTTAATGAGGCAGCGCTAGATTGAGGAAAGAGGTGGGGGTAGTTTAAATGACGAAAATGACCAAGAGGCAATGGAGGTACACCGAGATAGAGAAAGGGTGGGGCAGAAAATATACGGACTAAGGGAGCGGGTTGGGGGAGGGGGCGCCCAAGGTCATGTGAGAGAGAGATAATCAAACTTAGTTGGGATGATTATTCACAATGATAGTTTAAAAAACCTGGGTATACGTGATAGGGAGTGAAGAAGCGACAGAAAGAAAGGGAAGAGTGAAAGAAGGCGAGAAGAAGCGAAATAAATAAAGGGAAGAGTGAAAGAAGGCGTGAAGAAGCGACATAAAGAAAGGGAAGAATGAAAGAAGGCGTGAAGAAGCGACATAAAGAAAGGGAAGAGTGAAAGAAGGCGTGAAGAAGCGACATAAAGAAAGGGAAGAGTGAAAGAAGGCGTGAAGAAGCGACATAAAGAAAGGGAAGAGTGAAAGAAGGCGTGAAGAAGCGACATAAAGAAAGGGAAGAGTGAAAGAAGGCGTGAAGAAGCGACATAAAGAAAGGGAAGAGTGAAAGAAGGCGTGAAGAAGCGACATAAAGAAAGGGAAGAGTGAAAGAAGGCGTGAAGAAGCGACATAAAGAAAGGGAAGAGAGAGATAATCAAACTTAGTTGGGTTGATTATTGACAATGAGAGTAAAACAAACCTGGGTATACGTGAGGGCGAGTGAAGAAGCGACAGAAAGAAAGGGAAGAGTGAAAGAAGGAGGGAAAAAGAATCAAAAGAGGGAAACAAAGGTGAGTCGAAAAAAAAATATAGCGACTGCGTGGTTTGTGTGTGTGCGTGAGAGAGAGAGAGAGAGAGAGAGAGAGAGAGAGAGGAGAGAGAGAGAGAAAATAAAAAGCAACAGGTTAGAAAATAACGTAACGAAGTAAATGCAACAGTGACGTGAGAGAAATGATCATTTCCGAGTTTCTTCATCTCTGGTGACACACTGTCTTCTCTTTTATCGTATTCTTTGTCTCTCTTTCCTTCTGTTTGTCTCTCTCTCCCTCTCTCCTTATTTGTATATCAATATTTCCATCTGTTTCTGTCTGTTTCCAATGATTAATTTATTTATCCTCGCAGAAAATCAGATATAGCCCTGTCGAACAACCTATAACTGTGGATACACGACTAGGAACTCTGGCTACAGAAAACTGCTGCCCAGAGGGAAAGTCAAGGTACAAATATATGCTAAAGCCTGATGGACATGACAAAGCAATGCAGTTCAGTGTGTGAAAGAAGGAAGCTTATTACTTGTTCTTACCAGAACAAAGCACAATACGTAAAACGAAGATGAACAAAAACAATCATAACAACTTCGTTTCCTTCTTGATCATGGTCCGGCAAGAATCCTTCTAGGACAGCAAACAAGTTATAAACGATGAGACTAGTTTCTAAAGTTCAATTTCTTTGTTATTTATCCAAATGATAAAACGCGTGGATAAAAATAGATCAGAAATAAACATAGAAGACCAGGAGAAACTTAGCAATGTTGATAAAGACAATACTACTTCAAAAATTAACCTCTTGAAATATGATTTATCTATGAACTAGCCAGCTGAAGTGAAGAACCACATTAAACTAGCAGATATATATATCTGAAGCTAGCCATTTATTAACTTCACTGTAATAATAAAGAGCATCATGTTCTATTTTAACCCTTGAGAATTTCCATCATTAGACAGGGTTCTTTATGTGTGCTGTGCCAACACTCTTGAAAGTGTCATTTTAAATAAACCATTAATAACGTCAGCAGACATTCTCTCTTCATCACTCATTTTTAACGTCTCGATAAAGGAGATAAATGTAAAATTTATTGATTTATTATCATAAATTCTATAAAGAAAATTCCTTTATTATTTGTATATTTATTTCAAAGACAATAATAAAAGAAGTCTTGCGGGAAAGAAAAAAAATCATTGTAGTCTGACACAGAAAACCCTGTCAAGTATTTGGAAATGTAAATGTAATGTTTTGCTGGGGATAACACTTACCCCTTCTATCCACCTCCTGGTTGATTCATCTTCCGAACCATGAACTCAAACAAGTTGTATATAAAAGACATAGATCTTTCTAAAACAAATTATGAAAACGGAATGTATTATAGTGTCGCACTGCAAGAAACAATGCGCCGCGATAGCTCAGTGGTTAGTGAACTGGACTACAAAGGACAGGATGTAGCGTTCGATACGAACCGACGGCTTCCGAGTGCACCCAGCCTTAAATGGGTACCAGATTTTTTTGTGGGAAAGTAAAGCGGCACGGGCGTAATACCGACCACATTACCTACAAAAATCATGTGTCGAAGGTCTGTAAAATTTATGCTCAATAACACCATATTCCCTATACGCCACTTGGCGTGACGGGGGTTCTTTACTTTTTTAATTTTACTGCAAGAAACAAGACACCAATTGCCAACTTATTATTAAGTATAATATCCATGTGTTTTTTCAGGTTAAAATAGATAAGCAGAGATCAGTGAAGTCACTGAACGAAAGACCAACAGAAGGGAAGCCTGGGCAAACGAAGAAGCTGCAATAGCATAGTTTCTTTCTACCTTTTAAGCTCCCAGTGGAGCATATGTCTTCAACAAACATTTTCTAAGTCGTTCTGTTTTTTGCCATTCTCTTAAGATCATTCCATGTCTTCCCCATCATCTTCATCTCTGCTTCTATCTTGTCTTCTCCAAGAATTATTTGGTCTTCTTCTTTGTCTTTTCCCCTGGGAATTCCAAAAAAGGGCCTGTTGTGTAATACTCTCAGTTGGCTTCCGTAGAGTGTGACCTATCCAGCGCCATCGTCTTCGCTGTATCTCTTTATCCACTGGTATTTGACTGGTACATTTCCATAATTTTATGTTAGTGATTTTGTCCTGCCATTTCCATCATTTTATTCTGCGTAAGCATCTATTAATGAAAGTCTGTATCTTCGTGATTGTCAATTTTGTTGTTCTCCATGTTTCACAGCCATATAATAGGACCGACTTAACATTGGAGTTGAACATTTTTATTTTTGTATTTAGCCTAATTTCTTTGGATTTCCATGTTTCTCAGTGCAATGAAAGCTCCTCTTGTTTTTGATATCCTTATTTTGGTATCATTTTCTGTTTCTCCCTCTTTATATTACTGCCCAGATATATGTAAGATTGTACGTCTAGTAGAGGTATTTCTCCTAGTTTTATTTGGTTATTGCCAACTGTATTAATTTTTATAATGTTGGTCTTATCTCTATTAATCTTCAGTCCAAAAAACGACTTACCGAAGTAAAGGAAATGCATGTGAGGAGACAGAGGAGAAGAACGACAAGAGTGAGGCAAATGAATATATGATTCGTAGAACAATCTTGATCATGCCGACCTGAACAATGCAAGTGCTTGCACTAGTGGACGGCGCCCTCTTGGGCCCCCACTCCTCACCTTTCAACTATCACCTTTATTCAAAGAATGGCGCACAAAACGAACGTGGCTGTGTCGCCCAAACAAGCAATTAAGATGAGAAATCGCCCCGATACAGCCAGTCAAGTTCTCGTGAATGCACGGATCAGCGCTCCGAGAATAATGAGCAATTCCGGCCTGGCGCCTACATCAAACTAAACAGTTTTGTATGGCAAATCTGATGAGTACGATGAGATCCAGGACTACGAAAGACGATTAGCATCGTTAACTTCGTAAGTAAGCGGACGGAAGATAGAAACACATTCGAACGTCAACCATATTCGTTTATTCATTTACGTCTTTTATCTCCCACGAGGTTTCCAGTAGGATAAAACAGTGTTACTTTATTGGGACTAAACGTTTATACAAGCACCAATACGTTTTTAAAACATCAAAAACTGACCTGGTGAAATCTCGTGCTAAAGAACTCACCGAATGTGACATTTTCCAAGTAAGAAGTAGCTCGATATTCCTAAAACGCAGTTCACTATTTCTTTCGGCATCGAGGGTTGAAGTCAAGACTAAGGAGCAGCAAACATGTTCGGAGAGCGGGTATCTTATACACTTGTACCCAATATCTAATTGAGAGCAAAGGTCGGCACATCTCTGAATGACTTGTATATAATTTGATGCATATAAGGCAGTCATAAAGAGAAATGACTACGGCACTCTCACATGTTGATGTTATTATTTATGAAGGTTAGTACTGATTAATACACAAGAAAGAGAGGTAAAATCAAAGAAATACACCAAAGCTACACACTCGACACGAGCGGAATTAACAACATGGTGGAAGTAAACAAACACAGGGTCGGTTTTATTATTGAAAGTAATGCTGCCAAAAACATACTAGAAATAGATTACATCTCGGAAAGAATAATAAGTATCAAATTAGCACAAAAAGGAGGAAATACCACTTATATTCAAACATATGCTCCATGCAACGACACATATAGTGAGGACAGCAAACAAGAATATTTTGATGACCTCTCAGCCACAATAAATAAAGTCAAGGACGCAGAGAAATTGTTTGTACTAGGAGATTTCAACGGTAGAGTAGGACAAAGGAGAACACCATGGGAATTATACCAGGGACCATTTAGTAGTGACATTAGAACAGAGTGTAACAGTAACGGTGAACACCTACTAAATATTTGTGCAGAACATGATCTTTATATAACAAACAGGTTTAATAAGCACAATTATAACCAAATACTTACTTGGTATAAATGGAATGACACAGACAAGGCCTCCCAAATCGATTTTATTTTGACTAGAAGACATCAAAGGAGAGACATAACAGACTAAAGATCTATAACAAATGCAATATGAGATACTGACCATAAGCCTGTTTTACTATGGCAAAAAAATGGGTTAGGAAACAACATATTGCAAGACCTCAAGCACAAAGAATAGATCTAAAAGCAATAAAGAATGTAAACATACAAAAAGAAATAGAAGAATCCGTAACCAACAAATACCTAACCCGAATACAACCTACAAACACAGAAGAAGCATGGAAACAGTTTAAAGAAGGTCTAATAGAGTCAACACAAGAGAAATGTGGTCTGAAAAATATAGGAAAGAGCAGAAAGAAACTTACAAGATGGTGGAATGAAGTAGTAAAATCAGCAGTGAAACACAAGAAAGAAAAGTATAAAACGTGGCAGAAAAACAAAAACAACAGAAGACTACAATCACTATAGACAAGCCAGAAATGATAGCAAAAAGATCCTAGAACAAACAAAAGCAGACTCTTGGAAAGCATTTGGTGAAGAATTATCAAAAACATGTAGAGAAGAACCAAGAGAATTTTTCAAAAGTGTAAAAGCAATGAGAGTAAGAAAAAATTATTATAACCCAACCACTATAATAAACGACAAGAACGGTAGACCATTCAGCAGCAGGAAAAACATAATAATCAGATGGGGAGAATACTTTAAAGAACTATTAAATCAGGGAAATACAAACGGAAATACAGAGTTTAAACATAGGCAGTATGATGAACAGGAACCGAATATACTTAAAGCAGAAGTAGAATGGGCTTTGAAGCAGAATAAAAAGAACAAAGCAGCTGGTATAGATGGAATAACAACAGAAATGCTACTCGCCTGTAAGGAAACAGCTATAGATTGGCTTACTATCATATTCAATATGGCGTGGGAAGAAAGAAAAGTCCCAGACGATTGACAAAAAGCTATCATTGTCCCATTTTGGAAGAATAAAGGAAGCAAAAGGGAGTGTGAAATGTACAGATGAATATTCCTATTGAGTCAAGTTGGTAAAATGTATGCTAAAATAATGGAGAGGAGAGTAAGATACATAATAGAACCTCAATTAAGTAATATTCAATTCGGATTCAGAAAAGGCAAAAGCTGTACTGATGCTATATTCACATTGAGACAACTATGTGAAAAAAACAATAGAATATGATAAAAACCTAAATATAGTGTTTATAGATCAGGAAAAAGCGTTTGATCGTGTGGACAGGAGCAAACTTTGGCAAACTTTAGAAATCTACGGGGTAGCAGGACAACTACTAGATAATATAATATAATATTCTTCTTCTTCTACCTTTTAGCTCCCAGTGGAGCATAGGTCTTCAACAAACACTTTCCAAGTCGTTCTGTTTTTTACAATTCTTTCAAGATTATTCCATGTCTTCCCCATCATCTTCATCTCTGCTTCGATCTGTCGTCTCCAAGAATTCCTTGGTCTTCCTCTTTGTCTTTTCCCCTGGGGATTCCAAAAAAGGGTCTGTTGTGTAATACTCTCAGTTGGCTTCCGTAGCGTGTGTCCTATCCATCGCCATCGTCTTCGCTGTATCTCTTTATCCACTGGCATTTGACCGGCACATTTCCACAATTCTACGTTAGTGACTTTGTCCTGCCATTTCCATCCCTTCACTCTGCGCAAGCATCCACTAATGAAAGTATGCACTTTCGTGATTGTCAATTTGGCTATTCTCCATGTTTCACAGCCATACAATAGGACCGACTCAACATTTGAGTTGAAATTTTTTATTTTTGTATTGAACCTAATTTCTTTGGATTTCCATATGTTTCCCAGTGCAATGAAAGCTCCTCTTGCTTTTTATATCCTTATTTTGGTATCATTTTCTGTTCCTCCCTCTTTATCTATATTACTGCCCAGATATATGTAAGATTCTACGTATAGTAGAGGTATTTCTCCTAGTTTTATTTGATTATTGTCAACTGCATTAATTCTCATAATGTTGGTCTTATCTCTATTAATCTTTAGTCCCAGCTGTTGTGATCCCTCATCCAACATACTCATTCTATCCTGCATCTGTTGATGGCTGTGTGATATGCGAGCTATGTCATCAGCAAAGTCTAAATCATCAAGTTGTTTGGCCAGTGACCACTGGACCCCATTCCCGCCGTTTTGAGTTATTTTCATAATCCAATCTATGGCCAGTAGAAAGAGAAATGGAGACAGAAGGCATCCTTGCCTTACTCCTGTTCTTATTTCAAATGCTTATGTAATCTGTCCTTCATGCACCACACTACATTTCGTTCCTTCATACATTGTTTTTATCAGGTTAATAAACTTTATGGGGATTCCGTAATGACTCAGCAACTTCCAAAGCATTCTTCTGTCTAAACTATCAAATGCCTTTTCGTAATCTATGCATCCAATATAAAGTGGGGATTTTAGTTCTAGACTTTGTTCAACTATTATACGTAGAGTAGTTATTTGATCAGCACATGATCTGTTCTTCCTAAAACCTGCTTGATCCAGATAATATAATAGCATTATATAAAAACAGTCAAAGTGCCGTTAGAACATCGGAAGGTCTGTCAGAATGGTTTCAGGTTACAACAGGTGTAAGACAAGGATGCGTCCTCTCACCACTCCTCTTCATCATATATATGGACAAAATAAATCAGGAAACAACCAACAATAAGGAAAAATCAAATAATAACATAGAGGTAGAAAACTCCAACATCAACGAGCTACTCTTCGCAGATGACCAATGCCTAATATTTGAGGATGAAAACCTGCTACAACAGCATTTAACATCTCTAGATAAAAACTGCACAAACTACAGTATGAAAATTAACACAGAAAAAACAGAGGCTATAAGAATAAGCAAATTAAGACACCCATTAAACATCAAGATCAAAGATAAAGAAATAAAACAAGTAGAGGAATGCAAGTATTTAGGCACAATGTTCACAGAAGATGGAAAACTAGACAGAGAAATTGACATGAGAATACAAAAAGCAAATGCTGTCACATACCAGCTTTCACCATTGCTAAGACATCCAAACATTTCTATGCCAGCTAAACAACAAATGATAAATAGCATTTTCATACCAACTTTGTGCTATGAAAGTCAAACATGGACCCTTTCTAAATCACATTTAAGAAAGATCAATACATGTGAGATGTGATGCTTGAGAAAAGTACCAAACAACACAAGAAGAGATATAATACCAAATGAAACCATAAGAAAAATGGTAGGAACAAAACAATGCCAAGAATATATAGAACAACAACAACTTAAATGGTTTGGCCACCTGGTCAGAATGAATCCTCACCAATCACCATCAAGGGCGTTCTTCTCGAGAATGCAATGTACAAGACCAAGAGGAAGACCCAGAAGAAGATGGATAGATGCAGTGACAGAGACATGTAACAACAAAGGGAAGTCACTAATTCAGACAGTTCGAGCAGTTCAAGAACCACGACACCTTTTAGGTATCAGTGAAAAGAGAAAGGAAGAAAGAAGAAGAGAAAGTACCGATTAATTCACTTATTCAAGTGCTCGTTATATTTATTACAACCTGCGAAATCGATATATTTACAAATAACTGAACCATCGTTTCGTATTTTGACTTTACTCTCATACGTTATGTGTCCATTTAAGAATCTTTTTTTTGTTGTTGTTGTTGTTTATTAGGACAATCATTTTTCATTTTCCTTATTCGCACATTTTATTAACATACAATGTTCTCCATCAAGTGTTGGTTGAACATGCTGAACTGTAACATATTTTTCTCAGCTAAAACTAGCTGTAGTGGTTATGAATAAAAAACATCTCTTTTTTTTTTTTTTTGTAATTAATGATCTACACTAGAGGATTGTCGATGGTGTAAGAGCCAAGATAACTCGTCTGTCGGGCACTCAGAGAACAGCCTGACAGTCGAGAAACAAACAGAAACATAGGCAGCATTGGGTAAGAAATGTTGAAAAACAGTTTTATTGAGACTGTACAAAAGTCAACACCAACACACCTCTGACAGGAAGTAATAAGAATCAGGTTCTGAATTTTATATTTCATCTCATGATGAAGTAGAAAACAAACACGATGTCTTCTTTTTTCTTCCTATTCTTCTTCTTTTCTCTAGTATCCGTTCGGGTGTCGAGTGAGAAACAAAGTTTTAATTCTCGCCCTTTTGGCGGTTCAATCATTGTCACTTAATGTTGTCATATCGTTTCTTTAATGATGTCTGTCCATCTTATTCTAGGTCTGGCGTTTGTTCCTCTCCCCTTCTCCTCTTTTAAGGTAAGGAATCACACGACATTTTTTTTCTGTATGGGTAAACCAGTTTATTTGTTTTAGATTTGAGGCGGTATAACCATACATGGAGTCTACATTCGTTCTGTTCATCGAACAATTAACAAATCGACCGATTTTCGTGGAGAGTTAATGGAGTATTAAATGTCATCTTACAAGGTCACAGTCCTGGACCCAGATGCAAGAACAATAAGAAAAATAACCTCTACTGAGATTAAATATGTTAGACGAATGACAAGAAACAGCTTGAGAGATAAGGTCAGAAATGAAGAACTGAGAAAAAAGCTAGGAATAACCGCTGTCATATAATATATACAGAAGCAAGAGATAAAATTGTTTGACCACGTGACAAGTAAGAGTGATCAAACACAGCACAACGAGTCCTCAATAAACGTTACAAGAACACCAGACCCAAGGGTAGACCACGAAAAAGATTAATCGACGGAATATTAGAAACCCTAGGTCAGGTAACATAACAGCAGTAGAGGCGAACAGAAGAGCAAAAGACCGCAAATTATATCTCCCCTGGACGCTGAAAGGCAGATGAGGAAGGAAAGAGGAAGAAGTACAAGGTCAGACAATTTTGATGTGTGGGGGCCAGTGCTCTTCACCAGTGACATTGTCTTCCATAACGCAGTGAGGCAGACAACCAATCATTATTTATCTAAGGTTATTGAAGATCGTTGGTCAGGGTTTACAACCCAGGCTCTCTTTATCGTCAGTTCAACGACCTACCAAAACGTTAATGATGCTCTCAGATATTTAAGAGTGTTTGAAATGTTAATGCACCAGTTGAATATATGAAGTTGCTAATCTCTGTTTGGTTCAAAACAACGGGTTCTACGATTATTACCACTCTTGCTCTTGCACGTACACACATTCCGTCCCATGAAAGCACTCCGACTAGAGGGCTCAACCAAGTTAGATTAGAATACGTTACTTCTACATGGAGGGGGTAGGGCTGTTTTCATGTCAAAGCTAGACTCTGTTGACTGCATGGTTAGGTTCAGCGGGCAGAGATGTGTTTCTTGAAATGCACTGTGGAACCAATGTAGAACAGTGTGTAACGAGTAGAGCACACCGTGGATCATGTGGAGCACAGCGTGGAATGTGTGAAGTGCAGCATAAAACATCTAAACCACAACGTGCATCATGTGGAGCACAGCGTAGAACATGTGAAGCAAATCATGAAACAAGTATAACACTACGAGGAACATGTGGACCACAGCGAGGAACATGTGGTGCATACAGTGGACCATGTAAAGCACAGCAAGGAACATATGGAGCACATCATGAAACAAATATAGCACTACGAGGAACATGTGGTTCACATCGAGGAACATGTAAAGCAAATCATGAAACAAGTAGAGCACAGCGAGGAACATGTGGACCACAGCGAGGAACATGTGGGTCACAGAGTGGAGCATGTAAAGCACAGCAAGGAACATATGGAGCACATCATGAAACAAGTAGAGCACTGCGAGGAACATGTGAAGACAGGAAGCAACAAGTGGAGCGCTGCGAGGAAGACGTAGACCACAGCGAGGAACAGGTGAAGGAATGCGATGAACAAGGCGCCAAATCCTAATCATCCACTAAATTTACTTGTGTTCTCTGAAACGCCCCGACAATGCCATGCCGAGGTCAAGGCCAGCAAGAACAATATAAACTCTAGGATAGGAACTCTCCATCCACAAAACCAAATGAACTGGGGCCGCCTTGTTATCAACTAAACCGTCAATTATCACTCTGGTAAGTCACACGCGTAAGTTCATCTTTACAGCAATCAACAGAAATTTCAAGCACATTTATAATGTAAAAGTTGTTTATATACACGGAATGGAGCTCGGTTTGGCATGGTTGGCTATTGGGCACTAATCTATCTCCCTCTCTGTATGTACTCCGTAGCACGGAATAGGATCCACGGTGTGGGTAAGTTTGTGGGCGTTGAACCCAAAGCGTCTTTGTCCGAACGCAGAGTCGTACTTTAGGCTGCCCGGTCACGAACTCTCTCTCTCCCTCTCTCTCTCTCTATATATATATATCTCCCCCTCTCTCTCCCTTATTCTCTCCCTCATTCTCTCCCCCTCTCCCTTTCTCTATATTTCCTTCTCTCTTTATCTCTCTTTCTCTCCCTCTTTCTCCCCCTCTCTCTCTTTCTCTCTCTCCCTCTCTTTTTCTCCCTCTCTCTCCCTCTCCATCTCTCTCCTTCTCTCCCTTTCTTTTTTCCCCCTCTCTATCCCTCTTCTTCTCTCGCTCCCTCTGTCTCTCTCCTCTCTCTCTCTCTCTGTTCATCTCTTTCTGTCCCTCTCTAGCTCCCTCTCTCTAACTCTCCCTCTCTGTCTCTCACTCTCTCTCTCTTTCTCTCTTTCTCTCTCTCCCTCTATCTCTCCCTCTCTCTTTCTCTCTCTCTCTCTCTTTCTCTCTCTCTCTCTCTCTCTCTCTCTCTGATGGCTCACATAAAAAAAAAAGTATTATGTTAATTTTAATAACTGTGGTACAACAAAGGTTTGTTTCGTTGAAAAACAGGACGAGAAACAAAGGGTGGTCTTCTGGAGTCAGTAAATATATAAATATAAACACTTTCAGTTTTTCTTAATGAAAACAAGACTAGAAACAATGTGAATGATTCTAACTATAGTGGCGTGCGTTCACTGATCGAACATCTCTAGTGAAGCGGACAATTTGGTTGAGAAATGAACAAATAATTGATGATGGGATCATCGGCTAAAATGTTGCTACGCATCTCATGAACGACAGGCAGGACAGAGATTATGAAAACTTGTAAGTTTAGCCAGACTAGATAGAGAAGTATTCTACTAGCGGAAGAGCTTAAGACAAGATGAAAGTTTAGCCAGACTAGATAGAGATGTATTCTACCATCGGAAGAGCTTAAGACAAGATGAAAGTTTAGCCAGACTAGATAGAGAAGTATTCTACCATTGGAAGAGCTTAAGACAAGATGAAAGTTTAGCCAGACTAGATAGAGAAGTATTCTACCATCGGAAGAGCTTAAGACAAGATGAAAGTTTAGCCAGACTAGATAGAGAAGTATTCTACCATCGGAAGAGCTTAAGACAAGATGAAAGTTTAGCCAGATTAGATAGAGAAGTATTCTACTAGCGGAAGAGCTTAAGACAAGATGAAAGTTTAGCCAGACTAGATAGAAAAGTATTCTACTAGCGGAAGAGCTTAAGACAAGATGAAAGTTTAGCCAGACTAGATAGAGATGTATTCTACCATCGGAAGAGCTTAAGACAAGATGAAAGTTTAGCCAGACTAGATAGAGAAGTATTCTACCATCGGAAGAGCTTAAGACAAGATGAAAGTTTAGCCAGACTAGATAGAGATGTATTCTACCATCGGAAGAGCTTAAGACAAGATGAAAGTTTAGCCAGACTAGATAGAGAAGTATTCTACCATCGGAAGAGCTTAAGACACGATGGAAGTTTAGCCAGACTAGATAGTGAAGTATTCTACTAGCGGAAGAGTTTACGAGAAGATGAAAGTTTAGCCAGACTAGATAGTGACATATTCTACTTACGGGAGAGTTTATGACAAGATGAAAGTTTAGCCAGACTAGATAGTGAAATATTCTACTAGTGGAAGAGCTTATGACAAGATGAAAGTTTAACCAGACTAGATAGAGAAGTATTCTACTAATGGAAGAGCTTATGACAAGATGAAAGTTTAGCCAGACTAGATAGAGAAGTATTCTACTAATGGAAGAGTTTATGACAAGATGAAAGTTTAGCCAGACTAGATAGAGAAGTATTCTACTAATGGAAGAGTTTATGACAAGATGAAAGTTTAGCCAGACTAGATAGAGAAGTATTCTACTAATGGAAGAGTTTATGACAAGATGAAAGTTTAGCCAGACTAGATAGTGAAGTATTCTACTAGTAGAAGAGCTTATGACAAGATCAAAGTTTAGTCACTCTGGATTTTTTATTATTTGTTTGTAATGTGAGCAAGAACATTCGCCTTAGGACCTGCTTGGTAACGTAACATAAATCCTGTTCTGTACGTGATATTAACGACAAACTTGTTGGTTCAGCTACATATTACGATCAATAATTCCAACAAGAGATAATCCTTAAAGCACAGATGACAGCTAGAGAAAGAGAGGCGGGCCAAACAAGGCGACATACAAGAATGAGCTCTCCTTCACAAAAGAATGATATGTGTCAGGGAGAGAATGGCATGGAAGAGAGCCGTAGCTAACATAACCCCCCCCCCCCCTCCCCACCCTCTCCCTCAACAGGTCAACGAAAATGGCACACAGCTCGCGATGTGATTTATTCTAAAACTAGGAGCCTTCAAATGGAGCTTAATCAACTTTGATGTCAATTACTGCCTGTTAAATGAGTGACTTACTCATGTCCTCTTTATACATATTCCTACAACTAATTGGTTAGCTATTTCCATGGTAGTATTGCTGTTTACTCTGGTCAATAAATACTTGTATTTGAATTTTAAGGAACAGTTCTACATCCCATTAACCAGAAAAAAGTAGGGTGGGAAGCGAATGAATGCTTACAACAAACATGTACTGATAACAACTGAATATTTGAGATGGAGACGAATTAAGCAAGTACATTAGAAAAGTAAGCATAATCAGACAAATATATTCTTTCACCAGGTGCATATTTATTTAAGTGTGATAAGGTCAAAGATATAGAACGGTGTGGGGAGGCAAAAAACAGGGTGAACTTTGATAAGTACAATCTTTGACATGTACTGAGGACCTCAAAGTGGAGCATGGTCAAAGGGCAACGGCTTACGCTTGTTTTAAAGAAACGATAACAACAAACATGCATAAACATTTTCTAAACAGAGCTGGTGATACTGGTAACAATAATATTGATGGACCATTATACATGTTACGATGTTCAAACAAGAATAAAGATGTCCTAGAATTATTGAACGGAAAATGATTGAGTAAGACATCATGATGACGAGAACGATGTAACAAACGTTCAGAAAACTCTCTGTACTCGGTAATATTGAGCACTATCAGAACCTTACATGACAGAAGGCAAGGGACGATATTTCAGTCCGTTGAAGAATCAATATTGGTGTAGTTATGCGAATGTTGAACAGCGAATTTGTAAAACACGACTAAACAAATATGGTGAGACTGACACGCAATTCACGATTCATTACTGAACATTTGAGTTGCCAAGCAAGGAAACTTTAACAAAACAAAATCTCATTCTTTATCATTTAAAAATAGAAAGAATGTAAATAAAACGTAGACAAGTGTGCTTGGATAGGCAAAGCAAACATAGTTTTACGAGTAAATTGTTACTATTATGATACACGTTAACTGTAAGGCAACCGGGTGCTGGAACAAACACATAACAATATGCTGCAAAGAGTTCCAGGTGAAAACTTACTGCACAATTCAACAGAAAACGTTCATATATTTTATATTATAGAAATAATTGTCATCGTTTATTTGACATATTTATCTCGTGTCACTCATTTTTCTTTAAACAGCGCACGACCTCTCTTCTTACAATGGTTTTTTATTTTGTTTTAATTCATCGGTAGTGGAGTAGCAAAGTGGAGTTACAAATTCAACACTTTCTTGATCAATACTTCTAACAAAAGTTACTTGTCGTCAATACAATTTGGATCAATGCAAATAAGGACTTTGCAATCTGCCAATTTATTCAAACACTGGCACAATATCGATAGCACAGGAAAAGTGAATGATAAAATAAGTAAATTCACAAAAAAGAGAGAGACATAGGAGGAAGCCACCCTCATCTACCAACTCAGCGGATAAACTCTTATTACAGAGTTCAAACTCTATTACAGAGCTCAAACTCTATTTGCAGGACATAGAAATGTATCCAAGAATCAAGAAATATAATCAAAAGGTATGATCGCAGAAGAATCTCTCTTTTTAAGATATGCGTGTACCAGTGTGGTTAAACCATTATTATTTATTCGTAGGATTTGTTTCGATTTTTGCAAAACCTACGCAGGTTCAACAACAAACACATTTATGCAAATTATATCACTCAGATTACGTATGTTAATGTTTAGAAATAAATCTGGGTACAACATAACTCTGATGATTAGATTGATAACTATGAGTTTGATCCAGTGCAGCACTTTTCGAGTTCATGTTTCAAATACTGGAACATATGTGCATCATCAATTAGAAACTACACACGTTTAATTATCCCTCTGTTTTCTTCCTCTAAATCCTCACTCGTTGAATACCTCAGCATCATATCACATCAATATATATTTTCGCAGACAGGTCCACATGATACACTCGTGGACAGCAACATAAATGACGACTTCATGTGATGTTTCTAGAGAGCGGCCCCACTGGCTAGTACTCCTATGTGATGCTTCTAGAGAGCGGCCCCACTGGCTAGTACTCCTATGTGATGTTTCTAGAGAGCGGCCACACTGGCTAGTACTCCTATGTGATGCTTCTAGAGAGCGGCCCCACTGGCTAGTACTCCTATGTGATGCTTCTAGAGAGCGGCCCCACTGGCTAGTACTCCTATGTGATGCTTCTAGAGAGCGGCCCCACTGGCTAGTACTCCTATGTGATGTTTCTAGAGAGCGGCCACACTGGCTAGTACTCCTATGTGATGCTTCTAGAGAGCGGCCCCACTGGCTAGTACTCCTATGTGATGCTTCTAGAGAGCGGCCCCACTGGCTAGTACTCCTATGTGATGCTTCTAGAGAGTGGTTCCACTGGCTAGTACTCCTATGTGATGTTTCTAGAGAGCGGCCCCACTGGCTAGTACTCCTATGTGATGTTTCTAGAGAGCGGCCCCACTGGCCAGTACTCCAATGTGGTGTTTCTAGAGAGCGGCCCCACTGGCCAGTACTCCAATGTGGTGTTTCTAGAGAGCGGCCCCACTGGCCAGTACTCCAATGTGGTGTTTCTAGAGAGCGGCGCGAATGGATAGTACTCCAATGTGGTGCTTCTAGAGAGGGGCCCCACTGGCTAGTACTCCAATGTGGTGTTTTTAGAGAGCGGTTCCACTAGCTAGTACTCCAATGTGGTGTTTCTAGAGAGCGGCCCCACTGGCTAGTACTCCAATGTGATGTTTCTAGAGAGCGGTTCCACTGGCTAATACTCCAATGTGGTGTTTCTAGAGAGCGACCCCACTGGCTAGTACTCCAATGTGGTGTTTCTAGAGAGCGGTTCCACTGGCTAGTACTCCAATGTGGTGTTTCTAGAGAGCGGCCCCTCTGGCTAGTATTCCAATGTGGTGTTTCTAGAGAGCGGTTCCACTGGCTAGTACTCCAATGTGGTGTTTCTAGAGAGCGGTTCCACTGGCTAGTACTCCAATGTGGTGTTTCTAGAGAGCGGTCCCACTGGCCAGTACTCCAATGTGGTGTTTCTAGAGAGCGGCCCCAATGGCTAGTACTCCAATGTGGTGTTTCTAGAGAGCGGTTCCACTGGCTAGTACTCCAATGTGATGTTTCTAGAGAGCGGCCCCACTGGCTAGTACTCCAATGTGGTGTTTCTAGAGAGCGGCCCCACTGGCCAGTACTCCAATGTGGTGTTTCTAGAGAGCGGTCCCACTGGCCAGTACTCCAATGTGGTGTTTCAAAAGAGAGGCCCCACTGGCCAGTACTCCTATGTGATGTTTCTAGAGAGCGGCCCCAATGGCTAGTACTCCAATGTGGTGTTTCTAGAGAGCGGTTCTACTGGCTAGTACTCCAATATGGTGTTTCTAGAGAGCGGCCTCACTGGCTAGTACTCCAATGTGGTGTTTCTAGAGAGCGGTTCCACTGGCTAGTACTCCAATGTGGTGTTTCTAGAGAGCGGTCCCACTGGCTAGTACTCCAATGTGGTGTTTCTAGAGAGCGGCCCCACTGGCCAGTACTCCAATGTGGTGTTTCTAGAGAGCGGCCCACTGGCCAGTACTCCAATGTGGTGTTTCTAGAGAGCGGCCCGAATGGATAGTACTCCAATATGGTGTTTCTAAAGAGCGGCCCCACTGGCCAGTGCTCCAATGTGGTATTTCTAGAGAGCGGCCCCACTGGCTAGTACTCATATGTGGTGTTTCTAGAGAGCGGTTCCACTTGCTAGTACTCCTATGTGGTGTTTCTAGAGAGCGGTCCACTGGCCAGTACTCCAATGTGGTGTTTCTAGAGAGCGGTTGCACTGGCTAGTACTCCTATGTGGTGTTTCTAGAGAGCGGCCCCACTGGCCAGTACTCCAATGTGGTGTTTCTAGAGAGCGGTTCCACTGGCTAGTACTCCAATGTGGTGTTTCTAGAGAGCGGTTCCACTGGCTAGTACTCCTATGTGGTGTTTCTAGAGAGCGGTTCCACTGGCTAGTACTCATATGTGGTGTTTCTAGAGAGCGGTTCCACTGGCTAGTACTCCTATGTGGTTTTTTTAGAGAGCGGTTCCACTGGCTAGTACTCCTATGTTGTGTTTCTAGAGAGCGGTTCCACTGGCTAGTACTCCTATGTTGTGTTTCTAGAGAGCGGTTCCACTGGCTAGTACTCCTATGTTGTGTTTCTAGAGAGCGGTTCCACTGGCTAGTACTCCTATGTGGTGTTTCTAGAGAGCGGTTCCACTGGCTAGTACTCCTATGTGGTGTTTCTAGAGAGCGGTTCCACTGGCTAGTACTCCTATGTGGTGTTTCTAGAGAGCGGTTCCACTGGCTAGTACTCCTATGTGGTGTTTCTAGAGAGCGGTTCCACTGGCCAGTACTCCAATTGGTTTAACGCTATGTGACATTGTAGGCCAAAGATTATAACGACCAGTGATCACATCATACTCACACACTTCATTGTGAAACAGGTGAATCAACAACTCCTACTCAGTTGTATCTATCTCTAACAACTTCTAATCCTTTAACTCTTTCCGTTCATTTCGCCGCACAGTGCGTCACTCTCGGTTTGATTAGTGTGAACCATCATCAAACCATATTCTTTTCACATGTCTTGTATCATCTTGGTATTGGTCTAAGATCTTGTTAAGTTATCTAAAAATGCATACATAAGTTAGATAAATATAAATATGTAGTTTGATTCGTAAAACCATGAAACATTTTGTCTTTGAAATCTCTGCCGTTGCATTGATAAAAGCTTCCTTACGGAAAGAGTTAAAACTTCCCAGGATGGACCCATGCTTCTATATCACTCTATGTCTATCTAGCTTCATGTTTCTATCTAGCGTGTTGGTTGAGCTTTCTATTTCAGTTCTAACTATCTACCGTCCACTACCCTGATGCCAGCGATCCTCTGTTTCGCAAGCGCTTTTCCTGATCTAATCCTACGTCTTGTCTGGTGTAGAAATTGTGGAAACTGGCTGGTGCAACCCTCTAGTATGGTTTGTCGACTTTAGTCACGTGACTATAGCCTAATTACACGATCTTGAGATGTCCTTCAAAAAGTTGCCAGTGCTCATTCACCTCGTCTGAGTAATTCAACATCTCCCAGTCAACGGTCATGGTTAAGTATGAGACTTGAATCGGCATCTTAGCACGC
This sequence comes from Megaustenia siamemsis, assembly GCA_032433765.1. Taxonomy (NCBI): domain Eukaryota; kingdom Metazoa; phylum Mollusca; class Gastropoda; order Stylommatophora; family Ariophantidae; genus Megaustenia; species Megaustenia siamemsis. The sequence continues at coordinate 44,110,297 of JAVIAB010000047.1, forward strand.
GAGTTTCCACTCATATGTGCTCGGCCGTCAATCCAGAAGTGTTCGGAGACTTCTGGATAGTGCCGCTTCAAGCATCGAAACTCACGTTACGAGGCGGCGTTCCTCACCTTCCCATAGTGATATCCTGGTACCCATTTCTGCCATCGGCTGGTTTGACCATGGGGGTATTTTTTTTTCCGACCACGAGTACAACTCACACTGCCCCCCAGAATCGAACACGAGTTGTCCAAACGTCGGTAGTCCAGTCGGGTGCTTTTCCCAACTAGGCTACCGAGGCCCCCATCTTCTGTTAATTCTTCTAACCCCCACTATCCCAGTACATTGTTTAACCCTCTGAAACCCAGGATCTGGTACATATTCACGATTTGATGTATCCTTATAGTGCTCCCTCAATTATGCATGCCAGATGAATTATGAAATAAATGTCACGAAGACACGAATCTTAATTTAGAAACATTAACTCTGCGAGTTTTCCACATTATCTACTTCACAGCTCCCCAATAATCTGTTTCTAAACAATTCCGCTCTATCATATCTCAAATGTTCCAGTGATTGTTGTAACGATGCGTGCTCTAAACTCTTTCGCAGACAACTGTGCCAGATGATGTCAGATAACGTCATCAGAAATAACATTAGTTGTATCTACAACAAGATCAGCATAAGAAACAAACACTTATACGCCATACTTTCGTGCACGTCATTGAAAATAGGTTCTTTACTTTGGCTTGCTGCAGCAAATAGCTTGAACGCAGGACACTCGTACCTCTAGAGTACACGGTAAAGCTTACCTCTACCACTAATATTTTGATAAGCGGGGTAGATAAAATACTTACTTTCATTGGTCCTTTCTTATACACTTAACGAAGTGATGGTCTATGCTTTTAGAGTTATCTTCATTGACGTTTATAAAGCTGATTATACGCGAAAATATGGTTCTACTACTCATTTGAGATGGTTATCATGCACACCAATAAGGTAGGCTTAATATAGTGTCAGAACGTGGACGATAGTGTCAGGATATCGGTCTATGCTGAGCAAGATTCAAAATATATTACTCCCGTATAGAAGGTTAACATATTGAGAGGACTAGACACTTCATGCAAACGTGTTGATTTACTAACGTTGTCCAGAGGAGGCAGACATTTCTGAGAATGGAGACGAGACGATCCTAATAAGATCATAATCATGGACAGATATTTGTAAGATTGGAGAGGCGACAATCTTAATCATGGACAGAGGAGCAGATATTTGTAAGAATGGAGAGGCGACAATCTTAATCATGGGCAGAAGAGGATATATGGGGCATTTGTGAGAATGGAAAGAGGATGGTCCTAATCGTGGATAGTGGAGTACACTGCAGGCATTTGTGAGACGAAAGAGGATGGTCCTAATCATGGACAGAGGAGCACACTGAAGGCATTTGTGAGACGGGAGAGGATGGTCCTAATCATGGGTAGTGGAGGACACTGAAGGCATTTGTGAGACGGGAGAGGATGGTCCTAATCATGAGTAGTGGAGGGCACTGAAGGCATTTGTGAGACGGGAGATGATGGTCCTAATCATGAGTAGTGGAGGACACTGAAGGCATTTGTGAGACGGGAGAGGATGGTCCTAATCATGGGTAGTGGAGGACACTGAAGGCATTTGTGAGACGGGAGAGGATGGTCCTAATCATGGACAGAGGAGGAAACTGCAGGCATTTGTGAGACGAAAGAGGATGGTCCTAATCATGGACAGAGGAGCACACTGAAGGCATTTGTGAGACGGGAGAGGATGGTCCTAATCATGGGTAGTGGAGGACACTGAAGGCATTTGTGAGACGGGAGAGGATGGTCCTAATCATGGACAGAGGAAGACACTGAAGGCATTTGTTAGACGGGAGAGGATGGTCCTAATCATGGGTAGTGGAGGACACTGAAGGCATTTGTGAGACGGGAGAGGATGGTCCTAATCATGGACAGAGGAAGACACTGAAGGCATTTGTGAGACGGGAGAGGATGGTCCTAATCATGGGTAGTGGAGGACACTGAAGGCATCTGTGAGACGGGAGAGGATGGTACTAATCATGAACAGAGGAGGACACTGAAGGCATTTGTGAGACGGAAGATGATGGTCCTAATCAATGGTAGTAGAGGACACTGAAGGCATTTGTGAGACGGGAGAGGATGGTCCTAATCATGGATAGTGGAGAACACTGAAGGCATTTGTGAGACGGGAGAGGATGGTCCTAATCATGGACAGAGGAGGACACTGAAGGCATTTGTGAGACGGGAGATGATGGTCCTAATCATGTACAGAGGATGACACTGAAGGCATTTGTGAGACGGGAGAGGATGGTCCTAATCATGAACAGAGGAGGACACTGAAGACATTTGTGAGACGGAAGATGATGGTCCTAATCATGGGTAGTGGAGGACACTGAAGGCATTTGTGAGACGGAAGAGGATGGTCCTAATCATGGACAGAGGAGGACACTGAAGGCATTTGTGAGACGGGAGAGGATGGTCCTAATCATGAACAGAGGAGGGCACTGAAGACATTTGTGAGACGGGAAAGGATGGTCCTAACAAGGGTAGTGGAGAACACTGAAGGCATTTGTTAGACGGGAGAGGATGGTCCTAATCATGAACAGAGGAGGACACTGAAGACATTTGTGAGACGGAAGATGATGGTCCTAATCATGGGTAGTGGAGGACACTGAAGGCATTTGTGAGACGGAAGAGGATGGTCCTAATCATGGACAGAGGAGGACACTGAAGGCATTTTTGAGACGGGAAAGGATGGTCCTAATCATGGGTAGTGGAGGACACTGAAGGCATTTGTGAGACGGGAGAGGATGGTCCTAATCATGGACAGAGGAGGACACTGAATACATTTGTGAGACGGGAGATGATCGTCCTAATCATGGACAGAGGAGGACACTGAATACATTTGTGAGACGGGAGATGATGGTCCTAATCATGGACAGAGGAGGACACTGAATACATTTGTGAGACGGGAGATGATGGTCCTAATCATGGATAGAGGAGGACACTGCAGGTATTTGTGAGACGGGAGAGGATGGTCCTAATCATGAGTAGTGGAGGACACTGCAGGTATTTGTGAGACGGGAGATGATGGTCCTATTCATGGGTAGTGGAGGACACTGAAGGCATTTGTGAGACGGGAGAGGATGGTCCTAATCATGAGTAGTGGAGGACACTGAAGGCATTTGTGAGACGGGAGATGATGGTCCTAATCATGGGTAGTGGAGGACACTGAAGGCATTTGTGAGACGGGAGAGGATGGTCCTAATCATGGACAGAGGAAGACACTGAAGGCATTTGTGAGACGGGAGAGGATGGTCCTAATCATGGGTAGTGGAGGACACTGAAGGCATCTGTGAGACGGGAGAGGATGGTACTAATCATGAACAGAGGAGGACACTGAAGGCATTTGTGAGACGGAAGATGATGGTCCTAATCAATGGTAGTAGAGGACACTGAAGGCATTTGTGAGACGGGAGAGGATGGTCCTAATCATGGATAGTGGAGAACACTGAAGGCATTTGTGAGACGGGAGAGGATGGTCCTAATCATGGGTAGTGGAGGACACTGAAGGCATTTGTGAGACGGGAGATGATGGTCCTAATCATGTACAGAGGATGACACTGAAGACATTTGTGAGACGGAAGATGATGGTCCTAATCATGGGTAGTGGAGGACACTGAAGGCATTTGTGAGACGGAAGAGGATGGTCCTAATCATGGACAGAGGAGGACACTGAAGGCATTTGTGAGACGGGAGAGGATGGTCCTAATCATGAACAGAGGAGGGCACTGAAGACATTTGTGAGACGGGAAAGGATGGTCCTAACAAGGGTAGTGGAGAACACTGAAGGCATTTGTGAGACGGGAGAGGATGGTCCTAATCATGAACAGAGGAGGACACTGAATACATTTGTGAGACGGAAGATGATGGTCCTTATCATGGGTAGTGGAGGACACTGAAGGCATTTGTGAGACGGAAGAGGATGGTCCTAATCATGGACAGAGGAGGACACTGAAGGCATTTGTGAGACGGGAAAGGATGGTCCTAATCATGGGTAGTGGAGGACACTGAAGGCATTTGTGAGACGGGAGAGGATGGTCCTAATCATGGGTAGTGGAGGACACTGTGGCATTTGTGAGACGGGAGAAGATGGTCCTAATCATGGGTAGTGGAGGACACTGCAGGCATTTGTGTGACGGGAGAGGATGGTCCTAATCATGGGTAGTGGAGGACACTGAAGGCATTTGTGAGACGGGAGAGGATGGTCCTAATCATGGACAGAGGAGGACACTGAATACATTTGTGAGACGGGAGATGATCGTCCTAATCATGGACAGAGGAGGACACTGAATACATTTGTGAGACGGGGGATGATGGTCCTAATCATGGACAGAGGAGGACACTGAATACATTTGTGAGACGGGAGATGATGGTCCTAATCATGGATAGAGGAGGACACTGCAGGTATTTGTGAGACGGGAGAGGATGGTCCTAATCATGAGTAGTGGAGGACACTGCAGGTATTTGTGAGACGGGAGATGATGGTCCTATTCATGGGTAGTGGAGGACACTGAAGGCATTTGTGAGACGGGAGAGGATGGTCCTAATCATGGACAGAGGAGGACACTGAATGCATTTGTGAGACGGGAGATGATGGTCCTAATCATGGATAGAGGAGGACACTGAAGGCATTTGTGAGACGGGAGATGATGGTCCTAATCATGGATAGAGGAGGACACTGAAGGCATTTGTGAGACGGGAGATGATGGTCCTAATCATGGATAGAGGAGGACACTGAAGGCATTTGTGAGACGGGAGATGATGGTCCTAATCATTGACAGAGGAGGACACTGAAGGCATTTGTGAGACGGGAGATGATGGTCCTAATTATGGACAGAAGAGGACACTGAAGGCATTTGTGAGACGGGAGATGATGGTCCTAATCATGGATAGAGGAGGACACTGAATGCATTTATGAGACGGGAGAGGATGGTCCTAATCATAGATAGAGGAGGACACTGAAGGCAATTGTGAGACGGGAGAGGATGGTCCTAATCATGGGTAGTGGAGGACACTGCAGGCATTTGTGAGACGGGAGATGATGGTCCTAATCATGGATAGTGGAGGACACTGTAGGCATTTGTGAGACGGGAGATGATGGTCCTAATCATGGACATAGGAGGACACTGAATGCATTTGTGAGACGGGAGATGATGGTCCTAATCATGGACAGAGGAGGACACTGAAGGCATTTATGAGACGGGAGATGCTGGTCCTAATCATGGATAGAGGAGGACACTGAATGCATTTGTGAGACGGGAGATGATAGTCCTAATCATGGACAGAGTAGGACACTGAATGCATTTATGAGACGGGAGATGCTGGTCCTAATCATGGATAGAGGAGGACACTGCAGGCATTTGTGAAACGGGAGATGCTGGTCCTAATCATGGATAGAGGAGGACACTGCAGGCATTTGTGAAACGGGAGATGATGGTCCTAATCATGGATAGTGAATGATGCTTGGAGGCGTTGGCTGCATCATTATTGATGAAACTGCTGTCCTCTGATTGCGCAGTTTTAACTTTAAAACAGAACAAGCGATTAAATAAACATGAATGATGGGATAGCTTATACGTTATGACGTGAACCCAGTGCCTCACGGTAGCCGTAAACACTATTCATATACACAGCGGTCTGCTACGGTTAGTGAACACCTCCCGGCCTGCTCGCACTACAGCAGTATCGATTCTTCGACACAATCAATCAGCAAACCAATAAAGAAACTAGGAATAATGTTAAAAGTGCAACTGTTAAATGTATTTATAAGAAGGCATGAAAAACAACAAGTTTAATTGAAACTTCAACGAGGACAACTGGTAGATCATGTTTCACGGATTGTGTACATGTAAACTGATTGAAAACTCTATACCTCAGGTTTGATTATTCTGGAGAATAAGAGCATTTAATGGGGAGATAAAGTGAAATGGAAAAGAAATAAGTTATTTCATATCGATCATAGACCAGTGATTCCCAAACTGTTAACACCCTCGGTTCTCTTTCATTGATGATCATATTGCAGTGTCGCCTTCATGACAGTCACAATCATATTAATCGGGTAAGCTGTGATTCCCAGATAGCATTTACAAAATGATTAATGACGACAGAATTAACACAACCCTGTAGAGACCCGTTTAAATAATGATCAATATTAAGCCTATGTGGATGTATCAATGTTACGCTTTCTAAACAATGAACAAACACACGACACGTTTGGCGGCGCCCCTGCGAGATGTGGCGCCCACTTTGGGGACCATTGTCGTAGACGATGTCATGTGATGTATTTTTAGCTAAAAAAATATTTTTTTCCCCCATCGACAGCTTTTTCGTTATTGTTCTTCTGTCTCGCTGACGTCTTCTCTTGTTATCTGCAATGTAAGTCATGACATCGTTGATCACTAGGAGGAGTTGAATAAATCATGATATTTATGACAAGTGAAACAAAATGGTTGCATCTTCTCTTGCTATCCTGAATGTAAATCGTTGCATCACTGATCCGATACTCTGAGCAGTTTAATACTTCATGTTATTTACTACAACTAAAATCCCCACCAACGCCAGAATAACTTGCTGCCTTCCAAAGAATACACTATCAACACCTCTGCCAAGCGTGTAGAGCTATCAATCCGAGGCGCTTAATGAGATGCGTGTGAAACGACATTTTAGCTGCTGATCCCATGTTCAATCATTTGTCCATTTTTCTTCGCGACTGTCCAGTTCACGAGATTTGGCCAAGTTTAGCCGTGATCTCATCTCCCTCGTTAGTGTCATTCTCATTCTTTTTAACCTCTGATCATTTTTACAAGATATTTTGGCTCTGAGGTTGGGTGCATTTTTAAGGGCGTTTTTTTTTTTTAAATCGGTTCCTTCAGAGAGTCCATAACTGTCTCATAATCACTGCACTAATGACATCCTTATTGTTGTCTCCTCGTCATAGATGAATATAGTACTCGTCATGAACATTTACTTAGATCCAATGTTTGTAAGGCATTGAAATAGTCACAAGTACCTTAAACTAATGAATCAAACTAGATATACTGTTTGTAAGACATAGCGATAATTACAGATACCCGAAACTAATGAATCAAACTGGATATAATGTTTGTAAGACATAGCGATAATTACAGATACCCGAAACTAATGAATCAAACTGGATATAATGTTTGTAAGACATAGCGATAATTACAGATACCCGAAACTAATGAATCAAACTAGATATGTTTGCAAGACATCGCGATAGTCACATATACCTGAAACTAATGAATCAAACTAGATCTAATGTTTGCAAGACATTGCAATAGTAACAGATACCTGAAACTAATGAATCAAACTAGATCTAATTTTCTTTGTAAACACTCCCATAGACTTCTTCAGAGGTTTAAGTCTTGTGATCATGCGAACGTCACTCTATGTCCTCTTTCATGGTGATGCAACAACAGCAAAATCATGACACACGATGATCAATATTTGCATATGCGTGTGTGTCCTACTGTTTCCCCTAAACCTGCATACCAGCCGTGGCTGGAACACTCGGTCTTCGGCAGGCTGGATCTTGGTTTGACGAGGAAGTTTTCCATTTCTATATATGTATTTGTACAAATACAGGTCATCAGAGGATAAAACAAAAACACAGCGACACAGGTCATCAGTTGCCACTACAACAAGATAAAACAAAAACACAGCGACACAGGTTATCAGTTGCCCATGCGACAAGATAAAACAAAAACACGGCGACCCAGGTCATCAGTTGCCACTACAACAAGATAAAACAAAAACACAGCGACACAGGTTATCAGTTGCCACTACAACAAGATAAAACAAAAACACAGCGACACAGGTTATCAGTTGCCACTACAACAAGATACAACAAAACACAGCGACACAGGTTATCAGTTGCCACTACAACAAGATACAACAAAAACACAGCGACACAGGTTATCAGTTGCCACTACGACAAGATAAAACAAAAACACGGCGACCCAGGTCATCAGTTGCCACTACAACAAGATAAAACAAAAACACAGCGACACAGGTCATCAGTTGCCCATGCGACAAGATAAAACAACAACACAGCGACACAGGTCATCGGCTGCACTACGACAAGATAAAAGAAAAACACAGAGACACAGGTCATCAGTGGCCACTACGACAAGATAAAACAAAAACACAGCGACACAGGTTATCAGTTGCCACTACGACAAGATAAAACAAAAACACAGCGACACAGGTCATCAGTTGCCCATGCGACAAGATAAAACAAAAACACAGCGACACAGGTCATTAGTTGCCGCTACGACAAGACGCAACAAAAACACAGCGACACAGGTTATCAGTTGCCCATGCGACAAGATAAAACAAAAACACAGCGACACAGGTTATCAGCTGCCACTACGACAAGAAAAAACAAAAACACAGCGACACAGGTTATCAGTTGCCCATGCGACAGGATAAAACAAAAACACAGCGACACGGGTTATCAGTTGCCACTACAAGATAAAACAAAAAATACAGCGACACAGGTCATCAGTTGCCACTACGATAAGATAAAACAAAAACACAGCGACACAGGTTATCAGTTGCCACTACGACAAGATAAAACAAAAACACAGCGAAACAGGTCATCAGTTGCTACTACGACAAGATAAAACAAAAACACAGCGACACAGGTTATCAGTTGCCCATGCGACAGGATAAAACAAAAACACAGCGACACAGGTCATCAGTTGCCACTACGACAAGATAAAACAAAAACACAGCGACACAGGTTATCAGTTGCCCATGCGACAGGATAAAACAAAAACACAGCGACACAGGTTATCAGTTGCCACTACAACATGATACAACAAAAACACAGCGATAAAGGTTATCAGTTGCCCATGCGACAAGACAAAACAAAAACACATCCACACAGGTCATCAGTTGCCCGTGCGACACGATAAAACGAAACACAGCGACACAGGTCATCAGTTGCCACTACGACAAGATAAAACAAAAACACAACGACACAGGTTATCAGTTGCCACTACGACAAGATAAAACAAAAACACAACGACACAGGTTATCAGTTGCCACTACGACAAGATAAAACAAAAACACAGCGACACAGGTCATCAGTTGCCACTACGACAAGATACAACAAAAACACAGCGACACAGGTAATCAGTTGCCCATGCGACAAGATAAAACAAAAATACAGCGACACAGGTCATCAGTTGCCACTACGACAAGATACAACAAAAACACAGCGACACAGGTAATCAGTTGCCCATGCGACAAGATAAAACAAAAATACAGCGACACAGGTTATCAGTTGCCCATGCGACAAGATACAACACAAACACATCGACACAGGTCATCAGCTGCCACTACGACAAGATAAAACACAAATACAGCGACACAGGTTATCAGTTGCCCATGCGACAAGATACAACAAAAACACAGCGACACAGGTAATCAGTTGCCCATGCGACAAGATAAAACAAAAACACAGCGACACAGGTTATCAGTTGCCCATGCGACAAGATAAAACAAAAACACAGCGACATGGGTAATCAGTTGCCCATGCGACAAGATACAACAAAACTACAGCGACACAGGTTATCAGTTGCCCATGCGACACGATACAACAAAAACACAGCGACACAGGTAATCAGTTGCCCATGCGACAAGATAAAACAAAAATACAGCGATACAGGTCATCAGTTGCCACTACGACAAGATACAACAAAAACACAGCGACACAGGTCATCAGTTGCCCATGCGACAAGATAAAACAAAAATACAGCGACACAGGTTATCAGTTGCCCATGCGACAAGATAAAACACAAACACATCGACACAGGTCATCAGCTGCCACTACGACAAGATAAAACACAAATACAGCGACACAGGTTATCAGTTGCCCATGCGACAAGATACAACAAAAACACAGCGACACAGGTAATCAGTTGCCCATGCGACAAGATAAAACAAAAACACAGCGACACAGGTTATCAGTTGCCCATGCGACAAGATAAAACAAAAACACAGCGACATGGGTAATCAGTTGCCCATGCGACAAGATACAACAAAACTACAGCGACACAGGTTATCAGTTGCCCATGCGACACGATACAACAAAAACACAGCGACACAGGTAATCAGTTGCCCATGCGACAAGATAAAACAAAAACACAGCGACACAGGTAATCAGTTGCCCATGCGACAAGATAAAACAAAAACACAGCGACACAGGTCATCAGCTGCCACTACGACAAGATAAAACACAAATACAGCGACACAGGTTATCAGTTGCCCATGCCACAAGATAAAACAAAAAACACAGCGACACAGGTCATCAGTTACCCATGCGACAAGATAAAACAAAAACACAGCGACATAGATCATCAGTTTCCACTACGATAAGATAAAATAAAAACTACAGCGACACAGCCCATAAGTTGCCACTACGATAAGATACAACAAAAACTACAGCGACACAGGCCATCAGTTGCCACTACGACAAGATAAAACAAAAACTACAGCGACACAGGTCATCAGTTGCCACTACGATAAGATAAAACAAAAACACAGCGACACAGGTTATCAGTTGCCACTACGACAAGATAAAACAAAAACACAGCGAAACAGGTCATCAGTTGCTACTACGACAAGATAAAACAAAAACACAGCGACACAGGTTATCAGTTGCCCATGCGACAGGATAAAACAAAAACACAGCGACACAGGTCATCAGTTGCCACTACGACAAGATAAAACAAAAACACAGCGACACAGGTTATCAGTTGCCCATGCGACAGGATAAAACAAAAACACAGCGACACAGGTTATCAGTTGCCACTACAACATGATACAACAAAAACACAGCGATACAGGTTATCAGTTGCCCATGCGACAAGACAAAACAAAAACACATCCACACAGGTCATCAGTTGCCCGTGCGACACGATAAAACGAAACACAGCGGCACAGGTCATCAGTTGCCACTACGACAAGATAAAACAAAAACACAACGACACAGGTTATCAGTTGCCACTACGACAAGATAAAACAAAAACACAACGACACAGGTTATCAGTTGCCACTACGACAAGATAAAACAAAAACACAGCGACACAGGTCATCAGTTGCCACTACGACAAGATACAACAAAAACACAGCGACACAGGTAATCAGTTGCCCATGCGACAAGATAAAACAAAAATACAGCGACACAGGTCATCAGTTGCCACTACGACAAGATACAACAAAAACACAGCGACACAGGTAATCAGTTGCCCATGCGACAAGATAAAACAAAAATACAGCGACACAGGTTATCAGTTGCCCATGCGACAAGATACAACACAAACACATCGACACAGGTCATCAGCTGCCACTACGACAAGATAAAACACAAATACAGCGACACAGGTTATCAGTTGCCCATGCGACAAGATACAACAAAAACACAGCGACACAGGTAATCAGTTGCCCATGCGACAAGATAAAACAAAAACACAGCGACACAGGTTATCAGTTGCCCATGCGACAAGATAAAACAAAAACACAGCGACATGGGTAATCAGTTGCCCATGCGACAAGATACAACAAAACTACAGCGACACAGGTTATCAGTTGCCCATGCGACACGATACAACAAAAACACAGCGACACAGGTAATCAGTTGCCCATGCGACAAGATAAAACAAAAATACAGCGATACAGGTCATCAGTTGCCACTACGACAAGATACAACAAAAACACAGCGACACAGGTAATCAGTTGCCCATGCGACAAGATAAAACAAAAATACAGCGACACAGGTTATCAGTTGCCCATGCGACAAGATAAAACACAAACACATCGACACAGGTCATCAGCTGCCACTACGACAAGATAAAACACAAATACAGCGACACAGGTTATCAGTTGCCCATGCGACAAGATACAACAAAAACACAGCGACACAGGTAATCAGTTGCCCATGCGACAAGATAAAACAAAAATACAGCGACACAGGTTATCAGTTGCCCATGCGACAAGATAAAACACAAACACATCGACACAGGTCATCAGCTGCCACTACGACAAGATAAAACACAAATACAGCGACACAGGTTATCAGTTGCCCATGCGACAAGATACAACAAAAACACAGCGACACAGGTAATCAGTTGCCCATGCGACAAGATAAAACAAAAACACAGCGACACAGGTTATCAGTTGCCCATGCGACAAGATAAAACAAAAACACAGCGACATGGGTAATCAGTTGCCCATGCGACAAGATACAACAAAACTACAGCGACACAGGTTATCAGTTGCCCATGCGACACGATACAACAAAAACACAGCGACACAGGTAATCAGTTGCCCATGCGACAAGATAAAACAAAAACACAGCGACACAGGTAATCAGTTGCCCATGCGACAAGATAAAACAAAAACACAGCGACACAGGTCATCAGCTGCCACTACGACAAGATAAAACACAAATACAGCGACACAGGTTATCAGTTGCCCATGCCACAAGATAAAACAAAAAACACAGCGACACAGGTCATCAGTTACCCATACGACAAGATAAAACAAAAACACAGCGACATAGATCATCAGTTTCCACTACGATAAGATAAAATAAAAACTACAGCGACACAGCCCATAAGTTGCCACTACGATAAGATACAACAAAAACTACAGCGACACAGGCCATCAGTTGCCACTACGACAAGATAAAACAAAAACTACAGCGACACAGGTCATCAGTTGCCACTACGATAAGATAAAACAAAAACACAGCGACACAGGTTATCAGTTGCCACTACGACAAGATAAAACAAAAACACAGCGAAACAGGTCATCAGTTGCTACTACGACAAGATAAAACAAAAACACAGCGACACAGGTTATCAGTTGCCCATGCGACAGGATAAAACAAAAACACAGCGACACAGGTCATCAGTTGCCACTACGACAAGATAAAACAAAAACACAGCGACACAGGTTATCAGTTGCCCATGCGACAGGATAAAACAAAAACACAGCGACACAGGTTATCAGTTGCCACTACAACATGATACAACAAAAACACAGCGATACAGGTTATCAGTTGCCCATGCGACAAGACAAAACAAAAACACATCCACACAGGTCATCAGTTGCCCGTGCGACACGATAAAACGAAACACAGCGGCACAGGTCATCAGTTGCCACTACGACAAGATAAAACAAAAACACAACGACACAGGTTATCAGTTGCCACTACGACAAGATAAAACAAAAACACAACGACACAGGTTATCAGTTGCCACTACGACAAGATAAAACAAAAACACAGCGACACAGGTCATCAGTTGCCACTACGACAAGATACAACAAAAACACAGCGACACAGGTAATCAGTTGCCCATGCGACAAGATAAAACAAAAATACAGCGACACAGGTCATCAGTTGCCACTACGACAAGATACAACAAAAACACAGCGACACAGGTAATCAGTTGCCCATGCGACAAGATAAAACAAAAATACAGCGACACAGGTTATCAGTTGCCCATGCGACAAGATAAAACACAAACACATCGACACAGGTCATCAGCTGCCACTACGACAAGATAAAACACAAATACAGCGACACAGGTTATCAGTTGCCCATGCGACAAGATACAACAAAAACACAGCGACACAGGTAATCAGTTGCCCATGCGACAAGATAAAACAAAAACACAGCGACACAGGTTATCAGTTGCCCATGCGACAAGATAAAACAAAAACACAGCGACATGGGTAATCAGTTGCCCATGCGACAAGATACAACAAAACTACAGCGACACAGGTTATCAGTTGCCCATGCGACACGATACAACAAAAACACAGCGACACAGGTAATCAGTTGCCCATGCGACAAGATAAAACAAAAACACAGCGACACAGGTAATCAGTTGCCCATGCGACAAGATAAAACAAAAACACAGCGACACAGGTCATCAGCTGCCACTACGACAAGATAAAACACAAATACAGCGACACAGGTTATCAGTTGCCCATGCCACAAGATAAAACAAAAAACACAGCGACACAGGTCATCAGTTACCCATGCGACAAGATAAAACAAAAACACAGCGACATAGATCATCAGTTTCCACTACGATAAGATAAAATAAAAACTACAGCGACACAGCCCATAAGTTGCCACTACGATAAGATACAACAAAAACTACAGCGACACAGGCCATCAGTTGCCACTACGACAAGATAAAACAAAAACTACAGCGACACAGGCCATCAGTTGCCACTACGACAAGATAAAACAAAAACTACAGGGACACAGGTCATCAGTTGCCACTACGATAAGATAAAATAAAAACTACAGCGACACAGGTCATCAGTTGCCCATGCGACAAGATAAAACAAAAACTACAGGGACACAGGCCATCAGTTGCCACTACGATAAGATAAAATAAAAACTACAGCGACACAGGTCATCAGTTGCCACTACGACAAGATAAAACAAAAACTACAGCGACACAGGCCATAGTTGCCACTACGATAAGATAAAACAAAAACTACAGCGACACAGGCCATCAGTTGCCACTACGACAAGATAAAACAAAAACTACAGCGACACAGGTCATCAGTTGCCACTACGATAAGATAAAACAAAAACACAGCGACACAGGTTATCAGTTGCCACTACGACAAGATAAAACAAAAACACAGCGAAACAGGTCATCAGTTGCTACTACGACAAGATAAAACAAAAACACAGCGACACAGGTTATCAGTTGCCCATGCGACAGGATAAAACAAAAACACAGCGACACAGGTCATCAGTTGCCACTACGACAAGATAAAACAAAAACACAGCGACACAGGTTATCAGTTGCCCATGGGACAGGATAAAACAAAAACACAGCGACACAGGTTATCAGTTGCCACTACAACATGATACAACAAAAACACAGCGATACAGGTTATCAGTTGCCCATGCGACAAGACAAAACAAAAACACATCCACACAGGTCATCAGTTGCCCGTGCGACACGATAAAACGAAACACAGCGGCACAGGTCATCAGTTGCCACTACGACAAGATAAAACAAAAACACAACGACACAGGTTATCAGTTGCCACTACGACAAGATAAAACAAAAACACAACGACACAGGTTATCAGTTGCCACTACGACAAGATAAAACAAAAACACAGCGACACAGGTCATCAGTTGCCACTACGACAAGATACAACAAAAACACAGCGACACAGGTAATCAGTTGCCCATGCGACAAGATAAAACAAAAATACAGCGACACAGGTCATCAGTTGCCACTACGACAAGATACAACAAAAACACAGCGACACAGGTAATCAGTTGCCCATGCGACAAGATACAACACAAACACATCGAGACAGGTCATCAGCTGCCACTACGACAAGATAAAACACAAATACAGCGACACAGGTTATCAGTTGCCCATGCGACAAGATACAACAAAAACACAGCGACACAGGTAATCAGTTGCCCATGCGACAAGATAAAACAAAAACACAGCGACACAGGTTATCAGTTGCCCATGCGACAAGATAAAACAAAAAGACAGCGACACGGGTAATCAGTTGCCCATGCGACAAGATACAACAAAACTACAGCGACACAGGTTATCAGTTGCCCATGCGACACGATACAACAAAAACACAGCGACACAGGTAATCAGTTGCCCATGCGACAAGATAAAACAAAAATACAGCGACACAGGTAATCAGTTGCCCATGCGACAAGATACAACAAAACTACAGCGACACAGGTTATCAGTTGCCCATGCGACACGATACAACAAAAACACAGCGACACAGGTAATCAGTTGCCCATGCGACAAGATAAAACAAAAACACAGCGACATAGATCATCAGTTTCCACTACGATAAGATAAAATAAAAACTACAGCGACACAGCCCATAAGTTGCCACTACGATAAGATACAACAAAAACTACAGCGACACAGGCCATCAGTTGCCACTACGACAAGATAAAACAAAAACTACAGCGACACAGGCCATCAGTTGCCACTACGACAAGATAAAACAAAAACTACAGGGACACAGGTCATCAGTTGCCACTACGATAAGATAAAATAAAAACTACAGCGACACAGGTCATCAGTTGCCCATGCGACAAGATAAAACAAAAACTACAGGGACACAGGCCATCAGTTGCCACTACGATAAGATAAAATAAAAACTACAGCGACACAGGTCATCAGTTGCCACTACGACAAGATAAAACAAAAACTACAGCGACACAGGCCATAGTTGCCACTACGATAAGATAAAACAAAAACTACAGCGACACAGGCCATCAGTTGCCACTACGACAAGATAAAACAAAAACTACAGCGACACAGGTCATCAGTTGCCACTACGATAAGATAAAACAAAAACACAGCGACACAGGTTATCAGTTGCCACTACGACAAGATAAAACAAAAACACAGCGAAACAGGTCATCAGTTGCTACTACGACAAGATAAAACAAAAACACAGCGACACAGGTTATCAGTTGCCCATGCGACAGGATAAAACAAAAACACAGCGACACAGGTCATCAGTTGCCACTACGACAAGATAAAACAAAAACACAGCGACACAGGTTATCAGTTGCCCATGCGACAGGATAAAACAAAAACACAGCGACACAGGTTATCAGTTGCCACTACAACATGATACAACAAAAACACAGCGATACAGGTTATCAGTTGCCCATGCGACAAGACAAAACAAAAACACATCCACACAGGTCATCAGTTGCCCGTGCGACACGATAAAACGAAACACAGCGGCACAGGTCATCAGTTGCCACTACGACAAGATAAAACAAAAACACAACGACACAGGTTATCAGTTGCCACTACGACAAGATAAAACAAAAACACAACGACACAGGTTATCAGTTGCCACTACGACAAGATAAAACAAAAACACAGCGACACAGGTCATCAGTTGCCACTACGACAAGATACAACAAAAACACAGCGACACAGGTAATCAGTTGCCCATGCGACAAGATAAAACAAAAATACAGCGACACAGGTCATCAGTTGCCACTACGACAAGATACAACAAAAACACAGCGACACAGGTAATCAGTTGCCCATGCGACAAGATACAACACAAACACATCGACACAGGTCATCAGCTGCCACTACGACAAGATAAAACACAAATACAGCGACACAGGTTATCAGTTGCCCATGCGACAAGATACAACAAAAACACAGCGACACAGGTAATCAGTTGCCCATGCGACAAGATAAAACAAAAACACAGCGACACAGGTTATCAGTTGCCCATGCGACAAGATAAAACAAAAAGACAGCGACACAGGTAATCAGTTGCCCATGCGACAAGATACAACAAAACTACAGCGACACAGGTTATCAGTTGCCCATGCGACACGATACAACAAAAACACAGCGACACAGGTAATCAGTTGCCCATGCGACAAGATAAAACAAAAATACAGCGACACAGGTCATCAGTTGCCACTACGACAAGATACAACAAAAACACAGCGACACAGGTAATCAGTTGCCCATGCGACAAGATAAAACAAAAATACAGCGACACAGGTTATCAGTTGCC
Organism: Megaustenia siamemsis; assembly: GCA_032433765.1. NCBI lineage: Eukaryota > Metazoa > Mollusca > Gastropoda > Stylommatophora > Ariophantidae > Megaustenia > Megaustenia siamemsis. The sequence goes on from JAVIAB010000047.1 coordinate 44,128,005, forward strand.
CATGCGACAAGATAAAACACAAACACATCGACACAGGTCATCAGCTGCCACTACGACAAGATAAAACACAAATACAGCGACACAGGTTATCAGTTGCCCATGCGACAAGATACAACAAAAACACAGCGACACAGGTAATCAGTTGCCCATGCGACAAGATAAAACAAAAACACAGCGACACAGGTTATCAGTTGCCCATGCGACAAGATAAAACAAAAACACAGCGACATGGGTAATCAGTTGCCCATGCGACAAGATACAACAAAACTACAGCGACACAGGTTATCAGTTGCCCATGCGACACGATACAACAAAAACACAGCGACACAGGTAATCAGTTGCCCATGCGACAAGATAAAACAAAAACACAGCGACACAGGTAATCAGTTGCCCATGCGACAAGATAAAACAAAAACACAGCGACACAGGTCATCAGCTGCCACTACGACAAGATAAAACACAAATACAGCGACACAGGTTATCAGTTGCCCATGCCACAAGATAAAACAAAAAACACAGCGACACAGGTCATCAGTTACCCATGCGACAAGATAAAACAAAAACACAGCGACATAGATCATCAGTTTCCACTACGATAAGATAAAATAAAAACTACAGCGACACAGCCCATAAGTTGCCACTACGATAAGATACAACAAAAACTACAGCGACACAGGCCATCAGTTGCCACTACGACAAGATAAAACAAAAACTACAGCGACACAGGCCATCAGTTGCCACTACGACAAGATAAAACAAAAACTACAGGGACACAGGTCATCAGTTGCCACTACGATAAGATAAAATAAAAACTACAGCGACACAGGTCATCAGTTGCCCATGCGACAAGATAAAACAAAAACTACAGGGACACAGGCCATCAGTTGCCACTACGATAAGATAAAATAAAAACTACAGCGACACAGGTCATCAGTTGCCACTACGACAAGATAAAACAAAAACTACAGCGACACAGGCCATAGTTGCCACTACGATAAGATAAAACAAAAACTACAGCGACACAGGTCATCAGTTGCCACTACGATAAGATAAAACAAAAACTACAGCGACACAGGTCATCAGTTGCCACTACGACAAGATAAAATAAAAACTACAGCGACACAGGTCATCAGTTGCCCATGCGACAAGATAAAACAAAAACTACAGCGACACAGGTCATCAGTTGCCACTACGACAAGATAAAACAAAAAACACATGTTTCTATATCTCTTGTTATTTCCCAGCTTTCACACGCATACGTAAGGGTTGATAGTACGTTTGATTTGAATAGTTTAAGTTTTGTGTTTGTGCTGATGTGTTTTGATTTCTACAACTTTTCAAGGCTTCTGAAAGACATTGCTGCTTTATCTATTCTAATTCTAATTTCTTTGCTTGTATCCCCTTCTCGATCAATGTGACTTCCAAGATAGATAAAGTGATCGATCTCTTCCACTGGTTTGTTTTCCATGTATATTCTGTCATCTGTTGGAATTTATTTTTTCATGACATTAGTATTTTCATAATTGATCTCAAGCTCAATTTTGCTGGCTATTGATGATAGTTCATTTGTTTTTTTTCCTGCATCGTTTTTATCTGACTGCTGATGAGAACTATGTTATCAGCAAAGTCGAGGTCCTCCAAATGGGCTCCTTGTATCCATTTGGTGCCTTTATTACCAGTACAGCATTTCTTCATTATGAAGTCCATAACAATTCCAAATAACAAGGGCGATAAAATACATCCTTGTTTAACCCCAGTTTCTATTGGAAAACATTAGCTCAGTGCTTCCTCTGTATGAACTGCACATGTGTAGCCATCATACATGTCATTGAAAATATTTATGGATTTTGATGGTAAGCCATATTGCGTCCGAATTTTCCACAAAGAATCTTTATGAATGATGTCGAATGCTTTTTTAAGTCAATGAAGTTAAGTTATAATGCATAAGTAATGGTGACATATTCATTTAATTTAAACATTTTAAGATTTGTTTTTGTGCTTAGAAATGTGCAATTTCTTTATTTTATCACGGTTTTTGAAAGATATTGCTACTTTTAACAAGGGCGATAAAACACATCCTTATCAAATGGTGCACCAAAGTGAAATTTAGAGTTGAAAGGAAGAGAGGAGGCGCACATAAAATAAGCAATGATGACAAGTACTGAGTGAGAATAGATGAGAAAGATTGAACCACGTGAGGCAGCATCATCTGACTGGAGTTAAACAATGCCTGACGAGCCAAGTGCGACGTTTCATTAGTGAGCACAACAGCTTTCCAAAGAGACAATATTGAATAGGCGCTAGCTCGACCATTAACGCCAGTATTAAATGAAACTCACAATGTTTAATGACATCATCAATGGAAAGAAGAAAGTGTGTTCGTGTATTGATCTCAGGAAGCTAAAACGCTTCATGCCTGTTCAAATATATTCATGTTTTCGCTGTGTATAGAGACGTTTGACTACAGCGAAACTTTCAGGACGTTCGTCATTAGTGGTGATAATACTTCATAAGAGGCTGCCTAAGTCTATCTTCACCTTTCTTTCTCATTGACAATAATGATGTTGTTCTCCTGTCTCATTGTTTGAATCCTTTCAGTCCGTCTTTCAATCATTGTCTAATCATCATCATTGAGTTCCGTCTTCGCATCGAAGGTTGGCTACTATAGAGTGCCATTCCGCTCTCTCTCTTGCTTTGATAGTGCAGGTTGTCATAGGTTGACTAGACCATCTATTGGTGTTACTCGTCCATGTTAGTCTTAGTCACCCTTTGCCTCCTCTACCTTGTATTTACCCTTCCAAGATTATTTTTAGTAGGCTGCTGTGACTTTTGTCATGCCTCAAAATTCACGACGTGCATTTGTTTTGTTTGAATTGTGCTTAGTAGTTCTCTTTTCATTTTTAATTGTTTTAAGACTTCATCGTTTGTTTTCTTTTCCTTTCATTCAATTCTTCCTACTCTTCTATCAATCCACATTTCAAGTGTTTCAAATGCGTGTTCTGTTTTCTTGTCTGATGTCCATTTTTCTGCACCATACAGGAATGTTGAGAATATATAACATTTTGATATTCTCAGCTATAGTCCTGCCCTTATTTGTTTTGATGTTGGTATATTTTCCATGACATTAACATTACTTTTTGTTATTTTTTGTTCTTTTGTTTATGAAGCTTTAGCTTTTCCATCACTGGTTATAGTATGCCCATTGTAGTTGTAACTTTGAACTGTCTCTGTATCTATTCCTTCAACTTCGATATCCACTTGTAGGTTTTGAATATTATCTTTGTTTATCTTCATAGTCTTAGTCTTTTTGAATTTCATATCTAATCCACATTTTATTGCTGCCATGTTTATTTCATTAAATAAATGTTGTAGATCTTTACGATTTTCTGCTAGTAATACAGTACCATCAGCATATCTTAGGTTATTGATTATCTTTACATTAATATTTAGGCATGACATCTCTGTGGGAGCCGCGACAGCTCAGTGGTTAATAAACTGGACTACAACGTACAAGCGGTAGCGTTCGATCCCAACGACGGCTTCCGGGTTCACCCAGCTTTAAACGGGTACCTGATTTTTTTTCTGGAAAAGTAAAGCGGCACGGGCGTAATACCGACCACATTACCCCAAAAATCATGTGTTGAAGGTCTGTAAAATGTATGGTCACTAACACCATATTCCCTATACGCCACTTGGCGTGATGGGAAGACATTGAAGACACCCTTTACTTCTTTACTGGCATCTCTGTGATGGTTTTAAAGATTTGCTCGGTGTATAGATTGAGCAAGCTAGGTGAAAGGATACATCCCTGTTTTACTCCTCTTGTTATATCAATAGGTGTATATAGTTCTCTTTGTTATGTTTTATTATTGCTGTTTGCTCCTAGTATAAATTACATATTAGTCGTATGTCTATGTTATCTAGAGTTATATTATTTAGGCAGTCAATAAGTTGTTTGTGATGTATTATATCAAAAGCTTTGGTGTAGTCTATGAAGCAGGCATATATTGGTTTGTTTACTTCTGTGTACTTTTCGATTAATGTCCTCATGCAGAATATGGCTTCTTTGATCCCACTGTTTTTCCTAAATCCAAATTGTTGTTGTTCTAATTCTATATTGATTTTTTTATTTTCTTCTGAATCCTTCCTTGTCTAAATTTCAGCAAGATTTTTGTTACATGGCTCATTAAGCTTACTGTTCTAAAATGACTGCATTCAACTGCACAATTCTTTTTAGGCAATGCAATTAAAGTGGATGTTTTTTAATTCATTTTAATGTATCATGTATGATAAATGTTGACCCATATGTTTGTGATCACTCAATGCCAAAATCTTCTTGTGCCTTTACCATCCATCTCTGTATGTTGTCAGGTCCTGCAGCTTTTCCCTTTGTCTTTGTTTGTATAGTTTTGTTCATCCTCTGATTTTAAGATTTTATAGTCTGAAGTACATTTTATAACTGGTTTCTTTCCCCTACCGTCAGAAAATAATTATGTTACTTATATAACCATCTGCCATCATAGTGTCATCTAATTATTATATCTTTGTTCACTGTTACCATTTTCCCTTTTTAGTTTTCAATACATCCACTTTATGTGGCTTTTTTGTTTTACTAGTTATTCTGTGTGCGTCCCTCTTAACTCTTGTTTATTTTACATAGTTTCGATTTCCAGAAATCTTTGACTGTGCCAGTCTTCTTTTGCCTTTTGGAACGTTGTTAGTATTCCATTATTTATTGTGTTACATAGGGTAGTGTTCTTCGCTTGTTTGTTTTTTTTTTTTCATTTTTTTCCAAGATAACGTCAGTTAATCTTGTTTGTTGTTTTGTTCTTTTCCTTCTTTTTTTGAAATATATCGCAAGTTTCATGCATGCTTTCCATTATGCATTGCCATTTGGTTGCAACTTTTTCATCAGGATTTTCTCTTCTGCATTGCTCAATCCCTTCTTATGGCAGCTTTATATTAGCTCTTAACTTGTATTGTAAAACATCTTTAACTTTTTTTTTTTATTTAAAGCTTATTATGTTTAGTGGTGACTTCTGGTCAATATGGCGGATAGGCCAATGAACCGCTGAGGCACTGTCTGAAAATGTTCCTTGTTGTAGGTCCCTCATATTCCAAGTCCGGCTTGCTGCAGGAGCTACGGAGATTAGTGATCTGTGCACACCGTGACCTGTGTGTTCCTATATTCAGATTGCTTACGATGACTGATGATATCGTATGACGAAGGACAGTTCAGATGCGTTCACTGTCTATGCTATAATACGCCTTATGTCTTTTGACGTATGCTGTGTTTGCTATGATGGGGACTGCAGCTGCCTTACTTTGTTTGGATATTCTATGGAATGTTAAATCGATTGATTCCACTGGCACGTGCGGTTGAGCAATTATGGATTTGTATACGTTTGCAGTGATACCGTGGCCTTCGAATAACTATAACTATGTCTTGTGGTATTGTTGATGAAATAGTCCTTTGTTTGTTTCTCTTTAATTTGACTTTCATTTTAATCATTATAGGATTGTGATCTGAGGTAATATATATTCCTGAATAGCTTTTGGCGTTCTTGACGCTGTTACGGAACCTATCTCCTTATCAGTATGTAGTCTATTTGGTTCCTCTTCTTATCTCTAGAGCTTTTGCACGTGTATAGTTTCCTTTTCCCTTGGTCAAAGTAGGTGTTACATATTATCAGTCTGTTTTCTCAGTCTCGTGCCTGCTTGTTTATTTTCATTTCTCTATGTCATTGAGTCAGTGCTATTAGTTCATCTCTGTTAATGCTCTACCGCCCGTCCCAACATTTCCCGAAGCGTCATCAGATTGATTGTTCCTGTAAAGTGTTCATTACGATACAAATTTGTCCCACTAAGCACTCAGGTTCGAACGTATCCCTTTTCTACCGTTAGACTCCTCACTGTTTCAATATATACATCATCATCCCGCCCATTCTCCTCTTCTCTTAAGGAATGAAGAACAAACTTTGCGATGCCCTCTTTGTTGAGAATGTGGCCACACTCTGTGCCAGTGCTGCCAGCAAGCATATCGACTATTTAATTGCCAGGTACACCCTCTTGCCCTGGACAGCACACCCATGTTAACGCTCTCGCTTTAAGCCATTCAAGAGCTGCATCCACTCCAGTCACATACACTGCCTGTCAGTCTTTTGTAGCATACTTTGTGAGTCAGTTACCAAGACTACGTGAGTCAGTTACGAAGACTGTGTGATCCACGTTCTGTGTAACCAACCATGTTATCGTCGCCGTTGCTGCTTCTATCTCCATTTTCATGCTGGTGACCGTAATGATATACATCTCAGATTCCCTAGCCACTTCTCTGTCATGGCAGTACGACACAAAACCCCACCAGCTGTGCTTTCCGCCGGATCCAAAACTATTGGTGTAGATGATAAGATTCCCGTATTGCGACCTCGGTAGCTCCATAGAACCAGTTGCGACACTCCTTGCCAAGCTAATTGTTCATGTCTGTTTTTATTCACTCATTTTACCAAATGTTATTAACACGTTGAGAAACAGCTAAAAATGGACACGCCTCCTGAATTTTTAGCTCATTTATTTCTATCAAACAATTACATATGCGTGCACCAAATAATTACAAATATGTGCACTCACACACAGACGCTTCAAAATGGTATTTCTGGCCTAATGTTTCGTCAGTTTCTTTAGCAATCGAACGTATTTCAACCGTTCCCATTTCCTTCCAGATCTTAGATTATTAAAATACTATACATTAATACATTGTCTCAATTACAATATTTTATTGTATTAGATACATTAATTACTTTAATGATAGCGGTTCTTTCATATTACGTTATGTGGGATTCACATCCAATTATTGTATTGTTATAGAAGGCATGTCATGTCCTCCAACTCAGTTATACCATGATTCTGCATTGCTCTATGTTTTATGACTTCACTTCTGCCACAGTTATTTCATATATGGTGGATATGAGATCAGTTCCTCATCCCGTACGGGAAGTCTGCATGCTAGAGAGCAGTATATGCTTGCTGACCCACAAACTAGGCTGAGCTGACACAGCAAGTTAGTCTATGGTGAAAGTTTAAAACAATTCTCATTATACTACAACCAGCATGCGACTGTGCATGGTCTCAACTAAATCATTGATCACATTCATCCCTGCATTGTATTGAAGGTTGTTCTTCATCTACCTCACGCTGTTATGATCCCGACTGTAGTTTTTGAGTACTTATAGAGCACTGCTCTCTGAAAATTCAATGACAACAGCACTAGTCTTAACTGAAAGTTTAATTTAGTCTTTTGCTCTAACAAGATTTCAACGTAGTTACGGTTGACGGTTACAGAACCAATTGTCGATGCTTGCCAAATTTAGTGCTTCGGGGTCATTCATGCTGCAGTCCTAAGAGCTGCAGTTTCAGCATTGTAATTGCTTGAGACTGCCAGCGGCTATGACAAGGGTTAGTTCTTCCATGTTCCTGAGTCTGTAAAGGCTTACGATAAAAAGAAGTCTGGTAGGTTACAAGGGTTAATGCACTTTTTAATGTAAGATAATTGTTTCTCTTCAGGGCCTGTTAGTGGTCCCATTTTCCTGACTGCTTTCATTTCTTCTCTGGGCTATGGTGGTGTGTGAGTGTCATAGATGGGGTGAGGAGGTGCCCAACTGATCACATGGGATGGGTTTTGCTGAAAGCAGCACTTTTTCCGAGACTTCTAGTTTAAGACTGGCGCGAAGATGCTCTTTCAGTGCCAGTTTCTGCAACAGGTAAGTACTAAGTACTTTGGGTACATTAACGAACTTCTTTTATAAGAGTATCTCTGCTCATTACTTTAATGTGTCATCACGTTTCTTCCATCTGACTCCATCCAATAGCATGTGCCTCTTGTATAAGAGTATATTTACCCATTACTTTAATGTGTCATTAAGTTTCTTCCATCTGACTCCATCAAATAGCATGCGCTTCTTGAATAAGAGTATCTCTTCCCATTACTTTAATGTGTAATCAAGTTTCTTCCATCTGATTCCATCCACTATCATGTGCCTCTTGTATAAGTCTTTTTTCTGCCCATTACTGTAATGTATCATCAAATGTCTTCCATCTGATTCCATGCAACGTCATGTGCCTCTTGTATAAGCGTATCCCTGTCCACAGCATTACTTTAATGCATCATCACGTTTCTTCTATCTGATTTCATCCATGGCCTTGTGCCTCTTGTATAAGCGTATCCCTGTCCACTGCATTACTTTAATGCATCATCACGTTTCTTCTATCTGATTTCATCCAATGCCTTGTGCCTCTTGTATAAGCGTATCGCTGTCCACTGCATTACTTTAATGCATCATCACGTTTCTTCTATCTGATTTCATCCAATGTATTGTGCCTCTTGTATAAGCGTATCTCTGCCCATTACTTTAATGCATCATCACGTTTCTTCTATCTGATTTCATCCAATGTATTGTGCCTCTTGTATAAGCGTATCTCTGCCCATTACTTTAATGCATCATCACGTTTCTTCTATCTGATTTCATTCAATGTATTGTGCCTCTTGTATAAGCGTATCTCTGCCCATTACTTTAATGCATCATCACGTTTCTTCTATCTGATTTCATCCAAGGCCGTGTTCCTCTTGCATAAGCGTATATCTGCCAATTACTTTAATGCATCATCACGTTTCTTCTATCTGATTTCATCCAAGGCCTTGTGCCTCACGGCGTCGAGGAAGACAAATGTTGATTGCCTGACATGACTGAATTTTTCTTCAAACATTGAAGTTACACCATTTAATATGTTGCTAGTGTACCTTATGTATCTTATGTATCTTATGGAAGTACTTTTTTCTCCATTTTCAGCGTTAAAGTTCGCTGTTAGTGCATGCAGAGAGATATGCGGATAATAATGATCAGTGTTCAAACCTGTTAATCTTGCTGATTCTAGATGCATGCCATAATTAATGTTACACTGGCATTTTGTCAATAATAATTTCGTTTTTTGGTTGGATATCTTTTTATATATTATAATTTCCCCGTTTTCTTGATTTCTAATTTGAAATACAGACCAGTGCAGAAAAAAAAAGCTAATGAATATAAATCATGATAAGAGTGAATAGTGAGGCATCAGAAACAACGGACATCAATTCATTGCTCTCTCTTGATGCTTACAGAACGTGAACCTCAACAGCGGAGTTACAATGAACAAATATAATAACTTGATATAATATAGTATAGATTGGAAGCAAAACTCTGACGCAACTGGCTTGTCAGTGACTCATAGCCGACAAGTTGCACCAGGATCAGCGGTTAAAAAAAAAAGAGTTGATCACGATTCTACTCCACCTCCACGCGGTACTTCAGGAAAGAGTCTCACAAGTCTGGGTCTAACGAATAAGAGTCGAAGAGGGAAGACAGCAAATTGGGCCAACATGTGCAAATATCACAGCTTGGCGTAAACCACAAAACAACTATTTAGCGCCCTTTAAGGTCGCAGGATGAACAACATTGGATGTCGCGTGAGGCCAGAACGAGAAAACTAATATATATATTGGTTCAGATCCTGGGCACTCCGGGCGAGTATTCTATAATGCGCTATCAAAATATAAAATCAACATATGATCAGAAACAAACAAACAAATGAATGAATATTCACCTCGACGATTTCCTGTCACTCCTGTGAAGCGAATGAGAGGATCATTACGCCAAAAACACGGCTCAAATTATATGAATTATCTATGTTTATTTGTTAGAAGACAACTAATTTATCTAGTAAGAAATTGAAGATTGGAGCAGTTAGGCCTGCCCTCCAGTGAGTTTCTAAAACACAAAATAATTAGTGTGACGATCTGTCAAGTCATTGCTTCGAGATGTCTTATTTAGATCAACGGTTTTTAAACGTTTCTATACAGAGGCTAAAGTAAATATCTCTAAGTGTCTCTTGTGTCCGCGGATCCCCAAGACTCAACTTAAGATTTCAAACCTTAAAGGCATCAATTATTGCACACACCTCTACTACATTTGTATTTGAATTACGTCTTACCATAACACAAATAATTGTCTTCAATCCTTTCTGAAGAAACGGAATTGCATGCTCACTATATTGAGAGCATGACATGCCAGAGCAAAACGTCACATAAAAATGAAAGCTAGAAAATGTCATGAATACAATATGATCAAAACTGTAACTCAGAATCGGTATATGAGAAGAAAAAAAAGAGGAAACGCTGTAACCTTACCTAATTAATGATATCACCCATGCCCTATTTCACTTACAAGCATTGTTATATCGGTTTTTGGAGGCGAAGGCGCGCCTCCCAGCACCAGAACTGGAAGTTGTCAGCGATCCACAGCTGATGGCTTGCGCCAGGATCGGTGAACCAGAACCATCCAGACCCTGCTCCATCTCTCCGTGGTGCCTCTAGTAACAGACTATCCTGTCTAGTCTGGCCAAGCGAATAGGGATCGATGAGGAAAGACAACCCGGTACTCAAAAATGTCATGCTGAAGTCGGATGTGTTGGGCCGAAAGGCGCAAATATCACAGTTATACTGTAAACCAGAACACAACGCAGACACGCCTACTTAACGTCCTTTTAAGGGTGGATGATGACGAGGTACACTCCTTAAGTCATCGGGCGAACGCAAGCAAGCAAGCATATCGGTTTTAATTGCTGTAACATGTATTCCGTTTTCTGACTCTACGTTGTTAAACAGTTCCTATATTCATTGTTTTAAGATAAGCCATTTTTAACAAAATAAGGTCATTACGAACGACATGAATATCTTCCTAACCCACTTTCGATAGTTCTGAAAAATCTGCATGTAAAGAAGCTGGAAATGTTGAACGGGATTGTTAGTTAAACTGCAATTTCAGAGCACGTCTGAGAATATTTCTATGAACTTGTCTTCCTCTGCTGTTATAGTTCATACGCTTTAACTGGTAACTGATATCTTATCTTTTTATTGTTAGTGCTGTAGATGAAGTGCTCTCTTTGTCGATGGAGCCCAGTCAGGTAGTGTTTAATAGTTTCTATTCAAAAAGAGAAGACGCTACAATTACAATATTTCTTAGTCATTGCTTCGATCTTGTCTTCAGCTTGAAAAGCTGCAGCATTTTCTCCTGGAATATTTCACTGAGCAAATTTCAATGAATCAAGATGGCGGACAAACATTCCAATTCGGCTAGCCAGGAAATATATGTCAAACGATCGGTGAAGTGAAATTACTTCCCAAGATGAATACTCTCATCCCGTCTCTCAGTTCCCATAAAGGGGAGAAACTTTAAGTCGTGATAGCCAACAGATTGTGCATCAAAATATATAGACTTCACTTCTTATATCTTTGCAGAGCTGTTCAAAATGTCCTGAATTCAATTATTTGATTTAAAAAAAGACATTTCTGACTGATTCATTTCAGGTATGTTTTAATTTTTCTGACATCATCTTGGAAGCTAAAGCTTTCCTGTGTGAGCAACGAAACCACCGACGGTATGATTTCTTTAATTCATTTTACAAGTCAAGTAAGCTTTCCTAACATTGCTGGTGCTCCAATTGTGATCATCCAAACGTGTCTCCACCAATCCCATGAGATGTTCTATAAATGTTGACACTGTTAAATACTTCTTCAGCTGGAGTGTATATCAACTATAAAACGAACGTTTCAAAAACGTATCTCTCGTGCTCATATCTAAAATATCATAGCGAGATCGCTGTGTTTGTTATGTCTGTGCTTTCGTCCAACTGTAGTGCAAAATAGGGAGACAGGCTACATCTTTTTAAAAATTGTTTCTTGATATTGGCTGACAAACCGCCATTTCGCTTCTCAACTGTGTCATTGACAGCGTTCTTATTGATCATTGCAGAGACCATGAATTTTGCAACAGGCAATGTAAGCTCTTCAGTTATTGTGTACGGTATTCCAGGTTTTTGCTATTGCAGTGGAAGCTTCAAAAGAAGCTCGCATTGCATTTTCAATTTTGCGGTCAGTTTTACCATTTCTTATTTTCCTCATGTTCAAGGTTATTGTATTTTAAAAAAAAAAATGCTTTATGTTGCACATGAGATGTCCATGCAGTTTTTAATGGTGTCATGGCCTCATTGGACAATATATCGTCCAACAAAACACGATGAGGGTGTCGCTTCTTTTTGAGACCCACACACGTAAAAGCCTGTCGTCATATATTCTTTATTACAACTGCGACACTTTTCTAAAAGATTGGAAGAAGGTTCATTTTGCTTTCAGCAGGATGCACTTTCATCAACATTACCAATTCTTTTACGTTTCAAATCCAGCCAGCGATACTCACACTGAGGATCAGCCAAAAAAACACAAGAAAACTAAAACCACAACGATAAACTTTACCCGACAATAAACAAATACTTTATTAACACAAAATTTAATAAATGACATGCCACTAAACACTTTTCCGACCCCTGACTTACTGACCTCCTGTGGCTCCTAACTATATGCGCTGCTGTAATAAATGCCACGTGTTTTCTCTCAGCCACTCAGGGCCATTTGCTATTCGAGTACACATTTTGCTGGCATACATTTATATTAATCAATGCCTTATTTTTTACTTTTTATTTAATGCAGGCAGCATTTTAGAAAAGCCGAGTTTTGCTAGAGAGAGTGAGAGATAGAAAGAGAGAGAGAGAAACATTGCGATTTCGTTCAGTTTCCTTTTCTTTCTGGCTTGCATTCAGACAACGCGACTCTCTGAAGGCACGTGGGTCACAGTTTAAGAAAGGAAACTTTATATGACATACATTCATGGTATTTACATAGGCTTCAAATACTAGATAAAAGCAACCATGACGCGTTCTTAAACTTGTGTCTTTTATACTAGTATAGAACCCATTCCCTAAACACGACATTTTGAGGTAAGTACTTAGTAAGTTTTCCTTTATTTGCATGTTATATATTACGTTCTGTATCGTGTATATACAAAGCATAAAACATCTGATGTTCGTGTAGTCTAGTGTTATCTTCTAAAACTTCTGAAATGTTTAACCAAAAATATGTGTCCACTTTATTCCTCTTATATTAAACTCTGCTTCAACTCCACATAACGTTTTGCTAATCGCCAACTAACTTACACTTTTTCCGGTATCATTTTCATGGGGGTTAGAACAGAAATGTCAGGGTGTTACTTTACGTTGATCATCAGTTGTAAAAGTGTGACAGTGGGGTATATAAGTTAAAGAGTGAGCGATTGAGTGCGTGAATTAGTTAGCGAGTGAGTTAATGCGTAATTCAGCCAGCAAGTGAGCGAAAGAGTAATTGAGGGAGTGAGTTAATGAGTTATTTAGCGAGTGAGTGAGTGAGTGAGTGAGTGAGTGAGTGAGTGAGTGATAGTTAAGTTAGATAAGGCTGTACTGTCAGAGAATTAGCGAGTGAAAGAGTGAATTATAGTAAATTAGGTGATATATGAGTGAGTGAGGGAATGAGTGTGTTAGGTGAGAAATTAGTGTACTGGGAGATAATTGAGTGAATGAGTCTATATGGGTGAGTGAGTGAGTGAGTGGGTGAATGAGTGAGTGAGGGAATGAATGTACTGGGTTATAACTGAGTTAAGTGAGAAATTAATGTACTGGGAAATAATTGAGTGAAAGAGTGTATGTGAGTGAGTGAGTGAGTGAGTGCGTTTGTTGAGAAATTAGTGTAGTGGGAGATAATTGAGTGAATGAGTGTATGTGAGTGAGCCAGTGAGTGAGTGAGTGATAGTGATTTAGGTGAGAGAAAAGTGTTCTGGCAGAGAACGACTGAGTGAGTGCATTTGAGTGAGTGAGTGAGTGAGTGAGTGAGTAACATGAGATACAATAAATTCATGAAAGGGAGAGTGGGATGTATTTAAAAAATAGAGATTAGTAGCTAGTGTAAGGTGGGGAGGGGGAGAAGCTCTAAAATTAGGGATTAGTAACTAGTGTAAGATGGGAAGAAGATATAAACAATAGAGATTAGTAACTGGTGTAAGGGTGGGAGAAGATATACAAAATAGAGATTAGTAACTAGTGTAAGATGGGGATAAGATATAAAAAAAATAGAGACTAGTAACTAGTGTAAGGTGGGGAGAAGATATACAAAAATAGAGATTTGTAACTAGAGTAAGGTGGGGAGAAGATATAAAAAATAGAGATGTGTAACTAGAGTAAGGTGGGGAGAAGATATAAAAAAATAGAGATTAGTAACTAGTGTAAGGTGGGGAGAAGATATAAAAAATAGAGATTATTAACTAGTGTAAGGTGGGGAGAAGATATACAAAATAGAGATTAGTAACTAGTGTAAGATGGGGATAAGATATAAAAAAAAAAGACTAGTAACTAGTGTAAGGTGGGGAGAAGATATACAAAAATATAGATTTGTAACTAGAGTAAGGTGGGGAGAAGATATAAAAAATAGAGATTTGTAACTAGAGTAAGGTGGGGAGAAGATATAACAAAATAGAGATTTGTAACTAGTGTAAGGTGGGGAGAAGAAATGCAAATAGAGATTAGTAACTAGTGCAAGTGGGGAAAAGATATACATATAGAGATTAGTAACTAGTGTAAGGTGGGAAGAAAATACAAAGAAAGAGATTTGTAACTAGTGTTAAGTGGGAAAAGATATGCCACATAGAGATTAGTAACTAGTGTAAGGTGGGGAGAAGATATAAAAATAGAGATTAGTAACTAGTGTAAGGTGGGAAGAAGATTTTTTTTCGTCAGTTTTTACCTCTAAGGAAGTCCCTAGAGACTAGGAACTGAATTTTGCATGCTAATCCATTTTTTTTCCAGGCAGCCGTGTGCACAGGTGTCCCTCGCCGCACAGACAAATAACTCCGTCTTTGCAGGTACTTATATATATATATTCCTTCCATGAGTAATTGACGTTTCAAGCCGGGCCTCGCTGATGAGACCAGGGGTGGTTGCCGCAGAGATGATATACGAATATCAATAAATACAAGCGATTGCATGCTTGTATACAGGCGGGTAGGCAGACAGACAAAAACACACAGACAAAATAACAGTGTCAGATACAGAATAAGGAGAAAGTGAAGAAACTATCATCAATCGTTCAGATGAGAAAGTAGATTGGCGTTGAGTAAGAATCGAAAGCAAGCATTCCCAAGGAGCTGGACCAACAAGGACATAACTACTAACCGTCCAATCGACGTGCGAGCGAAGATCTTTCTTCTTGAAGCCTCCACATTCCGCGTGGCTGGGGTGCAGGTAGTGAGTGTGGCTGAAGCTGCTCTTAGCGATAGCCCGTCTGTGAAGAAGAAAAAACATTATGTTAAACAACAGTAGAATACAGATGAATGCTGATATCGTATGACAGGGAACAGTTGGCCGTGTTCACTTTCTGTGCGGTTTCGCCTTATGTCTTTTGGCGTGTGCTATGATGGGGACTACAACTACCTTTCTTTGTTTGGGAGATAAGTTATTATTTCGGATGATTCCACTGGCACGGGCGGTTGAGCAATTATGTATTTTAATTCGTTTGCAGTGATACCGGGGCCTTCCATAACCAAATAACCAAGAATAAAGAAATCAAACAAACCTAGCATATCTGACAATAAGAGCAAGGTGTGTAGAAAATAACAGCTAACCAGAATATAGAGTTATTTGTGTGTAATCATCATTGCACTCCGAACATGTCTATTGGTGCTCAGATCGCCTCCTCAGTTTGTTCCGCAGTGTCCAGCGACTGACGAATCCACCAGTTCTGTGTTGGTTGATACGTCTTTTTATGCGCCCATTAAATTTCTCGTTTCTGGCTGTGTCCATCTTAATTCCCATCTCTTGAATCTGAAAAAAAACTGACGTGGACTCATGGTTGTCGAAGTCCTGGGCTCTTCCCACATCTCGGAGGGCATTGTCCGCTCGATCCATTGGTTCACCGTCTTCAACGACAGCACAGCTAGCCAATCTGTCCGCTCTTTCATTTCCCCGCACTCTCGCATATTATTCTGCTTGCCGAGCGTGATGTAAATACCCATGAACTCCTTTGGTGTCGTATTACGGATCCATCTGTATATGGCCAGTAAATATCACAGAAGCAAGAAGTATGAAAACATCAGTGAATAAATAAAAGTACATTTTTGTATTGTCTGAGCAGAGAAATACAGGAAGATTCATCGTCTCAGGTGGCAGACATCAACGTGACAAAATACGTACACAGTTGTGTGTCTATGACATTTTAGTTGTCGTGCTCATTTCTTTATTTTAGTAATATAATCAATATATTCTTATTCTATGGTACAATGAGATAGACTACAAGAGGTTCTATCTCACATTTTACTATTCGTTGTTAAATTGTGAACATATCACAAACTAAAAAGTATCTTCTTCCTTCCTTCCTCCCTCCCTCCCTCCCTCCCTCCCTCCCTCCCTCCCTCCCTCCCTCCCTCCCTCCCTCCCTCCCTCCCTCCCTCCCTCCCTCCCTCCCTCATTTGCCTTTCCGCGTTTATTATTAATATTATTGTTACAAATTGTGCGGTGTCTCAAAGTTAAACTTCGCAAGACAAATCAATTTCAAGAATGCACACATTATCGCAGATTCACGCATATTCAACTATACGTTCTGCGCAGTTTCTGTACTTAACTAAAGTGCCATTTTGAAAGTAACACGATATCCTTGGGCACAATCAGTGCACAAAATGTGACAGGTAAGGTAACGTACGAGACTTGAATCGGTGTCTTGCCGTGCGAGTTTTCACCCACATGTACTCAGCCACCAATCCAGAAGTTTTCGGGAGACTTATGGATAGTGTCGCTTCAGGCATCAAAACTCACCATGCGATGCGGCATACCTCAACATCCCAGAGTGCTACCCTGATACCCATTTCTGCCATCAGCTGGGTCGACTGCGGGGGTATTTTTTTTTTCCAACCACGAGTACAGCTCACACGGCTTGCAGCGGGAGTCGAACACAGGTTGTCCGAACATCGGTAGCCCAGTCGGGTGGTTTTCCCACTAGGCTACCGAGGCGCTCTCGGATGTCGGTTGTGTTGAAAGGCGCAAATAAATAGCAGCACACATACATTCACTGAACGTACTTTTAAGAACGGATTTCCTGTAGCAGCCATCGGGGGAACAGCAGCACGAGAACTGCTTTTGCTATGATTGTGCCACATGTTCATGATACTAAAGTTATGTTTTGTTATTATCACTTATTTGTTGCAAATTCATTGTCAGCGTCCTAAACTGTCAGCAATTGCAGGTCCCAGATATTCATAACCAATCACACTTTATCAAGTCCTGCATTGTCGATCCGGGTTGATTTTTTTTTTTTTAATCGGTGAACATTAACCGCACAAGTATGGATCACTATGATCTACATTTAAAAAAACAAAACAAAAAAAACACCAGAGAGTACGTCTGTTTTAAATGATGACCTAACTAGAGATCGATACTACAGATAACAGATATACATTATTTAAGACTAGACATTGTCTTTTCATTTAATGCACACAAAATGTATTTTTTTTTCAGAAAGAAACACTGTTTAAGAGACATCGACGAAGAAATGTTAACAAGATCCTTGGGAACAAAACATCTCTCTGTAACAGATGCTTAGCACATAAACTGATTGTCTGACTGTCACAAATCACATCTTGATTTGGGGCATAAATATCTCGCTTCATCACCAGTTAACACGGGCACTCTTCACACATAAATACCACAACTAAAGCAGGCACGGATTTATCTTATGTCATAGGATTAAGACAAATAGTCCATATCCAAATGACGGCTTCATCAGAAAGATACGACAAATACAGGGAAACTAGACTACATGCAGAATATAGATTCCCATATAAATGTATGCGTCACATATTATTACATAATGAAAGCAGCGTTTTTTATCTCTGACATCACATAATACCGTTCTTTAAATATATTTACTCAGTTACACACTTAACAACCAGCCTAGTCACATCTCTACACAGGTACACAATAACAACCAAGTCACTTCTCTACACAGGTACACAATAACAACCAAGTCACTTCTCTACACAGGTACACAATAACAACCAAGTCACATCTCTACACAGGTACACAATAACAACCAAGTCACTTCTCTACACAGGTACACAATAACAACCAAGTCACTTCTCTACACAGGTACACAATAACAACCAAGTCACATCTCTACACAGGTACACATTAACAACCGACAGGAAATAACAGATACAACCATAATTATTTCTCTACAACGGTACAAAATAACAACAATAATATATTCACACTTGTACACAATTACTTTCATTCCTCTCCCTTTGTACACAACACCTAGTATTCCTCTCCCTTTGTACACACTTTCATTGTTTACACCAGTATACAATAACAACCGTGTCACATCTGAATTACCGTAAATTTCCTCTATATACATGTACACTGTACACATTACCAAAACAATTAGCGAAAACACAAGCAAACATCTGTACACAAACATGCAACCACAACACGTGTTATGTTTTCAAGCTTGAACAATATTGTAATGTATGGTTATTTGAGCAATATTGTAATGTATGCTAACGACTAGCTTGTGTAACTCAACACCATTTTCCATTTCGCTGTGCACATTGAATCGTCAACAAGCGGACGGACACATCTACCTGCATAAGCCTACCCAGATGATCTTGGTTGGTTGGTTGCGTTCGCCCGATGACTAAGGTATTCTAGAGTAGAGTATCGTGGTTGACCAGAATATTCCTCTTCATCATCCGCCCTTACAAGGACGTAGTGGACGTGTCTGCGTTGTGTTGTGGTTTGCAGTATAACTGTTATATTTGCACCTTTCGGCCCAACACATACCACTTCAGCACGACATTTTTGAGTACCGGGTTGTCTTCCCTCTTCGATCCCTGCACACTTGGCCAGACTAGACATGTTAGTCTGTTACTGGAGGCACCACGGAGAGGTGGAGCAGGGTCTGGATGGTTTTGGTTCGCCGATCCTGGCGCAAGCCATCAGCTGTGGGTCGCTGACAACTTCCAGCTCTGGTGCTGTGAGGCGCGCCTTCGCCTCCAATCTTAAGACACTCCCCAGCTTACTTACTGGACGTAACGCTGCACTACGGGCGCTCGGGCTTAGCAAATTAAACCGAAACGTGGAGAAATCAAAATAAAGAGGTCACAATTATTATCGGTGGTTCCGTCCCCACTATGACAATGACTTCTGATATATCATGTATAGCTCCACATATACCAAACACTGACTTCTGATATGTCATGTACAGCTCCACATATACCAAACATTGATTTATGATATTTCATGTAGAGCTCCACATATGCCAAACACTGACTTCTGATATACCATACAGAAGACCGCACATAATCAAATCTGGAATATCTTACACAGCTGAGTTGTACGGATAGAAAACATTCACTTTTAAATAGTCAACTATACGGATTTAAAATAGCATTAGAATCAAAAACATCACTTCCAGTTTCTGATTTGTGAGCTGCACTTCTACTGTTAACCATCGTCAAGGAATGAGTGAACCGTTAAACATAGCGCTAGTGACACTGATTCGCCTCAGAGATAACACAACTAAAACTCTTGTCTTTCGATGTCCATGCACGGTCTCGTTCTCTGCTCAGTTAATTTATTTTATTTTTTTTTTTAATTTTTATTTATTTATTTTATTTATTTATTGATTTATTTATTTTTTTTTTTTTTTGGGGTCCCTTTGGGGGACTGGTTGGTCTCAAGGCAAGACGCTATCCTCGAAACAGAGAGGTTGTGGGTTCAAATCCCGGCTACACCGGTTGGGATTTTTATTTATGATCTCTCTCTGCGGCAACCACCCCTGGTCTCAGCAGCGAGGCCCGGCTTGAAACGTCAATTACTCATCGACGGGAAAAAATATAAGCACCTCCGAAGTCGGAGTTAAGCGGCGAGGGACCCCTGTGCACAAAGCTGCCAAGGAAAAATGGATTAACACGCACAATTTAGTTCCTTGTCTCTAGGGGCTTCGTCAGAGGGAAAAGCTGGCGGCAAAAAAAAAGGTGAATTTGGAAACCGCTAACGAGATACCGGCCGTGAACGTTGAAGTACCTGCTCCAGCTTTAATGTGTGTGCATCTTCATTTGTTAACAATCCCTAGTATTGTGATTGTACAGGAGTTGATTATGATCGTAACAAAAAGACAATGATATCTAACAACCATCATCATCATCAAGTACCGGGCCTGCTGGCGTAGATGATCATGTCTCTCCACAACTTTCGATCTCGACAGTTATTTATCATTTCTGTTGTTGACCTGCTGCCAAGCCACTTTCTCCAGTTGTATGGTATTTGTTCTCTTTGCTTCCCTCTATCTCTTCGTCCCTCAATTTCCCAGTTTTTACAATATATTCCAGCTGTTCTCTTCTCATTACATGGCCAAACAATGATGATTACTTTTTTCCTAATATTGGAAATTAGCTCTCTTTTTGCTTTGACCTCTTTCAGAACATTTTTATTACTCTTCTTAGCTGTCCATGGTATTCTCAACATCCTTCTGAGAAATTCCATCTCTGTGGCCTCTAATCGTCTTTTCATTTGTGTTGGCCTCTTTGAGAATTTCCTCATTGGACTTTTCAGCTGTCCACGGAACTTTCAACATTCTTCTGAGAAATATGTGGCCTCTAATCGTCTTTTCACGTGTGTCCATGATTCGCTTCTATGGGTCAGAATTGGTTCTATATAGCACCGAATATATATATATATATATATATATATATATATATATCTTATATATAAGATAATATATATATATATATATATATATATGTCTTATATATATATGTAGGATATGGGCGCGTATAGAACTACCTAACAAAAATCTAGCAAATAACATCCATGAAACATACACCCACATTTATAAGAGATGATAATTAGAAAGTTGGACAATTCCTTACCAGAGTATAAGGTACAATTATTAGCTCAGCTGACCACATCATTACTGGCCTTATCCGGCGTTTCATCAGCTCAAGCAGAGATAATATTATTTAAATAGAAAGTGTTTTGTAAGTATAAACACGCTAATGGGAAGGTGGGTGTCAATTGATAAGCTTCTTACACAATTAAAGTAACAACTTTATTGGATATAAATTAAATGGTTCTGTACACACACAGAAATACTAGACCTGAAGTTATCCAATCTTAGTCTCAAAATACTGAACAATAAATATCAGCAATATCGGTATCACATATTCATTCACTAAAGAAATAGTTGACATAATATGACATTTCAATGCCATAGTACTCAACCAACAACATGAGTAAACTGTTGGTCAACGAAATGTATTTCTACGGAACCAGTGTTGGTTCTATGAGGTAACTAGAGGGTGTCAGCTCACAGGTCACTGGATCCATGAAGTAACTCGTGGACGTCAGCTTACAGGTAGCTGGATCGAGGAGGTACCTCGTATAACGTCAGATCACAGGTCGCTGGATCCATGATGTAACTTTTGGGTGTCAGATCACAGGTCGCTGGATCGAGGAGGTAACTCGGAGGCGTCAGATCACAGGTCGCTGGATCCATGAGGTAACTTTTGGGTGTCAGATCACAGGTCGCTGGATCGAGGAGGTAACTCGGAGGCGTCAGATCACAGGTCGCTGGATCCATGAGGTAACTCGTGGATGTCAGATCACAGGTCGCTGGATCCATGAGGTAACTCGTGGGTGTCAGCTCACAGGTCGCTGGATCCATGAGGTAACTCGTAGATGTCAGATCACAGGTCGCTGGATCCATGAGGTAACTCGTGGGTGTCAGCTCACAGGTCGCTGGATCCATGAGGTAACTCGTGGATGTCAGATCACAGGTCGCTGGATCCATGAGGTAACTCGTGGGTGTCAGCTCACATGTCGCTGGATCCATGAGATAACTCGTGGGTGTCAGCTCACAGGTCGTTGGATCCATGAGGTAACTCGTGGGTGTCAGATCACAGGTCGCTGGATCCATGAGGTAACTCGTGGGTGTCAACTCACAGGTCCCTGGATCAATGAGGTAACTCGTGGGTGTCAGCTCACATGTCGCTGGATCCATGAGGTAGCTCATCTCTCTGAGCGCCGAGGAGGAGGTATCAATGGCAGTGATAGAGCGGGATGACCAATGTCGTCGACCATGTTCAATATTTTTCTTTAAAGAATCACATCTCAGGTCAGAGACCTTGGAAGATCACATGAGGATCAGTGAAATATAATGTTATCTACATAGAGTTTTACAATCTGATCATCCGAAAGTGTCCCTCTCCCCCAATCGAGCAAGTGTTTCGACCTTTCATCTTTTTAAGTCAATGAGAAGAGAATTTAGAGCAGATCTCCTGGGTCACAACTCTTAGGAGCCAAGCGCAATCAGATCATTAAAGTACCTCAAATCTTAATTAAGTATATACACAAAGTACACTATCAGTTTACGGGTTATATAGCTCACATTTTAGCCAGCGATTTCCTGACCGAACTTACTGATGTGTTTGGACTATGCAATTTACAGATTCCATCGACAAGAACGCTGGCAAAGAACAACATTTAACAGGCCTAGCGTATTGAGAAATTTGAAATGAAGATCCACGTCAATGTTCCACAATTACTCGCCGAGTAGTGGTAAAGACAGGTCATAGACACACATTCATTTATCACAAACTAAATAAAAGATCAATTATTACCTACATTAATCAACAACAGAAGTACTAATACATGCAAAGAGCTTATTTTGTATCTATTATGTAATAGATATAGTAACATATCTTCTTCTTCTTTCCTTCCTCATCTGCCTTTCAGCGTCGAGAGGAGATATAATTTGCGGTCTTTTGCTTTTCTTGTCGCCTCTGCTGCTGTTATGTTTCCTAGTGCTTCTAATATTCCATCGACCCATCTTTTTCGTGGTCGACCCTTGGGTCTGGTGTTCTCACAACGTTTGTTGAAAGCTCGTTGTGTTGTGTTTTGTTCTTTCTGCCTTGTCACGAGACCAAACCATTTTATCTGTTGTTTCCTTATATATTCTATGGCGGGGGCTATTCCTAGCTTTTTTTTCAGTTCTTCATTTCTGATCTTGTCTCTCAGACTGTTTCCTGTCATTCGTCTAACACATTTCATCTATGTAAAAAGGTTATTTTTTTCTTATTGTTCTTGCATCTAGGGTCCAGGTCTGGCATTGGTAGCACAGCGTTGGGATGAAGATTGTATTGTATAGTGCTCGTTTTGCCTCCAGAGTTATTTCCTTGTTGGACAATAGTGGTGATAACTGTCCAATGATTTGACAAGCTTTGTTGCATCTTGATTCTATCTCTGCTGCTTGAGAATTATCATTTGTCATTAGATTTCCTAGGTATTTGAATTCCTCTACTTGTTTTAGTTGTATGCCTTCTATAGCTATGTTGATTTTCTGTTTATTTTTGGCGACATTTATGACTTCTGTTTTGTTGATGTTGATTGTTATGTTGTATTTTGTGCCTGAGCTGTTGAGTTTGTTTAAGTGTTCTTGTAGGTCTTCTATTATTTCATGTATTGGTGCATGATCGTCTGCAAATAGAAGCTCGTTGATCTCTTCTGTCTCTGATGGGTTAGCTAGCTTGCATATATAGTTCATGTATGTAATAAACGGACACAGACATACGACTGATATGCAATTTGTACTGGGAGCAAACATCAATAATAAAATATAACAAGGAGAACTCTACACCCATTGATATAAAAAGAGGAGTAAGACGAGGATGCATCCTATCACCAAAGATTGTTCAATCTATACACTGAGCAAATCTTTAAAAACATCTGAGATGCCAGGCCTAAACATTAATGGAAAGATAATCAATAACCTAAGATATGCTGATGATACTGTACTGTACTACTAGCAGAAAATCCTAAAGATCTACAACAATTGCTTAATGTAATAAACATGGCAAGCAAAAAATATGGACTAGAAATGAATATCAGAAAGACTAAAACTATGATCATAAACAAAGACAATTTTCAAGACCTATAATTAAATATCAAAGTGGAAGGAATACATCTAGAGACAGTTCAGAGCTACAACTACCTGGGACATACTATAACCAATGATGGAAAATGTACAACTGAAATAAATACAAGAATAGGTATGGCAAAAAGTAATTTTAATGCCATGTAAAATATACTAACATCAAAACAAATAACAGCAGGGCTAAAACTAAGAATAGCAAAATGTTACATCTTCTCAATATTCCTGCTTGGTGCAGAAACATGGACAATAGACCAGAAAACAGAAGAGAAAATTTAAGCCTTTGAAATGTGGATTTATAGAAGAATAGGTAGAATTGGGTGGAAAGAAAAGAAAACAAACGAGGAAGTTTTAAAACAACTAAAAATTAAAAGAGAACTTCTAAACACAATTAAAGCAAGACAAATGAAATTTTTTGGTCATATTAAAAGACACAACAGCCTAATAAAAGTAATATTGGAAGAGAAAATACAAGGTAAAAGAGGCAGAGGCAGACCAAGACTAACATGGACGAGTAACATCAAAAGATGGACAAGTCAACCTATGCCAATCTGCACCATCAAAGCAAGAGACAGAGTGGAATGGCGCTCCATGGTAGCCAACCTTCGTTGCGGAGACGACACTCAATGATGATGATGTAATAAACAGTAGGGGTGGGGGATAGTACGCATCCCTGTCTTACACCTGATCGAACTTCGAAGTGGTCTGTGTAGCCTGCTGCTGTTCTGACCCTGCAGCTGCTGTTGATGTAGAGACTTTTAATAAGGTTGGTTAGATGTTGGCTTACTCCGTATGTTGTTAGTATCTCCCACAGCTGTTCTCTGTTTACTCCGTCGAATGCTTTTTCCTGGTCAATGAAGGCTATGTATACGTTTTGATTGTGTTCTGTCAAGTTAAGCAAATTGCATATCGGAAGAAGAAAATGCGAAACGGACGTATTTTGGATTCACATAAACAGTCTTTCACTGCTGGACAGTGTATTAACATTACAGTGCGTCCTGCTGTTAGTTACTAGAGAATTGTCAGCGTTAATGGTTGGTCACTGGTGAGATTCCGTTAGTTCTAAAGCCGGCAAGTCAGGGAGTCTTTCACTGGCGAAGTTGTGGCAGAACTAAATATTAAAACTACAACATACTGATGCTGAGAAATGTACTTGACATTATTATTATTAATTTTAACAGAAACCTGATAAAATACAAGTAATACTTTTGTGTCACAAACTTTAGCTGGACTAGTATTTTGTACAAATGTAGCTATTATCTATCATCTAATACTGCCTCGGACTCAAGCAATTTTCGTTATTTATTATCTAGATCACAGGGTAGAAACGGTGTCCACACGCAGACAAAAAGGGGGAGGTGTTAGATGACTGAATATGGAAGCCTCTACAATTTTGGTCAATCTGAGTGTCTAGTATACGTGTCAATATAGAGGTCTGAATAATGTTGGTAAAGGTGGGGTGTGTATAATAGGGGGTGAACACTGACACGGGATCAAGAGAATTGTTTTTCATGTAAATAGGATATGGGCGCGTATATAACTGATCCTATTTGGATAGAACAGATCAATTTTGTTTGGGAATTGGGAGAGGGGGTATATAAATAATGGTGAGGGCGCGTATAGATCGATAATTATGGGGCGTGTACGGATGGATAATAATGGAGCCCGTATAAATGGATAATGATGGGGCGCGTACATATGGGAAAACGTGTAGGCAAGTAACATGCAAGTGAATAAGAAGGTGTGTATCAAAAGGATAAAGATTGTGAAGCATGTCGTTTTTCACAAAGATTGGGTCGCATATCTTATGAATAATAATGAGGATTTCTAATGTATAGATGATGATGGAGTCCATAGTATAAAAGGACATTTGGGGCCAACCGCATGAATACAGAAGGAGTGAAATAGACGAAAGCTCGTGACGCTAAGCTCAACTTAGTCATCGCTATGTCCTCTAGCACGCAAGGCTAGCACTAGAGAGCGCCACTTGTGTCTGTCTTGAGTCAGCCCATGATAATTCATTTTCTTTCAGTTCTTTCTCAAGAAGTTCTTTCAGACTTCGTTTTCGACTTAAGAACATCCACTCTTGGATCACATCATCCTCTCAGGTTATGCCGCCATCCCTGTTTATTTCATTTCGCCGTTCTGCTTCTGTTTTTTTCGTCACAGTTCGTATTTTGTCTATTCTGAGTTTATATTAGAATATGTTTTTCCCTTGTTTACCGTATTATGTTGCTGGCCTTGTTTCCACATTATTTTCCATGACCTGAGACGGGCTGCTTTTCTGAAAAGTAAATATGTGATGTATGACGGGTGATGCACCATCTACAGACAAATACATTATTAGAATCCACTTTTAATCAAACTTTGGCGCCTCAATTACATGGCCATTAATATGGTGTCATAAAGATGGCGGTGTTTAGATGCAGAATGATTGTGTATCGCGTGGGTAAAGGTGCATACCGGCTATGTGGACAAACACTTGACATATGCCTCAGACGACCCATGATGAAAACAACGTTCTACCAAAAAAAAAAAATTTGCAATTTTTTAACTTGAGCAACATCAAGCATACAACGTCATCTACACGTTATTACCAGACTTGACATACATTTGCAGGTCCGGCCAAGGTACGGTTTCGTGGTCGGACTATAACATTTATTCACAAAACTACACGATTTAGAATATTCGATTAATGTATGCTCGCAATGATTTACCAAAAATCGCCGAATACCAAGTGCTCCGACCGCATCCGTTGTACTCATCAATGCTACTACCACCGCCCTGTTCGGTTACCCCCATACGGGTGAAGATAACAGATACAGGTTATGATGACGGTAGTAGTACACATTTTATGATTGAAGTATCTCCACACTGCAAGTGAAAGAATCAGTTTCAAATAAAATGATAGCAAACAATACGTATGTTTCCACACAAAATAGTGAGGACGAAAATCAAAGTTATTATCTCCGTGAGAAATAATAATGGAACACAGAAGAACGCAAAAAGAATATTCCCAAAGTGCAGCGAATTACAGCCTAAAGGGGGGAAAAAACTGAAACAAAACAATAGGTTTCTCTAAAATACTAATTTAAAACAAAAACATAAATCAGTTAAAAAGTAAAAATCAGACAGTGGAACAAAAATACGTCTAGACAGGGTTTAAGAAAAATAAACATAAATTTTAAACCAAAAAGCTATGCAAAATGAAACAAACAAAAAATGCATAAACATAATATCAAATAAAAACATATTAAATGGCTACACAGAAAAAAATAAACACCTCAATATAGCGTGGAAAATGAAGAAGCTCATTTACAGCCAGATTGGAGGCCTCTACATCAGTCTAGAGTTACAGCTCAACTAAAATACACAAACAAATACTTGATGAAATGAGGAACTGAAATAATATCCCAAGGAGAAGTCTGGCGAACCTGCTAGCACTCACTGCAGAGCTCACGTCAATGATGAAGCGTTTTCTGGGGTGGTCGGTAACTCGAGATACACTTGGATTGATTGGATTCCAGGTCTGTTGGAGGTCTACAGCTTCTCTTCCTAAGCTTCCATTTGATTTCGGAATGTTCCCTGAGTTATACAACACTCCTATGTGGCGGTCATCTTACTTTTCAGCTTCTGTTCCCCCCGAGTCTGCTCACTGAGCAAATACAAGTCTGACGTCATACGACTAGTGATCATTAACACACACAAAAACTCGAAAAGAACATATTAGCAGGTTGATTGGATGTGTGAGACGGTAGACTAGGGATTTAGTAGCTACTTTCTCTCTCACTCTCTCAGCTTGCTCACACATTATTATACTTGACTCGTTGTTAACGATACGGTAAGAAATAGTTCTGTTACGTGAAATACCACCAAATGCCAATCGCCGCATATAAGGTGGCCAAACACCAAGCGTTCCAAACATTGAACCGTACCATATGTATCTGCTGTAGATAATTAGCTGCAATGGGCTGACTAGTCAATGTTATAATGAAAAATACAGATCCACTTCCGGCGAGATATGCGTAAAGATTCCAACATATATCAATCATAATTAGGGTTGCTATATTTACAGGCACATAATATCATATCCGGTGTTTAAGTGTGATAGGAAAGGGGTCAAGCCTTCTCATGATTCTAGCTCTATCGTCTGTTTCTGACCATGCGACTGTGTTGAACTTCTCATGATTCTAGCTCTATCGTCTGTTTCTGACCATGCGACCGTATTGAACTTCTCATGATTCTAGCTCTATCGTCTGTTTCTAACCATGCGACCGTATTGAACTTCTCATGATTCTAGCTCTATCGTCTGTTTCTGACCATGCGGCTGTATTGAACTTCTCATGATTCTAGCTCTATCGTCTGTTTCTGACCATGCGACTGTATTGAACTTCTCTGCGCCATTCCTTAGAAGAAAAGGTAGCAGTCGTTACACAGGAGCTGATGATGCATTATCAGTGAATGGGTGACGCCAGAGAAGGCAAGTGTTAGCTTGAAAATGAATTGATGAAGAAGATTGCAGAAAACACGAATAAATAACAATTGAGAGAGAAAGAGTGGGAAAACAGTAAGATGGACAAATCTGAATAAAGAATGGCCTGGCCGTTACTAAGGCAGGGACACACACCCTTTAACGCAATCATTAATCTTAGCGAGTGAATATACACGAACTTTAAGAAGAATAATTAATGGCGTAAGTAAAATTATGAATGATTGCAAACTGTTAGAAAAAAAATAATAAAATACAAGTGGAACAGCAATACGAATCTATTTTAACACATAAAAATGCTAAAAAGAATGTATGTTGTAGACGTATGGTAACATTGTCCAACTTGAATGGCGTTGTGATAAAATGTTCCGTTAGACATCCCTGTCTAAAGTAGACAGTCAAACACAGTAAAGGGTATGATGACAATTATGGCGAAGGTCAATCAACTGAGATGGAAAACACGATACAAACCCGTGACACTAAGGCGTTTTTGTGTGGTAGGCAGCGTCTAAACGAGGGACGATTGCTCTCATGTAGAAAGATGAAAAAACAAAGGGCTACAAAGCATTAAAAATCATAGTGCAATACAATCTAGCTTATAGTCGAACAAAAATGTATATTATTCCTGTCAACGTTTAATACTGCTACGGAAATATATATATATATATATATATATATATATATATATATGGCCCTTTTCGTCTTGTCAGACGGTCTAGTGGAGGCTATTGCGTATTTTTTTGAGGTATTGTTTTTGCCGAACAGCTTCTCTCGTGGCTAATTCTACCAATGTTTGACAAACACACGCGGTCACATAATGAACAGGTCAGGCTCGCTGGTCCACAGGGTTTACCATCCTTTTTCATGAGTCTCTTCTCTTTTAAGTCCTGTCTTAGAACAGTCTCAAATGTTGTTATACCGTTCCTTATACGTGCTCTCCATGATGTGCGATCACTTGCCAGATGTTGCCAGTCGTTTTCACAGATGGAGAAGTCTTTCTATATATGTATATATATTTAATAAATAACCAAAAACTAGACTTACCCACAGTTTACAATCTCATGATATGTTCGTTCGTAATTATAATACAAATGTCAAAACACAGCGAGAAATGCAGCGGTCTGACGTGTGACAACTTTCTCCATTAGTGGGATGTGAAGATAACGCTCCGGTCAACATTTTTCTTTCCCTCAGAAAAGAAGGATCGATCCCTACAGCAATAGTAAAGTGGAGATGTTGACAAACAGCAAACGATAAGAGAGAACACAAATGAGAGTGTGTCGGGGCAGGCAAGGGTCAAAGCGGGTATCTGCGTGCGAAAGCCGTTATTTTGCAAACATAAAGGAGCAACCAAAGTAGGAAAAAGAGAAATAGAATGAAGGAGCGGCACTAAGCAATCCTTACGGAATGATTAAGAAAAATATCCTATGTGTAAGACACAAGTTGTGTAATTCCTGAAACAAAGCACAAAGCAATACATGAAATGAAACTTAAGTCAGCGTGAAGCGTATATTATATGACTAATGTCAACTTTCGGATTTCGAACATATAAGCTAACCCCCCCCCCCCCCTTTCCCCCAAATCGGTGTGCTCGCTCTGTGGAGATCAATACGAGACCTGACACAAAGATCTAGCGGAGCTGTCCAGACCTAGTGGGCTGAGTCAACAAGACAGCGTCAGTGAGTGGGATAGCTAATCAACTAAGTGACCACCATTATTAATTATTGAATAAACCACGGAGCCAGCACGAGTGGATGTCAATATCCCGTTCAAGAGACATCGGTGCTAAGCAGCGGGGAATTCAGTCACACAACACACCTATCATGTGTTTTAGTGTCTGTTCTCACTGTGACCAATATTGATCTGTCGTGAATTATTGAAATCTGTTTGCCCCCATAGTTGTATAAATGTTGACCCTGTATTACCGTGCGCTTATACATCCTCATTATCGTAATCTGTTTGTCTACCGTTATTGTGTACGCATGCCACAATTATCGTTCACATACTTATCTCTCCTGTCATATCACGCAATATCCCACCGTTTTCGTTCCTATAAATCGTGCAATATCCCACCGTTTTCGTTCCTATATATCGTGCAATATCCCACCGTTTTCGTTCCTATAAATCGTGCAATATCCCACCGTTTTCGTCCCTATATATCGTGCAATATTCCACCGTTTTCGTTCCTATAAATCGTGCAATATATCCCACCGTTTTCGTTCCTATATATCGTGCACTATCCTACCGTTTTCGTTCCTATATATCACGCACTATCCCACCACTGTCGTTCCTATATATCACTCAATATCCCACCGTTTTCGTTCCTATATATCACGCATTATCCCACCGTTTTCGTTATTATATACTGTGCACTATCCCACCGTTTTCGTTCCTATACATCGTGCACTATCCCACCGTTTTCGTTCCTATATATCACGCACTATCCCACCGTTTTCGTTCCTATACATCACGCACTATCCCACCGTTTTCGTTATTATATATCACGCACTATCCCACCGTTTTCGTTCTTATATATTACGCACAATCCCACCGTTTCCGTTCCTATACATCACGCACAATCCCACCGTTTTCGTTCCTATATATCACGCACAATCCCACCGTTTTCGTTCCTATGTATCACGCACTATCCCACCGTTTTCTTTCCTATATATCACGCACTGCCCCACCGTTTTCGTTCCTATATATCACGCACAATCCCACCGTTTTCGTTCCTAGATATCACGCACGCACTGTACCACCGTTTCCGTTCCTATATATCACGCACTATCCCACCGTTTCCGTTCCTATATATCACGCATTATCCCACCGTTTTCGTTCCTATATATCACGCACTATCCCACCGTTTTCGTTCCTAGATATCATGTACAAACATAATCAAAGACTGCACGATGAATTTCGTGCACGTGGCTCTCCTAGAAGGTATTTAATATTTTGGGAAGAATATCAGAGCACCTATGGATGTGTCCTGAGTGCATTGATGATAATCCGATAGCATAAAACACACACATATAAACACACGTTAACCCTAAACCTTTGCATGACAGAATCAAAATGACAAAACAAAATATTAAGTGGCAGTAACTGCGGTAATGAATGCTCAAGCCTTGGACAAGTAGTAATCGCTGACAATATGATGTCATCAATATGATAGTAGATACCCGTGATGATGTTATTTCTTCACGTTCATAAATTCATGTAGCTATACCCAGCTAGTTGTACAGTTTTCAGTTTTAAAATAACAGTATGCAAATGGATGTTATTTTGACGCTCCATATGTTCAAATGTTCTCTCATCGGGTTGAAATACGAAGTATTACCCGTACCACCATATCGACTGTTATGGGCACGCCGTCATTATTTCCAGGTTTCAGTAAATCCCATGACAATTCCTAAGGAACATATATTATATTATTACCGCAACAGAGGTGATTCTACAAAGTAGTTAACGTTTCAACAACACTTGAAAGTTCCCTGGACAGCTAAAAATACCAATTGTAAATTATCAAAAAGGGCAACACAAAAAGGAAGCTCTTAAAAACATTAGGAAAAAAAAACATCACCATTTTTCGGGCATCATGAGAAGAGGAAAGTTGGAAAACTTCGTTACAACTGGCAAAATACAGGGAAATGGTGATCGCGAAAGACAAAGTGAGAAGAAACTAGATAACGGTATGTCATTGCATAGAAAAACAGTCATCGACGCAATTGATTCGATGCACTGTGGATAGAAAATTGTGGAAGGGCATGATCGCCTACGCCAACCGTTATGACACATGATGATGAGTTAACAGTATACAATGTGAAAAATCATCAGTAGATCCTGAAAAAAAAAAATAAATAAAAGATGAGGGAAACGGGAAGAGAATAACTGAGAGTTAATTAGCAACTTTGAGATCAAGTGACTTGCCTTATTCACGACCCACCCGCTGTTTACTGCTCTGTGATCTGTTTATTATTCCGGAAACGGCTGCAAAATGCTAGACTGGCCAGAACGCTTATCTCAAGAGAAACTGAAGCAACTGTTGGAATGAGCCATAATTCGTGTCAGGATGGATTCACAGCTAAATTAGTCAGGCGATTAGGCCAACGAAATCTAGTCAGTCGAGGTAATTACTTTTCCTCTTAGTGGGCACGTTAGTGAGGGAGACAACTTTCTCTACGAGACAAGGCTAAACACCGGGGTCACAAACAGAAGGCACCGTTTATCTTCAGGAGTGTAAGGCACATCGTCCAGGTAGCACGTGCTCATCACAGTGAGTATATCTACTCCAGAATTACGTGTTCTTCAAGGAGAAGATAATCCAGTGAGTAATTTACCTGGAGGTGTTTGATTATTACCAGACTTGTGGGTAGGTTAATTGTTTTGGAAGTTATGTACATAGCGTCTATACAAGTATACTCTATATAGCTTTACGTTAGAGTCCAGCGATTGATGATTGGAGAAAATTAGAGAACAAGATGAATTGATGATTGGAGGAAATTAGAAAACAAGATGAATTGATGATCGGATGAAATTAGAAAACAAGATGAATTGATGATTGGAAGAAATTAGGAAACAAGATGAATTGATGATTGGAGGAAATTAAAATACAAGATCAATTGATGATTGGAGGAAATTAGAAAACAAGATGAATTGGTGATTGGAAGAAATAAGAAGACAATATCAATTGATGATTGGAGGAAATTATAAAAACAAGATGAATTGATGATTGGAGGAAATTAGAAGACAAGATGAATTGATGATTGGAGGAAATTATAAAAAGAAGATGAATTGATGATTGGAAGAAAAAAGAAGACAAGATGAATTGATGATTGGAGGAAATTATAAAAACAAGATGAATTGATGATTGGAGGAAAAAAGAAGACACGATGAATTGATGATTGAATGAAATTATAAAAACAAGATGAATTGATGATTGGAGGAAATTATAAAAAAGAAGATGAATTGATGATTGGAAGAAATTATAAAAATAAGATGAATTGATGATTGGAAGAAATAAGAAGACAAGATGAATTGATGATTGGAGGAAATTATAAAAAACAAGATGAATTGATGATTGGAGGAAATAAGAAGACAATATGAATTGATGATTGGAGGAAATTATACAAAGAAGATGAATTGATGATTGGAGGAAAAAAGAAGACAAGATGAATTGATGATTGGAGGAAATTATAAAACGAAGATGAATTGATGATATATAGGAAATTATAAAAACAAGATGAATTGATGATTGGATGAAATTATAAAAACATGATGAATTGATGATTGGATGAAATTATAAAAACAAGATGAATTGATGATTGGATGACATTATAAAAAGAAGATGAATTGATGATTGGATGCAATTATAAAAACACGATGAATTGATGATTGGATGAAATTATAAAAACAAGATGAATTGATGATTGGATGGAATTATAAAAAAGAAGATGAATTGATGATTGGAGGAAATTATAAAAAGAAGATGAATTGATAATTGGAGGAAATTATACAAAGAAGATGAATTGATGATTGGAGGAAATTATAAAAAGAAGATGAATTGATGATTGGATGAAATTATAAAAACAAGATGAGTTGATGATTGGAGGAAATAAGAAGACACGATGAATTGATGATTGTATTAAATTATAAAAACAAGATGAATTGATGATTGGAGGAAATAAGAAGACAATATGAATTGATGATTACACGACCTTAAACGTGTTGTTTATTAAGTGGCTGAAAGTCTCATACATTTGTTATTTAATTGTTCCATTCCAAGCTACCTTCCTCTTTCTTCCAACCCCCCCCCCTCTCCCACAACACACACACTCTCTCTCTCTCTCTCTCTCTCTCTCTCTCCCTCTCTCTCAATTGACGTAATGAACGTTTTGCACTTACACATAGACATTTACTGAAACAAATAGTTATTGTTCTGTCTACCTAAACCGATTTCTCTCTTCTTTCAACATATGTATATATGTGATGTGATGGTTGGGAGTGGCGGATATGATGTGATCTTATGTGTAAATGCCAACCAGAGGTTGCGTGCGAGAGTGTGTCTTCTTCTACCTTTCAGCTCTCTGTGGAGCATAGGTCCTTAACAAACACTTTCCAAATCGTTCTGTTTGTTGCCTTTCTTGATCATTCCGTGTCTTCCCCATCGTCTTCAAATTTGCTTCTATCTATCTTCTCCAAGAATTATTTGGTCTTTATCTTTGTCTTTTCTCCCGAGGATTCCAGAAAAGGACCTGTTGTGTAATACTCTCAGTTGGCTTCCGCAGTGTGTGTGTCCTATCCAGAGCCATCGTCTTCTCTGTATCTCTTTATCGACTGATATTTGCCTGGTACATTTCCATAGTTTTATGTTAGTGATTTTGTCATGCCATTTCCATCATTTTATTCTGTATAAGCATCCATTAAAGAAAGTCTGTATCTTCATGACTGTCATTTTTGTTGTTCTCCATGTTTCACAGCCATATGCCAGGACTGACTGAACATTGGAGCGAGATTTCATTATTGAAAGAAAATGATTGCCGAAAGGAGAAGTATGGAACAGTTAACTGGAAAGCTGGAAGCTGTCGACAGAAACAATCAGAACTGTTTACATCTTTATAAGAAGATAAATGACATCAATTACCATATTAAAATGCAGTGTTTTGTTAACTTCAAAACAAATGTTAACCACTGGACTGATATTTTGATGATCAGACAGCCGCAGTATGGTGGTGGTATGTGAGCT
The DNA here is from genome assembly GCA_032433765.1 of Megaustenia siamemsis. Classification (NCBI taxonomy): domain Eukaryota; kingdom Metazoa; phylum Mollusca; class Gastropoda; order Stylommatophora; family Ariophantidae; genus Megaustenia; species Megaustenia siamemsis. The sequence continues at coordinate 44,163,165 of JAVIAB010000047.1, forward strand.
GCAGCGGACTAAACACAAACGTTGCCGTCTACTGCTTGACCTTCACTGTTACATGTGACTGTATGTACCTCTACTGCTTGACCGTCACTGTTGCATGTGACTGTATGTACCTCTACTGCTTGACCTTCACTGTTACATGTAACTGTATGTACCTCTACTGCTTGACCTTCTTCTGTTACATTTGACTGTATGTACCTCTACTGCTTGAAATTCACTGTTACATGCGACTGTATTCTATTGCTTGACTCTATTGCCCCCATGTTGTGTCACTGCTCTCTCTCTCTGCCTGGTGTTCTCTCGTCGACAAAGCTGCCAATGTCTGGCTCAATAAGCTTAGAAACAAGTATAATTGTTTGTCCAACACGGAGATGTAGATCATTTATTTTAACTAGGTGTTGAGTCTGTGAGTGCGAACATAGCTGCTAATTGAACCTGACATGAGCCCAGGGCAGCGAGGCCGTGACCCGAGGACAGTGATGTGACAGTGAGGCCGTGACCCCAGGACAGTGAGGCCTTGACTACAGGACAGTGAGGCCGTGACCCGAGGACAGCGATGTGACAGTGAGGCCGTGCCCCCAGGACAGTGAGGCCGTGACCCCAGGACAGCGAAGGCCGTGAGCCCAGGACAGTGAGGCTATGTAACAACTGCTGCTGCTGGAAATCGGTCTCCCTTATTCGCTGATACTGTATCTTACAAGTTCAAAAAATGGGCGTTGGTAATTATATTTTGTACCTCATCTTCCCATGCTGCGTATCAAGTCTAAAGAAGACGTTTAATGAAAGTCTTTCAGTGTGCAAAGACCATCTCCGCTAGAAGTATCAAAAGCATGAAAGAATGCATACCCCAACATCACTAAATGCATATCACCTGGATCTGGTGCGTTAAACAAGTTATGGTTATGGAGTGCCCCGGTATCACTGCAAACGAATTAAAATCCATAATTGCTCAACCGCCCGTGCAAGTGGAATCATCCAACTGACTATCTCATGTCCCAAACAAAGAAAGGTAAATGAAGTCCCCATAATGCAGTCTCAGCACACGCCAAAAGACATAAGGCAAAAACGCACAGAAAGTGAACGTAAACGTATGTTCCCTGTCATACGATATCATCATTCATCGTAAATAATCTGAATATTGAAACACGATTAAAACGGATGAAACGCACAGCTCAAGGTGTGCACAAATCATTTAACTCAATAGCTCCTGCAACAGGCCAGGCTTGGAATATGAGGAAAATGCAACAAAGAACACTTTTCAGACATAGCCTTTAATAGTTCCTGTCGCCTATACACCATATTGACCGAAAGTTCACGTCCTCCTGAAAATGATCATCGTCATACTTTTTTTTAAAAATGTATAGCGCTAGATGATGTTAGGGTATCGTTTGTGACTCCAAATCCGTACATATGAAACACAGTTAGTTATCGGATTATCCCCGTCGCACATCAAACAACAGACCGTAAGATCTCCCTGCAATGTGAATTATTGAAATTATAAACCAGTTCACATGTCTACCCTCTATCTCACAGTAGCCCTCTTGAATCTACACAACATCCCTTATGACTAACATGAAACTCTGGGAGTCACCCCGCTGCTGTAAATTCATGAACAACGCTCCGTCATTTCTACATTCATCATTAGCGTACGGGCGGTCTAGGAATGATGTTTGTTGTTGTTAGGGATGATGTTAACTCGCCAGGTTAACTCGCGAGTTAAACAACATAGATTGTTGTAAAATATCATCACATAGACCTGGTGAGTTAAACAACAAACATCATCACTTACACCTAGTGAGTTAAACAACACAGTGTGTTGTGAGACATCGTCACCTACTCCTAGTGAGTTAAACAACAAATATCATCACCTAGACTTGATGGGTTAAACAACACAGTGTGTTGTGAAACATCATCACCTAGACCCAGTGAGTTAAACAACTAACATCATCACCTAGATCTGACGAGTTAAACAATAAACATCATCACCTAGACCTACCGAGTTAAACAACACACATCATCACCTAGACCTACCGAGTTAAACAACAAACATCATCACCTGGACCTGGCGAGTTAAACAACAAACATCATCACCTAGACCTGGCGAGTTAAACAATAAACATCATCACCTGGACCTGGCGAGTTAAACAACAAACATCATCACCTAGACCTGGCGAGTTAAACAATAAACATCATCACCTAGACCTGGCGAGTTAAACAATAAACATCATCGCCTGGACCTAGTGAGTTAATAAACAAACATCATCACCTGGACCTAGTGAGTTAAACAAAAAACCTCATCACCTGGACCTAGTGAGTTAATAAACAAACATCATCACATGGACCTAGTGTGTTAATAAACAAACATCATCACCTGGACCTAGTGAGTTAAACAACAAACATCATCACCTGGACCTAGTGAGTTAAACAACAAATATCATCACTTGGACCTAGTGAGTTAAACAACAAACACCAGCACCTGGACCTACTGAGTTAAACAACACCGTATGTTGTGTAACATAGTCACCTGGACCTAGTGAGTTAAACACCACCGTATGTTGTGAAACATATTCACCTGGAGCTAGTGAGTTAAACAATACAGTATGTTGTGAAACATATTCACCTGACCCTAGTGAGTTAAACAACACAATATGTAGTGAAACATGTTCACCTTCTTACGTGTGACTACTATTCAAGATTCCATAATAACATATAATGCTATGACAAAAATCTATTTACAACATGCATATTTCAATAAATATCACGTGGGCACAAACGGCAGCTTTGTTACGTAGAAATGTTAATAAACTGCTAAATAACACATATTAATACGACTAATTACAGTTGTTACACAATTGTCTTTCATGTTCAAATGTGCACACCTTTTCCCTTTAATCTGGTATATAGTTGAAATAAAGTTGCTTAACAATGTTAGTTGCACTTTTTTTATTTTTTTAAAAGTGAGATTGATTTTTCATGTTAACATCTCAGCTTTGTGCACGTTTGTACAATGATTGCGACCAGCTGTAGTTTGAGAATCCATGACTAGATACATAATCTACTAAATATTTTGATCAGCTGCATTTTGAAAACCACTGACTAGACCACAAAAGCCCATTTCAAAGAGACGATGACTAGCTAATAATGTAGACTCTGGGAATTAAAGTACACAATACAATAAAATAAATACTTCATGACGGGCAATGTCGTTACCATGGGGATTTGGATTTCAATAAAAGCAAACACGAAATACATTACAGACTGAGACTTGCCTGTTACGTACTAGAGGATCAAATTAAAGCTTAGAAAATCTCATTAATATTTTAAAAAATGGAGGCTTTTCTATTATATATAGTGAAATACATATGTGAATCCTTGATAATAGATAGCAGACCAAACAAATAAACACACTTTGAAAACAACAGAAACATGGTTTTAATAATATAATATACTTAGCCGGCTAAGGGTGTAGTGAAAGTATTCTGCAATAGACGGAGGCACAAAGAACGCTTTTAACTAACATCATGGTAGGGGAAATATTGTTCATTGGCCATGTCATGTGTAAAGAAGGGACACACATTAAAGCAGATTAAGGAAAGAAGATATGAAGGGAAACATTGAAAAAAAAATATACAGAATAATCTCTCTCTCTCTCTCTCTCTCTCTCTCTCTCTCTCTCTCTCTCTCTCTCTCTCGTTCTTTAAATGATGGTGTCCTTTTGTTCAGGAGTGTGTCTAAAAAGAGCAATATTCACCTGCCTGCCTGCCCGCCCGCCCGCCCATTTCTCCGTCAGTCCGTCCGTCTGTCTATCTATCTATCCTTCTCTCTCTCTCTCTCCTTCCTTTCTCGATATTTAACTGTCCAAGTTCATTGCAGCAAGTAAATAGGTATAAGTATATAATATAACCAGCAATTATCTTAGACACACAAACACATATGTAAATATTATATATATATATATACATATTCTATGTATGTATGTCTGGTTCTTTACCTGTCGGTCGTTAGAGTACGACTGTTACCTTTGAAGGTAGCCCATAGGACAAATGGAGAAAAAAGGCAGCATAGCTCCATACAATGAGTTGAAAATATTAAGAGCGTGACTAAAAAATATGTCTCAGAATTTAGCGTTAAGATGTGAGACAGAATAAAATGGTGATTAAACTTGGCTATGGGTGCGGTATACGATGGTATCCAAATGCTACACGAACAGCTAATAGTTTGCGATGACATTAGCAGGGCTGCCCGTAACTGGAAAGTCAAGACTTGGAACCCATCCGTAAGGAAATAGAGGTCTTACGAATAATTAGCTAACACAAAATAGTGGGACTAAGTTTAGATTGTTATATTCTAAACTAAAAGAATTGTTTGAACTATAAGATCCGCTTCAACGACTATGATTTGTACAGATTAACAAAAGATGTGTTGAGTTGACGAGCTGGACACAAGAACATTATACCCAGCTCATGTGATGGGCTGAATTGAAATCTTGATTTGACTGTTCCTATTGGGAAAGGGTGGATCTATTCAGTAATAGCGGGGAGAACACTAATGGTTCTTCTATATCATCTGATTCTGCAGCCATATATGAACATGACAGGCTGAGAAGAGCTCTCCAAAGACGGATCGATCTGGAGAGGCAATCAGCTCTAAATGAGAATGTGAAGAAAGAATCCGCAGTCTCCAACAAAACCATCACAAGGGCAGTAATGCATTATCTCTCGATGCTGACAGGATTTCACCAGCATATCAGTACATGTCATGTATATATGTACAACATTGTCAACAATGGATGCTCCCCCCCCCCCCCAATGGATGATTCACTTTAAAGAACGTAACCATGACGTACACAAACTGTTACGCCTGTTCATAATTCTTAAAATGGAACCTCCATTTGACTTGACACAACGATCCACATGAGAGAGCAGAAAGTAATCAGCGCCGAACAAATCCAACGGTGATTGATGAACAGCTCATAATGTCATGACATAAAACGCAAACCACCTTCACGACGGGGTGAGATAGTTTTCACACCACCTGCTTGGTCAAAAAGGCCCGAGCCAGCACGCACTCCGAAGCACAGGAGCATTTCCGTTAAGTGAACATTTGGTTGACTTTAACGCAACGATCTACATTAGAGGGATGGAATTAATCATTTTTTAAACAGAAATCCTGCAGCGGGCAACGGAGCAATATATCTATCTCACTATCTTGGAACCGGAAAACTATACACAATACTAATTGTATTATTAGGCAAACACAATACCAACTTCATGTTTTCGTCAGAATTCATTATTGATTCCAAATAATGTCGCCCCCCCCCCCCCAATCTTCTATAAAACATTTATTTTCTACCTTAATATCTACATACTGAGTACTGGCTTGGTTTTTATACAAAATGAAGAGTGTCTGCACACTAAATGCCAATTCTTAAACATTCACTTGTCTAGTGTATCTGACCTCATACTTCCTGTGATGTTCGGCTCATTCTTTTTTCCAGCATAACATGCATTACGATGGATGTTATCACAGCCACCTTCAGTCTCTAAAACTGGCTGTGGGTTTACATGAACAGAAGTGGTGCACAACAACAACAAATGTTACTGAAAAAAATATAATCACACACACATTTCAACAATAAACAGGGCAGAGTGCGACCACCATTATAAATTAAGGGGTCGATATCCTTTTAAATGAACACGAATTTGACCATATGGCTATGTATACAACTATGAGTATGATCATAACTAACTTAATTAATTAAATTACTTAATTAATTAACTAAATTAAATCAAATTGTGTTGTGTTCCTCCCTTGTAAAGCTGTCTTCATACCTTGGAGTGTTTCACACTCCTCACCACTGGTTCCATAATTAACTAGTTACATAAGTAAAACGGGTTGTGCATATCAAGTTATTTAATAACATATATTATCTAAAAGCGGGCATGTAAATAAACGAACTTGCGTGTATTTTATATGCAAATAATGTGACTCTCGAGATTGTTAAGACTTATACTATATCAGAGAATCTGCACAATGATGTGTTAGTAATGCTTCTAAAGCAAAGGGAAGCTCGTAGAAGTAACAATTCATCATTTCTTAAACTAAACTTTCAAAATATGAAACTCAGTTGGAAAATCGATTTTCTAACCGTCATCATATGAAGTTCTGCTCAAGAATCGGATCTATTGTGTCATGTCCCTGGAGTAAGCTCATCATTCTATATTTGTTGGGAAACATTCTCAGACTGCATTTTTAGAATATTAATAGTCAACTCCGATTGGCTGTGTACAACAAATTACCAGTACTTTGAAATATGTTCTAAACTAAGACTGAAGTCGTTGTACAAGCGTGTACGTACAATGAGCATTGGGATAAGCGTATAGAACTAGCTAGTAACGCCTGCAGAATGTTGAGTAACTTCACAGAAGTGTAGTGTGTTATATATTCGCCGCAGCTTAGTGATTTAGAGATATTCACCAAGTCCTGGTACGATAAATCAAAACAATAACAGTCACAACAATAATAGTCACAACAATAATAGTCACAACAATAATAGTCACAACAATAATAGTCACAACAATAATACGAAAAGAACTTGAGATAGGTAGAGCAGAGTAAATAACCCCGTCACGCCACGTGGCGTATAGAGGATATGGTGTTAGTAACCATAATTTTTATAGACCTTCGGCTCATGATTTTTGGGGTAATGTGGTCAGTATTACGCCCGTGCCGCTTTACTTTCCCAGAAAAAAAATCCGGTACCCATTTAAGGCTGGGTAAACCCGTCGATCAGGATCGAACGCGACCTCTTGTTCTTTGTAGTCCAGTTCACTAACCACTGAGCTAGAGCGGCTCCCTTAGAGCATATTACCTAGAAAGTAATTGAAAAAAATAAAAAAAAAACAGAGATATCCACAGTGTATTTCAGTCAGCCTCAAAGGTGTTCAGTTTCTTTCAACGAAAAAAAAAAGGAAGAAATATAATCTATCCCCATGATTCATTCCGTTCACATTAAACAAAAAAAAAAACATGTGGTAACCCGCCGTCGCTGTAATTACCATTTGACCGTGCGAAGCAATGCGGTCAGGTGGTTATTTGTGTACTTGAAAAGTGTTGAACACCAAAAGACGAGGTACCTACAAATTAGAGTCGATCAAGTGTCACTAAGTTAATACAACAGCCTACATATTCTTTCTTTCCAATAAATGTGTATCTGAACAAAACCGACAACACAAACAGTCCAGAAATACGTTCGTTATAATAAAGCTAACGATGATAATGCGAGCCGAAATTTGCACCAAATTGACACAAATGCAAATTAGCAATGACGGAAGTCACGATATTACATTTACAGCGGACAGTAATCACTCGCCATTGATCTGGCTTGGGTAGTATCATCATCATTATGTGCCGTACCGGTTGGCGTTGGCGATCATGTCCTTCCACAATCTTCTATCCACAGTGCATCGTATGAGTTCTGTTGTTGACTGTTTTCCATGCTATGACACCAAGCTATCCAGCATTTTCTCTCTTTGTCGTCCGCGATCTCTCTTTCCTTTTATTTTGCAGTTGTAACAAGTATTCCAACTTTCCTCTTCTCATGATGTTCCCAAAAAATGTTGATTGCTTCTTTCTTATGTTTTTTTAAGAGCAAACTGAAGGCGACAAATGCTTACAGAATGAATATCGCTTTTGTTAAAAGATTATGAAACAGACAAATATACTGAATATATAAATGATTGGTAAGCTAATCGTAAAAGTGAAAACAAGAATAACAAAAGAAACAAAAACAAGTTCAGTGGAGTCATGATGATGTCGGTACTCACTTATTTTTTACCATCACCATTGCATGTTCATAAGAGGTGACTAATGAGGGTTGGGCATAGGGCTGGCTATCCTGTACTGTGACAAGAAAATAAGACGAACAATTTTCACAAACATGGAGAAGTCTTGCAGAAGTCTTGGGGAAGTCTTGGAGAAGTCATGGAGAAGTCTTGGAGAAGTCATGGAGAAGTCTTGAAGAAGACAAATTGAAGCAGAGATGAAGATGAAGGGGAAGACATGAAATGATCTTAAAAGAATGACAAAATACAGAACGGCTTGGAAAGTGTTTGTTAAAGACATGTGCTCTATATGGTGCTGAAAGGTAGAAGAAGGGGACGATTGCATTGTGGATGTGGCAAGCAATATGTCAGTGCTGTATTTCTTGTTATAAAAAAAAAAATATCCGATAACCATTTAAGGCTATATGATTATGACTCAAAAAGCGTTCGATTATGATGCAGCCCCGGCAGTTTTGTCCACAGTAGACCAGCTTACTGATCACAGCTCTACCGCAGCTACCATACATTACATACCGGATGAAATATCGAAGTAGCTATCTCTTTAAAAACATGTTTTAGTGTTCATCTCTCGTATAACTGGCACATAAAAAAACAACTAATAATCACGAACACGGAAGAAAGCAACAACTGAATCGCGAGATCTTTTAGACACATGTATGACGTATATATACTATACCTTGCTATGAACAATACTCACAGAGCAGTCAAAAGAGAAGAAAAAAAGATGGGATTGCGAATGAAGCTTTTGGTGTAGTTAGTACAAAATGGTAGAGTAGCGAAGGAGGCGGTCTCAATGGTGCCTGTCTGAGCGAGAGATGTTCGACAATCCTACCTTTGAGAATCAGCACAGTCATGAACGTGATACTGTCTTTAGACTCACCCGAATTACATATGTTAAGTTATGTTTTAGAATTTACCGATATTTAAGTGGAGCTGGTTTATTCTTCTTTGTGTCGTGTGTTTGCGCTTCGACAGGCAAACACATGGTTCGACTACAATGGCGCCGGCCGGATATGTTCAACCCGAATGTGAAGTCTGTAACGGTGGATGGGGCGGACGAATCAGAAATGATCAACGGCCTAGAAAGCGAAAACAGCAAAGTGTGTTGTACACATGAGGCATATTCAGAACACGAAAGACGAATATGGCAGACCACCGTGAAAGAGACTGGAGCCTCATCACGTAACATTCCCAAAAAAGCCAGGGATAGAAATTATAACTATTGTTTTAGGAACGAACTAAAATGTGGATGTATAGAAGCATATGTAGAATTGGGTGGAAATAAAAGCAAACAAACGATGAAGTTTTAAAACAACTACAAATGAAAATAGAACTACTAAACATATTAAGAACAAGACAAATACAATTTTCAGGGCATTTTAAAAGACACAACAGCCTAATAAAAGTAATATTGGGAGGGAAAATACAAGGTAAAAAAGGCAGAGGCAGACCAAGACTAACATGGACGAGTAACATCGCAAGATGGACAGGTCAACCTATGACAATCTGCACCATCAAAGCAACAGACAGAGTGGAATTGGCGCTCCATGGTAGCCAACCTTCGATGCGGAGACGGCACTGAATGATGAAGAAGTTATGTTAAGTTCCACAAAGTTTATTAAGTTTCATAGTCTGAATACATTTAGTTTATGATTTGTGTTTATTTGTTATTTATTTGAGTCCATCGGTTGCGAGATTTATCATGCAAGATGCTGTCTGATTCACTTCAGTTTGTGGTTAGGAATATGAGTTGATGTGGACGATCTAGGTGTGATAACAATCAGCGAGCTACTGGAGTGTTCACATATTTCGTCACCTGCTCAAAATGACTGAGTCCCAGCGTCGAGTGCTGTTATGCTTACTGTAACAAGAATGAGTAAAATGGGAAATAGAATGGGAAATGGGAGTAGATCAAGCAAAATGGAAAACAGAATAGATTGAGCACAATAGTATAAACGAAATCGATAGCATTGTTAACTCTTATATACACTAGATCAAACCGAAATAGCTCAGTGGTTAGTCAACTGGACTACAAATGACGAGAGGTCGATTCGATCCTAATCGACGGCTTCCGAGTTCACCCAGCCTTAAATGGGTACCTGAAGTTTTCTGGGAAAGTAAAGTGACACGGGTGTGATATTGACCACATTACCCCAAAAATCATGTGTCGAAGGTCTATAAAAAAAAAAATATCACTACCACCATTTCCCCATACGCCACTTGCGTGACGGAGCTCTTTCATTTTTACCTTATATATACTAGAACGTTATATAAGTAAATTATTAGAGTGATAAACGTAATGTGTCTTCCATGGATATTTGACCCACGAGAAGTGTAGACTCATAGTGGAGTCTACCTTCCCTCGTCTCTGATATAATGTGAAGTTAACCACACGTTGTCAGTTTGTCCGGGAGATTGCTATGCGCATGTCATTGTCCGGGAGATTGCTATGCGTGTGTCGTTGCCCGGTAGATTACCATGCGTATGTCATTGTCATGGATATTTGTGTGTGTGTGTGTGTTATTGTCCGGGAGATTGCTATGCATATGTCATTGTTCAGGAAATTGCCATGTGTATGTCATTGTCCGGGAGATTGCTATGCATATGTCATTGTTCAGGAGATTGCTATGTGTATGTCATTGTCCGGGAGATTGCTATGTGTATGTCATTGTCCGGGAGATTGCTATGTGTATGTCATTGTCCATGAGATTGCTATGTTTATGCCATTGTTCAGGAGATTGCTATGTGTATGTCATTGTCCAGGAGATTGCTATTGTATGTAATTGTCCAGGAGATTGCTATGGGTATTCCATTGTCCAGGAGATTGCTATTGTATGTCATTGTCCAGGAGATTGCTATGCATATGTCATTGTTCAGGAGATTGCTATGTGTATGTCATTGTCCAGGAGATTGCTATGGGTATGCCATTGTCCAGGAGATTGCTATGTGTATGTCATTGTCCAGGAGATTGCTATTGCATGTCATTGTTCAGGAGATTGCTATGTGTATGTCATTGTCCGGGAGATTGCTATACGTATTTCAATGAACGATGTCGAACATGAATAAAAGAAATTGATGAGTAGCTTCAAAAGTGTCAAAGTTTACAGAGAACAGAAACATTGTACCGTTGGTGGCAATCAATTTTCTACGCATTGTTTCAATCAAGGTATACCAAAGGCTGATTGGTTGTACAGCCCACGACATATGTAAACCCTCATGACTCTCACAAGTCTGTTTACACACAACAAAAAAGAATAATTAAATGTATCTTTTTCTCTTCTATTCTCAACAAATTTCCAATATTATTTCTTGTGGGTCAGCATGCTAAAAACCTTCACAATTTGTGTTTGCTAAGCATTTCAACGTCTCTACATTTTGTTTTCCTACACATATAATTTTCTCTCAACATTAATCTATTTCTAAGGACTCTCTACGTTTTTGCTTCTTTCTATTCCCCTACTTCCATGTTTAAAAATCGTAAATGAGTTTCTTTCATTTAAATATTTATTAAAGAAAATTACGGAAAATCCATTATCCTCATTCACCACCCACGGGAAATAACATTCCTTTCCCATATTTAATCACTTCCATATCCTTGACAGCCTATTTACCCTTCCGTACACTCATTTTAGTCCTCGGCAAACAAGACAAATAAGTGATTGAACACTAACTTGAAACGAAATTGATTTCTCTCTTCTTCTGCCCTCATTACATTTAGGATTTCATCAAATCTGTTGGAGTCGTTCATAAATAAAATGAGCGTTTTGTCTATTATCACATAAGTTGTCGTCATTATCATCATTATGAGTATGAATCGCTATCATCATGTGCCATACTAGTTGGATCATGTCATTCCACAATTTTCTAAATACAGAATACTGTATCACTCGCGTTGTTAACTGTTTACCGTGCAACGACACCAAGCTATAATCTCTTTTTGTCACCCTTGACCTCTGTTTTCTTGTATTTTGCCTGCTGTAACATGATATCCTACTTTCCTCTTTTCATATTGCGCCCGAAAAAAATGTTAAATGTTTCTACTCATGCTTCTTACGAACCCGTTTTTGTGTGTTCGCCTCATTGAGAATTTCTTCGTTGGTCTTTCTGGGTGTCCAGATAACTCTCCACATTCTTCTGAGAAATTCCATCTCTGTGGCTTATAATCGTACTTTCATTTGTTTGTTTACTATCCCTGAATACATAAGTAAAAGCGCTATTTCTTTTACACATTTCTTCCGATTCATCATCATTATGGAGTGCCGTCTCCGCATCGAAGATTGACTAACATGGAGCGCAACGCCGCACTGTCTCTTGCTTTGATGGTGCAGGTTGTCTTAGGCTGATTTGTAAATCTTTTGATACTACTCGTCCATCTTAGACCTGGTCTGCCTCTTTTAGTAGGCTGTTTTTTTTTCTTTTAACATGTCACAACAATCTCATTTGCCTTGTTTGAATTGCTTTTAGTAGTTCTGTTTTCATTTTTAGTTGTTGTAAGACTTCATCATTTTTTAATAATTTTTTCTTTACATCCAATTCGTCTATAAATCCACATTTCAAAAGCTTCAATTTTCTGTTATGTTTTCTTGTCTAATATTCAGATTTCTAAACCATACAGGAAGGTTGAGAAGATATAGCATTTTGCCGTTATCCGTTTTAGCCCTGATATTATTTGTTTTGATGTTAGTATATTTTTTCTTGGCGTTATAATTACTTTTTGCCATTCTTATTCATTTGTTTATTTCCGTTTTACATTTTCCATCACTGGTTATAGTATGTCTAAGGTAATTGTAGATCTCAACTGCCGCCTGGTCTATTCCTTACACTATGATATCTACGATTAGGTTTTGAGTGTTATCTTTGTTTATGATCAAAGTTTTAGTCTTTTTGATATTCATACCTAATCCATATTTTCTGCGTGTCATGTTTATTCCATTAAGTATTTGTTGTAGATATTTAGGATTGTAATAATACAGTAAGAAAAATGGACGCTTCTTGCGTCCAAGCCATGTAAACAATGTTGACTTTCCTTGTCTCCAACGGTTTATCTCATTCTGTTAGAGAATTTCACGCTGTCTGTTACCACAGTGAGATGGCGGATTTTTTAAAAAATGTAAACACGGGTTGATAATAAATGTGTGTACACAGTTCGTTAACCATCGCTGTAGATCAAGTCTTTATTCTGGTTTGGGACAAATTGTACGTTACAATGTCACTGCTATAATGGCTTAGTTTGTGACAAAACTACAGGGACATGCCCAAACAATGACAGTTGTCAGCACACAATTTTCGCACCCCAGTGTCAGTACTTGGATTTTATTTGCAAATATGCCCAAAAATCTGAACCTACTTTCCTGTTTGATGGCAACGACACCTCATGCAATCCGGACACAGTTTCACGATAAAACTGAATGGTTCTGCCTCATGTAACAATGTATCAAGGTTTGTAGTTAGTCCGCACGAGATTGATGCCTTCTGCCCTGGGGCTGGTCTGATCAACAAGTTACGGATTGGAAGGGCGATAGTTGCAAATATCTGCTCCAACTACATTGGCGGGGGTCGGAAACTGGCTCTCAAACAGAACACAAACCAGACCGATTTAATGCACAAAACATTTGATGCTTGTTATACAGGAGACGGATGTGGACCAGAGGCCGCAGTTAATAGCAAAACAAAGACCAATCTCTATGACAATGGAGACACACACAATGGAGAAGTGGAACCAATTCTGTTTACTGGTATCTGAACTTTGCAACGCCCCAGAAGACTCACATCATTTGAATCTACCATCGAGCTAGCACTATGATTCGGGTAAAGAATGACACTCTAAGGGCTTTCTCTGACAGTGGCGGAGTAGTGTTCCAGTATAATGATATATCCTACCCTAATTTATCTGTGAACACTATTGTAGTCAAAACACAAACGTCAATGGCACACATTAAGATTGAGTTCTCACCGACCATTTCGCAGGCCGACAGTGCACTGACGGTATGTGAGGTGCAAACATTTACAGACACATATTGTCTGGACGAGCAGTCTTGTCGTTTTGTGCAGTGTGTAGTGGGTGTAGTAAAGGCTGCAGTGTCATCATCGGTACTTGTCACGGCTACTGTTCACATGGGATCTATGGACACGACTGTTCCGGGTCTTGTCTCAGTGTCTGTCCTTTATTTGAGGAAAAATCTGGAAAATGCCTACATTGTAAACATCTTGGCTATACCTGTAATGACACTTGTCCAGATGGTAATTTTGGGCTACAGTGCGAACAGGTGTGTTCTGATGGCTGTGACATCATACGTACTCTCAAATGTCCGGACAACTGTTTCAACGACACCTGTCAACAGTCGATCGGGAATCTGTACATGCAAGAGAACGTTCTATGGGTCAGACTGCACTCTCAAAACTCCGGACAACTGTTTAACGAAACCTGTGATTCCCACGTTCAGAAGAGTCTGCCGACTACAACAAGCCCAAGCATATGGACACTTTAATGTGTTTCTGTGCTAGACATGGTTCATTTCTTGGTGTTTTTTTAGTGAAACCATGGCTCATATCTTGCTGTGTTTCTGTCCTAGCCATGGCTCATATCTTAGCTTGTGTGTGCTGGCCATGGCTTATATCTTGGTGTGTGTCATGTTAGTCATATCTCATATCTCGGTGTGTCCGTGTTAATCATGTCTCATATCTTTATGTGTGTCTGTGTTTAGTCATATCTCATATCTTAGTGTGTACCAGTGTTAGTCATATGTCATATCTTTGTGTGTGCATGTCTGGGTTAGTGATATCTCATATCTTTGTGTGCATGTTTATGTTTGTCACATCTCATATCCTTGTTTGTGCATGGCTATGTTAGTCCCATCTCATATCTTTGTGTGTGCATATCTATGTTAGTCATATCTCTTATCTTTGTGTGTATGTCTATGTTAGGCATGTGTCATATCTTTGTGTGTGCATGTCAATGTCATTTATATCTCATATCTTTATGTGCATGTTTATGTTAGTCATGTGTCATATATCTTGATGTGTGTCAGTGTTAGTCATGCCTCGTATCGCTGTGTGCATGTCTGTATTAGTCACATCTCATATCTTTGTGTGTGCATGTCTGTGTTAGTCACATCTCACATCTTTGTGTGTCCGTGTCTGTGTTAGTCACCTCTAGTGACTCGGGCAGATGGTGCTCGTAAACCTGGGAGGGCCTACCATCTAAGGGCAGAATCCCCCTACAGAAAAGATCATCTGCTGCCTTGCAGGAAGATTGGGGACAATCAAAGGCTAGGGAAAGCAAACCCGAATAAAATGCTGGCTGAAATCGGATGCACTGGGCCACTGGCGCAGAACACAGTGCAACGTATTAACGGGTGTTCAGTCAGAGTGGATCTGACAGACTCTAATTGTGATGTTTTGTCTGTGGGGGCGATCAACACACTTAGCCTGACAGCTGACTTCATATGAGAGTCTGGAATCCTTACTCTGATTGAGTCCTGAACGCAGAGAGAGAGAGAGATACAGTAATAATAATAACACAGTATCATCGGCATATCTTAGGTCATTGATTATCTTTCCATTAATGTTTAGGCCTGACATCTCGGTGATGTTTTTAAAAATTGTCTATGTGCATACATTGAACAAGCTTTGTGATATGATGCATCCCTGTCTTACTCCTCTTTTTGCATCCTTTTTTGTGTAGTTATATTTAATTATTGCTGTTTGCTCCAGCATAAATTACATATTAGTCGTATGCCTATGTCATCTATTTGTATATCTTTCAAGCAGTCTGTATGTTGTTTATGGTGTATTCTATCAAAAGCTTTGGTGTAGACTATGAAACAGTCATATATTAGTTTGTTTACTTAAAAGTGACTTTCGATTAATGTCCTCATGTAGAATATGGCTTCTTTTGTCCCACTGCTTTTCCTAAATCCAAATTCTTCTTCTTCTGCCTTTTTAGCTCCCAGTGGAGCATAGGTCTTCAACAAACACTTTCCAAGTCGTTCTGTTTTTTTTGCCATTCTTTTAAGATCATTCCATGTCTTCCCCATCATCTTCATCTCTGCTTCTATCTGTCTTCTCCAAGAATTCATTGGTCTTCCTCTTTGTCTTTTCCCTGGGGATTCCAATAAAGGGCCTGTTGTGTAATACTCTCAGTTGGCTTCCATAGTGTGTGTCCTATCCAGCGCCATCGTCTTCGCTGTATCT
The DNA here is from genome assembly GCA_032433765.1 of Megaustenia siamemsis. Classification (NCBI taxonomy): domain Eukaryota; kingdom Metazoa; phylum Mollusca; class Gastropoda; order Stylommatophora; family Ariophantidae; genus Megaustenia; species Megaustenia siamemsis. The sequence goes on from JAVIAB010000047.1 coordinate 44,179,199, forward strand.
CTTTATCCACTGGCACATGACTGGTACATTTCCATACTTCTATGTTAGTGATTTTGTCCTGCCATTTCCATCCTTTTATCCTGCGTAAGCATCCATTTATGAAAGTCTGTATCTTCGTGATTGTCAATTTTGTTGTTCTCCATGTTTCACAACCATATAATAGGACCGCCTTAACATTTGAGTTGAAAATTTTTATTTTGTATTTAACCTAATTTCTTTGGATTTCCATATGTTTCCCAGCGCAATGAAAGCTCCTCTTGCTTTTGATATCATTATTTTGGTATCATTTTCTGTTCCTCTCTCTGTATATGTCGTTGCATTTTTTCTATGATCACTTCAATGCCAAAATCTTCTTGTGCATTTATCATCTGTATATGTATTTTGTCATATTCTGCGGCTTCTCCCTTTTTCATTGTTTGTAAAGCTGTTTCCACTTCAGATTTTAAGATTTTATAGCCTGACGTACATTTTATAATTGGTTTATTTTCCCTCTCTTTAATTATAAAATAATTCTTTTATATGTTCCTGCCACCTATTGATTATTTATGGGTTGTCTGTTAGCATTTTTTCCCCATTATTTTGTTTGCAATACATCCACTTTTTGTGGCTTTTTTTATTTGATATCTGGCTGAGCCAGTCTTATTTGCTTCTTTGCGCATTTTGTGAATTTCATTATATATTTTCTTGCATTGGGTAATGTTCTGTGTTTGTCTTCTTTCTTCCATTTTTTTCCCAAGATGGCGTCAGGTATCCATTTTTTGTTTTTTTCTTCTTTTCCTTTGTGGGTAAGATGTCGCGAGTGTCCTGTATGCTTTTCTTTATGCATTGTCATTTGGTTGTGACTTTTTCATCAATATTTTATCTTCTGTACTGCTTAATCCTTTCTTCTAGCAGCTTCTGATAGGTGTTCTTTCTTGTATTGTATGAGCATTTGTATCATCTTTTTAATTTAAAGCTGTAATGTCTAGTGGTATTGTTGATGAATTAGTCTTTTGTTTGCTTCTTTTCAGTTTGACTTTCAATGTTAATCAATACAGGATTATGATCTGAGTTAATATCTTCTCCTGGATAAGTTTTGGCTTCCATGATGCTGTTACGGAACCGTTATTTTCCGATTGTTAAAACAACAACAACAATATGGCATTTCCTGTACACTTTACTTGAAGTGTTCACCTAAGTTAAGATGTTCACAAAAAGACTGGGGATACTTGTATAATGTTGATGGTGACTGTCCATTCGCTTCTTGTTTTGTTCGCTTCACACGCTCCCTCGAACTGTGCCCACGTAAAGACTGAGAATTGATTCTATAATTGATGATCACTCATTTGATTTTTGTTCGCTATAGATACAAGTGAAAAAATACATAGAGTATTTATCTTCCCTGCTGGGCTGTTTCCGGAAAGTGGTGATGCACACCTCAATATGTGTTCTTGGTATAACAATGCATCAACGTGAAACAGGCGCTCATGGTAGCAAACTATATGCAATGCATGAGTGCGCGCGTGCGTGTGTGTATGTGTATGCGTGTGTGCGTGTAAAGAAGAACCAATTTAACAGCATCACGAAAACATACTTTTGAACAAAATTAAAAACACGCCAGACAACGGTCACATCGTTCCGAATGTGTATGTGCTATTACTTATACTTGAGGTAATCGATACGACGCAGACATAACATAGAAGTCTGACGACGGCTAAGACTAGCAGTATGTCACGACTTGTGGTAAATACGACATAATTACGTGAAATCATTCCGATCATTCTCTTCTGAATGCCTTTCATTACATGCACCCCTGTTGTCTTCTACGTGGATTTTTTTTTTCAAGTGGTTCTTTAAAGAAGACATCACAGTATGACGGGTACAGGAAAATACTACTGCAAGATCGTGCATGTAGCTTTCAGCTGAAACTCGTTCGATCCGTGACTCACGGTTAGTTTGATAACTCTCGGTCGGTCCTAATAATCCAGCTAACCCAGATGGTGCAGTGAGTACCTGACATACTCACAGAATTAAGGACAGCCAACAATGTCAGGAATAATGGTTATCCACTTCATCGACATGTTGATAATTAGTACACGTTGTAGTGTTACCGCTATACGAATGTGCTGCTACACGCAGTAATTGATGACACACGTTACTATCACCTATTGTTTATACAGCCTGCTACATTGAGCTTCACGAGACACGACACCTTCACCTCTCGACCCGACCGTATAGCGTGCTACATTAAACTTGATGACACACGACACATTCACCTCTCGACCCGACCATACCGCGTGCTACATTGAACTTGATGACACACGACACATTCACCTCTCGACCCGACCATACCGCGTGCTACATTAAACTTGATGACACACGACACATTCAGCTGTCGACCCAACCATACCGCGTGTTACATTGAATTTGATGACACACGATACTGTCATCCACATAACATACCGGTTGCTATATATTACTTCATGACACGATAAAGTCAAATCCCCACCATACCGCTTGCTGTATATTACTTAAAGAGACATGACATTGTCCCTCACCACCATATTAGATCATATTCCTCTAAATATTATAGACGATTAACAGTGAAATGGAAAGGACAGCACAAGTGTTTCTTAAATATGTTAATTTGGTTCAATATTCATAATAGTAAGTAAGTAAAGTACCCCCGTCACGCCAAGTGGCGTATAGGGAAATATGGTGTTAGTGACCCTATACTTTACATACCTTCAACACATGATTTTTGGGGTAATGTGGTCAGTATTACGCCCGTGCTGCTTTACTTTCCCAGAAAAAATCCGGTACCCATTTAAGGCTGGGTGAACCCGGAATCCGTCGGTTGGGATCGAACCCTACCCCTTGTCCGTGGTAGTCCAGTTCACTAACCACTGAGCTATTGCGGCTCCCTAATGTTCATAATATAAAACAAAACAGTAAAGAGCCCCGTCACGCCAAGTGGCGTATAGGGAATATGGTGTTAGTGACCATAATTTTTATAGACCTCAAGCACATGATTTTTGGGGTAATGTGGTCGGTATTACGCCCGTGCCGCTTTACTTTCCCAGAAAAATTCAAGTACCCATTTAAGGCTGGGTGAACCCAGAGCCATCGATCAGGATCGAACCTGACCTCTTGTCCGTTGCAGCCTAGTTCACTAACCACTGAGCTACCGCAGCTCCATTAGCGTTCATAATACGTATATTATGTCGTCCATAGTTGTTAAACTAACATTTATAGTTATTTATATATATATATTTTTTTTTTTCAAATATTCATCCTAAAAATATTGTGTTTAAATATTGATTCTGAACTCATTATTGAGTGCCGTCTCCGCAACGAAGGTTGGCTACCATGGAGCGCAACTCCTCTCTGCCTCTTGCTTTGATGGTGCAGGATCTCATAGGCTGATTTGTCCTTCTTTTGATGTTACTCGTCCATGTTAGTCTTGGTCTGCCTCTGCCTCTTTTACCTTGTATTTTCCCCTCCAGGATTACTTTCAGTAGGCTGCTATGTCTTTTAACTTGGCCCAAAAATCGCATTTGTCTTGTTTGAATTGTGTTTAGTAGTTATCTCTTAAATTATGTGAGATTCTGAAATGTGAATTCTGAATTGAGATTCTGAACTACGAATACAAAATAATTAGATTAGTTTTTTTTTTTTTCATTTCCTCTTTTCAATTCAATTGTTACACCTGTGCGGTGTGGATGACTTTTACCGTTACGACACGGCATGATAACACACGTGGGTCTCACCTACCTGTTTAACTCCAGCACCTAAAGAGCATACGGTGGAGATTGGGGAGAGAATGGAACATCGCCGGCGGGTAAGACGATCAGACGTCTCACAGAGCAGTACATGCTGTAGGTGTACACTAGAGACAACGAGGAAAGACTGAGCGAGTGACGAGTCCAAGTCAGGAAGAGACCGAGGGAGAGAAAATAAACAGAATAAAGGAAAGTAAAAAGGAAAGACCGAAACTGATTGTTCGTCTGGCAGAGAAAAAAATGGGTGTGGGGGGGGGGGGGGGTATCCTTCGTTTAGTAGAATACGAATGAAGAATGTGGTGCTAGTGTTTTTTTTTATTATTTTAAAACATATTTGTAAATGGCCAGCGACACAAGTTATGGATGATGTTGTCGGTATCACGCCTGGCCGCCTTACCTTCCAAGAAAAATGAGGGCCCCACTTAGAGCTGGGTGAACCCATGACGTGTTCAGAATGAAATCATGTCTATTATCTTTAGATATTCAGTTCTCTGACTACTGAACTATCGCGACTTCTGCACGCGACAGAAAACCACGAATAAAACCAAAATAAAACGCTACGAACAATATACATTTACGTTTATATTGGTCTCTACCATGTTATTATTTGGCTGAAATGAAAAGTCTATTAGAGGCTACAGAGGTGGGATTTCTGAGAAGAATGTTCAAACTTTCTTGGATAGCTAAGAAGACCAACTAGAAAAGTCTGAAAGAGGCCAACACAAAAAGGGTGTTCATAAAACACATCAGAAAGTAATAATCAACATTTTTCTGGCACATCATGAGATGACGAAAGTTGGAATACTTGGTTAAAACTGGAAAAATACAGGGAAAGAAAGATCGTGAACAAGAAAGAGAGATAATACTAGATAGCTTGGTTTCATGCCATGGTAAAAGTCAACAACAGAATTGATACGATGCACTGTAGATAGAAGATTGTGGAAGGACAAGATCGCCTACGACTACCGGTATTGGCACGATGACGATGATGGTAATTGATGGTCTCATATACCGAATCGTTCATCGAAGCTGAGTCGCTTGAGAAAGCAAATGTTTTCTTTTTCATTGGGAAATACAAAGTTGTTGAAGATATCCTTGTCTCGATGTTACACAAGCAAAGCTTGAAGCCGTCTCTAGTTGATGTAGACTAAACATGACCAGGCGACTTTCAGACATGCTCTCTCTTTACTACGCTAAACTAATCAGAAACGTGATTCTCAGAAGACCATTTTGACTCTCTCTGGGGTCTCTCTTCTCTCTCTACCTCTGTGAGTGGGTGGGTTATGTTGTTGCATTCGAAAAAAGGAGCTTGTGTGAAGTGGTCTCTAATTCCTAAAGGGAAACAAGAATGAATCACCTGACAGCAAAGACCGATTACGTGCCCAAAGAATAAGGGAGGGAGGCCTATATTACTACATCATATCATTACATTACATCGCATTATACTAATCACATTACATGCTATCAGATTACATTACATTACACATCATTACATTTTTTTTCTGTTGTCCAACCGTTATCACAATGCGTTCATGTAGATATGGGGTATGGTTAGCTATTTGGACATCTTTAATTATGACTCTTGTTGCCATTGTGAATATATTTAGCCATTCTCTGATGACACCTCTAATCCTTTAACACATGATCTTACTAACATGGAAATACCTATATCTACAATGCACTCTTTCTATTGCATACAAGACTACAATTACCATCGTACTATGGCAGTGTCAGTAGTCGAAACCTTTCCCTGGTCATAGAGAAATATCTTGCAGTAGGGCTCTAGCAACGTAACACCTTTGTGGCCAATCAGCACATGTTCACACATTTAGTAACGTTCCCATGGTCGTAATATTGCTTAGGGCGGTCAAAACAATTTCCACCCATTTAGTAACGTTTTTTATGGTCGTAAAATTTCCAAAAAGGAAAGGGGGGGGGGGGGTGTCAGAACATGTTCACAAATTTAGTAACATTATTATGGTCGTAAAATGTCCTAGGACGGTCAAAAGAAATTCACAGATTTAGCAACGTTTCTATAGTCATAACATGTTCTAGGACGGTCAAAAGAAATTCACAGATTTAGTAATATTTTGATAGTCGTAAAATTTCCTAAGGCGGTCAAAAGAAAGTCACCGATTTGGTAATATTTATATAGTCGTAAAATGTCCTAGGGCGGTCAAAAGAAAGTCACAGATTTGGTAATATTTATATAGTCGTAAAATGTCCTAGGGCGGTCAAAAGAAAGTCACCGATTTAGTAATATTTATATAGTCATAAAATGTCCTAGGGCGGTCAAAAGAAAGTCACCGATTTAGTAATATTTGTATAGTCGTAACATGTCCTAGGGCGGTCAAAATAAAGTCACAGATTTAGTAATATTTATATAGTCATAAAATGTCCTAGGGCGGTCAAAAGAAAGTCACAGATTTAGTAATATTTATATAGTCATAAAATGTCCTAGGGCGGTTAAAAGAAACTCACAGATTTAGTAACATTTCTATAGTCATAACATGTCCTAGGTCGGTCAAAAGAAATTCACAGATTTAGTAATATTTGTATAGTCGTAAAATGTCCTAGGTCGGTCAAAAGAAATTCACAGATTTAGCAACGTTTCTATAGTAGTAAAATTTCCTAGGGCGGTCAGAATAGTTTCACGGATTTCGCAACGTTTCTATGATTGTAGAATTTTTTTTTTTCCGGGCTAGATGATACTTTACTATTGTAAGTTGTAATTACTTCGTCTGTGTGTTCAGTTTAATCATTTGATATATGTTTTAAAAAAAAACAACTTACTGTTCGATTTCAATTATCTACTTATCTTGAGACCATAGGTCATTGATGATAAATTGATAAACCCGTTTGTGACTTGAACTGGTTGCTAGAGTATTACTATTACGCGCCTTTATTCTGTGCCAATCTGTCAATCCTCAGGCAGATTTTAAAAATAATGAGATACAAAGGAAATGGATAGTGTATATACTATTTTATTTCGTTGCTTTAGATGGAAGACATTGTTACAAGCCAGCATCCACATTTTAAATAAACTAACGTTCTGCTGTTCTTCGGCTAATGCTCCATTAGCAGCCTTTAATATATTATTGAGGCATTTTATTTCTGGAACGAATTAACATTTAGTATAAGCGCTTTAAACATGGCAGATGACATGTACATTGACATTTGCTCACAAGAGACTGCATGCATTTATGCGTTTGCAAATTATAGTTGTTATTATTATTATTATTATTATTATTATTATTATTATTATTACTATTATTATTTTTTAGCAGAGTGACTTTATTATGTGCTTTTTTTCCTTCACGTTCTGACATTTACACTAATGTTTCTGAGACAAACAATAATGAAGTGACAATTCACCCGCTCTCTCTCTCTCTCTCTCTCTCTCTCTATATATATATATATATATATATATATATATATATATATATATATATATATACATATATATATATATATATAAACGTTAAGAGTTCTTAAATGTTACGTAGAGCCAGTCTTAACATTCGGATGCGAATCATGGACATAAGGACAACAGACAAGAAAATCACTGGAGTCTGTAGAAATATGGTTTTACAGAAGAATGTTGAGAATACCATGGACAGCTAAGAAGAGTAATGAAGAGGTTCTGAGAGAGGACAAAGCAAAAAGAGAGCTAATTTCCAATGTTAGGACGAGGCAATCATTTTTTGGCCATGTAATGAGAAGAGAACAACTTGAATATATTGTAACAACTGGAAACATTGAATGACGAAGAGATAGAGGGAAGCAAAGAGAAAAAATAACAGACAGCTTAAGAGAATGGCTTGGCAGAAGGTCAACAACAGAAATGGTAAATAGCTGCCGACTTCGAATGTTGTGGAGAGACATGATCACCTACGCCACTAGGCCGGGTACTTGATGATGATGATGATATATATATATATATATATATATATATATATATATATATATATATATATATATATATATATATATATATATATATATATTGACCTTTCGAGCCGTAACCGGCCCATAGGGCGTAGACCAAGATACACCTTCTCCTATATGAATTTTTGTTCTAGCAGTTTTCTTTTAAAGATATTTTATCAAATCTCGCCATCTGTCTCTGTTCTGTGCAAGCAGTTCTATCTCATTGAGGGAGCCGATTCCTGCTGCTCTTGCCTCTCTCATCAATGTTCTTCTCAGTGTCTCCCTGGGTCTTCCTCTTTTATTTTTACCTGTTGTTTCCCATATGAGGGCTTGCTTTGCTATTCGATTATTATCTCTTCTCATCACATGTCCAACGTATGACCATCGTCTTTTCTTTATTACTGAAGATATTAGTGGTTGCTTGGCGATTTCTCTAATTTCCTCGTTTGTTTTGAATTCGTTCCATTCTATATATATATATATATATATACAGTATAAAATACTATGGCCACGTGAAAAGACAGAGTGGACCGAAAATAATAATAATGGAACGCGACAAGATCAAACCAAGAAGAATGCGGTTTAAAGACATCAAAGAGACCTTGAACATGGCAACAGTAGAAGTGGGGAATCTGGCTAGAGGCAATGATTCTTTAAGAAGTGATGTAGTGAATGCAACATTCTTCAAAATACACGCATTCCGATAGCACGCACGCGTGCACAAACACACACGCCACACACATACAACCAACGCTACATCCATTGTCATAAATGGCGTATTGTGCTTTTTGCACGGCCAAATGAGTGTAATTTAATTACGACAGTCTGCACATATAATAATTGTGCTCTTTGCACGGCCAAATGAGTGTAATTTAATTATGACAGTCTGCACATATAATAATTGTGCATGTGACCTAGGATATAACATAATGAAGTATTATCTTTCTAAAATTCTGAAAAAAAGAAAGATCTGTTGATTAATGAGAGCACTGCACAGATACAATAAGTGTTCATCATCTATTACAGGGAGGCCCGAAACACGATGAGCAAAGAAAGCCTCAGTGGTTATCACAAGAAACGTGCCAGGACAAGATGTGTGCAGATGTAACCAATGACTTGTGTAAGCTTAATAAACTTGACCCAGAAGAAGAAGTGCGTGCCCTGAGTGCTGCACTTGCAACATAACACAATAAATTAAGTATTGTAAAACACTAGAAAATGGCGACCCCCCAAAAAAACCCAGAAAAATTACAATTATATATGTAACAAAATAAGAATTGTGAGTGATTCCTGCTGCAAACAGCTCCATCATTAGAGGAAGTGGTGCTCATGAAAACAGGCAGCTCCAAATAATATCCTGGGAAACTTTTGAGAAGTAATTTTATTGGAAGGTCATTCATGCACGCAAGACTAAACACGACTCAGGATGAAAATGAATGCACCCGAAGATTATTTATAAACATAATTCAACATGTTCTATTTATTTACACCACAAAGCTTTTATTTCATTTTTTTTTATGTTGCCATAGGGTTTGCTCCAGATTGTTGTTTCGAATAACTTATTACTTTGATTTTCCTGCCAGGGGACTCTCCAAAGTTTTGTGTATATCTTTTATCTGGGTCATATGTGTATATCTCGTCTCGGAGTTTCTACGCGGTAAATAAATATGTCTACATTTCTTAAATTTCTGCAATCGCTTCCATGCGATTTTGAAAGCGACATTAATATTGTTCTGATCACTTCTTGGATAGCTTCTAAATCCTATTGTTGAAGAATTCCTCTTTCTTTGGGAACTTCCGGTATATGATGGATAGGCGGCGGGAACAATTGAAGGCTATGCATGACAAATGTTCCTTGTTGCAGTTTCCTCATATTCCAAGTCCGGCTTGTTGCAGGAGCTACTGAGTTAGGTGCTATGTGCACACCGTGAGCTGTGCGTCTCATCCGTTTTGATCATGTTTCGATATTCCAATTGTTTGCGATGAGTGTTGATATCGTATGACAGGGAACAGTTGGCTGTGTTTACTTTCTGCGCGGTTTCGTCTTATGTCTTTTGGCGTGTGCTGAGACCGCTACGATGGGGACTACAGTTGCCTTTCTTTGTTTGGGAGAAGAGATATTAATTAGGATGATTACGCTGGCACGGGCGGTTGAGCAATTATGGATTTTAATTCGTTTGCGTCGTCGTAGGTCGACAACAGTCCGTTTTTTGACGAATCAAGTGTTGTGAGTGAGACATTCCTCCGTCTAGACTAGATCTGTGCTTTACGTCACATTAGTGCTGTTCAAGACCGTTATTGGGATTCTTTGACGCAAGTTATTTCCACGTTACACATTAATGTAAACTACTTCGTCAGTCGCAGTTTTGTCTCTTTGGGGAAGTTGCTTCGTGTATTGTTCGTCGTAGACTGTTTACACTTGAGTAATCAGACATAAGTCTAAAGGTATCGAGATTATGAGTTTGGCGACATTGTGTCCTACGTCATCGTATTGGTTCCCTAAACCGGCCGTGCGCAAATCTTACGGTCTGCTGTTTGATGTGCAACAAGAATAAATTGACGACTGACTGTGTGTCTATATGTTCGGAATTGGAGTCATCAACGATGGCCTAACATCATCAAGTGCTACGATGATCATCATTTTCAAGAGGACGTGACTTACCGGTATATGGGGATAGGCGGCGGGAACAAATGAAGGCTATGCATGAAATGTGTTCCTTGTTGCAGTTTCCTCATATTACAAGTCGCATGTCTGTGTTAGTCACCTCTAGTGACTAGGGCAGATGGTGCTCGTAAACCTGGGAAGGCCGGCCATCTAAGGGCAGAATCCCCCGACAGAAAAGATCAACTGCTGCCTTGCAGGAAGATTGGGGACAATCAAAGGCTAAGGAAAGCAAACCTGAAAAAATGCTGGCTGAAATCGGATGCACTGGGCCACTGGCGCAGAACACAGTGCAACGTATTAACGGGTGTTCAGTCAGAGTGGATCTGACAGACTCTAATTGTGATGTTCTGTCTGTGGGGGCGATCAACACACTTAGCCTGACAGCTGACTTCATATGAGAGTCTGGAATCCTTACTTTGATTGAGTCCTGAACGCAGAGAGAGAGAGAGAGAGAGAATTCGTTTGCAATGATACCGGGGCCTTCCATAACTAAATGTCAAAATGTCAAATGTCCTCTTCTCTGACAAACCTGTCTGACATTTCAGTATTTCCTAAAGTTTGAATTATATTCTTACATTTAGAGAAATGAAATTGTTTTTGAGACGAAAATGTCACGTGTACGTGTATGCTTTATGTCACATGCTTTCTATCTTGAGAAATTAATCGATGTGTCATAGAAGGTCACTGAAGAACGAAGACATCAAAGAGATTATATTTACATAACACAAGTCGAGGCAATGTGTATGAAGATTCTATGCTACCAAGGTATCCGAATATCCCAGTTAATCTCGTTTTCCATTTCAAAGGAAGGCAATTCTATTACCTTTGATACCATTCGCTCTGTACGATTTATGCCGAAAACAGATTTGTAACAGATCACTAACCGTCTTAGTGTCTCTATACTACGGGGTTTATGTTTGGTGTTTCACTCTCTTAGCTTTATTTCTCCGAAGACCCCAACACAATGCAGCAGGGAGAAGGTGTAAGCCACACTGTTTACCTGTCTATACAATATTAGGTATTTTACTGCTCATCTCACCTGCAATGCGAGAATGACTTAAGGACTGTTACTTTTTGTAGTACAACTTGGCGGGATTATATATAAACATATTTATTTTCTTCAATTTTCATTTCAAAACATTTGAAACGAATAAGTATTCCCAACAATAAAACACTATAATACAAATTAGTTTTACATCTACAAAGTTAGATACATGATTGAAAAGAGGTGAAAAACATCGATACATTCAAAAGATAATGTTAACACGAATATACATATCTGCGAACCCTCGTTAAAAATGCCAACTTGTATCGCTAAACTATCATGATGTGACTAAGCTACTAATGCTCCTTCCACAAATGATGAACATTAATTGACTGGAGAAAATAGCCATCGGCCTTGTGAAGCTTACATCACTGGCAGTCTTATATCATAAAATATTGTAATATAATCATATTCCAAAATAGATTTTGTATGGGACATTTAGAGAAAGGAATGACCTGTAAGTAAAGTAAAGAGCCCCGTCTCAGCAAGTGGCGTATATGGAATATGGTGTTAGTGACCATACTTATTACAAACCTTCGGCACATGATTTTTGGGGGAATGTGGTCGGCATTACACCCGTAATGCTTTACTTTTCCAGAGAAAAATTCGGTACCCATTTAAGGCTGGGTGAACCGTGGAAGCCGTCGATCAGGACTGAACCCGACCTCTTGTCCTTTGTAGTCCAGTTCACTAACCACTGAGCTATCGCGCCTGCCGGAACGGCATGTAGGTAGATCAAATCTGAGACCAAAAAAAAAAAAAAGAAAAACGTCTATAAGGCGTACTTGTGTGAATCATCAACTAGGAAAATATGTATAACATATTGCACATTCAAAAATGTATTAAGATAAAGACAGAAAACACAGGAACAATTGGGTCAGAAGTCAAAGACAAAAGTGTGTCTTGTCAATTCTATTGTCAGTCCTGCCTTCAATTATTGGCAGAATCAGCTTCTGGAGATGCACCTCGGCAGCACGGCACTTGATAATGATTACCAAAGATCAACATCAAACTGTTGAGAACAATATGTGATCACGTAAAAGATCAAACACACGTAAGTGGGTGGAGCCATTTATATGTATTGTTTGTGTTTGGTGCACAACCATAAATATGCATTGTTTGTGTTTGGTGTACGACCATAAATATGCATTGATCGTGATTGATGTACAACCATATATATGCATTGTTTGTGATTGATGTACAACCATATATATGCATTGTTTGTGATTGATGTACAACCATATATATGCATTGTTTGTGATTGATGTACAACCATAAATATGCATTGTTTGTGATTGATGTACAACCATTTATATGCATTGTTTGTGATTGATGTACAACCATATATATGCATTGTTTGTGATTGATGTACAACCATATATATGCATTGTTTGTGATTGATATGGAACCTAGAACTATACTGGTCAGCACTGAGACAGCAAATTCATCTTGTCACTGGAGATAAGGTGGCACACTAGCTTAGAACGTAACGATCTCTTTATCTTAAGTCATAAACATATGGTTATATATCTGAATGTTGTAGAGAGGTTGGGCACAACTAAGCGACAAATCATCATCATCGAGTGCCTTCTCCGCAACAAAGGTTGACTCTTATGGATCGCCATTCTACTCTGTTTCTTGCTTTGATGGTGCATGCTGTCATAGACTGACTTGTCCATCTTTTGATGTTACTCGTCCATCTTAGTCTTGATCTGCCTCTGCCTCTGCCTCTTTTACCTTGTATTTTCCCTTCCAATATTACTTTTAGTAGGCTGTGGTGTCTTTTAACATGCCACAAAAAAATCATTCGTCTTGTCTTAATTGTATTTAGTAGTTCTCTTTTTATTTTCAGTTGTTTTAAAACTTCATCGTTTGTTTTCTTTTCTTTCCATCCAATTCTACATATTCTTCTATAAATCCACATTTCAAAGGCTTCAATTTTCTGTTCTGTTTTCTTGCCTAATGTCCATGTTTCTGCACTATACAGGAATATTTAGAAGATGTAATATTTTGTCATTCTTAGTTTCAGCCCTGCTGATATTTGTTTTGTTGTTAGTATAATTTCATGGCATTAAAATTACTTTTTGCCATACCTATTCTTTTGTTTATTTCAATTTTACATTTTCCATCATTGGTTATAGCCCCATGTAGTTGTAGCTCTGAACTGTCTCCAGATGTATTCCCTCAACTGTGATATTTAATTGTAGGTCTTGAGAATTTTCTTTGTTTATGATCATAATTTTAGTCTTCTTGATATTCATATCTAGCCCATATTTTTTGCTTGTTATGTTTATCACATTAAGCAATTGTTGTAGATCTTTAGGATTTTCTGCTAGTAGAACAGTATCATCAGCATATCGTAGGTTATTGATTATCTTTCCATTAATGTTTATGCCTGGCATTTCTGAGATGTTTTTAAAGATTTGCTCAGTCAAGAAACAAATAGTGATGGTAAATAAGCGCACAGTAGACCTGGCTCGGGTATCTTGGAGCTAATTGCTACCGTAGGTCTCACCTCCATATGACTGTCATTTTTGGATGACGATCTGTGCAGAAAATCAACAAACCCTCCGTATAGAAAATGTAATTTATAATATATCACACGTAGGTCAGATACGTATATTGAGCTTTAAGATCAATAATTAACCAATGAAACACTTTTTTTTTTTTTAAATGAAACAACTACAAAAGAAATTATATCTTTCTTCTACCTTTTAGCTCCCAGTGGAGCATAGGTCTTCAACAAACACTTTCCAAGTCGTTCTGTTTTTTGCAATTCTTTTAAGATCATTCCATGTCTTCCCCATCATCTTCATCTCTGCTTCAATCTGTCTTCTCCAAGAATTCATTGGTCTTCCTCTTTGTCTTTTCCCCTGGGGATTCCAAAAAAGGGCCTGTTGTGTAATACTCTCAGTTGGTTTCCGTAGTGTGTGTCCTATCCATCGCCATCGTCTTCGCTGTATTTCTTTATCCACTGGTATTTGACCGGTACATTTCCATAATTCCACGTTAGTGACTTTGTCCTGCCATTTCCATCCTTTTATTCTGCGCAAGCATCCATTAATGAAAGTCTGTACCTTCGTGGTTGTCAATTTTGTTATTCTCCATGTTTCACAGCCATATAATAGAACCGACTTAACATTGGAGTTGAAAATTTGTATTTTTGTATTTAGCCTAATTTCTTTGGATTTCCATATGTTTCCCAGTGCAATGAAAGCTCCTCTTGCTTTTGATATCCTTATTTTGGTATCGTTTTCTGTTCCTCCCTCTTTATCTATATTACTGCCCAGATATATATAAGATTGTACGTCTAGTAGAGGTAGTTCTGCTAGTTTTATTTGGTTATTGCCAACTGCATTAATTCTCATAATGTTGGTCTTATCTCTATTAATCTTTAGTCCTAGCTGTTGTGATCTCTCATCTAATATACTCATTTTATCTTGCATCTGTTGGTGGCTGTGTGATAGGAGAGCTATGTCATCAGCAAAGTCTAAATCATCAAGTTGTTTGGTCAGTGACCACTGGATCCCATTTCTGTTGTTTTGAGTTATTTTCATAATCCAATCTATGGCCAGTAGAAAGAGAAATGGAGACAGAAGGCATCCTTGCCTTACTCCTGTTCTTATTTCAAATGCTTCTGTAAGCTGTCCTTCATGCACCACACTACATTTTGTTCCTTCATACATTGTTTTTATCAGGTTAATAAACTTTATGGGGATTCCATAATGACTCAGCAACTTCCAAAGCATTCTTCTGTCTAAACTATCAAATGCCTTTTCGTAATCTATGAATCCAATATAAAGTGGGGATTTTAGTTCTAAACTTTGTTCAACTATTATACGTAGAGTAGTTATTTGATCAGCACATGATCTGTTCTTCCTAAAACCTGCTTGTTCATCTCTCAAGTGTTTCTCTATAGCCTCTTTTAGTCTCTCCCAGAATGATTCTGCCTAATATTTTTCCTGGCACTGATAGTAGCATAATTCCCCTATAATTTGTGCACTCCTGTAAACTTCCTTTCTTTGGTAGTTTGATCATATAACCTTCTCTCCAGTCTTTAGGTATTTCTTCCCTCTCCCAAATTTTATCCAATAGATTATGTAACATCTTGGTAGAGGTGATAATATCTGCTTTGATGGCTTCCGAGGGAATTTCATCTGGTCCTGTGGCTTTACCATTTTTTAATAGTTTGATGGCTTTCATTATTTCTTCTTTGCTTGGTTTTCCGCAGTTAACGTGTAATTCTTCTTCTGCTGGTAGTATATCTGGAGGATTATTTGAGCCGGGTCTGTTCAAAAGTTCTTCAAAGTGCTCCTTCCATCTCTCCATTTGTTCCTTTATATTACTAAGCAGATTTCCTTTCTTATCTTTGATAAAGGCGTTGATCTGTTTGTATTTTCCACCTAATTTCGTTGTGCTGTTGTACAGTTCTTTCATATTCCCTTTATTTGTTGCTTCTTCTGCCTCTTTAGCTAATTCATCTATATATTTCCTCTTATCCCTTTTAATGCATCTTCTCACTTCTTTGTTCACCTCTGTGTAAGCTTCCTGTGTCTTGGCTTTATTACTTCTTGTTTTGCTTTTATTTATGTCTGCTTTCTTGTTCTTTCTTTCTTTAATTTTATCCAGGGTCTCTGCTGTCATCCATGCCTTATTCTGGCGTTCTCTTTTCCCCAGTGTTTCTTCGCATGTCTCTTTCCATATATTTTTTACCTGTTTCCAATGATCTTCTATATTTATTGTATTTTCTAGTTGTTGGAGGACTTGGTATTTGTTTGATATTGTGACTGCGAATTTATCTTTAATTCCTTGTTCTTTAAGAAACCCTACATTGAAATACTTTCTGCCCTTATTCGTTGTAGTATACCTTTTTAATTTAATTTTAAGTTTGGCTAACAGAAGATGATGATCAGAAGCTATATCTGCCCCTCTATATACTTTTACATCCTGTAAGGATGACTTAAACTTATTATTAATACATATGTGATCAATTTGATTTTCCGTTCTATGATCTGGTGACACCCATGTAGCTTTGTGTATTCTTTTATGTTGGAATATTGTTCCTCTTAGGCTCATTTGATTAAGGGCGCAGAAATTCACAAATATCTCTCCATTCTCGTTTATATCTCCAAGTCCATGTTTTCCCATAATCTCTTCAAAGCTTCTGTTGTCTGATCCTACCTTAGCATTTAGGTCTCCCATCAAGATTATAATATCCTTGGCTCGTCTTGCATCCATCTGGCATTGTAGCTGTTTATAAAAATCATCTTTAACTGAGTCATCTTTATCGTTGGTTGGTGCATAGCATTGTATAATGTGTAATTTTATTTTGTTTTTGGTTGTTCTAAATGTTGCTCTCACCAGTCTTGGTCCCACTGCCTCCCATTCTATTAGTGTCTTCTGTGCATTCTTTGATAGCATTATAGCTACCCCTTCGCTATGTTGTGCTCCTGGTTCCTGGTGTCCTGATGATAAAATCATCTCCCCTGTATTCAATTTTATTCTCTCCGCTCCCAGCCATCTTGTTTCACACATTCCCAGAATATCTATCGTGTAGTTGGTCATTTCTGCTGCCACTTGTGCCGCTTTTCCCTGTTCGTTAAGGGTACGAACATTCCAGGTGCCAATTCTGGATGATTTCCTGGTAGACAAAGGGTGAGTCGGCAACCCGGACTCCTTATGGCTTTCTCCGGATTGCGTCATACGTCTCTTAGACAGAGAGCCCTTCTCTTTCCTGGTTGACGGATTTACTTTATCTTTCTTTGACTTGTTCATGTTTGTGAAGTTTTTTCGGCTTATTTTTTTACAGTATGGGATAGCCAGTCCCATGCCTAACCCTCCTTTCTCGCCTCTTACGAACATGCCTGGTAGGGTACAGCGCCGCTATTCTTTACTTCCCTTTCGGGCCCCGGCAGCGCACGGCAATTATATCTTTAGCAATGTATATATTCTGTTCAGGCGTAACAACACTTGAGAAGATATTGTGAATGTACAGGTCAACGTTAGAAAATAAGCTCTAAATCAGCATAACATTATTTTGATGTCCCATTTGAAAAAAAAATGTAATAAGTGATAGACAATGCTCTTGAGGAAAGTTATAAACGCGAGAAACAGAACTGTCTGGCAAGGTTCCTGAGGGAAGTAATAAAAGTGTGGAACATAACTCTCTGGCAAGGCTCATAAGGAAAGTAATAAAAGAGTGGAACAGAACTGTCTGGCAAGGTTCCTGAGGGAAGTAATAAAAGCGTGGAACATAACTCTCTGGCAAGGCTCATGAGGAAAGTAATAAAAGAGTGGAACAGAACTGTCTGGCAAGGTTCCTGAGGGAAGTAATAAAAGCGTGGAACATAACTCTCTGGCAAGGCTCATGAGGAAAGTAATAAAAGAGTGGAACAGAACTGTCTGGCAAGGTTCCTGAGGGAAGTAATAAAAGCGTGAAACAGAACTGTCTGGCAAGGTTCCTGAGGGAAGTAATAAAAGCGTAGAACATAACTTTCTGGCAAGGCTCATGAGGAAAGTAATAAAAGAGTGGAACAGAACTGTCTGGCAAGGTTCCTGAGGGAAGTAATAAAAGCGTGGAACATAACTCTCTGGCAAGGCTCATGAGGAAAGTAATAAAAGAGTGGAACAGAACTGTCTGGCAAGGTTCCTGAGGGAACTAATAAAAGCGTGAAACAGAACTGTCTGGCAAGGTTCCTGAGGGAAGTAATAAAAGAGTGGAACATAACTGTATGGCAAGGTTCATGAGGGAAGTAATAAAAGAGTGGAACATAACTGTATGGCAAGGTTCATGAGGGAAGTAATAAAAGAGTGGAACATAACTGTATGGCAAGGTTCCTGAGGGAAGTAATAAAAGAGTGGAACATAACTGTATGGCAAGGTTCCTGAGGGAAGTAATAAAAGAGTGGAACATAACTGTATGGCAAGGTTCCTGAGGGAAGTAATAAAAGAGTGGAACAGAACTGTCTGGCAAGGTTCCTGAGGGAAGTAATAAAAGAGTGGAACATAACTGTATGGCAAGGTTCCTGAGGGAAGTAATACAAGCGTGGAACACAACTCTTTGGCAAGGCTCATGAGGAAAGTAATAAAAGTGTGGAACAGAACTGTCTGGCAAGGTTCCTGAGGGAAGTAATAAAAGTGTGGAACGTAACTATCTGGCAAGGCTAATGAGGAAAGTAATAAAAGCGTGGAACATAACTCTCTGGCAAGGTTCCTGAAGGGAGTAATAAAAGCGTGGAACATAACTGTTTAGCAAGGCTCATGAGGAAAGTAATAAAAACGTGGAACATAACTCTCTGGCAAGGTTCCTGAAGGGAGTAATAAAAGCGTGGAACATAACTGTTTAGCAAGGCTCATGAGGAAAGTAATAAACGCGTGGAAAGTAATAAAAGCGAGGAACATAACTGTCTGGCAAGTTTCCTGAGAGGAGTAATAAAAGCGAGGAACATAACTGTCTGGCAAGTTTCCTGAGAAGAGTAATAAAAGCGAGGAACATAACTGTCTGGCAAGTTTCCTGAGAAGAGTAATAAAAGCGAGGAAGATAACTGTCTGGCCTCAACTCCAATGTAGTTTAATAGATCAGCGCCCTTAGCTCATTTTGTATGACATTCGTGTTGCCTTCACGCCAGTTCACGTTATCGACGAGCTTGAGTTAACATAACGTTCGGACGTTTACACATTCGATCCTGCCTACTGTGAAACTTATGGAAACAATCCGTGATATTTCTGTCCGTTCTTATTGTTGGAGTAGTTAAAACATGCATGTCACGAATAGAGGAGATTAATGAAGCAAATGATGAGATTTCATTTTGGTCACTGAAACTACCAAAGGTGCATACGAGGTGCGTTTCTGAAAGATAAATTAAAAATTCACGAATATACAGAGGAAGGACTAAGCACATGTGAGGTTCCACAATCGTAATTGATTGACATGTGCTAGCCAATAAATCAATATAAATAAACACGTTTTACACAACCAATAACCAAACCAACAAACAAAAGCAAATTTGCAGCTTAATAATTCAAATCTCAGGCATATATAGACTGAAACAAATGAAAGCTGTTCATTATTAAACCTTGACAAAGTGAGGCGGAAAAAGAAACAAATTATTGAACCGACATAACGTAAGAATCATAAATGCACCAGACACGAACTACGCTATACACTAATCAATTAGGATGGCAGTTATGGCAGTAATGTTCGCTGTCTTTTAACCAAGCAAGAAACTTATTCAGCAAAAACATATGTATGTCAATTTGTAATTCGTTAGCTTTCAGTTTCCACTCAACTTCAGAGAAGGATTTTATCATTTTTTGTTTGTTTGTTTATGCACTATCTCGCATGAACTCAATACCTAGAATAATAATAATAATATATATATAATAGAGAGAGAGAGAGAGAGAGAGAGAAAGAGAGAGAAAGAGAGAGAAAGAGAGAGCGAGCGAAAAAAAGGACGAGAGAGAGAGACCGAGAATAATCCCAATTTAAAAATAAAATTAGAAAGCAAACGAAATAAAGGGTAGGGAAATGGCTGACGTGGTATAAGTGAGAGAACTATTCCGGGACCTCAAGTGTCCAGACAATGAAATGAAGAAGTAATTGCCATTCCAGCAGTTCATAAAGAAGATGGCTTGAGAACACTTTAAGGACTCACAGGAATGATAATAAGTGACACGAGTAAGGCCAATAATTATTGTTTGTCACCTGCTGAAAGCAACTCAATTATCTAATCACCTGCGCTGCCTGAAGCCGCCATATTGCTGATTTGCTGAACTATTATAATCACACTGACGATACCCCTTGTCAATGGGGAAATTTGCAAATAAGTTTAGTCCGAAAGCCATGTCTTTGTACAAGCATGGTTAAATAACGGTGCTTCCAGAAGTCATGATTCTAACAAAACAATGTAAATTAAAAACAAGTATCCATCAAGAGAAATATATCACAGCACACGACACATCTTTAGTGCTTAGGAAATATAATATAATCATATAAGACAAAATACGCAAAGTGACAACATATATTGCAAATACACGCTTGGATAATTATAATCTCAGTTCTACAAAAGATGCACGTCAATACAAAGAGAGCGATATGTAATACACTATTATTACTTCTGATACTGTGCTTCCAATGTCACACCTAAAGAGGAAAAAGACAAATCTTGAAGGCTCGAATGAGATGCCCTTTGAAAAATACTGAAAGTGGCAAGACACAGAATAGAAATGTGGATATAGGGAACAGAGTCGGAGTAAAACAAGTTCTAGATCACATTCAGAAGCAACAACACGATGGTTTAGTCACTTGGCAACCATCAACACTCAGAAACAACAGACAGAAGAAAAAATGTTTTGCTAGATGACGTCATGATTAACACCCCGCAGGAGACATAGATCCGAACAGTTACGTTTCTGTCGACGCTGAAAGCAACACAGAGGTAGGTAGAAACAAATTAAAGTGTGTTCTCACTCTTCTGAAATAGAAACTGGCGAAAACAAAATCAAAGCTCTTGGTATATTTACTAATGTTTCTTCTTTTACACAACGCTATAAGCAACCATATATTAAGTTACAATATAATATATAACGATGTATGAGTTTTTGAGAATTATAATCCAGTACCGCTGATGTAATGTATGCATTAAGCGAACTCACAAATAGATCTAATATACGTCTTCTTTAAGATAATGCAGCTTTCAAATTATGTGGTATATAATGGTAAATAAGCAATGGGTAATTAATCAAATGTTCCATAAAGGGACATACGAATATTCAACGTTGAGCAGGACACTAAGTTTTCATTCCTTAGATTTAAAACCAGGAATACCCATACTTTTATAATACCTCGCCGGAGATAGGAAACAGAACAAGGCCCGTGTATGTCAATAAAAATGCAATGATATCGATTGTCGTAGTTAGGGCCCCTGAGGAAGATACGCCCACATAAGACTGTGGAGAAGACCCGTGCTGGAAGGGAGATAACAGGGATGTACTAGACCGGAGGCTCCCAATAATAACAAGGGATTGAGTCAAGTCAGAGTATTTATTGCTAGGAAACAGGACGTGACAGGTCACTTATTGTTAAAGCGTTTTAAAAAAACACTGACACGCACTCACGCCCATTTAGAGATGTGCCTGGCTGCTGGTCCGCGATTGCACAAAAACTAGGTGACTCACAGAAGAACTGAAGGGAACTTATTCAAAATAAATGTGATTTCTGAAGATCGTGCACTATATAGATGCCACTATCTTATTGCATATGACGATAATTCTCCAGTATCTTTACTGTTACTTGCACTATATGTCAGTCTGCATGTTCTCACATTCGAGGAACATAGGGAACATAGTAAAGTAATTATCATCATCATCATCAAGTACCGGGCCTCCTCGCATACGTGATCATGCCTCTCCACAACTTTCGATCTCGACAGTTCTTTATCATTTCTGTTGTTGACCTTCTGCCAAGCCATTCTCTTAAGCTGTCTGGTATCTTTTCTCTTTGCTTCCCTCTATTTTTTCGTCCCACAATTTTCCCAGATACAATATATTCCAGCTGTTCTCTTCTCATTACGTGGTCAATAAAAAAACGATGATTGCTTCTTCCTAATATTGGAAATTAGCTCTCTTTTTTGCTTTGGCCTCTTTCAAAACGTTTTTATTACTCTTCTTAGCTGTCCATTGTATTCTGAACATTCCTATGTAAAACCACATTGTATAGACTTCAGTGATATTCTTGTCTGTTGTCCTATTGTCCATGATTCGCATCCATATGTAAAGACTGGCTCTACATAGCATTTAAGTCTTAAGAACTCTTTTTCTTGTTTCTATTGTCAAAAATGGATTGTATAGTATCTTCCTTATTTTTTGGAAAGCTGCTTTTGCCTGAGCCATTTTGCATCTCACCTCTTTTGTACAAATTGCGTCATAGGTTAACAAAGTTCTCAAATATTTAAATTCATTTACCTGTTTTAATATTGTCCCACTTGTCTTTATTTTGCACTGAGGTGATGCATTTTTCTTTGTTGTTACCATTACTTCTGTCTTTTTACTATTAAGGCTGAGTCCTTTATTTTTGCCTTCTTTCATTATAATGTCCAACATTTCTTGTAACTCATTTTCACTCTTAGCGATTAAGACTGTATCATCAGCATACCTTAGATTATTTATATTATGACCTCGATTGTTATCCCAGGCATGAACCTTATGGATTTTAAAAAAAAATCTCACTCTAAATATTAAACAAATCTGGTGACAGCACACAACCTTGTCTAACACCCTGTTTTATTTGTTGAAACATTCCCAATTTATTTCCATTTCTTATAGCCGCTGTATATTGCCAGTACATGTTCTTTATTATTCTTAGATTTTTGCTCTCTACGTTTATGGCATCTAAAAATTGATTATTTCTTGGTGCTTAACTTTGTCAAATGATTTGGATAATTTTATGAAACATAGGTATAGATCTGTTTTCACCTTTATGGCTCTTTCTACTAAAGATTTTATGATGTATATGGCATTGCTTGTTCCTTTATCTCTAACAAAAGCAAACTGTCCATCACTAATTTCTGGACTGATTTTGTTTCGCACTCTTCGCATGATGTTTCTTAGTAATATCTTAGTCGTGTGACTCATTATGCTATTTTGTGATGATCATCACATACAATCGCATCGTATTTTTTTGGTAGGGCTATGAATATTGATTTGAACATGTCGTCTGGTCTACATCCGCGGTTGTAGATATCATTCAATATTTGTGTTATTATTTCTATTCCAAAATCACCCATGGTTTCAATCTCTTCTTTAGTTATATTATCTGGCCCAGGAGCTTTTCCTGCTTTGATATTGTGCAAGGCGTCTTCCACTTCTTCTTTGAGTATTTCTGTTCCTTCTCCATTATCCTTATTATTTACTTCTGTTCGTTCATCATTATAAAGATCTGACATGTATTCTATCCATTATTCCCTTATGCTTTCTTGATCAATCAACAGTTCTCCTTCCTTTGATCTTAAACCACCAGTTTTTGATTGCGTTATTCTTCCTGTTAATTCTTCAATTTGTTTGTATATAGCTTTAGCATCTCCTTTTTGTTGCATTTCAATATCTTTGCATCTCTCTTTTAGCCATACTTCATTTTCTTCATTGCATTTTATAACAATTTCCTGTATTTAATCTCTTATACTGAGCTTTATTTTCTTTAATTCTTCTTCATGTATCAATTAGATGCAAAATGTAATCTGTCATCCATTTCTTTCTTGAATCCTCCTCACAGGTGGTATGAACTCGTTTGATGTGAAAATACATCATGATGACACATACATGATGATACATCATGATGATAATGTAGTGAGAGGGTGAATTCTTCAGTGTCAGATAGTACATGTGCAAAAAACATGCTATCTGCAGACCTCAGTTTCTGCAAGTATTTACTGGTAACTCTCTATATAGACCATTAATCTGAACAAGTTCGGTTTTATTATTCATCGCACACGTATATACAACTATTCTTGCTCACCTCAACCATTGTCATGTCAACTATTCTTGTTCACCTCAACCATTGTCATGTCAACTATTCTGTTCACCTCAACCATTGTCATGTCAACTATTCTTCCTCACCTCAACCATTGTCATGTCAACTATTCTTCCTCACCTCAACCATTGTCATGTCAACTATTCTTGTTCACCTCAACCATTGTCATTTCAACTATTCTTGTTCACCTCAACCATTGTCATGTCAACTATTCTTGTTCACCTCAACCATTGTCATGTCAACTATTCTTGTTCACCTCAACCATTGTCATGTCAACTATTCTTGTTCACCTCAACCATTTTCATGTCAACTATTCTTTCTCACCTCAACCATTGTCATGTCAACTATTCTTGTTCACCTCAACCATTGTCATTTCAAATATTCTTGTTCACCTCAACCATTGTCATGTCAACTATTCTTCCTCACCTCAATAAGTGTCATGTCAACTATTCTTCCTCACCTCAACCATTGTCATGTCAACTATTCTTGCTCACCTCAACCATTGTCATGTCAACTATTCTTGTTCACCTCAACCATTGTCGTGTCAAACTATTCTAGCTCACCTCAACCATTGTCATGTCAACTATTCTTCCTCACCTCAACCATTGTCATTTCAACTATTCTTCCTCACCTCAACCATTGTCATGTCAACTATTCTTGTTCACCTCAACTATTGTCATGTCAACTATTCTTCCTCACCTCAACCATTGTCATGTCAACTATTCTTCCTCACCTCAACCATTGTCATGTCAACTATTCTTCCTCACCTCAACCATTGTCATGTCAACTATTATTGTTCACCTCAACCATTGGCATGTCAACTATTCTTCCTCACCTCAACCATTGTCATGTCAACTATTCTTGTTCACCTCAACCATTGTCATGTCAACTATTCTTCCTCACCTTAACCATTGTCATGCCAACTATTCTTCCTCACCTTAACCATTGTCATGTGAACTATTCTTCCTCACCTCAACCATTGTCATGTCAACTATTCTTCCTCACCTCAACCATTGTCATGCCAACTATTCTTCCTCACCTCAACCATTGTCATGTCAACTATTCTTGCTCACTTCAACCATTGTCATGTCAACTTAACTTGTTCACCTCAACCATTGTCATGTCAACTATTCTTGCTCGCCTCAACCATTGTCATGTCAACTATTCTTGCTCGCCTCAACCATTGCCATGTCAAATATTCTTCCTCACCTCAACCATTGACATGCCAACTATTCTTGCTCATCTCAACCATTGTCATGTCAACTATTTTTGCTCGCCTCAACCATTGCCATGTCAACTATTCTTGCTCATCTCAACCATTTTCATGTCAACTATTCTTGCCCACCTCAACCATTGTCATGTCAACTATTCTTGCTCATCTCAACCATTGTCATGTCAACTATTTTTGCTCGCCTCAACCATTGTCATGTCAACTATTCTTGCTCATCTCAACCATTGTCATGTCAACTATTCTTGCTCATCTCAACCATTGTCATGTCAACTATTCTTCCTCCCTTCAACCATTGTCATGTCAACTATTCTTGCTCATCT
The DNA here is from genome assembly GCA_032433765.1 of Megaustenia siamemsis. Lineage (NCBI taxonomy): Eukaryota > Metazoa > Mollusca > Gastropoda > Stylommatophora > Ariophantidae > Megaustenia > Megaustenia siamemsis. The sequence goes on from JAVIAB010000047.1 coordinate 44,204,677, forward strand.
CAATCATTGTCATGTCAACTATTCTTGCTCGCCTCAATCATTGTCATGTCAACTATTCTTGCTCGCCTCAATCATTGTCATGTCAACTATTCTTGCCTTGATGTTGTCACCCTCCATTATTCGCCTGTTTCTACGCTATTACCTTCTTCTCTGCTTTAACTTGTAAGATAAGAAATCACAAGACAATCTCTACAGGTGTTCCAGTCCAGTGTGTCAACTCAAGCTTAACGAAATTTGCACTTTTGTTTAAAAAAAAAATAAAATGAAATAAAAGTCTTCAATTACGCTATTATCAGAGCAATCAATTCTTGCAGTGACATATATTGATGCATGCACATGTTTATACTATATTGCTATTTGTACTGCATCAGCTAGGGACGAAAATATGACTTTACCAAAACAGAGTGATATTTTGGACAATAAAAAAATGTATCAACTAACACTGAACTGGCACAGTTGGGTGCTAATGCACATTTTGATGACCATACATGTATGCGGTCGGAGTGCAGTGATTATTATTTCTTGCAATATAACAACATTTATGTCATCTTTGTAAAGCTAAACTTGGGTTCATATTAGGTTTACGTTTTCCCTTTTTTTCTGTAGGATCTGTGATGCCTCCAGCAGAACTCATCTAGTTCTTAGCGAACTCCTGCCTACAGATTTCCGGCTAAATGTCTTGGTTACTACTTACCTGCATCTTTAGGTTACTACACACCTACATCATTTGGTTACTACACACCTACATCATTTGGTTACTACACACCTACATCATTTGGTTACTACACACCTACATCATTTGGTTACTACACACCTACATCATTTGGTTACTACACACCTACATCATTTGGTTACTACACACCTACATCATTTGGTTACTACACACCTACATCTTTTGGTTACTACACACCTACATCATTTGGTTACTACACACCTACATCATTAGGTTACTACACACCTACATCATTTGGTTACTACACACCTACATCTTTTGGTTACTACACACCTACATCTTTTGGTTACTACCCACCTACATCTTTTGGTTAATACACGCCTACATCTTAAGGTTACTACACACCTACATCTTCAAGATACTACACACCTACATCTTTTGGTTACTACACACCTATATCTTTTGGTTACTACACACCTACATCTTTAGGTTACTACACGCATATATCTTTAGTTTACTACACACCTACATCTTTTGGTTACTACACGCCTACATCTTCAGGTTACTACAGGCCTACATCTTCAGGTTACTGCACACCTACATATTTTGGTTACTACACACCTACATCTTCAGGTTACTACATGCCTACATATTTTGGTTACTACACACCTACATCTTCAGGTTACTACACACCTACATATTTTGGTTACTACACACCTACATCTTCAGGTTACTACACACCTACATATTTTGGTTACTACACGCCTACATCTTCAGGTTACTACAGGCCTACATCTTCAGGTTACTACACACCTGCATCTTTATGTTACTACATGCCTACATCTTTCGGTTACTACACACCTACATCTTTTGGTTACTACACACCTACATCTTTATGTTACTACACACCTACATCTTTATGTTACTATACACCTACATCTTTATGTTACTGCACACCTACATCTTTAGGTTACTACACACCTACATCTTTAGGTTACTACACACCTACACCTTTGATTACTATACACATACATCTTTAGGTTACTACACGCCTACATCTTTAGGTTACTACACACCTACATCTTTAGGTTACTACACACCTACATATTTAGGTTACTACACACCTACAACTTTAGGTTACTACACACCTACATCTTTTGGTTACTACACACCTACATCTTTACGTTTCTACACACCTACATCTTTAAGTTACTACACACCTACATCGTTAGGTTACTACACACTTACATCTTTAGGTTACTACACACCTACAACTTTAGGATACTACACACCTACATCTTTAAGTTACTACACACCTACATCTTTAGGTTACTACACACCTACATCTTTAGGTTACTACACACCTACATCTTTAGGTTACTACACACCTACATCTTTAGGTTACTACACACCTACATCTTTAAGTTACTACACACCTACATCTTTAGGTTACTACACACCTACATCTTTAGGTTACTACATACCTACAACTTTAGGTTACTACACACCTACATCTTTTGGTTACTACACACCTACACATTTATGTTACTACACACCTACATCTTTAAGTTACTACACACATACATCTTTAGGTTACTACACACCTACATCTTTAGGTTACTACATACCTACATCTTTAGGTTACTATATACATACATCTTTAAGTTACTACACACCTACATCTTTAAGTTACTACACACATACATCGTTAGGTTACTACACACCTACATCTTTAGGTTACTATATACATACATCTTTAAGTTACTACACACCTACATCTTTAAGTTACTACACACATACATCTTTAGGTTACTACACACCTACATCTTTAGGTTACTACATACCTACATATTTACGTTACTACACACCTACATCTTTAAGTTACTACACACCTACATCTTTAGGTTACTACATACCTAACTGTATTAATATTTCAACACAATAGAAGTCTCACAAGAGGCGCTGATATGTGTAGAGTGTTTATCATTAAACGGTGCTCATGATGGCAACATGAACCTTCCCTCCCCCCTTCCAGTTTCTTAACTACTGCAAGAAATAATCAACATATGATGTGATCAATGTCCATGTTATTATCTTGGGGGTAAAAACAACCGTATCTTGTTAAGCAGGTTTTTTGTGTTCCATTTTATCATTTCTAATATATAACATATTTTTGAAAAAAAAAATAGTTTGAATGAAGCAGGTTTCAATTAGTTATGTGGTAACTTGGGTGTTATATAGTGAAATGATATAATACAGATAGAGAGTAGCTGTTTCCATTGCTGAACTAGAGATAGCAGAAAGGTGATTCATGAATGCTTCAGCAATTAATGTACTTCAAAAAAGATGGCACAGTGTGCAGCTCAAACTCATTAGTTGTAATGCCATAACTTGCGTGGGAATGAAAGAAGATGCCCATTCCTGTTAGATGTCATCAGTTGCGTGAATGTCTTGTATGTTCGTGTTCCAAACTTAAAAATGGCTGTGGCACTCACGTTAATTGTTTCTGGTTGCACTTACAGTAATCAGAAAACATTTCAATGCTCAGGTGAGAGAGAGAGAGAGAGAGAGAGAGAGAGAGAGAGAGTGAGAGAGAGAGAGAGGGAGAGAGAGAGATCATTTACGTTCATCTGCCAGTTGGTCAAGTGTTTGCGCATGTTTTCAAATTGTTAGCAGAAATACACTTCCAGGAATCTGGTTGTGCATCACATTTCTGGCTGACATTAATGTAGAACGCTAAGATGTTAAATGGTTAATGCTGGTGTTATGATGTCTTATTACGTTTCCTGGGGAACTCAGAAACGCTAAAGCTGAGAACTCATTTCAAGAGCTCACGCCACAATATGTGCAAAGCAGATATTATGTGCAAGAGGGAAATAATTTGTTGTAGAATTGCACTGATTAAACAAACATGTGAAACTGCACATATTCTCCAGGGTATTTAAATCGTGACTAGCTTTCTGGAGAGTACTATCCATGAGACAGGCAAGTGGCGATGAGATGCAAAGAATCAAATGGGTCAGTAATATCATCGAGATTATGGGAAGTGGAAAAAACAATGTAAATTGAATACACGATTGTTAATTGATGGATCATTATCAAGACTATCTATAAAAAGTAGAGAAATATGGCAACTGAATTGAAAAGGGAAAATTAGTAATGAGATCAAAAGAAAAAAGATCGACTGATAAGCAATCTTAAACTACATACACAAATAAAGAAAGAAATAGTATTTAACTCTGGTGAAAATGCCTGACAAGTTTCAAACCGACGTGGGTTTATGTGGGGCTTTCCTAACACCATGTCTTTATATCTGGAGAAATATAAGAATTCAGAAGTTTTCCTTAGTATGGCACAAAGCGACGCAATTCCATCAGCTGAATATCTTCATCAGGTCGTACATCGCGTTCACCACAGGCCGTTGAAAGAATCTATGTGGCAAAATATCATATTTGTTGTCATATTCAAAGTCTCTCAGATGTCTTTACACCACCTTATTCTTGATCTAGCTCCTGTCTCGTCTTTCCATTTCTTACATTATTTTTCTGCCCAACTCGATCTATAAATATAAATGATGATTATGTTTTCTAACATTAGCATTGCCACATATGTAAGTTCAAGGACATTTTAACTAAAGTTGAAGGTTCCTTACATTATCAATGAACAACATTAGCAAAACTTGGACTTACAAGAAGAGTTTAAAACATTCGTAAGGAACACAAGAAACGTTGCATTTACAATATCACACATTGTATAGGTTGGCCAAAATTACTACACTCAAAGAGACAAAGGAGGAAATGAATTTATGTCACTAAAAATGTACACTGATACTGCCAATATTTGTGAACAATCCCAGACGTTAGCACAAACGTTGTGCTGGCGCAGACCTTCATTTTCTTTACAGATGTATTTATGTCGACGACAGTACGCGTTAGTGATGATTATTCCTGGTTTGTGATGTGATTTCTGTTTCAGGTGCCAAGCATCCGAATGCCTCATTTTTACAGCTAATATGTTCCTGTCTAATTCTGTGCTTTAAATCAACTAGCCCCGTGGCCAACCAAGAGAACCTGGGCTGAACATGTTCAGTGACTCATAGCTGATTGTTAGCGCTAGAACGAAGGAACCAAAACTAATCAAGATCCACATCCCACACTGGGAGGTCACTGCAGACAATTGCTGTAAATAATACCGAAAGATTACGAAGCGGGTACGACGCACTACGAGAAGAAATACAACGAATAAAGACGCCAAGAAAAAGCGATGATATCACTTCGTACGTCAAACTTTCACATAGCATTGTCCTCATAGGTTGAACAACACATATCCCCTCCAAGCATTCTTTACAGCATATACTTCCAGGTTCGTAATGACCCCGCCAATCATCTACAAATCTAATCAACAGAGAACGTCAACGTCACGGACTTCATGAGTCATCTCCAAATCTACTCAACAGAGAACGTCAACATCGCGGACCTCATGAGTCATCTCCAAATCTACTCAACAGAGAACGTCAACATCGCGGGCCTCATGAGTCATCTACAAATCTACTCAACAGAGATCGTTAACATCGCGGACCTCATGAGTCATCTCCAAATCTACTCAACAGAGAACGTCAACATCGCGGACCTCATGAGTCATCTCCAAATCTACTCAACAGAGAACGTCAACATCGCGGACCTCATGAGTCATCTCCAAATCTACTCAACAGAGATCGTTAACATCGCGGACCTCATGAGTCATCTCCAAATCTACTCAACAGAGAACGTCAACATCGCGGACCTCATCAGTCATCTCCAAATCTACTCAACAGAGAACGTCAACATCGCGGACCTCATGAGTCATCTCCAAATCTACTCAACAGAGAACGTCAACATCGCGGACCTCATGAGTCATCTCCAAATCTACTCAACAGAGAACGTCAACATCGCGGACCTCATGAGTCATCTCCAAATCTGCTCAATATAGATCGTTAACATCACGGACTTCATAAGTCATCTCCAAATCTACTCAACAGAGAACGTCAACATCACTGACTTCATCAGTCATCTCTAAATCTACTCAACAGAGAACGTCAACATCGCGGACCTCATCAGTCATCTCTAAATCTACTCAACATAGAACGTCAACATCGCGGACCTCATCAGTCATCTCTAAATCTACTCAACAGAGAACGTCAACATCGCGGACCTCATCAGTCATCTCTAAATCTACTCAACAGAGAACGTCAACATCACTGACTTCATCAGTCATCTCTAAATCTACTCAACAGAGAACGTCAACATCGCGGACCTCATCAGTCATCTCTAAATCTACTCAACATAGAACGTCAACATCGCGGACCTCATCAGTCATCTCTAAATCTACTCAACAGACAGCGTCAACATCGCAGACCTCAATCTCCAAATCCGCTCTACAGAGAATTGCGACATAGCGGAAATCAATGACACCAATTGACGAACATCAATATAAAAATGCACAATTGCTTATGGGCCATTTGACACGAATTCACTACACAAAGGTATGATACACAAGATTTGGGTAAATAGTGTCTGCGTCTGTTCCTTATCATTGAAAGTGTCACCAAGTAACTTGAATACGCATAACACGTCACTACTAATGCAATCAAAACAAGGGCCTTTGATTTGAACCTATTTAAACGTTCTTTGCTGAACATTACAACGTGATACTGGATGTAAAATACAAGGTAAAAGAGACAGAGGCAGACCAAGACTAACATGGACGAGTTAAATCAAAAGATGTACAAGTCAGCCTATGACAACCTGCACCATCAAAGCAAGAGACAGAGCAGAATGGCGCTCAATGGAAGCCAACCTTCGTTGCGGAGAAGGCACTCGATGATGATGATGATGATGACTGGACTTACACATACAGACAGAGTTGACAATATTAGAATGATGAAATCACTACTGGCATTATCATGGATAATCCCGTGTTGGGCGCAGAGAGAGAGAGAGAAAGAGAGAGAGAGAGAAACAGGCGAACAAACGAGCTGAGGATATATATATATATATATATATATATATATATATATATATATATATATATATATATATGGTTTGGCCACGTGACAAAGCAGAGAGATCAAGACACAACACAACGAGCCTTCAATACACGTTGAGGGAATACCAGACCCAAGGGTCGACCACGAAAAAGATGGATCGATGGAATATTAGAAGCACTAGGAAACATAATAACAGCAGAGGCGAACAGAAGAGCAAAAGACCGCAAATGGTATCTCCCCTCGACGCTGAAAGGCAAATGAGGAAGTAAAGCAGAAGAAAGAAGAAGAAGATATATATATATATATATATATATATATATATATATATATATATATATATATATATATACAATATCAGAGACAGAGAGAGAGATGTGCGCATATACGTACAAGCAGGAAGTAAGGACAGACAAACAGATCGATAGAGTGAATGCATCTCCTGCAGCCAAACTGAACGACAAGTAAATAAAAAAAAACAGATAAAAAAATATCATGTTTTACCGACACAGACAATATTATAAGAGACACAAAGAAAGACACACAGCAGATAGTATGTCAAACCAAAAAAGAAAAACGGAAGTAAACTACATTAAACAAGAGACGTCTCCAAGGACAGAGACCGAGAAAATAAACGAGAGTAACGAATCCGCTCACCGACAGTGTTACCACCAGAAACAGCGCTTGAGAGAGCCAACAGACCAGTCTAAGATGGCCATTATCGCCACAACCGTCTCCATCTTTTCTGTACTTAGACTGTAAATGTCCAACCACAAAGAAGCGATTTCTGAAACCATCAGCCTTAAAACAGACGGTGAGACATCTTAATGTGTCTTCAAGAAATAAACACACTCCCGGTGGTTGGTCCAGACGAAAGATGAGTAGATTAAATAGGCTTTGAGTTACTGCGGACAAGACAACACGTTTGTAATCAGGGACGGAATCCACTTGGTTATTGTGAACTATTTGATCACTGAATACAGGCCAAAAAATCAGGCATTCGTTAATGGTTTCTTTTTTAACATTTACTACCTTTATTTTATTTTATGATTGTTGGGAGGCAAGGGGGTGGGGGAGAGAGAGAGAGAGAGTGAGAGAGCGAACGAGAATAGGACGATCTAATATTGATATGATTTTAAGCGAGAATAATTGTGATAAGCAACGCAATTATACTAGAACAAAACAAGAAGATAACTGTTATAAGTCATTTGTTAAATTTTAATAGAAAGAAATGAAGACAAAGTTTTGTCATATCACGTGATGATGTATAATGCATATGGTAATCTGTCCATAACTTGTTTAGACGTTCGGCACATTATTTTAGGTACAGCGACGCCAGTGCCAGTTTTCTTTCCCTTGAATATCTTGTAGCCATTTAAAGCTAGTTGAAATTGAAAGCCGTCGACGAGAGTCGAACTCATCTCTTGTCCTAAGCAGTCCAGCTCGCTAGCTACTGAGCTAACGCGGATCCCCGCTTTTAATATCAGACATGAAGTACAACAACGTCAGTTAGTCAACGCTGGGGCTAGCCACAACGTGTGATAATATATAGTTAACTAATATATGAGATACAAAGAGATCAAAGAAGAAAATGAAAAGTAAGCATTCTAAAGCAGCAGTAGTTTATTTTTTTTTTTAAAGAGTTTATTTGTAATGATTGCAACGGTTCTAGCCAGTGCTTCAGAGGGTTTTACTGGGAAAATACGATGTATAAAGAAACAAGCAGGCACGTGGAAAACAAAGGGCATTTTTTGTTTGAATGTGGATATGAATATTGAAACGAGACATATGTGTGATCATTATTGAATAATGATTAATGTATTTGATTTGTGTATTTGTGGTGGGATGCGGTTATTTATATGTGTTTATCAGCATCACCAAGTAGTACCATGTCTGCTGGCGTCGGTGATCATGTCTCTTCACAACTTTCGATCACGACAGTTATTTATAATTTATATTGTTGATCTTCTGCCAAGCCATTCTATTAAGCTGTCCATATATTCCAGATGTTCCCTTCTCATTATATAGTCAAAAAAAGATGATTTATTGCTTCCTAATATTGTATATTACCTCTCTTTATGCTTTGCCCTCTTTCAGAACGTTTTCATTTCTCTTCTTAGCTGCCCATGGCATTATCAACATTTCTCTGTAAAGCCACATTTCTACAGCCTCCGGTGATTTTTTTGTCTGTTGTCCTATTTCCATGATTCATATCCATATGTTTAGACTGACTCTTTAAAATATTTAAGAACTCTTTTTTTTTGTTTCTATTGTCAGAAATGGATTGTGCAGTATCTTCCTCATTTTTTTTAAAAAGCTCCTTGTGCCTGAGCCATTCTGCATCCCACCTCTGTTGTACATCTACCATCTGAGGTTGACATTTCTGCTTATTGCAATATCAAGAGGGGGACCTGGACAATCAGTTATAAAGTGTACCATCAAGGCAAGAGACAGAGAAGATTGGAGTCAGGGTAGTTAGCCATCGCTGCAGACACGGCTCACGATGATGACAGTGTGTCTTTAAATAAAAATAATATGAGAGTTGACTTAGTACGGCACATTTACTATTTGTAAAGCTATACGCCACTCAAAGAGCATATTTTAACACAGTATAACGGTATCACATTTAGTTCATTCACTCATGGTTTTGACGTTGTGCTACCAATGCCAGTCCTGTACCTCTAGATGCAAGAACAATACGAAAAATAACTTCTATTGAGATTAAACGTGTTAAACGAATGACAGGAAACAGCATGAGAGACACGATCAGAAATGAAGAACTGAGAAAAAAGCTAGGAATAGCTCCCGCCATAGAATATATAAAGAAACAACAGATAAAATGGTTTGGCCACGTGACAAGGGAGAGTGATCAAAACACAACACAACGAGCCCTCAATAAACGTTGTGAGAATACTAGACCTAAGGGTCGATCACGAAAAAGATGGATCGATGGAATATTAGAAGCTCTAGGAAACATAACAGCAGCAGAGGCGAACAGAAGAGCAAAAGACCGTAAATTATAAAACCCCTCGACGCTGAAAGGCAAACGAGGAAGGTGAAAAGAAAGAAAAAAGAACTCACGGTTTGTGCCTGAGGCATTAGCTATCATGGACCTCCTCAACGTCCACTGCTTGCTTGCGTTCGCCCGATGACTAAAGGAGTACATCTTTTCGTCATCCGCCCTTAAAAGGACGCGTGTCTGCGTTGTGTTGTGGTTTGTAGTATAATGAGATATTTGCGTCTTTGGGCCCAACACATCCGACTTCGGGGAGCTTGGTAGCCTAGTTGGGAAAACCACCCGACTGGACTACCGACGTTCGGACAACCCGTGTTCGATTCCCGCTGGGAGTAGTGTGAGTTGTACTCGTGGTTGAAGAAAAAAATACCCCCACGGTCGACCCAGCCGTTGGCAGAAATGGGTACCAGGGTATTACCCTGGTAAGGTGAGGAATGTCGCTTCGCGTCTGAGTTTCGATGCTTGAGGCGACACTATACAGAAATATCCGAACATTTCTGGATAGGCGGCCGAGCACATATGGGTGGAAACTCGCGTGCTAAGACGCCGGTTCAAGCTCGTACTTTACATTTTCCTTTACTTTTACATCCGACGTCAGCATCATATTTTTGAGCACCGAATTATTTTCCCTCTTCGATCCCTATTCGCTTGGCCAGACCAGACAGGTTAGTCTGTTCCTGGAGGCACCAAGGAGAGGTGGAGGAGGGTCTGAATGGTTCTGGTTCACCCATCCTGGCGCAAGCCATCAGCTGTAGGTCGCTGACAACTTCTAGGTCTACTGTTGCGTGGCGCGACTTCTCCTCCCAACTTGTAGTGTGTGCGCTATACGATATCATTCACTGATAATTGTTCGCATGCCACGCAATCAAACTATATAATGCCTGTTTCCCCTTCGTATACCTCTATTACTCCTACCTCATATTTTTCCCTTTGTTATTAAATAATCAGTCTTAGAAAAATAGATAAGTACGAGGCATTACATAAATAAGATATAGTAAAAGTTTACGTTAGAGAGAAATAAAACAATATATGTATATAATGTGTGTGAGACAAAAGAGGTGAGATGCAGAGTTGCTCAGGCAAAAGCAACTTTCCAAAAAATGAGGAAGATACTATGCAATTCATTTTTGACAATAGAAACAAGCAAAAGAGTTCTTAAATGTCATGTAGAGTCAGTCTTAACATATGAATGTGAATCATGGACAATAGGACAACAAACAAGAAAAGCACTGGAGTCTGTAGAAATGTGGTTTTGCAGAAGAATGTTGAGAATACAATGGACAGCTAAGAAGAGTAATGAAAACGTTCTGAAAGAGGCCAAAGCAAAATGAGAGCTAATTTCCAATATTATGAAGAAACAATCATCATTTTTTGGCCATGTAACGAGAAAAGAACATCTGGAAAATATTGTAACAATTGGAAAAATTGCGGGATGAAGAGATAGAGGAAAGCAAAGAGAAAAAAACACCAGACAGCTTAAAAGAATGGCTTGGCAGAAGGTCAACAACAAAGTTGATAAATAACTGTCGAGATTGAAAACTGTGGAGAGACATGATCAACTACGCCAGCAGGCACAGTACTTGATGTTGATGAATGTGTGTGAGATAAATGAAAGAGTCAAACAAGAATAACTGAACTTTGTAAGAAAGGACACAATTAGATCGTTGAAGCTCTAGATCGTTGAAGCTCGATTCCAGTTCACACTATTTTAATAGAGAGTGAAGAAAAGATTACGAACAACGACTGATTTACAACACAGTAGAACGTTCAACATAAAACCTACAAGTTGACATCAACATAGCTGGAAAGAACCCATATAGAGCATAACAAATATAGCTGTCGTAGTGATGTCATAACTTATTTTTCTGTCATTCCTCATTTGCCTGTCAGCGTCGAGGGGAGATACAATTCGGGGTCTTTTACTCTTCTGTTCGCCTTTGTAGCTATTCTGTTTCCTTGTGTTTCTTATATTCCGTCAATCCATCTTTTTCGTGGTCGGCCCTTGGATTTCGTGTTATGTCAACGTTTATTGGGGGCTCGTTGTAGTGTGTTTTGATCTTTTTGCAAAGTCACGTGGCTAAGCTATTTCTATCTGTTGGTTTTGTTTTATATATTCTTTGGCGGGGGTTCTTCCTGGCTTTTTTTCTCAGTTCTTAATTTATGATCGTATCTCTCAGACTGTTTCCTGTCATTCGTCTAACACAATGCCATAACGAGTGATAACAATTAGATTCTTAAATAAACAAATGATCACGAATGTCAAAAGTTATATTATTTTTACCAGAAAACTATGAGACACGAACATCAATGTAATTAACATCACAACTAAAACATAATGTGGAAGTGTGGAGACAAATCTACTCATCATTCACATAGGGTTTACTAAATATATTACATACACATTCCTTTTTTTTTTTACATTTCATTCATTCGTTTTCCTCTCGGGCCGAAGACCACACACAGGGCGGAAATCATAATTCTCAACGATTGGCGACTATATACATAAAGTCTAAATAATAAAAAGAAAAAACAGAGAAGAAATATGGAGCGTTTAAAATGTGAATAAACAGAAGAATAGAATGGATTAGGTAGGCGGAGAGAGAGAGAGAGAGAGAGAGAGAGAGAGAGAAACAAAAGATGAAACAATTAAGTTGAAAAGTGAAGAAACATCTATTTTAACACAAACTGAGCAAGACGAATACAATTTGAGGACTCGTAAAGAAACAATAAACAGAGAAGATCATCTTTGAGAGGAACTTCTAGGGAGTTGCAATTGTTACAGAACCTGGCATTTCTTTGATGTTACCACTAAACACTTTCTCCTCCAGAGTTTACCACACAATATATACATATATTGTTTCATTTCTTACACGCACACATTATATGCATATATTGTTTCATTTCCCACACACACACACATTATATACATATATTGTTTCATTTCCCACACACACACACATTATATGCATATATTGTTTCATTTCCCACACACACACACATTATATACATATATTGTTTCATTTCCCACACACACATATTATATACATATATTGTTTCATTTCCCCCCCCCCCACACACACACACACACACACACACACATATACAAATATTGTTTCACTTGCCACACAACGAACGTGTTCTTGATCACGATTTGTTACAATATCTTCATGTGTGTTAGAATTATTGAAGGAATGCAGAGTTCGGTATCGAGTGAGACACTCATGTACTACGTAATAAGCTAGAAGGGAGACAATGACGTAAAAAAAAGACTGCTGGACAGAACAGGCTATGATAGCTTTACCACCGTTAAAATGGTGCTCCATGGTTACCAACCGTTGATGCTGAGACAGAACAATACAATGTGAACATTCACCACAAGTCAACGTCATTTCAATCCTGAAGCAGGGAATAACAAAAAAGATAAACATAAATTCTAGTTTAAAACTTTCATTTTATATAAGTGCCATTAAAAAACATAGGAACTGACTTCGGATGAACAAAACAAAAATAAGACAAATAAGGCGACATAAGGAAATTATTTTCACAAAGACGGATATTGGACTGCAATCATTGGGGGGACGAAGATGAAATGTTTCCTGGAGGCTCCCTGTTTGCACAATGTCCAGATCATTACTTTCTTTTCCCGAAAAAAATAGGGGAAGAGAAGCCAGAAACACGTGAATGTGTTAGAAGTTGAGGCCTGCAAACGCTGCGAGTACCAAGTAAGAGGTTTGATTGGTGACTACAGAATAACACTGGTCGGGAGAGAAGTCCTACTTTGAAGTCATAAATGGTTAATATCTCAAAATGTACAACTTAACTTGAATACAAGTGACTACAGAATAACACTGACCTGGATAGAAGTCCTACTTTAAAGTCATAAATGGTTAATATCTCAAAATGTACAACTTAATTTGAATACAAGTAACACAAGAACAAGTACGGTTATGGTATTACACAATGTTGCAGACATTTCGGCACAGACCTTCAGCTGCCATTAGGTATTATATAAGACATGCTGAGAGCACTATAACGAAAATAGAAGAAAGAATGCAGACACAATTAAGGAAAGTGAGAGGTCGAGCCTGTACTGTAGTGAGTGCACAGAGAGTTCCAGACTGGTATGCCGGATCTAATGACAAGGATGAGACCGAATATTCGTTGAGCTTAGCTGATATGTCTGCCATTCAACACTGGCAAAATTGTACATTTTCATTAATTTTATTGAAGAAAAAAAAAAGAGAAACTACGGAATATATGAAGATTTATACAAGTATTAAGAATATATGAAGATTTATACAAGGATTAAGAATATATGAAGATTTATACAAGCATTAAGAATATATGAAGATTTATACAAGCATTAAGAATATATGAAGATTTATACAAGCATTACGAGTATATGAAGATTTATACAAGCATTAAGAGTATATGAAGACTTATACAAGGATTAAGGAGCCGCGATAGCACAGTGCTTAGTGGACTGGACTACAAAGGAGAAGGGGTAGGGTTCGATCCCAACCGACGGCTTCCAGGTTCACCCAGCCTTAAATGGGTACCGAATTTTTTTCGGGGAAAGTAAAGCAGCACGGGCGTAATACCGACCACATTACCCCAAAAATCATGTGTTGAAGGTCTGTAAAATGTATGGTCACTAACACGATATTCCCTATACACCACTTGGCTTGACTGGGCTCTTTACTTTACTTACTATACAAGGATTAAGACTTTCATAAATTAAACATTATAAGAGTGAGTGTGTGCGCGCGTGTATGTATGTATATATGCATGCAACAAAAATTAAGTAAGACTTTTTTTAAAAAATAAAACGTATAAACTGCGATGTGTATTACCGGTTGCTGATATATGTATATAAATACAAACGATTACAGGTAGAAGGCATGTTCACGACAATTTAACTGCTCTCTGGTCCGCTTAGGAAAAGGGGTAAATGAGTGGATAAAGTACAACGATGAAAATATAAAAGTACTAAAAGAAACACGAATACGAAAACTTAAGAGATTTTTTTTTTTTTTAATGACAAACTAAGAAACTTATATAAAGTATTGTTGGCGTAACTGATAATAGGGAGCACAATTGTATAGAACATCACAAGGTTGAATGACAACAATCTACCGGTATACACCACCACGAACCAAGACAGAAAGGATAAGCACTGATGGTAGACAACATCATCGCCGAAATCGACCTGTCATGACGATAATGTCAGCCATTTAAACAAGCTCTATTTTACTCGTTTATACTGTAAGACAAAGCATTCAAAATAGTACCTCTGGTAGGAGATTGTGTGTGAGGTCCAAGCTTCCAAACATTCTACGTAGACATAAAAAGGTGCAACAACGTCACGTTTACAAGTATTGCGACCGACTGTATATTATTGTAGGATGTTGCTAAGAGGAGCAACAAGAATTCTCCTACAGTAAACAATGGATGTTGTTGGTGGAAGGTACTCGTTCTTTAATGAGAGCCTGACCAGAAGGATTGAAAGCTCACGTTGTTTGTTAATGACACAATTGTCAATGTGACCGCATTGATGTTTTCAACAGTTGGGGAACATTTTTAAAAAGGCATTTCAGGATATTCTATTTTTATAAAATAGCATTCTTCCAATAAATGTTACGATATGGAAGACCGTATTATTGTATATTATTCTTGTGGATGTTTTATCTATATATCTATCTATTGACCTTTCGAGCCGTAACCGGCCCATAGGGCGTAGACCAAGATACACCTTCTCCTATATGAATTTTTGTTCTAGCAGTTTTCTTTTAAAGATATTTTATCAAATCTCGCCATCTGTCTCTGTTCTGTGCAAGTTCTATCTCATTGAGAGAGCCGATTCCTGCTGCTCTTGCCTCTCTCATCAATGTTCTTCTCAGTGTCTCCCTGGGTCTTCCTCTTTTTCTTTTACCTGTTGTTTCCCATATGAGGGCTTGCTTTGCTATTCGATTATTATCTCTTCTCATCACATGTCCAACGTATGACCATCGTCTTTTCTTTATTACTGAAGATATTAGTGGTTGATTGGCGATTTCTCGCCATTGATGTTTTATCACCGTCAGAATAATTTATGATTTTACGCTGCGCCTGAAATATAAATGTTTACTCATATTGGTATCTGTGACATTACATTCACATCAACAACATATGCATCATAGTAGTATCTGTGACATTACATTAACATTGAAAAAACATATGCATCATAGTGGTATATGTGACCTTACATTAACATCGACAGCATATGTATCACAGTGATATTTGTGACCTTACATTAACATCGACAGCATATATATCATAGTGATACATGTGACCTTACATTCACATCGACAACATATGCATCATAGTGGTATATGTGACCTTACATTCACATCGACAACATATGCATCATAGTGGTACATGTGACCTTACATTAACATCGACAGCATATGTATCACAGTGATATTTGTGACCTTACATTAACATCGACAGCATATATATCATAGTGATACATGTGACCTTACATTCACATCGACAACATATGCATCATAGTACACGTGGTGTGGGCAGTTCACTGTCATTATCATCATCATTGAGTGCTGTCTGCGCATCGAAGGTTGGCCACCATGGAGCGCCATTCCGCTCAGTCTCTTACTTTGATGGTGCAGATTGTCATAGGCTGACTTATCAATCTTTTGATGTTACTCGTCCACGTTAGTCTTGGTCTGTCTCTGCCTCTTGTACCTTGTATTTTCACTTCAACGATTACTTTTATTAGGTTGTTGTGTTTTTTAACATGCCCCAAACAACATATATGTTTTGTTTGAATTATATTTAGTAGTTCTCTTTTCAATTTTAGTTGTTTTAATATTTGTTCGCTTGTTTTGTTTTGATTTCATTGATCACGGTCAGCTTTATAAAAAAAAAACAACAACAGTGCACTCTGTTTGTAAGAGTTATATACAAGTGATGAATGGTTCGCTTGCAAGTATATGAACATGTGTACACAGAACCCTTACATGGCATTGGGTTCTGCGTGGGGTGGTTTCAGGTACAATTTACCAGCTAGTCATCGTGTGATGGTATTTAATCACTTGACTTGTGCCTACCACTGTTACTTGCTGGACATTAACATGCAATCGTTGGTGACTAACCCATGACCATGCTGAAACATGTGTGCTGGTTTGATATATGTTAAAGTGTTTTTTACATCATAACTTTTTGTGTGGGTGGAAATAAACACATCAGTCGTTGAAATAGTAGATTACGTTATCATGTAGATGCCATTTATTGTGTGTATGTCAGTCTTTGGTGAATTCAAGACTGATACAGTGATATATATATACAAATTGCCATGCTACCCATGATCTCATCAACAATTAGAACGAGACGAGGGACATATGTCGGACATGTGCTGAGAAGAGACAAGAGAATTCCAAATCAGGCTCTTCTGTGGGAAACACCAGGATACAGAAACATGAAGAAAACCTAGAGCAACACTAAAAAAGAAGACGTCTAAGAGAAGCACAGTTGGCAGGCATGTATTTATTTACATAAGATCGAAGCCAAAAATAGTTGCTCATGTCCTATGTAAAACGTCAGTCCATATAAAACACCGTTGAATTTGTTGGGAAATAATCTTCTTATTTTTTCCCTTCCTCTTTTACTTTTCAGCGTCGAAAGGAGTTAACATGTGCCGTCTTTTGGTCTGTATGTTTGCCTCTGCCGCTGTTACGTTTTCTAGTGTTTCTAATATTCTGTCAATCCATCTTTTTCGTGATCGGCCCTTGGGTTTGGTGTTCTCGCAACTTTATTGAAGGCACGTTGTGTTGTTTGTTTTGATCTTTCTTCCTTATCAGGTGGCTAAACCTTTTTATATGTTGTTTCTTTATGTATTCTATGGCGGGCGTTATTACTAGCTTTTTCTCAGTTCTTCATTTCTGATCTTATCTTTCAGGCTGTTTCCTGTCCTTCGTCTAGCACATTTCATCTGGGTGGTAGTTATTTCCTTGTTGTTCTTGCATCTAGGCACCAGGACTGGCATTGGTAGCACAACGTTGGGATGAAGAATGCCCGTTTTGCTTCACGTTATTTTCTTGTTGGATAATGTGTGTGTGTGTATATATATATATATATATATATATATATATATATATATATATATATATATATATATATATCTAAATTTATTAATTGCTATTCTTCACTGAAAAATATCTTAAGTCTTCTGATGACGGAATAACAGAAAGAGAGGTCAAATTAAAAAACGAATGCATTACTGTGTTGTTACTGGAATACGTTCACTACCGTTTATTGTTATTGGGATATTTTCACTAAGGTTTATTGTTACTGGAGTCGCGACAAGTCAGTGGTTAGTGAACTGGACTACAAAGAACAAGAGGTAAGGTTCGATCCCAGCCGACCACTTCCGGGTACATCCAGCCTTAAATGGGTACCTGATTTATTTTCTGTTAAAGTAAAGCGGCATGGGCGTAATACCGACCACATTACCCCAAAAATCATGTGCTGAAGGTTTGTAAAATGTATGGTCACTGACACCATATTCCCTATAGGCCACTTGGCGTGACGGGGCTCTTTAATTTTTGTTACTTGTTACTGAAATATTTTCTCTATGGTTTACTGTTACTGAAATATTTTCTCTATGGTTTACTGTTACTGGAATATGTTCTCTATGGTTTACTGTTACTGGAATATGTTCTCTATGGTTTACTGTTACTGGAATATGTTCTCTATGGTTTACTGTTACTGGAATATGTTCTCTATGGTTTACTGTTACTGAAATATGTTCTCTATGGTTTACTGTTACTGAAATATTTTCTCTATGGTTTACTGTTACTTAAATATTTTCTCTATGGTTTACTGTTACTGAAATATTTTCTCTATGGTTTACTGTTACTTAAATATTTTCTCTATGGTTTACTGTTACTGAAATATTTTCTCTATGGTTTACTGTTACTGAAATATTTTCACTACGCTTAGGTTTAATACCAGAAATATAATTGCTACATCAACACGTGCTATGAAGCGTAATGTTACCTACTTAAGATCTATTCTTATTAGAAATGGTCCCTCCACATTATATTCCATGTTTTTGTTTTGTTTGATCTGTGATGGGGGAAGGGGTACCAACAACTCTATTTTCTCTGATATCATTACACATTGTAATTTTTAAAAATAACCTTAACAATTCGTATACACATAATTATATCTATCTATCTATCTATTGATCTTTCGAGCCGTAGCCGGCCCATAAGGCATAGACCAATATACTCTTTCTCTTATCTAAATTGTTTGTTCTAGCAGTTTTCAATTCTTTTAAAGATATTTTATCAAATCTCGACACAAATCTATACATAATTCCATCTCAAATATTGTGATCTTTCTCTCATGCATATTAAATAATGACCGTGTTTCACACTGATAACAGAGAGATATTGCTTCTATATATCCGTTTGTGTTATATTGCCATTCAGGTATTTACAAGTTTGAGTAATAACAACAGCTGATGTGCCACTGTTTATTCCTTCATCGAGCTTTCCGATCATGAGAAGAGGAAAGATGGAGTACTTGGTTACAACTGGCAAAATAAAAGGGAAGAGAGATCGCGGACGACAAAGAGAGAAAATACTGGATTGCTTGGTGTCATGGCATGAAAAACAGTCAACAACAGAACTGATACGATGCACTGTAGATAGAAGATTGTGGAGGGACATGATCGCCTACGCCAACCGGTATGACACATGATGATGATGAGCTTTCCGAATGTAAGTAAAATAATGTATTACATATATTTGAATACTGAGACAAGTTTGCTACAGCTGATACCAATGGTAACTGGAGCGGACAATCACATGTATCATTCATGTTCCCATTCTATATTTTCTGTTTTCCGGAATGCATTCAATGACACTTATCAAATAGTAACTTGTCCTAGTTTACGATCGTTTAGATAAAACGTTAAACTCACTAGACACGGGAATCTGTCACTTTCTACAAATCAACAACTTATTATTGTACCAAGAACAAGAGTTGCTCTGCTAATGAAGACATTACGAGGCTTCATTAGTTCTGCACTGTTACTGTTTCCAAAAGTTCATCTTCAGGCGTGTTTTTGGTTGTCAATTTGGCATCTATTAACTTCATTACGTAAGACCTTACGGCGTCTTTCTTGCACGTATGTCGATTTCTGCTGGTTTCTCTCCCTTTTCCCCTCTTTATTTATATGACTTACACACACACACACACACACACACACCTCATACGATATCTTCTTATAAATTCATTCACCCCCCCCTCTCTCTCTCTTTCTCTCTCTCTTTCTCTCTCACTCTCTATTTCTTTCTCTCCGAAAATTAATACTCCAGATTATTTTCTTAACAGCTTAATCAAGACAATATGTATCTCAGTATCTGTTTTCCATTATAACTAATTAATTACTCTGTAAGGAAACAAGGGATTTTGAAATAGTATCTTTGCAACAATTACTCAGTTTAGAGAAATATGCAAGCGTTGAATATAAGAAAAGGAATCTTAGCTGAAGATGTGTCCATCGTAAAAGACACAAAAACGAAGCATTGTGATCAGCGTCCATGACTTAATATATGTTAAAGTCCTTTCACAAATTCGAGCCTACAGAGTTGATCAATTATCTCGGAAACTGTTTGATGAATTTCTATAATTCTTTTTCATGAAATCTTATTTTTTCACCGACCTTCAGATTTTATAACATTTAAGTACAAAACCAGTCTGAATTTTGCACAAATCGTTTTTTGTTATATAATTCTAGGAAAATATCAAAACGCGTGCCCTAAACATACGATTTTACTGTAAATTATGTTAATTTTCTAACAATGCACGCCAAATACGTATCCGTATCACATTGAAGAAGACAACATTTTTCATTTGATTTTATATCTTCGTCATAGAGATAGGTAAACTTTGACCAAAGTATCAAACACACATATTCGCCAAACAACAGGCGTGTCATCAACAAAATATATGGAACAATGTATAATATATGTTATCGGTTGGACAAACTGCAATCCATCTCGTTGCCAGTATTGTTCCTCTTCTCTGAGCACATGGTCGTCACATTTTCTCCAGTTTTCAATGTCTATCGTTGAGAGGGCATCACGCGTCAATTCTTTAAAATCACACATTTTAAACGTCGTGTTCTGCGCAGCAACTTGCCCTTTGACTTTAGCCCACACAAGCTCTATTGGGTTGAGGTGCGAATGATAAGGTGAGAGGCGAAGAGATGTGTGGCCATACTTTGCAATTATTTTATCAATTTGATATAACTTTGTCTTCTTAGTTTGTCTAACAAGTTACAACAACTCTGGTTTTAACTGGGTGTTGTGAAATGAAACATTTTATTTTCTAAGATTTGTGATGATCTGATCTTTTGTGCTTGACGAATTGGGAACTGTGTTACAACTGTCCTCCAGTGCTACAGCATTATGATAGGATTCATTGTACATTACAAGACATGAAGGTCTATCCAGAATGGGGAGTAGAGTGTTCTCTAACCAGTCTATGAAAATTCGTCCATTCATTTCAGTGTGGTAGTCCCTATTGTCTGTAGACTTTGATTGAAAAATAAGTTGTGTGTCATTAACAAGACCATTCTCTCTACCGCCAGCATGTACCAAATAATGCGTTGTCCTTTGCTGCTGGGAATGCTCCTTTTATTTTCTCTGTCAACTGATTGCCATTCTTTCTCATATGTATGATGAGCATTGACCCACGCTTCATCCAAATATACTATATCGTAGCCTTCCCTTCGTCGGTCACTGATCTGCCTCAGGTATTTGCTTCGGGCAGCTATCAGGTGTGGTTTTCCACAAACAATATTTCTACCGCTAGCAGATTTTCGAAAAATGAAACCAACGTCTTTTACGATCTTCCAAAGAGTCGTTTTTGATATTTCAATTTCACATTCTAATTGCAGTCGAACTTTAAGTTTGCGCAGTGTAACAAGTTGATTCGATTCAAACATTTTCACAATTTCAAGTCTAATAACATCTTTGTCAAAATCATCAACTTTCGTTTTTCTTCCTTGCTTGACCCTCGCCTCTGCAGAGTCAAAGTTCTGTCCTATCCATCGATTGAAAGACTTTCTATCTATATTTAGAGCTGCCAGTGTTCTGCTTTCTGGTTTTTTAATATCGCAATATGACCGATCCTTTTTAGATTCATTGCAAAACTGTACAATAACACAGTTGCCTTTTGCATAGTGATGAATTCACACTTTAAGCTCTTCGTGGTTTTAAAAATCAAGAAGTCACTTCACAGCAGCTTACAAATTATCACATGAAAAGGAATATACATTAATAGTAAATATTTTGTCAAATAACGCCTCTGGAGCAATTTAACAAGAAACCGGAAATGAAATGACCAAAAAGAAATAAAACCTTGGAGTGGCTCGCGTCTTACGCGTTATCGTTCAGTGACTGCGACCCGGTTCTAATATAGTGGGGAGAGCACGTGAAATTGTGCCTTTTTAAATGGTGAGTTGATTGCAACAAACGTGGGTATTGTAAAATCCTAAAATTTAGGACAAGCAAGAAAATAATATTTTTATATACCTCAAATTAGCAAAAATCTTTCCTAAATGACAGTGGGGCAAAAAATCAGACTGAAGTTCGGCAAAAAATCAGACTGAAGGTCGGCAAAAAATAAGACTGAAGGTCGGTAAAAAATAAGATTTAATGAAAAAAGAATTACATAAATTCATCAAACAGGTACCGAGATAATTAATAAACTTTGTGGGCACGAATTTCTAAACAACTATAGTAAAGTAAATGGGATGACTTCTGTTTTGTTCACGATTATTTAATGAGCGTGGATGTCTGCCAATGAAAGATGACCAATATAAAATAGGAAGAACAACATCAAACGTAATAAACAAAGTTAACAGTTAACTTGAGCACAAACAATGTAAATACGAAGATTCAAAATTAATATAGAAACAAAGAGCATACTATACGAGAGCTCAAAATCCAGAAAATAAATTAGCATCTAGGCAATGAACAAACTCGTACGACTTAAGTCAAAGTAAGAAGGCAAGAAAAGCAGAAATCAACATTAAAGTAGTTATCTAACGGCAATAAAGAAAAGAACTGGCAGACACTACATCTACATCTACCCTGAGAGATAGTGGTCAACGTATGTCAATAAATCGACACTGAGAGATAGTGTTCAAGGTAAGCCAAGTGATAAAAGCATGTCATTAAATCAACACTGAGAGATAGTTATCACGGTGTGCAAAGTGATACAGGTATACCAATAAATCTACACTGAGAGATAGTGATCAAGGTTTACCAAGTGATAAATGTATACCAATAAATCTACACTGAGAGATAGTGACTAATGTTTGCCAAGTGATAAATGTATACCAATAAATCTACACTGAGAGTTAGTGATCAAGGTTTACCAAGTGATAAATGTATACCAATAAATCTACACTGAGAGATAGTGACTAAGGTTTGCCAAGTGATGAATGTATGCTAATGAATCTACACTGATAGATAGTGATCAAGGTTTTCCAAGTGATAAATGTATACTAATAAATCTACACTAAGTGATAGTGATCAAGGTTTGTCAATAAATCTACACTGAGTGATAGTGGTCAATGTTTGTCAATAAATCTAGACAGAAATATTGATCAAATATGGCAATAAATCTACACCGAGAGATGGTGATCAAGCTATGCCAATAAATCTACACTGAGCAGACCTAGACTTATGGGTTCTGCGTTTAAAGATACTATTAAAGTCAATATCAAAACAAATCCTAATGCAGCACATTTTGTTTTATTTGTTTCCCCTTGAGAAATGACACACGACAAACCATTATATGAAATTATCGTCTAAAGCAGGGATGACCAATTTCTTTCAAATGGCGGGCCACTTTTTTATTATTTTTTTTTTTTTGTGGCGGGCCACACACATAACAACATCATTACAAATAAACTTGGCATTTGTTTTAAGGTAATATTTTGGTTATTTATCGACATTATTTGCTTACATAAATCATTTATTGCAACAGAGTTAAAAATACCTACTTGATTTATAAAAATGAATAAAAGTTGATGTTTATATTGTTTAACAAACATGTTTTAGTTAGGTCATTTTAAAGTTGACATGTAACAAACCTTAATGAGAACAATGTGGACGTTCATGTGCAGCAACAAGTTCATCAAAGTCAATGTGTAAAGATGATGATGATATTTGTAATAAATCATGAAGGTGGCCATCAGCGAGTCGGTTTCTTTGTGACGATTTAATCGCCTTCCTTGTTGAAAAAGCGCTTTCACATATATATGTGCTTCCGAACATAGAAGTAATTTTTAAACTAAAATCACTCAATGTGGGATATTTTTCCTGTGACACAAGTTTCCAAAAGTCAACTTTTATCTCCATCCTTGATTGGAAAAAGGGGTCACTTTGGAGGTTACATAACTCCAACTGAAAAGTGTCATGTTGTTGGAAAATGTCACACTTCAAAGGGTTGTTAAACAATGCCAGTTCTGGTCATATACCACTGAAGTCAGAAAATCGTTCATTGAATTGCTCCAATAGTTTTGTCTAACATTAATACAGAACATTTGAAATCAGTGTCACTGCGCTCCTCAATCAATTCTTTGCACGAAGGAAAATGAATGAAGTTTTCTTTGGCCAGGGTAAATCTAAAAACTTTTAGTTGACTTATAAATCCATCTAGGTGTCCTACCAAATCTGAGACTGTTTGGGAACGTCCCTATAGCTTCACGTTGAGTTCATTGATGTGCTGGGTGTTATCAGTTAAAAAGGCCAATACGCTGTTAAAATGTGGATCAGACATTTTTCTGATCAGTTCTTTGTTGGTATCATGTCTCTCTAAAAACTGCTTTATCTCGTTTCTCAAAGCAAAAAAACGCCTCAAACAATTCCCTCTGCTTCGCCAGCGTACTTGTGTGTAGAGCACCAAATCGCCATATTCCGCCTCAACTTCTGATAGAAAATGTATAAACTGTTGGTGTGTCAAAGACCGCGCCTTTTATTAAATAACACACTTTATTACAGTTTTCATAACATCATCCACGTCAAGAATCTTGTCAGACAGCGCCTCCTGGTGTATAATGCAGTGTAATGCTGGGCAATGGAGTCACCGTCACATAATGATTTTTTTATCTCGCTATCTCTGCGCTTACAACAAACGATGTCATTAAGGAACTTGTTTGTTTTGTTGTTAATGTAGTAAAAACAGATTTCTGAGCACTAACCTTTTTCTTCAAATCGCACACAAGTGTAGAACGTATTGTACCAATGTAGTCCTTGCATTTAGCGGCGTGATGCTGTGTGTAATGCCGTTTAAGATTATACTCTTTATTTGCAGACAACACTTGCAAACACACAATGTACTGCGGTTTGCTATCCTTATTGTTGATAAATAAAAAAATCATGTTCCCATTTCTCATGAAAAAATCTGATTTTTTCATTTAATTGACGTTTATTGTTCATATTATACCACGACCGAAGCAACAGCCAATGAAACACAGATTACAACAATAGCACTGTTTCCTGTTAAAATGGAACTGTTCACTGTAACTCGACAAAATCAGAATGATCAGATCGGATATATAATTTTGACTGATGAAAAGAGGTTTGGAGAGAAAGAAACTGAAAGTAAAATAATTGTGAGGTGAATGTGTTGGGGTGGAGGAGGTGGGTGACTGACAGTATTTCTTGGCGGAAACTGTTTCAACTCGCAGAACCGAGAGTCGGCTCTAGAACCATTCGTTGGCTTCTTCCTTTGTTTAAGTCGGTCGCAGGTTGATCAAAAGGGAAAAAAAAAAAGGATGGGCCGGGAATGACGGGAAGTCGACGTTAAACTAACTACTAGAGTGTTCCGAGTTTTAAACATAGGTCTACTAGGGAATATTTGAGTTAGCTTTCTCCACGGTAGAAGTTAATGTAACAAATTTTTAATCAATTTTATCCAGGAAATTTTGCTCAATGCAACCTGATTTTATTTTTTATCCGCCGCGGGCCACAAAAAGGACGTCGCGGGCCACTTGTGGCCCTCGGGCACCTAATTGGCCATCCCCGGTCCAAAGAATGAAAGCACTTTGGCGCTTCCACCATAATTACAACGTATATTATCGTCATAATGATATGCTTTAATCGTCATAATGATATGCTTTAATCGTCATAACGATATGCTTTAATCGTCATAAGGATATGCTTTAATCGTCATAATGATATGCTTTAATCGTCATAATGGTATGCTTTAATCGTCATAATGATATGCTTTAATCGTCATAATGATATGCTTTAATCGTCATAATGATATGCTTTAATCGTCATAACGATATGCTTTAATCGGCATAATGATATGCTTTAATCGTCATAATGATATGCTTTAATCGTCATAATGATATGCTTTAATCGTCATAATGATATGCTTTAATCGTCATAATGATATGCTTTAATCGTCATAATGATATGCTTTAATCGTCATAATGATATGCTTTAATCGTCATAATGATATGCTTTAATCGTCATAATGATATGCTTTAATCGTCATCTACCTTGCGTGAAAGGTCAGGTCGGGCAATTTTACCTGCTACTGTATGCAGTAAACAGTACAACCTGTGGATGCCCTGCTGCCTTGCAGGTATGCTCGGGAGAGTAAAAGGCTAAGAAAGGGTACCCCGAAGTAAAACAACCCCACTGCCTTATGGGTGAGACTTTTTATTCAAAGGCTAGCGGAACCAACTGTAAACAAACCGACGGAAGGAAACATAAAACCACCGTCGTAACTTCTTTCTACAATCATGAACACAACAACAATAGAAATAACAACAACAACTTTAAGAGGGATTCCAATGGACAACCCTCGTTCGGTAGAAGACATAATGTGCTAAAGGTGATACCCGATCGTCATCAAGCTACTGTAAGCAAAATACAGATAAAACAAACTCTAAAGATAGGTACTTGGAATGTGAGAACACTCAAACACCATTAAAAAAAAAAAAAAATAAAAAAAAAAAAAAAACGAGCCTTCTTTATCATCAAGTTATATTTAGATTTACTCAAATCAGACAAGAAGCTGCAAGACAAAAAGAAATCACAATTCATAACCGGCACAATACAATAAAGAAGATGCAAAGCATTGATGAACAGTGGGAAATGCTAAAAGAATCAATGCAACAAACATTAAAAGAGTTAATACCACCAGTGAGGACAAATTCAAGAAAGAAATGGATGACATATTACATTTTGCAGCTAATGGATACAAGAAGAAGTAATAAAGAAAATAAAGATGAGTATAAAAGATTAAATAAAGAAATTGTAGTAAAATGCAATGAAGCAAAAGAAGCATGACTAAAAGAGAGATGCAAAGAGATTGAAATGCAACAAAAAAGAAATGTTAAAGCTATATACAAACAAATTGAAGAATTAACAGGAAGAAAAACGCAATCAAAAACTGGATGTTTAAGATCAAAGGAAAGAGAACTGTTGATTGAACAAGAAAGCATAAGGGAACGATGGACAGAATGCATTACATATCTTTATAATGATGAACTAACGGAAGTAAATATTAAGGATAATGGAGAAGAACCAGAAATACTCAAAGAAGAAGTGGAAGACGCCTTGCGCAATATGAAAGCAGGAAAAGCTTCTGGACAAGATAATATAACTAAAGAAGAGATTGAAGCCACGGGTGATTTTGGAATAGAATTAATAACAAAAATATTGAATGATATCTACAACAGCGGATATATACCAGACGACATGCTCAAATCAAAATTCATAGCCCTACCAAAGAAATTTGGTGTGATTGAATAAGCCTTATGAGTCACATGACTAAGATATTACTATGAATCATCATGTGAGGAATGCGAAATAAAATCAGTCCAGAAATTAGCAATGAACAGTGTGGTTTTGTTGAAGGTAAATGAACGAGCAATGCCATATATATCATACGATCTTTAATAGAAAGAGCCATAGAGGTGAAAACAGAACTATACTTATGTTTCATAGATTATACCAAAGCATTTGACAAAGTAAAGCACCAAGAAATAATCAAACTTTTAGAAAGCATAAACGTAGACAGCAAAGATCTAAGAATAATAAAGAACATGTACTGGCAACAAACAGCGGCCATAAGAATGGAAACCGATTGGGAATGTTTCAACAAATAAAACAGGGTGTTAGGCAAGGTTATGTGCTGTTACCAGATTTGTTTAATATTTATAGTGAGATTATTTAAGTTCCATAAGGGGCATGCCTGGAATAACAATCGGAGGTCATAATATAAATAATCTAAGGTATGCTGATAATACAGTCGTAATCGCTAAGAGTGAAAATGAGTTACAAGAAATGTTGGACATTATAGTGAAAGAAAGCAAAGATAAAGGACTCAGCCTTAACAGCAAAAAGACAGAGGTAATGGTAAGAACAAAGAAAAAGACATCACCTCAGTCCAAAGCAAAGGCAAGTGGAACAATATTAAAACCGGTAAGCGATTTTAAATATTTGGGAACTTTGTTAACCTCAGACGAAAGATGTACAAAAGAGGCGAGATGCAGAATGGCTCAGGCAAAAGCAGCTTTCCAAAAAATGAGGAAGATACTATGCAATCCATTTTTTACAATAGAAACAAGCAAAAGAGTTCTTAAATGTTATATAGAGCCAGTCGTAACATATGGATTTGAATCATGGACAATAGGACATCAGACAAGAAGATCTGTCTGTAGAAATGTGGTTTTACAGAAGAATGTTGAGAATACCATGGACATGTAAGAAGAGTAATGAAGATGTTCTGAGAGAGGTCAATGCAAAAAGAGGGCTAATTTCCAATATTAGGAAGAAAGAACATCATTTTTTGGCCATGTAATGAGAAGAGAACAACTGGAATATATTGTAACAACTGGAAAAGAGAAAAAAAAATAACAGACAGCTTAAGAGAATGGCTTGGCAGAAGGTCAACAACAGAAATTAGAAATAACTGTCGAGATAGAAAAAGTTGTGGAGCGACATGAACACCTACGCCAGCAGGCCCTGCACTTGATGATGATGACCTTGCGTGACGTCCATTCGTCGATTTTTTAAAAAGTAAATTCAAGAACGTTGGAAACATTAATTATGTTTATGCAACTGTGTGTGTCTATATGTGTGTTGTGTACTAGTAACGTTTTTTGTAAGGTAATTTCTAGAATATTGAAGACATATGCTTGCGTGTTTGTGCATTAACATTTTATATTAGAAAATTACAGACAACCAAAATGTACGTAGCATTATCAGTCGCACCCTGTGCTACTACCATTCGTAAAAAGAGTGCTTACAACAAGCTAGTAGAGAAAGTTAACCACCACAGTAATGAAATGTTTGAGAGCGATGCAGTGACTAGATAGAACATAATTTGAAATGAAACCACAAGAAAAAATCAATAGAGAAGCAATCATCAACTACATACATAACTAAGAAATACAGAATCTGTCATTAACTACATACACATACAAGAAATACAGAATATGCCATCAACTACATACATAACTAAGAAATACATAATCTGTCATCAACTACATACATAACTAAGAAATACCGAATCTATTATCAACACACATGCATTACAAGAAATATAGAACCAATCATCAACTAATACATATACAAGAAATACAGAATCAATCATCAACTACATACATATACAAGAAATATAGAACCAATCATCAACTACATACATATACAAGAAATACAGAATCAATCATCAACTACATACATATACAAGAAATACAGAACCAATCATCAACTGCATACACATACAAGAAATACAGAACCAATCATCAACTACATACACATACAAGAAATACAGAACCAACCATCAACTGCATACACATACAAGAAATACAGAACCAATCATCAACTGCATACACATACAAGAAATACAGAACCAATCATCAACTACATACATATACAAGAAATGCAGAATCAATCATCAACTGCATACCTATACAAGAAATACAGAACCAATCATCAACTGCATACACATACAAGAAATACAGAACCAATCATCAACTATATACATAGACAAGAAATACATAATCTGTCATCAACTACATACACATACAATAAATACAGAATCTGTCATCAACTACATACATATACAAGAAATATAGAACCAATCATCAATTACATACACATACAAGAAATGCATAATCAATCATCAACCTCGTACATATACAAGAAATACTAAATCGATCATCAACTATATACATATACAAGAAATACAGAATATGTCATCAACTCATCATCATTGAGTGCCGTCTCCGCATCGAAGGTTGGCTACCATGGAGCGCCATTCCACTCTGTCTCTTGATTTGATGGTGCAGATTGCCATAGGCTGACTTGTTCATCTTTTTGATGTTACTCGTCCATGTTAGTCTTGGTCTGCCTCTGTCTCTTTTACATTGTATTTTCCCTTCTAATATTACTTTTATTAAAATGTTGTTTCTTTTAACATGACCAAAAAATTTCATTTGTCTTGCTCTAATTGTGTTTAGTAGTTCTTTCTTCATTTTTAGTTGTTTTAAAACTTCATCGTTTGTTTTCTTTTCTTTCCATCCAATTCTACCTATTCTTCTATAAATCCACATTTCAAAGGCCTCAATTGTATGTTCTGTTTTCTGGTCTATGTCCATGTTTCTGCACCATACAGGAATATTGAGAAGATGTAACATTTTGCTATTCTTAGTTTTAGCCATGTTGTTATTTGTTTTGATGTTAGTATATTTTTTTCATGGCATTGAAATTACATTTTGCCGTTCCTATTATTTTATTTATTTCAGTTGTACATTTTCCATCATTGGTTATAGTATGTCCCAGGTAGTTGTAGCTCTGAACTGTCTCTAGATGTATTCCTTCAACTGTGATATTTAATTGTAGGTCTTGTAAATTTTCTTTGTTTATGATCATAGTTTTAGTCTTTTTGATATTCATATCTAGTCCATATTTCTTGCCTGTCATGTTTATTACATTAAGTAATTGTTGTAGATGCCAACATGTTGTCATCAACTACATACATATATAAGAAATACAGTTGTCTGTCCGTCTGGGGAAACTACCGTATGATTCATTACAGTATGTATATATATATATATAACACATATAAGAAGAGAAGAGACGAGTAGAGCTTGAGACTGACAGTGTGTTTGATGGAGTGACAACATCAAGGAGACATTTCTACAAAAGCACACAATAATAGTGGGTGAGGCTGCCTGGGGGAGGAGCAAATGAGAGAGATACAAATGCAAATTCATGTTTCTCTCGACGCCCGAAGCAGTATATTCGAGGGTAAAGAAGCGATTCATGAAAATTGAACGATAGAACACCATCAGAACTGTAGAGCGAATATGATATGTCCATATTTCTGTTACTATTTTAAGTAATGTTTGTCAACATTACGCCAGTGCCGTCTTTCTGCACAGACAAATCTAGCAGACATTTAATGGTGGGTCTACCTAGAAGCCGTCGACCTACGTCAAACTGTACCCACTGTTCTAAATGACAAGCTCACTAACCAGTACAATATTCACTACTGAGTTATTGAGTTATTAGCGGGTCATCATCACTGCACTCCGAACATGTCCATATGTGTTCAGATCTCCTCCTCAGCAAGTCTCGAAGTGTCCAGCGACTGACGACTCCGGTTCCGTGTTGGTTGATAAGTTCTTACACGCCCACTAAGTTTCTCATTTCTGGCTGTGCCCATCTTAACTCCCATCTCTTTCATCCAAAGGAGATGACGTTGACTCATGGGTGTATTTCACACTTCCCGAAAGACATTAATGATGTCGGCCCGATCCATTGGTTGAGCGTCCTCAACAATTGTGCAGCTAGCTAACCTGTCCGCTCTTTCATTTCCCTGTACTCATGCATGCCCTGAGACGTAGACAAAGGTGACTTTACGTATATTTGACTTCTGCAATAACTCTACCCATTGCATACGTAAAGATCCCGCCTCCACTTTTCTTATCATGATCATCGAATCACTCAGTACACAGGCGTGTGTGTAGTCTTGTGACTCTAACCAGATGAATGCCCTGGTCACTGCCTTCACCTCCATCGTCATGCTACTCGTGGTCATAACGTATGAACCACTTGTCTTCCTTGACTATTCTGCCTGCCGAGCGTGTTGTAAATGCCCATGCACTCCTTTGGTGTCGCATTACAGATCCGTCTATATAGTTGGCTGCATCTTTCTCATCGGTGTTATCCCAGATGAGACCATTGATCTCCGCGTTGGCCACGACTGAGTCCTGTTCCCTACATTTCCTGTCGAGTGTGACAATACACGAGAATGTCTCCATGAATGACGTAGGTACAATACTCACTAGCATTTCATCAAATCTGTACGCGATCGCACCCCATATCTTGGGTAATATATTATCTCCATTTCAATGATGGAAAGTTTAAACAATTTTTATTTTACGGCCGATGTGATTTATTGCACGGCATACACTCCGTTGCTAATCTTTAATATCGCATGTATGTCTATACAGCTTTCTTTACTGCTCATTGAAATTCAGTTCCCGTATTTAATGTTCCACTGTTTACTGTGCGCATTACTTCTATTTCTAAGGACCGAGATATCTAATCTTATTTTCAACAAACAATTTATGTACTGCTTATCTATATCACTCGTTATATATAACCACTTATTTCTTTCACTAAAAACTATATACATATATATAAACACATATATATATATATATATATATATATATATATATATATATATATATATGTATATATATATATATATATATATATATGTTGGTGAATCATACGTGTGTTCACTTCATGTTCACAAATAAGTTGTCTAGATGTTCATCACCACACAATAGTTTGGTTGATGTGCCTCACGTGTGTTCACCTGATGTTCATAAACACCCGGTTGGAATCCAACACACCAACGCTAGCAACTATCATTTTTCAGTGACAGCCTGAACTCAGTGTAGGTGAGATCGAGTACCCAGTCTTATCGGAGTCGGGCGACAAAAATACAGATCGCAACAAGTGTTCATGTTGAATGCGCTAAATATCATGATGCTAGAACATGACAAAAGATCAAACTGCATACCACTTGCATATATTTGTTTTCTTTAAAATGTTTGCGTTACTGAAATAATGTCAACCACCGTCGCACTTAAGATTCAGACCGCATGATTATTGGATATAGTGAAGCATTGATGGCACTATTAATGTCGTTCTGTTTTGTTCTAAGTAACTATACCACTTTAATTAATCTACTCCCTTCCATTATATCATTTATCCCATCTAATACAGACAGAAGAAAACAGAACAGAAAATTAAAGCCTTAGAAATGTGGATTGATATAAGAATAGGTAGAATTGAATGGACAGAAAAGAAAACAAACGATGAAGTTTTAAAACAACTAAAAATGAAAATAGAACTACTAAATACAATTAGAACAAGACGAATGGCATTGTTGGGGCATGTTAAAAGACGCAACAGCCTACTAAAAGTAATATTGGAAGGGAAAATACAAGGTAAAAGAGGCAAAGGCAGATCAAAACTAACATGAGCGAGTGACATCACAAGATAGACTAGTCAACCTATGACAATCTTCACCATCGAAGCAAGAGTCAGAGTGGAATATTGCTCCATGGTAGCCAACCTTCGATGCGGAGACGGCACTCAATGATGATGATGAATACAGACAGCGACTATGTCAAATTTTAAACAACAATTATCTTATCCTTAAATGCACACATACTGTAATGCATAGACTATCTTCGACGGATTATAACAAGTTTACCATCAGATCAGGAATACAATAAGGACGTGTATCATCTCGCATATAGACCGCATACACGCTACAAAAATTCCTGTTCGTAAATAACCAATCACGTCGAATAGTAGCCGAAAGAGAATAAACATAACGCATTACATGATGTGAGCAAAACATCGAAATATTACAACTTGGAAATGAACACAGGCGAAATAGAAGTCTTGCCAGTAGCGACAGGCACAGACAGAGAGAGAGAGAGAGAGAGAGAGAGAGAGAGAGAGATAGATAGATAGATAGATAGAGAGAGAGAGAGAGAGAGAGAGATGGAGAGAGAGAGAGAGTCGTTGTTTGAAATCTGGCATAGCTGCTGCCTGAATTAAATGGGATACATTATATAATTAAAGGGAACAAATTAATTAACATTGTGCGTATATGTGTGTGTGAGAGAGAGAGAGAGAGAGAGAGAGAGAGAGATGGATAGGAAACACAAATCCTGAATACAAAAAAGGCAAATTAATTACTTCCAATGCTTAGAAAACATATAATTCAAAGGGACAAATTAAACACCGATCGACAACACGTGTGGCAAAGATACCAGGTGAATGAACAGAATAGGCTAAATATTACAGAACAAATAAGATTAATGATATACAAATAGGGACGTAAATAACACCGGTATACACCTCAAACAATCATCATTTTTGGGCCAAGTAATGAGAAGACAACAACTGGAAGATATTGTAACAATTGAAAAATTGAGGGACGAAGAGATAGAGGGAAGAAAAGAGGAAAATTAACAGACAGCTTAAGAGAATGGCTTGGCAGAAGGTCAAGAACAGAAATGATAAATAGCTGCCGAGATCGAAAGTTGTGGAGAGACATGATCACCTACGCCAGCAGGCCCGGTACTTGATGATGATACACCTCTCAACATTCAGCTGTCAGGGCCAATCTTGGACATTATCAGTCAAAGAAAAAAGAAACAACACCATAACGGAAATGAGAAGTATGAGAAGTACTAAAACAATAGGTACATACATCATCTTAAATGACGATTACATGAATAGAGCTGCGGTTGCATCAGTGTTGGATCATATGAAGAGAGTAGTAGTGAACTAGTTTGGTCAAGTAACACGATCACTACTAGACAACATCATCATCAAAGAGCAGCATCATCCTCTGGACATTAACACAAAGGGTGAACGAGAAATTAGAGAAAGCCATATCTTGAAAATTGGGCATTAACACTAAGTGTCAACGAGAAATTAGAGAAAGACATATGAAAACTAGGCATTAACACTAAGGATGAACGAGAAATTAGATAAAGCCATACCTTGAACACTGGGCATTAACACTAATGATCAACGAGAAATTAGAGAAAGTCATATCTTGAAAACTGTGCATTAACACTAATGATCAACGAGAAATTAGAGAAAGTCATATCTTGAAAACTGGGCATTAACACTAATGATCAACGAGAAATTAGAGAAAGCCATTTCTTGAAAACTGTGCATTAACACTAAGGATCAACGAGAAATTAGAGAAAGCCATATCTTGAACACTGGGCATTAACACTAATGATCAAAGAGAAATTAGAGAAAGTCATATCTTGAAAACTGTGCATTAACACTAATGATCAACGAGAAATTAGAGAAAGCCATATCTTGAAAACTGTGCATTAACACTAATGATCAACGAGAAATTAGAGAAAGCCATATCTTGAAAACTGTGCATTAACACTAAGGATCAACGAGAAATTAGAGAAAGCCATTTCTTGAAAACTGTGCATTAACACTAAGGATCAACGAGAAATTAGAGAAAGCCATA
Organism: Megaustenia siamemsis; assembly: GCA_032433765.1. Classification (NCBI taxonomy): domain Eukaryota; kingdom Metazoa; phylum Mollusca; class Gastropoda; order Stylommatophora; family Ariophantidae; genus Megaustenia; species Megaustenia siamemsis. The sequence continues at coordinate 44,240,032 of JAVIAB010000047.1, forward strand.
TCTTGAAAACTGGGCATTAACACTAAGGATCAACGAGAAATTAGAGAAAGCCATATCTTGAAAACTGGGCATTAACACTAAGGATCAACGAGAAATTAGAGAAAGCCATATCTTGAAAACGGAGCATTAACACTAAGGATCAACGAGAAATTAGAGAAAGCCATATCTTGAAAACTGTGCATTAACACTAAGGATCAACGAGAAATTAGAGAAAGCCATATCTTGAAAACTGTGCATTAACACTAAGGATCAACGAGAAATTAGAGAAAGCAATATCTTGAAAACTGAGCATTAACACTAAGGATCAACGAGAAATTAGAGAAAGCCATATCTTGAAAACTGGGCATTAACACTAAGGATCAACGAGAAATTAGAGAAAGCCATATCTTGAAAACTAGGCATTAACACTAACGATCAACAAGAAATTAGAGAAAGTTATATCTTGAAAACTGGGCATTAACACTAAGGATCAACGAGAAATTAGAGAAAGTCATATCTTGAAAACTGGGCATTAACACTAAGGTGGGGTGTGCTAAACACTCCAAGGTATGGTGACAGCTTTACAAATAAAGAACACAACACAATACTGACGTTTCGGCCTGTGGCCTTCTTCAGAATACAGGGACAACGACAACAAGCGGTGAAGCACAATTACTACATGTTAGATGATCAAGTGGAGGGCGAAGAAAGTAGGATGCAGAAATAAGAAAAGAGAGAAATGAATTTTACATGATGAGAGGTATGATGGGCGTCAAAATATATAAAATAGAAAAAGAGAGAGAAAAATGTATAATAAATTGTACTTAGCTGAGCTCAGAGCAGGAAAACTGTAATCCGTGCTGAAACCAGTCGGAATGACTAAAAGCGCAGAGAACGTGTATAGAAAGCAACACGTGACAAAGACAGGTCAGTAAAGAGGGCAAAAAGGATCTAATATCGGGAAAACCAAAAAGGGGGGGGGGAAGGGGGGATAGACGAGGACACTCCTGGGACACAACAAGCAATACATATAAATCACTCAACAATGGAAGTGAGAGATCACGCGAGAGGTTAAGAGAAAGAAATAGAATGACACGACAAAGTAGTAAACTAGGCAGTGGGTGAGAGAGATGGACTCTACAGAATGGATGGCCTCGAACTGAAAGAGTTGAGAGGTAGGTCAACGAAAGGAAGGATTGGATACTGGAGGAAGAGATACGGTGAGGAAGAATAATAAAGCCGGTATAATGAGAAGGGCGATAGAGGGGTGGTCCGGAGGAAGTTAGTCTATCGGGAGGTAGGGAAGTATTGGAGGAGGAGGTATGGAGAGGAGGGATAAGAAGCAGGTATGTGAAAACTGGATAGGGGGAGAGGCGGTAGGTCAGAAGTGAATGGAAAAAGAGAAAGTCTGGAAGAAGTGGAGCAATAGGGGATGGTGTGCAAGAGGTATGAACCATAGGAGGTAAAGAAGTAGGGAAATGATAGAACAAAGGGGGGAATGAAAGTCGGCATCAGGATAAGGGGGAAAAATTCCTATGTTCAAAGCTAAAACATGATAGTTGCTATAATTTATTGTATCTAATCCAGCATGTCGCGACCCTATGTTCAAAGTTAAAACATGATAGTTGCTATAAGTTATTGTATCTAATCCAGCTTGTCGCGACCCTATGTTCAAAGCTAAAACATGATAGTTGCTATAATTTATTGTATCTAACTCAGCTTGTCGCGACCCTATGTTCAAAGCTAAAACATTATAGTTGCTATAATTTATTGTATCTAATCCAGCTTGTCGCGAGCCTATGTTCAAAGCTAAAACATGATAGTTGCTATAATTTATTGTGTCTAATCCAGCTTGTCGCGACCCTACATTCAAGTACCTAGAAAACGGTCGATTAATGAAATGGCCATGGGGCCAAGACAGAAAGCGTCTACGACTCACAGTTCATGGCTTGAGTTAGAATCGGAAAACCAGAACTGATCAGATCCTACCCCACTTCCTCTCTGTGACCTTACTGACAAAGAGAGTAAGGATAGTTGAGAGAGGGGGGGGGGGGGGTGGTGGGGGGGGTGCAAAATGTGATGTGTTCAGAAGGGACGTGTACGTGACGCAGTTTTCTGTGAACAACGAAACAACGCCCACTTAGCAAGGTGGTAGAAGAAAAAAAGTAAGCATCTCACTAATGCAGAAAGAACACACACACACGCACACACACACACATGCACTTACGCACGCACTCACAAAACACACACACACACACATACACACACACGACTGAATATAGACTCAAACGCTTCACTCTTTCTGTATACACTATAACACACTCTTTCTGTATACAATATAACAGAGTCGGAGGTACATAAAGCACCAAATATATGTAACGCTGCTCAATGCCTGTACGTCTGTTTGTTTCCTGAACTATTTGCTGTGGACCTGAAATTATTACAATTTCAAGATTTCATACTGGACACTCTTCTTCTCTTTCTAAATCTTCCACTTCTTTTCTTCCGCATTTGCCTTTCAGCGTGGATAGGAAATATAGTTTGCTGTATCTCTTGCTGTCATGTTTCTTATTGTTGTTAATATCCCATTAAATTGTCAAGGTCACCTTAGATTATGGTATTCTGGTAGATTTTATTGAAAGCTTGTTGTATTGTATTTTGATCATTCTGTCTTACTACATGGCCAAACCATTTAATCTCTTGTGTTTTTTTTTATGTATTCTATATTCGGGAATTATTCCGAGTTTTGTTTCGTCATTCCCCACTTTTGATCTCATCTCTCAGGCTCTCTTGACTCTTATCATGCACCTAACACATTGAATCTCCGTGCCGGTGTTTATCATTCTGATTGTTCAAAACCTCGATAATTTACATTAAAGTAAAAAACCAAAAAAACCACACCAAAAAAAAACCAAAAAAAAAAAAAAACAAACTGAAAAACCAAATCTGACAGACACATTCTGAATCCATTAAACAGAAAATACTATTTAGTGAAATAAGTAAATATACATAATAACATAACCTTACGTTAACTAATTTCAGATCATGTCCCCTCGTATCTTTCAATGCAGATGTTGCTCACATAATTCAGCAGCTGTTGTATATCGACTTCACTGCACATCTCCTTCAGCAAAGTTTATGTTTTTTTTATTTTGTATTAATTCATTTTCATCGTCATCATGTGCCATATAGGCTATATCTTGTCATAATTGTCTGTCCATTGTGCATCGTATCAATTCTGTTGTTCACTGTTTACCATGCTTCTAGTACCTTCTCTCCTCGTCGTCGGCGATCTCTCTTTCCCTGTATATTGCCAGTTGCAACCAAGTATTTCAACTTTCATATTCTCAACTAGTTCCCGGAACAAATATTGATTGCTTCTTTCTCATGTTTTTAGTAGCCTTCTCTTTTGTGTTGGCCTCTGATAATTTCCTCGTTGGGTTCGTTGGGCGTTTTTTTGTTGTCCGGGAAACTCGGAACATGTTTTCAAGAAATTCAACCTTGTGGCCGCTAATGGTCTTTTCATTTGTTTGTCAACTGCCCATGATTCGCACCTGTAGGTCAGGATTGCATCTATATTGCACATATGAAGGGTCAGGGCAAAGAAATGCACATATATGCATCAAAATGCGAAGCTGCAGTGAAGCTAATTGTGAGGAGAAAAACAAATATGGACAAAAAATAGGGGAAAAAATGGTTTACTTAAGAAGTGGACAACACAAATCACAACGAAGTTTCGGCGCAGTAGGCCTTCAACAGGAACATACAACACATATACAAATATGTACTGACATAAAAAAAAAAAAAATATATAATTTTGAACTAGCAGGCAAATGGTAATAAAATAATGGCAGCCTAAAATAAAATATGTACTAGAGTGAACACGTCTGACAATATACAATCATAGAGTAGCAGCAGCATTGTACTAGAGTGAATACATCTGACGATAGTAGTAAGGAAGGGTGTTTTGAGCAAGGATTTTAACATTTCGTGCAGGTATCGTGCAGTTTGGTGCAAAAACATGCATCATATTTTGCACGATGCAATGTTGTTGTTGTTATGTCGCCCCGGTGACCTCCGGCCGCCATCTTGTCACGTGAGCATCCGGCCGCCATCTTGTCACATGATCCCGCCCGCCATCCGGCCGCCATCTTGTCACATGATCCCGCCCGGTCGTGACGTGGTGCGCGGTGACCTCGGGGCGGATCACGTGTTGGGGGGGGTGACACCTCGGGGATTATCTCGAGTGTTTCGGACAGCGTGCTATCGGCTCGGGGATTATTGGGACGCTATCGCGCCAGGTAGCCGTTAGAAAATATTAGAAGTAAATATTGAGTCTACCGAAAAAGCAATAGAAAATAAACGCGAAACTTATGAAAATGAACGTGACACTTATGTAAAAAATAACGAAAGATCGCGCCAGGTAGCCGTTAGAAAATATTAGAAGTAAATATTGAGTCTACTGAAAAAGCAATAGAAAATAAACGCGAAACTTATGAAAATGAACGTGACACTTATGTAAAAAATAACGAAAGATCGCGCCAGGTAGCCGTTAGAAAATATTAGAAGTAAATATTGAGTCTACTGAAAAAGCAATAGAAAATGAACGCGAAACTTATGAAAATGAACGTGACACTTATGTAAAAAATAACGAAAGAACCTTATAAATATAGACAACTACATCGACATGTACCTCGGCACGTGGCCGTAATCAGACCTATCACTACACGGGTCGGTGTTTGAGACAAAAATAAATTGTCTTGACTGTGGGAGAACATCCCGCTAGCGATGGAAAATGTTTTGATGGTAACCCTCTTGATCGGGTACCGAGCATTCCCGCTCAAGAGAGCCTTTTCGTGAGCCAGAGAAATCGCGGGGTTTAGCTTAGCTTTCCTGACCACGAGCGCGGCGTAGGTGATAACACTCTTGTAACCCGCAGACCTATCGTGAGTCATGAGGCTGAACACATCCTTCGAGGGCGTGAGTTTTATCTTTACATCGACTCTGTTTAACATGTAACGATCCTGCACAAAGACATCAGAGTGCAAACGACCCATCATTTCAACCTCTTTACTACCCGAAGTCAAATCGCGCCGTGTTTTAAAACCCTCATTTTCTTTCAAATCGTCATGGTAGCCAGCTGTGTCTTTGTAGAACAGAGCGGCCGTCAAGTATCCCGTTTTCGCATCCTCCCCGTAGTTTAGCGTAGCCTCAAACACCGCTCTAAAAGGATAGGTATTCTCCGACGGTGTAACCAACGTGTCGTTTAACGATACGTCGACTTGTGAAAATAGACTGTGAAGGTAATTGTTGACCGGTCCTACCTCAGCATCGGGTGGTACACTATCACCATTCGGGAGGGTGATCTTGACCCGCAGCTGCAAAAACGTGTTGAAAAGATCTAGATACTCCTCGCTGTTTCCAGAAATGAAAAACTCTATCGGTGCGCTATGCGACAAGGCTGCGATCGGACGAATTTCAATAAACTGGCCAGAGTCTAGAGATGTCTGTGTGGGTGGAACGCTAAATAAATCCAAACCAGAGTGAAGACATTCGCACGATTTGGGGTGAACGAGGGACATTATTAGTCGAAAATATCCTTTGCCACCCTCGTCTTCTTCTTCTTCTTCTGGTTGTACACCGAATGAAGGGGGACCTGTCTAGCTGTCGATTTTATCATCTTCGTAACCGGTTCTCCCGGCGGGGGTAACTTCATAACTCGCTTTCTGATTTGTCGTAAACCACTTCCTGATTGGTTGTTATCACGCAGGTGGTCTACGGCCCCGTGTAGCAACCGCTGACCGGCCTCCTTAGCTCGGTCTTTGAAAGCTTCACCGACATTTTTCCCGGCTAATGCGTCCTGTGCGACATGCAGACCGGTCCCCAATCCTTCTCTGAGCAAGGCCTTACCGCCGGTTTTTAACCAGGGTAAAATAGCCCTCCCGATTCCACCGAAGAAACTACCGATTCCCCGACCGCTCTGACTTCGACCTCCTATAAACACGGGCATCCCATCACCCGCCTGACAACAGTAAAAGTCTTCGTATAACTCAACATCGCGATGAAGGGGGGTGTGTCTCACCATTATACCAGCTCGAGATGTTTCTTCACTCGAAAGTGTACCGTTAGCACCGACGTTCCGCTGGTGAATGGAATGGTTTTTCCGTGTTCGTTGGCTAAAAGGATCTCGACGGTATCGAAGGAAAATCTACTCAGGGGTAGGTAGTGAGGCTTATCGTAGATCTGAAACACAGAGGTGTGATTTCTATTGAGAACAGGCACGCTCCTTAGGAGAGGTACCATCACATCCCCGACCGGTCTGGGGGAAACGAGATCGCAGTAGACGTAGACATTCTTCGCAACGCTTTCCAAGTCCATTACCCCCACGCTGAAGATATCGGGAGCCGTGTCTGATATAGAGGTCGTGGGGAAGGCTAACATGTTTTTCAAAGTGTCGCTTATGGTAACACTGACTCCTTTTTCGTAAAGTTTCAAGATGGCTTTATTCACCTCTTTTGCGTAAATGAATCTCATTTTCTTCCCTTTCGCATCCCCGTTCGACTCATCCTCCGCTTTTATGATCGAGGCATTCAACGCGCCGATGAACGCATCGGGTTTCGTGTATAACCCAGGCTCCAATGTCACGTTGAAATAAAATCTAGCGTCGCAAATATCGTCGTTAGCGAGAGATTCGTACCGAATCCAGACATCACCCTCTATTACATTGAAATAGTTTAGCGGAAACTGTATCTCCACCAGTGCGATCTCATACTGCGCCGAAATGTCAATGGTCTGAGGGAGTTTAACGAAAAAGTGGCCGGGGTTATTATCCTTAAAAAGGTCCATAGATGCATTGCTGGGTAGGGTGACATAAAAACTCATTTTTTTTGCTCGTTTCACCGTCGCCTCTCCAAGTTTGGATTCGGTAGCATGTAACCCAAACAGCTGGTCAGTAGGGCTTTCCACACTTTTCCCTCCTTGGCATCTGACTTTTCGGTGGTCAGATTGAACAGCGAAACCGCGACAACGGTATATATAACTACCACTTGACAAATACAGACAAGTTCTAAATAGGGGGATAGTTTCCCAAACACCGATCCCCTGCGTGGTTCGCTCTCTATCCTCACCCCCGAGTTTACGGCTCGCAAATCGGGCTCTCCGCCAAAAGTTTCCACTTCTTCGTCTTCTTCTGCTCTCATCTCTAGTTTTTGTACCTGACAATGTCCTTGGACGGTATCCAAGTGTTAAATGAGGAATCGTACCCGAACCATTTGACTAAACTCTCGCTTCGCCCGAATGATGTGCGTCGCTCGGTTATGATACTCTCGATTCTGTACTCGTGCTTGTCTCCAACTTTTTGAATTTCCGGTGTGTAGAATGACCCATCTATCTCATCACCCTTATCGTCTTTCAACACATATGTAACGGGGTTTGTTTCATTTACTCGACTGATGGAAAACAGTTCCTCCGTCCAAGCCGGGGCATAACCCCTTTTAAAATTGGCTCTACCCAGGACCAGTCTAACTCGATCACCGGGCTTATACGGGGGTCTTTGAAATTTTAAGTTGCGTTTGTTATTATACAACGTGTTCCATACCTGTTCGTGATTGTCTGCGTTGACGTCGACCGGTGCCATTTTTATACTTCTGTGATACGAATGGTTATAACTTCGAAGTAGGGCGGGTAGGACTCGGACATAAGACAGCTTATTGGATTTCGTGAAATATCGCCACATCCGTTGTTTTAGAGTCCTATTAAAGCGTTCTACCACGGCGGCCTTAATATCTTCGTTCTGCGTAGTGAAAAAGTGAACGTTGTTGTCAGCGAGGAATTTCTGAAATGTTCTGTTCAGAAACTCTGACCCCTTATCCGTTTGAAAAGTCGTGGGTTTCCCATCGCGAAATATCTTTCCGACGGCTTCCACTAAGGATTTCCCCGTTTTGGTTCGTATCGGTACAGACCACGCGAATTTACTGAAAACGTCCACGCACGAAACCAAATAGGAATAGCCGTCGTTGTGGTTTTTCAAATGTCTCAAATCAATTAGGTCTGCCTGATATTGCTGTTGGGGGCCACTCGTTATAATGGGACGCCTTTCAAATCTGCGACGAATTGGTTTATGAAGGGTATAGGTATCCTGATGACTCAACCATTGTTTGATCTTTGCGAGTCCCAGTTTGGTGTTACGTCGCAGGGCCGTTGCACCACTATAAGCCCCTGGTCGACTAGGGTCAAAGTAATGACGTCTCAATATTTTCTCCACCGTTCCCATTTTGGTGTTGGGATTCCGCTCTTTCTTTTTTTAGGTCTCAGTTTATACGTGGTTACGGGTGGAGTGGTTTCATTACCTAGATTTGGGGTTTCGGCTGCTGGTGGTGTTGGTGGTGTCTTGGTCTGCGCTGGTGATACTTCGATTGGTGGTGGTGGTGGGGAATGTGTTTTTTCTGTTGTCGTGTTGTGTTGAATGAGATCGACCGAACCCAATGAGCGACGTTTATACTGCTCCAATCTAGTTAAATATTGATGCAGGGCACGTTGGTACACTCTGGCCTTATCGGCGGGTGCTAAATCATCGCGGAATAGGATACGTTGCATTTCATCATCTAAATCTCTCAAGTTGTCACCGATTGCCTCGGGAGGGCTATACGACGGGTTAGTAGTCTGTGTAAGACCCTCGAGGAATCGAGGATCCATCAATATCATTTTTTTGGCCATTGTTATGCACCTAGTACGCCCCCGAGAATACTTAATATAGGACGGAGCAAAGCCACTATGAACCCACCGGTTTGTAGAATCTCTTTCCGCCGCTTAAGATTCGGTTTCTTTTTAGTGAGAAGTCTCAACTTGTGCTTGTGTCGACGTAGCTCGCACTTCTGTCGCTGCGTGAGTCTAACATTACCTTTTAATATGTTATGACAACACTCGCACAAAAAGTTAATGAGTTTGGGAGAGGCTGTTTTTAATATGGTTCTTAAACCGCTCGGCGAGGCGGCGCGCATACATTTCAATATTTCACCGTACCGTCTAAGTGATTTATCACACATGATTCTCTACTTTGGTACGTAGACGATTTGTCTCTCCCCTGGAAATATTTTTGTTCTCACCCTAAGATTATCGGGTGTGTCCTGACGAAGATCGATCAGCAAATAACCGTGAGGAGACGCTGTCGCGTCCTTAAAACTATCTTGGAGGTACCCCGCCTGTCCTGGGTACATTTGTTTGGCCAGATTTATAATTTGACTCCCATCTCTCGGGTTCTTGAAAAGGACTAAATAGTACGTATTGAGACTTATGGTTCGATGTTCTTTATTTTTTCCAAATAGGTTTTGAACAATGTACATCACACTAATATCTCTGTGATGACTACCTTTGGTGAATAATTTTGTTACCCTCTCGTCCGTCTCAGACATCAAGTCATCGATGACGATCAGTCTTCTCTTCTTACCACCTTCCAATTTATCGACGTCTGGTAGACCCTCGATAAATTTCACTGACCTCATAGTCTCGTATATCGGTTGCCATTCCGCATAACACCATATAACTTCCTCCGGTACGGGGACAGCTAACTCGTGAAGGTTCTGTATAAACTTTTGTACAAATACCGTTTTCCCACACCCGGTAGGACCGGCTATCAGAGCTGTGAAAGGATGACACCATCGGGGATCCATCCTCACAAGTGCTACCAACTTTAGTGAATATACCACCCACAAAAATAACAAGGAGTGATTTTAGGTCAGCCCGCCAGGTTTCACTTCTTCAATTAACATTTATTTTTAAAAAACCACATCCTATATAAAATTATTTTACACACACCTCATATTTCGCACTAGGTCAGCCCGCCGGGTTTCACTTCTTCAATTAACATTTATTTAAAAAAAACCACATCCTATATAAAATTATTTTACACACACCTCATATTTCGCACATATCACCCTGTTTGGACCCTTCCCGAAGTCACGGAACATGTCGCAAAACGACTGATAACGTATTACCTCGTCTGATAACATATTACCTCGCCTGATAACATATTGCGTTAGCTACTATAAATAGACGGTCCTCGATACGATAAACGTAGCAGGTATAAAAAACCCCAGCCGAGCAGTGTACACACATAGATAACCAGCGTCTGTTGCCAGGTGGCTTGTGTTTGTTTTTGCTTTGACTATGGAGTCGTGTAGCTTGAATACGCCAATTTCGTTTGATGCCACTGATCAGCGCATATTTATGTCACGCGGAAATGAGACTGTAGTTCCGTTGTCTAAAGATGGCGTTAAGGCAGTCTCGGTTTGTGTTTTTCGTAACAGACCGTTGATAAATATAAGGACATATAGCGGTGAGAGTTTTTTTAAGTTTCCTACCCGGACTGGGATAACACTATCGAGAGAGGAATTTATCGCTTTAGTTGATATGCGAGAAGACATTTTAACCGCTTATGCTAACCTCAACTACACGCCACCTGTTGTTAACCACCAGATCAGCTACACGCCACCTCTCCTTAACCAGCTCAACTACACGCCACCTGTTGTTAACCACCAGAACTACACACCATCTCTTGTTAACCCGAATCTCATCAACTACACGACCCCTCCTTTTGTTAACCAAGGGAACCTCGCTCTTGTTAATCATACGACAGATCCGGCGGCCACTATCGATGTCCCGGGAGTTTCAGCTGAGTCACCAATTACCTATTCCAGCTTTGATCAAGGTTTTGTCAAAATGGAGGGCGGTTGTGTTGTGAAGGCTAATGAAACTTCCTACGCCCCTGTGTTTGATAGACATTTAACACAAACAGACAGTACAGCCAAAACAGGAGGGAGGAAACCCAGACGCTTAAAATTATCACCAATCGGACAGTAATATATATTTTCTCATATGTGCCGTGTATTTGTTGTATTAATAAATATATGTGAAATATAGAGCGACTTTTTTGTTTTGCTTTAGCGTGAAAGAGAGAGAGAGAGAGAGAGAGAGAGAGTTGAGGGTGTGGCTTGATGATGATGATGTTGAGGATGGCGCATGATGATGATGTTGTTGAGGGTGGTACATGCTGTTGATGGTGGCACATGATGATAATGTGTCAATTTGTGTGGCTTGGTGATGATGATGATGGTGTTGTTGAGGGTGTGGCTTGATGATGATGATGATAATGATGATGATGTGTAAATTTGTGTAGCTTGGTGATGATGATGGTGTTGTTGACGGTGTGGCTTGCTGATGATGATGTGTCAATTTGTGTAGCTTGGTGATGATGATGGTGTTGTTGAGGGTGTGGCTTGATGATGATGATGATGATAAGAGAGAGAGAGAGCGTCACTATTTAATCACTACACATGATGATGTTGCCCGAGCCGACCAGCGACGACGACGACCAGCGACGACCATTAATCACTACACATGATGATGTTGCCCGAGCCGACCAGTGACGACGACGACCAGCGACGACCAGCGACCGCCGACCAGCGCCGATGATGATGGCCGAGGTGGCCCGATGATGATCAACGTGGCACTAACACCCCTTTGCCTTTTTTTTTTGCCATCACATAATAACACGACCCCCCGCAAGTTTTAGACTGACATACAAGTTTTAGAACCACTGGTCTCCATATTTGCCTCCTGTTGCCATCACATATTGATGACCCCCCGCAAGTTTTAGACTGACATACAAGTTTTAGAGGTCTCCATAGCCAGCACGCTCACTTGATAATAACACGACCCCCCGCAAGTTTTGAGAACCGCTGACATACAAGTTTTAGAACCACTGGTCTCCATATTTGCCTCCTGTTGCCATCACACATTGATGATAACACGACCCATAAAAGCAAGTTTTAGACCAAGTTTTAGAGGTCTCCAAAGCCTACAAGTTTTAGAACCACTGGTCTCCACACACTTGAGATAAGACGAGGCCGACCACTTGACCACTTGAGATAAGACCACCCGCGCCGACCACCCGCGATAAACGAGGTCACCTGAGATTGCACGATACAGGTCACCTGAGATTGCACGATACATGCTGCACGACGAGATTGTGCTGCACGATACATGCCAATGCTGCACGATACTGCACGAAATGTGAAAATCCTTGCTCAAAACACCCTTCCTTACTACTGACGATATACAAACATAGAGTAGCAGCAGCATTGTACTAGAGTGAACACGTCTGACGATACACAAACATAGAGTAGCAGCAGCATTGTACTAGAGTAAGCACCTCTGACGATGTAGAAACATAGAGTAGCAGCAACATTGTACTAGAGTGAATACGTTTGACGATATACAAACATAGAGTAGCAACATCATTGTACTAGAGTAAGCACCTCTGACGATGTAGAAACATAGAGTAGCAGCAGCATTGTACTAGAGTGAATACGTTTGACGATATACAAACATAGAGTAGCAGCAGCATTGTACTAGAGTGAATACGTTTGACGATATACAAACATAGAGTAGCAGCAGCATTGTACTAGAGTGAATACGTCTGACGATATACAAATATAGAGTAGCAGCAGCATTGTACTAGAGTGAACACGTTTGACGATATACAAACATAGAGTAGCAGCATCATTGTACTAGAGTAAGCACCTCTGACGATGTAGAAACATAGAGTAGCAGCAGCATTGTACTAGAGTGAACACGTTTGACGATATACAAACATAGAGTAGCAGCATCATTGTACTAGAGTAAGCACCTCTGACGATGTAGAAACATAGAGTAGCAGCAGCATTGTACTAGAGTGAATACGTTTGACGATATACAAACATAGAGTAGCAGCAACATTGTACTAGAGTAATCCCGTCTGACGATATAGAAACATATAGTGGCAACAGCATTGTACTAGAGTAAGAACGTCTGACGATATAGAAACATATAGTGGCAACAGCATTGTACTAGAGTAAGAACGTCTGACGATATACAAACATATAGTGGCAACAGCATTGTACTAGAGTAAGAACGTGTGACGATATACAAACATAGAGTAGCAGCAGCATTGTACTGGAGTAAACACACCTTCATAAATAATTCATAAACATTGTAAATAAAATGTGTAACCATTTGATAATAGAATAAACATGTCATTGCGGATAATGTCATATATTCAAGTGAGTAATCACACTTGCACCTGTCAATGTGTTAATGACTGTAAGACCTCTTATGCAACTCTCAATGATGTGTCAGATCTAGCGATTACACGAGAGATGGCTATCAAATGTAATATGTTAGCTTGTAGTATCTCCCAATGGACTGATCACTGTGTGAAACGCAAGAGAGAAGAGTTTTCATAAATCTACTGACTAAACGGGAACCGCGATAGCTCAGTCGTTATTGAACTGGACTACAAAGGACAAGAGGTAGGGTTCGATCCCAACCGACGGCACCGGTTCACCCAGCCTTTAATGGGTACCAGATTTTTTTCTGGGAAAGTAAAGCGGCATGGGCGTAATCCGACCACATTACTCCAAAAATCATATGCCGAAGGTATGTAAAATGTATGGTCACTAACACCATATTCTCTATACGCCACTTGGCGTGACGGGGTACTTTACTTTTTATTTTTATTTTACTGACTAAACAGTACACAAACTTTTTCTTAAACCTCTATAGTTCAGCTACTGGAGTTTTGTCAGTCCGGGGCCTCTCTTGTCCATTACAGTCACACTGTTTGTTGTGAACTAGGGTGCCTAACTAAGAACTCTCCTCTAGCCATCATTTCTTATCATATACTTTGGTATAAGTTCATAGTCAAAATATTATGTTGTGTTTCTTTTCCTGGGAAAGCGGGTGGTCGAGGCGGGTGGTCGAATAACTTACCGTTCTCTAAAAAGAAAGAGAACGTGGGTTTAAATCATGGGGGGGGGGGGGTGTAAAAAGCTTGTTTTTCTTCCAGACGGGAGTAAATGAAAATTGTGTCGTGAACACCTCGTGGCGAATTCACTGGACATGCTGCCTTTATTCTCTAGTCCTATTGTTTTCTCGAAAAAATGTCATACATGGAATAAAAAGTGTAAAGATAAACAGCTTCTTTCAATATTTTTTAAAATATCTTCATAAATTGATTACTGACAATTGATTCTAGCTAAACTGTTTTGATTGTCTAAGCTCCATACGCCACACGTATTACACTGAGAAGCGACACACACTCTGTTTACTTTGATATATTAGATAATATACGTATTCATGTTATTTACGGTAATTCGTAGTATTAGTATGGAACGAATGATACAATAAGAGCAGCATACAGCTCAGTATTTCTGTCAACCTCCTGCTACGAGTGCCAAGAATGAACGTTAGAGACAACGAGCAAAAGAAAGCACAACTGCTGAAATCAGATGTCTTCGAAAAATACTTAAAGTGAGCCAAAGAGTCAAAATGAGAAGTGAAAGAAAATTAGGAAAAGAATGGAAGTAACACCAGTTCTGAGGTCACGAGATAACATATTACATTGTGCGGACATCTTACACAGTTATCGGGGACACATGCCAAAAAATATATTTAAAAAAAAACAATATGGTTAAAACTCCACGTAACAAGTGAACAATATAAACCAGAACGACGTTTCGGCTCAAAAGACCTTCACCGGGTACAAACATACAATACATACAAATATTTATTTCAATTTAAAAAAATAATAATATAAAAAAAATTAAAAAATCGAACTAAGTGGAGAATAAAAGAGAAAAAAAAATAAAAAGTAATCCCTGTATACTTTGATGTGGCCAGAAAGAAAAAAGAACGTTAGTGCGCACGGGCAACGTAGTAGCTTCAACGTTTGATGAATTTAAAGACAGAGCATGGGTCTAGCTAACACTCAGGACAATGATTCCACTTGATCAGAATTGTGTGCTTAGAACACTTTCAAGGATCAGAAACGTGGACTGCCTATGTCAGGAATGATAACGCGTTATCCAGTGTTTATGTGCTTCGCCTTCGCCAGCTAATGAACATTATATGGCCGGACAAATTAACTAGTTCTAACGTCTTGCATCGAGCCACACCCCATACATCATGGCAACACTTAGGAGTTGGAGACTTCAGTGGCTGAGTCATGTCATAAGAATGCAAACAATTGTATTCCAACCAAAAAAATACTGTATGGAGAATTTCAAGATGGAAAGAGCTAAGCTAAGATATAAGGATGTTCGCAGGGCTGCCTTGAGTTAATTCTCTCTTGGCGACAGAGAATAGTGTGGCATTAGATCGTAGCACACGAAGAGCAAAAACACAAATAAAAAATGGCACGGCAACATCCATGGAAGCGGTAAAGTCATGTCCAGATGACCAAAGGCGCATGATAAATAAAATGAGGTTAGGAACAACAAATGCATCTTGTCATTCTGCAGTTGAATCTGTATATCCAATATTGGCTGTATCAACCACCAGAACAACTGTTCAGTAAAACAGCATCCACTATAAGATAAACATATATGACCAAACTACTGAGTAATGATTGGTTGATACCAACCGCCTGTCAATATGCCAATGGTTATATATATATCACCTCTCACCTCTGATTACAATTAATTACCTAGGACGTCTAGTAAGACATGAGATCTCAACGTTAGCCGAGATAAACTCATGATGCAGAATAATTTATCACATGCCGTGTTCCAAGAACAATAAGAAAGATGTACCACCACAGAACTGAAATGTGTAAGACGCATTATATCCACATAACACAACATGATTTATACAATCAAAGGTGATGCACAGAGAGGAACATACATTATAGAAAATCCATAGCACTTCAGTCCTTCATTGACAACGTATGGATGCAACATATAAAATAATGTGGTCATGTGATAAGTCAGGCAGACCAGATCTCACCCATAACTACCCTACTTTAATGAAGTTTTAGTTACGGTGCGCTATTATCGATAGCCATTTTATGGTGATGTAACAAACGTGTAGGAATATAATGAGTGGTGTTGACTTATGTGAGTTTCGGTGTTATTGGGTTCTTATACTGGAATTAAAGGGAAGGAGAGAGAGAGAGAGAGAGAGAGAGAGAGAGGGAAGGAGAGAGAGAGAGAGAAAGCGACAAAGAAGGAAAATGAATGTTGAAAGAGAGACATGGAAAGTAGTAAAATAGATTTACACGAGAGGGAGGAGTAAAAAAGGGAGATATTGCCAGATGAAAGTGAACCATAGTAGACAGAACCAGTTGAAGACGTGCCAAAATAGAGTATGAGAGATAGATCAAGAGGGAAAGACAGAGAAACGATTCAGAAGAGAGGGAGTGTATTTGTCAGAATATAAAAGTTAGAACGCGACAGAGCAGAAAGAAAGAACGAGTAAAATAAAAATACAAATTTATAATTAAAATACAAGGCAGAGATGATAAGGCAGACAGACAGATAGATGGACGGATGGAAAGACAGACAGACAGAGAGATATACATATTAGTAGATATAGTCAGACATATAGGTAGACGGACGGACGCGGAGACAGATCACGCGTTAGTTTGTCATTCGAGCTTCATTAACAACTATACACCGTACTTCAACACGAGCTTTAGAGGCAGACTCATATACATACATTATATATATTTAACATATATATAATATATACGTATACATATATATATAGCGTCACCCTGGGGCCATTTCTCCTACACTATATTCATTATTCCAGGGTGGAGCAGTTCTTCTATAAACATTGTTAGCGTAAAGAGTGGCTCAATTGCTCCTATGATCCTATGCTCGTCTTATATAAACATTGTAACGTTTGCAACATGCATCTACTACTGACAGACCGAAGCAGGATCGAACCCGCACTAACAGGTAGCTTAGTAAGCCGTGTGCTCTATTGTTTCACCATGCTTCTCGTGGCGCAGTGTCGAGGAGTACATGTTCGATACTGCTTCGGGCTGTCTATTGCTCTTTGTTTTGTTTTTTTTATGTTGTTGATTATTTGTTGATTTTTTTTTTGTTCCAAGTGCTGTAGACATACCTCTTCGAAGCAAGAAACATAACGGAATGGAGCTCCATGGTAGCCAACCTTCGATGTGTAAACGGCACGCAATGACGATGATGATGTTGATGAAAACAACACATCAACAATGACATTTCTTGGATCAACTAACGCTTACTGTTTCAAAGATGAAATGACTTTTCTACACAACTATTGCCTGGGCACTAAACTGACAACAATGCCTGCGTATATACTAAAACATTATCCAGATAGTTATTATTTAACAACTGACACTGTTAACATCACCAACATTAACACATCACTATCAATATTTAACCTGATAGGGTGGAAGGGAACAACTTTTGTCTGTATTGCCCTTGTACGGAGTGAGTCACCCTAGTAAAGATATGCAAGAGCATTCTATGAAAGTAGTCGCACTACAGTAAGATCTTCAGCAGGCTACTCTAAACACTTCACCATTAACTCCGGGGTAAGACAAGGCTGCGTGCTTTCCCCTTTACTTTTCATCACATATATGGACAATATATGCAAATTAGCATGCCCAATCCAAGGAAATATACCAACACGGATGATAACAAGCGATAACACAAAAGATAACGAAATATACGTACCAGAAAACAACAGAAGAGAGGAAGAAATAAATGAAATACTATTTGCAGACGACCAAGTTCTGATACATGAAACAACTGAGGACCTACACGAACATATCAACAGGCTAAACAACACTTGTAAACAATACAACATGAAGATCAACATAAGCAAAACCGAAGTAATGGCAATAGCGAGAAAGGAAGAAAAACTAAACATCATAATATATAATACGACTTTGAAGCAAGTAGACAATTTTAAATATCTGGGTAACACGTTAACACAAGACAATAACCAAGAGATAGAGATAGATATAAGGTGTAACAAAACATGTCAAGTTATAGGCCAAGTATCAACACTATTGAAAAACAAAGCAATAACTACGGAAGCAAAAAGGGCAATATACAAATCAATTTTTCTACCAACTCTGAGTTATCAGTGCCAGAATTGGACGCTGGACTCTAGAACAATAAGAAAGATAACGACCACCGAAATGAAATGTGTCAGAAGAATGACAGGAAACAGCTTAAGGGACAGAGTAAGAAACACTGACCCTAGGAAGAAACTCGAAATTGAACCAGCCATCGAATACATAAAGAAACAACAGATAAATTGGTTCGGCCACATAACAAGACAAAAAGAACTAACAATGACTCAAAGAGCCTTAAATAAACGCTACGAAAACGCCAGATTAAGAGGAAGACCGAGAAAGAGATGGATAAAGGGAATACTAGAGTCACTAGGAGGAATAACATCAGAAGAGGCCAACAGAAGAGCTAAGAATCGCAGATTGTTTCTCCCCATCGACGCCAACGGCAGCAGAGGAAGAAGTAGAAGAGTAGAAGAGGAAGAAGACTAAACTGACAACAATGCCTGCGTATATACTAAAAACATTATCCAGATAGTTATTATTTAACAACTGCCACTGTTAACATCACCAACATTAACACATCACTATCAATATTTAACCTCCCTGCTACCCGCTCTACTACTTCATGACTGGCTATTCACCTTTCAGTCACATTATCCCTCGACGGGCAACCAGTTTTGTCACCTAAGACCATTTTCTAACTTGCCAGCTAGCAAATCTTTCCTATAATTTCCGTTTTCACATTTATCCAATGAGTTTTTTTTTTCTGTCTGGTGTTTTTATTTGTCTAAACACGATCCATCTCTCTCTATGTAGCTACCATTTGTTAGACGTGGTATTAGCCTGACTCTAGGATTGTCGTGCCAAAAGAACTAGACATTCTGTGGAAAATGTGCACAGAAAAATCTGCTTGAATTCACACAACAGTTAAAAGTTAAAAATAAAATACAGTTTTAGGTGAATTAATTTTGAATGAAACAGTTGAAAATAAAATTCACGGTTATAACGAGAAGCTGTTGAAGCCAATGTTAGCAGCTGTTACAAGAAACGGTTGAGATTAATGTTAACCAATTTTTAATGAGAAATCACGACGCTTGCCCTATCTCTTAACTCCACCTGATCTCCGACAGCCGTGAAACATTTTAAACAACCTACTAATATATCAATAAATATGCTGAATGTGAGGGTATATGCAAATGGGGGGGGGGGGGGGTGTTTAGAATGACTAACTATAGACAGATCAACATGTAGATGGAAATGCAGGGTTTACGTTTAAGAAAATAAACTATATATATATATATATATATATATATATATATATATATATATATATATATATATATATATATATATATATATATATACACACCTCTACTAGACGTACAATCTAACATTTATCTGGGAAGTTTAATAGGCAAAGAGGGAGGAACAGAAAATGATACCAAAATAAGGATATCGCAAGCAAGAGTAGCTTTTGTTGCACTGGGAAACATATGGAAGTCCAAAGAAATTAGGTTAAATACTAAATAAAATGTTTCAACTCCAATGTAAAGTCAATTATATTATCATATGGATGTAAAACATGGATATAACAAAAATGGCAATCATGAAGATACAGACTTTCATTAATGGATCATCATCATCAAGTACCGGGCATACTGGCGTAGGTGATCATGTCTCTCCACAACTGTTGATCTCGGAAGCTATTTATCATTTCTGTTGTTGACCTTCTGCCAAGCCATTCTCTTAAGCTGTCTGTTATTTTTTTTCTCTTTGCTTCCCTCTATCTCTTCGTCCCTCAATTTTTCCACTTGTTACAATATATTCCATTTGTTCTCTTCTCATTACATGGCCAAAAATGATGATTGTTTCTTCCTAATATTGGAAATTAGCTCTCGTTTTGCTTTAACTTCTCTCGGAACATCTCCATTACTCTTCTTAGCTGTCCATGATACTCTCAACATTCTTCTGTAAAACGACATTTCTACAGGCTCCAGTGATTTTCTTGTTTGTTGTCCTATTGTCTGTGATTATTATCAATATGTTAAGACTGGCTCTACATAACATTTAAGAACTCTTTTTCTTGTTTTTATTGTCAAAAATGGATTGCATAGTATCTTCCTCATTTTTTGGAAAGCTGCTTTTGCCAGAGCCATTCTGCATCTCACCTCTTTTGTACATCTTCCGTCTGAGGTTAACAAAGTTCCCAAATATTTAAATTCATTTACATGTTTTAATATTGTTCCACTTGTCTTTATTTTGCACTGAGGTGATGTCTTGTTCTTTGTTGTTACCATTACCTCTGTCTTTTTGCTATTAAGGCTGAATCATTTATTTTTGCTTTCTTTCACTATAATGTCCAACATTTCTTGTAACTCATTTTCACTCTTAGCGATTAAGACTATATCATCAGCATACCTTAGATTATTTATATTATAACCTCGAATTGTTATTCCAGGCATGTCCCTTATGGATATTAAAATAATCTCACATATATCTGGACATTATCATTATCATTAATGTATTCTTACACAGAATAAAAGGATGGAAATGGCAGGAAAAAAATCACTAACATAGAATTATGGTAATGTACCCGTCAAATCATCATCATCATCATCAAGTACCGGGCCTGCTGGCGTAGGTGATCATGTCTCTCCACAACTTTCGATCTCGACAGTTCTTTATCATTTCTGTTGTTGACCTTCTGCCAAGCCATTCTCTTAAGCTGTCTGGTGTTTTTTTTTTTTTTTATCGTTGTTTCACTCTATATCTATGTCCCTCAATTTGTCCAGTTGTTACAATATATTCCAGTTGCTCTTTACGTGGCCAAAAAATGATGATTGTTTCTTTCTAATGTTGGAAATTAGCTCTCTTTTTACTTTGACATCTTTCAGAACATCTTCATTACTCTTCTTAGCTGTCATTAATCTTCAGTCCTAGATGTTGTGACCTCTCATCAAGTATGCTCATTTTATCCTGCATCTGTTGATGGCTGTGTGATATAAGAGCTATGTCATCAGCAAAGTCTAAATCATCAAGTTGTTTAGTCAGTGACCACTGGATTCCATTTCTGTTGTTTTGAGTTATTTTCATAATCCAATATATGGCCAGTAGAAAGAGAAATGGAGACAGAAGGCATCCCTGCCTTACTCCTGTTTTTATGTCAAATGCTTCTGTAATCTGTCCTTCATGCACCACACTACATTTTGTTCCTTCATACATTATTTAATCAGGTTAATAAACTTTATGGGTATTCCGTAATGACTCTGCAACTCCCAAATCATTCCTCTGTCTAAACTATCAAATGCCTTTTTCGTAATCTATGAATCCAATATAAAGTGGGGATTTTAGTTCTAATCTTATTCACTAGTAATTATATAAAAGAAAAAAGAAATCAATATTATGTATGTGTCATCAAAACTCTGACAAATGTCTGACACCAAAAGCGTACTTGAATAAGTCATGTCTTTATTTCAATAAACTGATGAAGTTGTGTGCACAGAATTATGGCAAATATTGCAGGATCGTTAAGGAACTAAGACGCTTGACATGGACATGTGATTTGAACAACATTCTCAAACGAAGAAACTAATTTGATGCACAGTTGATAAGGTCTGTTTTTATCTATCTTCTGGACAAATTAAAGCGATGTGATTGCTTTCTAATCTTTCTTGTTCCAACTTGCCAGGGATATATTTTGCATTTATCAATTACCGACTTTGTGGAAAATTAAGGCAGTCTCGAATAATTCGACGTTAGGGGCCGACAAATTATTTCCAATTTTCTCTAACAAGGAAACCACTGGGAGAAGGGCGGGGCTATGTGACTTCACATTTGTGGAGTTAAAGATAAACATACCGTTGAGGCAATGATAACGACAAACACTCATTGGCTAAATCTGACAATTTTTTTTTTATTTATTTTTTTTTTTTTGGGGGAGGGGATATTATAATAATGTAAAATAAAGAGTGTGATATTCATATCACTGGGCCGATACAATATAACTAATAAACTTTCACCTTTAATAGTGAAATTGTAGAATACAAATGTGCGTAAAGAATTTATGCTTGAAATCTTGAGTGTGAACATACTTGCATAGTTGCACAAGTATCTACTACTTTTTAAACAAAAGGTGTAGCTCGGTCTCGTTACTTCTTTCTCTCTTTCTCATTCTCTCTCTCTCTCTCTCTCTCTCTCTCTATATATATATATATATATATATATATATATATATATATATATATATATATATATGTGTATATGTATGTATGTATATATATAAAGAAACATTCCCACTTGGTTTCCAGTTCTAATGGCCGCTGTTTGTTGCCAGTAAATGTTCTGAAAGAGGTCAAAGCAAAAAGAGAGCCAATTTCCAATATTAGGAAAAAACAATCATCATTTTTTGGCCATGTAGAGAACAATAAGAATATATTGTAACAACTGGACACATTGAGGGATGTAGAGATAGAGGGAAGGAAAGAGAAAAAAATACATGACAGCTTAAAACAATCGCCCGGCAGCAGGGCAACAACAGAAATGATAAAGAACTGTCGAGATCGAAAGTTGTGGAGAGACATGATCACCCACGCCAGCAGGCCCGGTATTTGATGATGATGATGATTTGACGGGTACATTACCATAATTATATGTTAGTGATTTTTTCCTGCCATTTCCATCCTTTTATTCTGTGTAAGCATCCATTAATGATAATGATGATGTCCAGATATATGTGAGATTATTGTAAGATCCATAAGGGACATGCCTGGAATAACAATGCGAGGTCATAATATAAATAATCTAAGGTATGCTGATGATACAGTCTTAATCGCTAAGAGTGAAATTTAGTTACAAGAAATTTTCACTATAATGTTCAACATTTCTTGTAGCTCATTGTCACTCTTAGCGATTAAGACTGTATCATCAGCATACCTTAGATTATTTATATTATGACCTATAATTGTTATTCCAGGCATGTCCCTTATGGATCTTAAAATAATCTCACTATAAATATTAAACAAATATGGTGACAGCACACAACCTTGTTTTATTTTTTGAAACATTCCCACTTGGTTTCCAGATCTTATGGCCGCTGTTTGTTGCTAGTACATGATCTTTATTATTCTTAGATCTTTGCTGTCTACGTTTATGCTTTCTAAAATTTTGATTATTTCTTGTTTGTCAAATGCCTTGGTGTAATCTATGAAACATAGGTATAGATCTGTTTTCACCTCTATAGCTCTTTCTAATAAAGATCTTATGATATAAATGACATTGCTTGTTCCTTTATCTCTAACAAAACCACACTGTCCATCGCTAATTTATGGACTGATTTTGTTTTGCACTCTTCGCATGATGATTCTTAGTAATATCTTAGTCATATGACTCATAAGGCTTATTGTGCGATGATCATCGCATTCAATCGCACCCGATTTCTTTGGTAGTGCTATGAATATTGATTTGATCATGTCGTCTGGTACATATCCGCTGTTGTAGATATCATTCAATATTTTTGTTATTATTTCTATTCCAAAATCACCCATGGCTTCAACCTCTTCTTTAGTTATATTATCTGGTCCAGGAGCTTTGCTGCTTTCATATTGCGCAAGGCATCTTCCACTTCTTCTCAGAGTGTGTCTGGCTCTTCTCCATTATACGTAATATTTACTTCCGTTCGTTCATCATTATTAAGATATTTAATGTATTCTGCTCATCGTTCCCTTATGTTTTCTTGATCAATCAACAGTTCTCCTTCCTTTGATCTTAGACATCCATTTCTTGATTGCGTTTTTCTTCATGTTAATTCCTCAATTTGTTTGTATATAGTTTTAGCATCTCCTTTTTGTTGCATTTCAATCTCTTTGCATGTCTCTTTTAGTCATGCTTCTTTTGCGTCATTGCATTTTACTACAATTTCTTTATTTAATCTCTTATACTCATCTTTATTTTCTTTATTTCTTCTTCTTGTATCCATTAGCTGCAAAATGTCGTCTGTCATCCATTTCTTTCTTGAATTTGTCCTCACTGGTGGTATGAACTCTCCTGATGTTTGTTGCATTGATTCTTTTAGCATATCCCACTGTTCATCAATGCCTTGTATCCTCTCTATTGCATTGTACCGGTTCTGAATTGTGATTTTATATTTGTCTTGCAGCTTCTTGTCTGAGTTTAGTAAATCTAAATTTAACTTGATGTTAACTGAGGCTCGTTTTGTTGTTTTTAATTTTACTCTAAGCTTTCCCACAACTGGTACATGATCACTATTGCAATTTGCCCCTGTCTAGTTTTCACACACACCAGACTGTTTCTAAATCTATTGCTTACCATTATATAATCAATTTGATTACGTGCGTTGTCCCCTGGGCTTTCCATGTCCACAGTCGTCTTGAATGTTGCTTAAACCAGGTGTTTCCTATCATCATGTTGTGTGTTCTTCCCGGGTCAATAAGTTTCTCACCTCTTTCATTCATCTCGCCTAAGCCATAATGACCAACTACTTCCTCAACTCTTTTATTTCCTACTTTTGCGTTAAAATCCCCTAAAACTATGGTGTTTTTATGTGGTTTGCAATTATGAAGTACCTCGTTTAACTCGTTGTAAAATGTATCAATTGTTTCCTCTAGACTGTCTGCTGTTGGTGCATAAACTTGTATAAGATTTATGTCTATTGGCTTTCCGTTCAATTTCACTAAAAGGACTCCAGATATTGGGTAAAAGCCTTGCATTGTTCTTGCTCTTTCTGCATCCAAGATGATACCTACTCCTCTTTGGTGTTCAGTACCTCCAGAATAGATTAGTTTATGTTTATCAGAATACATCTCTCCTGATCCGGTGTATCTCATTTCTCAAAGTCCCAGTAATTGTAAACCCATTCTTTTCATTTCTTGTATGATGTTTTCTAGTTTACCCTTCTGCATGAGTGTTCTGACATTCCAAGTACCTATCTTTAGAATTTGTTTTATCTTTATTTTGCTTACAGTAGCTTGATGACGATCGGGTATCACCTGTAGCACATGATGTCCCCTACCGAACGAGGGTTTTCCATTGGAATCCCACTTAACATTGTTGTCGTCATTTCCATTGTTATGGCGATTCATGAATGTACAAAGAAATTACGACGGTGGTTTTCTGTTGCCTTCCGTCGGATTGTTTACGGTTGGCTCCGCTAGCCTTTGACTAAAAAAGTCTCACCCACAAGGCAGTGGGGTTGTTTTATTTCGGGGTACCCTCTCTTAGCCTTTTACTCTCCCGAGCTTACCTGCAAGGCAGCAGGGCAGCCACAGGTTGTATTGTTTACTGCATACAGTAGCAGGTAAAATTACCTGACCTGACATACTCTCTATAGCTGATAGATATTAACATGAACGACGGAAAGCGATACGAATATTAAAATGCACTTTAAACAGTAACTGAAATAAAAAAAAAAAATTACAGCTTATATTATAAACGCTTCATATCAAGTTTCGATATCCCGCTTGTTTACGATGAATGATGATATCGTATGACAGGGAACAGTTGGCTGTGTTCACTTTCTGCACAGTTTCGCCTTATGTCTTTTGACGTGTGGTGAGACTGCTACGATGGGGACTACAGTTACCTTTCTTTTTTTTGGGAGATGAGTTAGTAATTCGGATGATTCCACTGGCATGGGCGGTTGAGCGATTATGGATTTTAATTCGTTTGCAGTAATACCGAGGCCTTCCATAACCAATAGAACCAATAACCAATTATAAATGCTAAATAATTAACTACCCAAAATACAAAAAAAAGAGGAACGAAAACAAAATACTACTACAATGTTTAGCATCTATTTGTGCCACGAAAACAAAAAGGAACACCGGCACGAGTGCTTGAAACACAGAGAAAGCATAAAACATGCATGCAGGGTATATTCTGGGCACAAGACATCCATGATGAAAATGGAGCGACATCACTTTAATGGAATTGAAGGAGCTGGGAATTGTAAAACGCGAGTGAGAGAGATCGAGAGATCACGAAGAATAGAGAGAAACGGAAATAGATCGTGTTGGCGGCAAATAGCCTTATGGGATTGAAAAGCTGAATAAGAGAATGTTGTTGCTCAATCGATATACATCTGTTTCAGGTACAATTACCATATTTCGTAATGTTTCGATCCATAACTCGTAATATCTTAACCTGCATCTCGTAATATCTTAATGTAGGTATATCGTACGAGCACTTTCTGTACATACGGCAATGTCATCATAACAAATATTATGCTATGCATTAGGGGTGATCTTTCTTAATGTCTTATTATATAAATCTCGTAATATCTTAATGTATCTAATGAATTCGTGTGTAAAGGGAAAATAATAAAGTAAATATGTGTAATGTCTGTACCAGTAATCATGTACTGCGTTAATGTAGCTTGACAACGTATGCATTTATCTTGTATAATCTAATATGTCAATCTCACAATAGCAAATATTTATAATGTGTGACATGACAAATGGAAAAAAAATATATCGCTGCAAACTTACAACTGATATATTTAACATTTCTATTCGTAAAAAGTGTATATATACAATGTCTTACATCTCACAAAGACATATTAAAACAAGCCCTGCTGTAGATTTGACAATAAAGTGTGTGTGCGTGTGCGTGTGTGTGTGTGCATGTACGTGCGTGCGTGTATGTGTAAACGACCAAAGCAAAGACACCAGTTTTTTGTGTTTTTTTTTTTTTTAATATCCCATGATATATCAGTATGTGCTATCTCAGGAGCTTCAGCGTCAAATGTTTTCATTTATGTTTGTAACTGAAGCTGGTCTTGCGTTGTTTATTGAATTAATATGGCACATGCTGATAGTTTTTATACCGGTCGATGTTTACGATGGTTAACCTTTTTGTTTCATGTATATGATAGGTGCACAACCAAACTGGAATGAATTAATAATGTAACTCCATTTGTACTACGTTCGGAAGTTGCTTCTATTCTAATGCTGCACTAACCCATGCTCAAATGCGTTATTTGCAGTTGCTGCCACGTCTTTAAGTAGCGCTAAAAGCACCTAGACACACATCTCACGTCTCCATCATGTTTCCCCCTTCAAGTTACCACTAAAATCCGCCATCACAATTAGTTCGCCTTCTCATTAACTTCATTCAGAATATCGGACACGAGCTCAAAGGACTCTCACTGCAGCTGTCGTTGCACAAGCATTGGCCTGGATCAATGTTGTTTATTACACACTTTCTCCGTTAGTTGCAAGTCACACCCGTGTCTCAGATTCAAATACTTTTTTTGTAATTCGATTTTACTTTCTTTGACTGCATTTAAAATTCGAATGCCATGCCAACAAGTTTTGTTCGTGCTTGATTTTTAATCCATTCTTTATGCACGTGTAGTGTTATTGTATTTCCCTACAACAGGTTTTTCGTCTTATATTTTACAGCCCAGATATACAGATTACAACAAATGAAAAGTCGGTTAGAGGCCACAGAGATGGGATTTCTCAGAAGAACGTTCAAAGTTTTCTGGACAGCTAAAATGACCAATGAGGAAGTTCTCAATGAGGCCAACACAAAAAGGGAGCTCCTAAAAAAACACCAGAAAGAAGCAAACAACATTTTTCAGGAACATCATAAGAAGAGGAAAGTTGGAATACTTGATTACAACTGGCAAAATACACGGAAAGTGAGATCGCGGGCGACAAAGAGAGAACATACTAGATAGCTTGGTGTCATGGCATGGCAGACAGTCAACAACAGAAATGATACGATGCAGTGCAGATAGGAGATTGTGGAAAGACATGATCGCCTACGCCAACCAGTATGGCACATGATGATGATCTTACAGCCCAGATATTTGCCCCTTTAGTAGCTTTCATCATTTATGTGTATGTATTACTAATTCCACTAAGATTATGTTTGTCTCTTTTAATTGTGTTCACTTTCTCATATTACTCTCGTGTGTTTATTACATATCATATGTCTTGTTGTTTAGTGATCCATAACAAAGATGTTGGTTTATCAAAGACATTCAGAAAGGAAAAATTCCCGTTACGGATCGGCATTCCAGGATGTACTTGGTCGACGACCTTCAACCCTACGATACAAAAATCGTGTGACAATACACATCAAGCTACGTCCTCTCCAACAATCTCTTATTTCTCATTTTCTCATCATTACCACCACGCGCATATGAAGTCGGGATAAAGAAGATTGCGAACGTAGTGGAACGCCCTTGTGCTTTCTTCTACAATGGCACACGTTCAAATAAAATGTGATAATACAGCGTGCAATGTTAAGTGGTGTTAATCCAAAATAACGGCCTTAAAAGCTGGTCTATAGATGTGACATATGGTTGGAATATTATATTGACTGCCATCTGATATTTTGTATGTGGAACTAAGACCTGAGTAACATCGACATGAGTAAAGTCCCCTTGACATTTTAATTGTATTACACACTATGGGTAAGCGATTTGTTTTTGCACACATGAAATATGCTTATATACAAGCCAGTTCTAAAGGTGTATCTTCATTTATCTGCAAACCACTTCAACAGATTTATATTCCTCTTTTCACACACACACTTTATACATTTATATTCATCTATCCACAAACCAACTCTGTAGATTTATATTCCTCTATCCACAAACCAACTCTGTAGATTTATATTCCTCTATCCACAAACCAACTCTGTAGATTTATATTCCTCTATCCACAAACCAACTCTGTAGATGTATATTCCTCTATCCACAAACCAACTATGTAGATTTATATTCCTCTATCCACAAACCAACTCTGTAGATTTGTATTCCTCTATCCACAAACCAACTCTGTAGATTTATATTCCTCTATCCACAAACCAACTCTGTAGATTTATATACCTCTGTTCAAAAACCCTTTCTAAATCACATTTAAGAAAGATCAATACATGTGAGATGCGATGCTTGAGGAAATTAACAAACAACACAAGAATACCAAATGAAACCATAAGAAAAATGGTAGGAATAACACCCTGCCAAGAATATATAGAACAACAACAACTTAAACGAGTGGACCACTTGGTCAGAATGAATCCTCACCAATCACCTTCAAGGGTGTTCTTCTCGAGAATGCATGGAAAAAGACCAAGAGGAATACCTAGAAGAAGATGAATAGATGTAGTGATAGAGACATGTAACAACAAAGGAAAATCACTAATTCAGACAGTCCAAGAAACTCAAGAGCGGCAAATGATATGACGACACATTTTCGGTATCAGTAAGAAAGAGAAATGAGAACGATTTACAAACCAATGCATACATTTACATTCCTCTATTCACAAATCGACAGAACACAAACAAAATGTGTACACAGCTTTCACTGTGCAGGAAAATGCATTCGACAGAGTAAAGAGAGAACAACTGTGGGAATCATGCGATTTAACATCGCATGGAATATCAAAACAAAGAAAGGCAGTTGCAGCACCCATCGAAGCAAACACAGCACACGTCAACAGACATACGGCGTGTTATAGCACCAACAGTGAACGTATCTGAATTGTCCTTCGTCATACGATATCAGCATTCATCGTTAGCAATCTGAATATAGAAACACAATCTGGATGAAACACATAGTCACGGTGTGCACAGAGCACTACTCAGTAGCTCCGACAGCAAGCCGGACTTGGAATATTCGGCAACTGCAAAAAGCAACACTTTTCAGACAGTGTATCAACGGATCCCTGTCGCCTGTCTGCCATATTTACCGGAAATCCAACATCATTTTTTATAGACCTTGGGAACAAGATTTTTGAGGGAATGTGGTCGATATTACACCTGCACCGCCTTATTTTCCTAGACAATCCTGGTACCCATTTAACACTGTATGAAACCTGGAAGCCGTAGAACAGGATCGAACCCAACCTCTTGTTCTTAGTAATCTAGTTCACTAACCACTGAGCTATCATGCCAGGCCCCACCACTGTCTGTCATACTTGATATAGACCAACCATTAATTCATCCTTTGTAACACACATGAATTATTTTTCATGTGTGATTCATCTATAAAATATTTCTTTTCATTTAAGAGACACTATAATTGTATATGTCACGTATCAAAACATTAACTTCAAATATGTTACACATCCAACCATTAACTTACACGTGGCATAACCAAAAATTAATATATATTACGTGTGACATTCAAACATCAATTTCTCATAACAAATGTTAATACAGGTATACATCGACTTCTTGATTGTTATGAGCTTCTAACGAGTGTCTTTTCATCATCATCAAGTACCGTGCCTGCTGGCGTAGGTGATCATGTCTCTCTGCAACTTTCGATCTCGACAGTTATTTATCATTTCCGTAGTTGACCTTCTGTGAACCCATTCTCTTAGGATGACTGGTATATTTTCTCTTTCATTCCCTCTATCTCTTCGTCCCTCAATTTTCCAAGTTGTTACAATATATTCCAGCTGTTCTCTTTTCATTACAAGGCCAACAAATGATGATTGTTTCTTTCTAATATTGGGATTAACTGTCTTTTTGCTTTGGCCTCTTTCAAACATTTTCATTACTCTTCTTAGCTGTCCATGGTATTCTCAACATTCTTCTGTAAACCACGTTTCTAACAGCCTCCAGTGATTTTCTTGCCTGTTATATTGTCCACGATTCACATCCATATGTTAAGACTGGCTCTACATAACATTTATGAACTCGTTTTCTTGTTTCTATTATCAAAACTGGATTGCACAGTAACCATGAGTCTCTTGTATTGGGTGATAAACCTCAAAATATTGTCTGTCCACACTTTGATGTTTCCTTCAATCACTGTGCTACCCTTCAAGCAGATCACTCCACAACTCTCATATCATCTCCATTCCGACAAACAATCATTCGATACAGAGGCCGACGTCCTCATTATGAACAACATCGACGAGGAAGAATCAGTCATCTACACAGACAGATCCGTACTACAATACCATAGGAGTGCATAGGCATTTATAGCACACTCTACTGTATGACGATGGAGATGATGACAGTGATCAGGACATTCATTTGTTTGGAATCACAAGATCATTCTATCAACAGGTGTCTTGCATCAAAAGGTGTGTGTATGTGTATATATATATATATATATATATATTATATATATATATATATATATATATATATATATACATATAACACACATACACACACACACACACATGGATCGCTTAGCGGGAAACTGGTTAATTTGCAATAGAAATCGCGTGTACGATCGATATCTTTGTGTGTCTGGTGTAGGAAATGATCATTTTGATCTACCACTTCATAGTGATGGCATGTCTCCGGCACGCATATTATCATAGGAAACAGTTCGAGGAGATAGGGACACTCAAGATACAGCGCACGAAGCAAGAGCAATGAAGTGTTGTGAGATCGTGTTTAGTGAATGCACGAAACCAAGATATATTCATTATGGGTGAAAATTAATGATGGTGACATACTTTGAGTCCTACACAAGTGTATGAAGGACTAGAAAGTTCAAGAACGGTGTCAATAGTGTCGAGGGTTTTCAATCGGGAAGGAGTTACATCACGGAAAACAACTTGGAGCCGTTGAAAATTTGAAACAGGAAACCGATGGGCACGGTCAATGAGGTGGTAGCACTTTTGAACATCTGTGTTGGATCAGACAAAGTGAGGAGCTGAAGTTTTGAAAAGTGTGCTAGAATGGGTTCCCAAGCAGCGATGCATTAGTGACTGCACACTAGTCCGCAATAATTCACTTCCCCGCGCTATATACGTCAAGTCATATATAGGTGACTATGGGCAAGCGCTGATGTATGCGCACAGAATCAGAGGGGAATTATGTTGAAAAGTGATCATTACCTTAATTATTTCACCATTCAGTATTAGCAATAAATACCACGAAAACAACAAAAAGTTTGTTGTTTTTCATTATATATATATATCATCATCATCATCATCATCATCATCATCGAGTACCGGCCATGCTGACGTAGGTGACCATGTCTTTCTACAGCTTTCGATCTCGACAGTTATTTATCATTTCTGTTCACCTTCTGCCAAGCCATTCTCTTATCTGTCTGTTATTGTTTTCTCTTTGCTTCGCTCTATTTCTTCGTACCTCAATTTTCCCAGTTGTTACAATATATTCCAGTTGTTCTCTTCCCATTGCATGACCAAAAAATTATCATTGTTTCTTCCTAATATTGGAAATTAGCTCTCTTTTTGTTTTGACTCTTTCAGAACAATTCCATTACTTATTCATACAGATATGTGGTATATATATATATATATATATATATATATATTATATATATATATATCTCCGGGTTACATATATATTATATATATACCGGATATATATTATGGGAGCCGCGATAGCTCAGTGGTTAGTGAACTGACTACAGGACTAGGGGTAGGGTCGATCCCAACCGACAGCTTCCGTCACCCAGCTTAAATAGGTACCGGATTTTTTTTTCTGGGATAGTAAAGCAGCACGGGCGTATACTACCATATATACCCCAAAATCATGTGCTGAAGGTATATATAAAATATATATATATATATACAATGATGTCACATACTTTACATACCCAATATTTTTTATCCACGGGCAGAACCTAGTAATGGGATAATACTGGATCCATAGTTCGTTCGTTAATTAGGTTGTTTTTAAATAGTGTTTTTGTCAATTTAAAATATTATTGACTATGCATTTCATTACCATTACTATGACACAATATGTGGAGTCTTTGACAATTTCATATGCTTGGACATATGACTACTTGTTTCATATTGTATATGTGTGTGATGTTTTTTGGAACATCGCTGTTAGTGTCTTCAAGTTAAAAAGAAACACTTAATATATATTTAAATAAATCGATGTGTGTGCCTGTGTGCGCGTAGTTTTCTTTCATCCGAAATACGCTTTGGTACACTTTGATTAATTTAACAGACTTTAGATACATTAAAATAAAAGTAGTAATTAAAAACTACAGTTGCTGGACTCGTATTGTATGAAGCCACGGCTACTGAAATTACCAGTGGGGCCAAATGTGTAACAAAGATATAATACTATATACAGTGATCGACACTTCCCCGGGTACTCACAATTTGGTGACAGTGTCTTTCTGGTCTGGACATGAAAAACGTGTGGGCTATTACAAGATAAGAAGTGGACATTATATATTTTGAATCTGTACGATCAAACATTTATTTATTTATTTTTTTGCGTTCGCCAGCTTTTACCTCTGATGAAGTCCCTAGAGACTAGGAACTGAATTTTGCGTGTTAATCCATTTTTCCCTGGCAGGCGAGTGCGCAGGAGTCCCTCGCCATACTGGATGATAACTCCGTCTTCGGAGGTACTCATATTTTTTCTGTCCATTAAATAATTGACGTTTCAAGCCGGCCTCGCTGCTGAGACCAGGGCTGGTTGCCGCAGAGAGAAATCAAAAATAAAATTCCAAATGGTGCAGCCGGGATTTGAACCCACAACCTCTCTGTCTCGAGGCCGGCGTATTGCCTCAAGACCAACCAGTCTCCCCCCTGTACGATCATATGACAATTTGGAGATTTGGAGAAATGGTTTTGGAGAAAGAAAGTAAAATACATTATCGATCAATAAACATGAATCATCATTTTGAACCCACAATATTTTATGGCAGCTTAAAACGATGAATGGAAAATCGTCTTCTGTCTAAATAAGAGGCACACATGCCAGAAAGGACAATTCTACTTTCGGTGAGTTATTGAAGTTGAGAGTTCGTGTAAGAAGCTTACAATTGTAGACAGTTGTAATAGGTTTTCCTCAATCCTGACAGAGAAGATAATGTCGCTGCGATTAGTGCAGCTAACAACCAACAATTAGCAAGCATCCCCAATTTGTTCTCCTATATGAACATAGTTCTCACACCAATAAAGTTAAAAAAAAAAAGTAAAGTACCCCCGTCACGCCAAGTGGCGTATAGGGAAATATGGTGTTAGTGACCCTATATTTTACAGACCTTCGGCACATGATTTTTGGGGTATGTGGTCGGTATTACGCCCATGCCGCTTCACTTTCCCTGAAAAAAATCAGGTACCCATTAAAGGCTGTGTGAACCCGGTAGCCGTCGGTTGGAATCGAACACTGGTTTTGTACACATATATACATATAAGTACAATACAAATCCACCAGTAGGCAGGCAAAAACGAAGGCCTGAAAACAAATAAATTTAAAGAAAAAGTTCATTAAGCACATTCACATACGCACAAAGAGACAATTCTTACACATCAACTAAATCCATGATTCTAGAGACTGAGATGATCCTGCCATGTGCGTTAATATACACAATTTTGAAGACAACACCCATGAACTTTTACATTACATGGCAATCTCTGACTATTTAAATGCAAAAACGATAATTTTTCGACAATAAACCAATTGCTACAACAGACATCAAAATCCACATAAATGTAGAAAAGAAGAATGTTTGGTTATTTTATAATAAGATTGTGTTGTAACCAGCTCTCACTGTGCATCTACAACATTCACTATCTGGCTT